>JAJKFI010000012.1:13719972-13742829 GCA_029204185.1 Lerista edwardsae
CCAGTTGAGAGGGCTTTCGTTTGAATTCTTTTGATTTGATATGGTAAGTGCGCTGGACTACTTGGCCAACTCATATTTTTATCTGGATAATCAGGTTTGGTTGCCCAATCAGTGAGCCTTATCTTCTCTCAGAATGATTTGAATCTACAAATGCAAGAGGCTGGCTGATAACAACATTCTACCAAAGGACAAGATCTGCTGATGCCTTAGCAGCTTTATAAACTGCTAAACCTTCATAGGGGCTTTTGAGGGGGTTAGAAGTGTCAAAAGAGAAGAGAAAAATATGCACAAAAGGGGGGAAATAGGGCACTCCTCCCATGGACACATGAACAATTTTCGTTAATTCCTCCAAGTAGGGGTTATGGTAATCTTGCTTTGGTGAATTTCACAATTCACAAGGGTTCCGCATTCTTTTAAGCAACCTGATTCAAAGATATACCAGAACGACCCCTAATGTGACCTGCAATTTTGACGTACTGTTTGTTTATATATAAGCCAATGCAAGAGTATGCTGTTTCCATCATCAGTTCTGCGGTTGGCACCACCTCGAACCTCAATCTTGCATAAGCCACAATGGCAAGGGAAAGGCAAGCTAGAAAATTTTTTAAAATGAATAAATTGTGGAGAAAACGTATGGGTGGCACCACCAGCTGATGGCTCAGAAACTAAAAATAACTGTGGGGAAGCCTCCAGGTTCTACACAGACCACTGCCTTTGATCCAGTTGAGCCCATGCCCAGTCCCCATGCCATCAACATGGCATCTGCTGTATCCCATAGGGGAGTTTCAGCCTCCAGAGGCCTCCTTGGGGTAAGAAAACATTTGTTCCATTGCTCTGGGGTAAGCCCATAGCAGCCTGCCAGGTTTACTCAGACCTATGCCAGCAATATTGCTGGCCCAAGTCCACATGGACTCATGAAGGTGGATTGAGCGTGGGAATGGGTGAGGATTTGGCAGAAGCGCTATTGCTGGTCCTGCCCCATTCCTGGGCCTGATTTGCCCTCCTCCCCACACCATCATCTCCCAGGTCCAGTCACTCCCTCCACATTCTGCCCCCACCTCCCTACTGCCCCCTGCACCTACAGCAGGTGTCCCCTGCTTTCTGCTTCTGCCATTTTCAGTGTGCTCCACTGCCAGAACACACATTTTGGTGTGGAAAACTACTGAAAGGATACTGAAATGTCTTGAGGGGAGCCTTGTTGCAGGGTTAATTAGGAAACCTGCTCCACAGTATTGTTCGTCCAAAAATATTCCAATACAAAGGAAACTCACTTTCAGGTACCCCACCCCACCCAAATGATGACAATGAGCAGATCATAAATACATTGTAAACATTTAATCCAGTTACAACATTTGGTTTCTATGGGCATTTGTGATGATTTCACAAGAACTAGCAGCATGAAGCAAGTGCCATTCTAAAAAGTGGGACCCACTTTTTAGAATGGCACTTGTGTCGGGACCCACCGGAAGTGATGTCATTACTCTGGAAGTGATGTTGTGGCAGGAAGTGACATCAAGTAGGAAGTGCTGTCATTGCAACATAATAAAATGACACTCCTGAAATGCAAATTGGCATTTTTGGATTGCATCAATTGTACAACCACGAAACATCCCTGACAGAAAGCAAGATTAGGGAAAAATATGAGGTAAAAACACTGAACTAAAAACAAAACTAAAAAAAGCCCTCACTTCAAAATTCAAACTGTTAACAGTCACAACAGGAATATAACAAGAGTAAGGTCTGCAGTTTCCAAGATGGCTGCTCCCAGCTTTCCACAACCCACCTGACATCAGGTCACAACCCACAGTTTGAATAACACTGTTCTAAGCAATTCTTGAAACCTGTATGCGGGCCAGGAAGCAACAGTTAGAACTGGACATGGAACAACTGACTGGTTTCAAATTGGGAAAGGAGTATGACAAGGCTGTATACTGTCACCCTGCTTCTTTAACTTATATGCAGAGTACATCATGAGAAAGGCTGGGCTGGATGATTCACAAGCTGGAATCAAGATCGCTGGAAGAAATATCAACAACCTCAGATATGCAGACGACACCACTCTAATGGCAGAAAGTGAGGAAGACCTCAAGAACCTTCTGATGAGGGTGAAAGAGGAAAGTGCCAAAATTGGCTTGAAGCTCAACATTTAAAAAACTAAGATCATGGCAACCACTCCCGTCATTTCCCGTCATTTCCTGGCAAATAGAAGGGGGAGAAATGGAAGCAGTGACAGACTTTATTTTCTTGGGCTCCAAGATCACCGCAGATGGTGACTGCAGCCATGAAAATAAAAGACGTTTACTTCTTGGGAGGAAAGCTACGGCGCACCTAGACAACTTAAATAAAGAGCCAAGACATCACCCTGCCAACAAAGGTTCGCATAGTCAAAGCTATGGTTTTCCCTGTAGCAATGTATGGCTGTGAGAGCTGGACCATAAGAAAGGCAGAGTGCCGAAGAATAGATGCTTTTGAATTATGGTGTTAGAGAAGACTCTTGAGAGTCCCCTGGACTGCAAGGAGATCCAATCAGTCAATCCTCCAGGAAGTCAAGCCTGATTGCTCCCTGGAAGGACAAATCCTGAAGCTGAAGCTCCAATACTTTGGCCACCTCATGAGAAGAGAGGACTCTTTAGAAAAGACCCTCATGCTGGGAAAGATGGAAGGCAAAAGGAGAAGGGGGCGGCAGAGGATGAGATGGTTAGATAGTGTCACTGAAGCGACGAACATGAAATTGGGCCAACTCCGGAAGCTAGTGGAGGACAGGGAGGCCTGGCGTGCTGTGGTCCATGGGGTCGTGAAGAGTCGGACACGACTTAGCGACTGAACAACAACAACAACAAGCAATTCCTAGAACTAGAGTTATCAGGAAATGTCCATGTGTGGTCAGTTCCATATGGCTTTTCCTTTAGATTCAGGTCTGTACATGTTGTGACTCATAAATCCCAACATAACCCTGAGGACACGTACTGTGGTTTAGCAGGCTCTTGGCAATCCTCTTGATTTTGCATTACCAGACAAGCAACCTAGACTCAGGATTGTCAAAGTCTCGGGTGGGCTCCTATACGTGTGATGTGTTCAACTAGGCCTGCATAGGTCTACTTTAGCTTCTTCTTGTTACCTGTGTCCTTACTGTTCACTTACCTTATTCTGGGGGGGGGGGGGAACCACACCCTGTTGTACACAATTCTTAAGACTTCTTAAGCCTTGAAGATAACTTTTCCGCTTCATTGGTAGCTATTGCCACTTGGCTATGTCAGGGCAATCCCTCTGGCTTCTACAGCCTTGTTTGCAAGCAGATATTGCCAGGCGGAATAATGCTCTTGTTTGTGGAGGAATGTCTGCTGGATGGGACTGCTTTCACAGGAAGCGCAACAGCTTGCAGAACAGCAAATGGCAAACTCATGATGCTGAGTTGAGGACAAACTGTTCCTCCCAACCATGTTTTACAGCCTTAACGAATTGGCAGCCCATGTGTGCACAGATGAGGAAGGAGAGATTGCCACTTGGTGGCCAGTTTGAATTCTGAAAGAGATCTCAAGGGTTTTTAAATGAGCAAATGTAGCACGTGCTACGGGACACAAGAGTAATCACTGTGCCATTGGCTTCTGTGGAAGTGGCACATTTTCTCTCCCTTGTTATATTTTCCTGTGTGTGTCCATGTTGGGATGTGGGAGGGGGGGGGAATAAAGCATGACTTTTCCCTGAAAGTTACTGAAAGCATTTAAAGTGCTGAAATATTAAGACAAGACCAGCCTTGCATCTACCTTGGCAATAGGTGTCAATAACTCTTTGCGAACTACGAAAGAATCTAGCAGGGTTCCTAGGACTGCCCAAAGTGACCAATGTCATCACAGGCCTTGTGCTTTTTTTGGGGGGGGGGTGCACCAGCACAGCTAACATGTTGTATGCAGCAGCAGCTAGGCTCTCTATGGACTGTAACTGTAAGTCAGTCGGGCAAGCAGATCAATTCTACCTTGGGGCCCTCCCACCTGCCCCTGCCTCCAAACTGATCAAAATGGGCCTTCTGGAATCAGTTGGCAGTGACTGTGTCGTGTCACCACTATTTTCAGGTGCTGTGCAGAGGCGGATCTAAGGGGGGGGCAAATCTGTAAGTTTTGCAAGAAGCCTTACCTTGCAGTGGAAAACACTCCTTCCTGCACTGTTCTAGCCAGTCCTCACAGGGAACAGCAACATCTTGGCGTTGCTTACTGGCTACAGCAGCAAGGGAGAGGAGGGATTTACATGACAGAGTAAGGCTTCTTGCAAAACGTACAGATTTGCCCCCCCCCCTTAGATCCGCCTCTGGTGCTGTGCATTGTGTACGCCATCACAAATGCTCTCCTTGGTGATGCCTTGCACAATGCACAGGTGAGTGGGGGGGGCCATGGGGAGGGTTGGGGGCCCCAAGGGAATGCCCTGCATTGGGCAGCACTGCTCTTGGAGCGGGCCCTGAGGGTTCCTATCCCATCCATACCACCCACAGCTCCCCTGCATGGAAGGAGCACCGTGAAATCAGCACTGATAGCTGATACTATTTCAGGGTGGGGTGGGTAGGGACAGGCAAACCCATGATCCAGTGTAAGCCGCTTGATAGCTTCCTGCACAGGCTTGAAGGGCCTTGGCTCCTCATCCAAATGGGCTGTGCTAAGGCAGAAGTGCTGTTTCTCATAGGATTTTTAACGCTGGCCGAGCACAGCACGGAATCTCCCCTATACAGGTTGCTCCTGAACCGACAATGGCTTGCGCTTTGACATTAGCAAATGGGAGAGCTTTGTGCTTGCAAAAGGATGCATCACTGATCAAAGGCAACAAACAGAAGTTGTATCTAGAAGGAGAATACGCTTTAAAACGAAACTGAACAGACATAGCAAAAGCTTTCACTGTTCATACATCTTTTCTTGTTTTCCATTTGCCATGCTTCTGTTAATATATCATTGTATGCCAGAGTTTCAAACGAATGAATATGAATTAATATGCAACTTCGATATAACTAGTGATAAAAGGTACCAAGTATTTTTTTCCCCCAAAAGTTTGCTATCACACAACCATATGGACAGCACAATCCAAATGTCTGCCTGAGCCGGTGCAGCCGTCCCTGCGCTGGCTCAGAGTATCACAAACATGCTGTAAAGTACATGGTGCTCATGAGCTGGCAGCGCCAGCTTAACGTCTTGTGCCTGCTGGCACTGCATCCAGGAGCAGGACTGGACGGAGCAGGTGACACAGGAGCATGGTGAGGGTAGCAGGAAGGTAGGGAAGGGGCGTTTCTGGCCAGGGAGGGTGGAATGGGGGTGGATGAGGTCCGGGAGAGTGATTGAATCAGCAGAGGCCTCCTCTGCTGTATCCTAACCCCTTTCCTGGCCCTCTTGGTGTTACACCAGGCTTTCTGGATTTGCAGCAGCTATATAGCTAGCCTGGATCCAAGAAGCCCCATACGGCAGGCTAGGGCTTGACACAAGATAAGGGGGAAAATATCCCCTTACCCTGAGGAGACTTCTAGCCCCCTCCTAACCTGCACTGGATACAGTGCAGGCCATGCAACCTGGATGTGCTAGGGCATGTTAGGATTGGGCTGTCAGTAATTTTAGTTATGAATCAGGAGTACAAGTCACAGAACCAGACCGTATAAAGCACATCATTTGTGCTTCCATCTTTCTTCTGTCTGTGTGTGCATGGAGAGAGCGAGAGCGTGGGTGGAGGAAAGGGTATTCTCCCACCCACCCCCTGGCTATTAGCCCTGGAAAGGACATTCCCATTGGGAGATAGGCCAGCATTTTTTCCATTCTGCGGATGGGGACTGAGGATGATAGCCGCTTGCCTAAGGCCACCTAGTGAATTAATGGATGACTCATACATTGAGCCACTACATTATAGAAACCATCAGGGCCGAGGTTTCAAAGAAGAACTTGGCTACAGTTAAGCATTTGACACACCCTCAGCTGTCCGCAGAAGGTCTGTATTCTCCAGGATTTACTTGCCAAGATTTGCAACAGAAACATGGAAGCAAAAATAGAACAGCTGGGCTGATTTTGGCTTTACTACATCATGCTAATGAGATGGTTAGCGCCCGCTCCATTTTTAAAGCACCTTTAATCCTGTTAACAGGGAGAAGACATTTGGCAGCTGTACAGCAGGTCTCTCCTTATCATATGATTTCAGGGTCAGAATTGACTGCCCTGATAATTGCTGTTTACTGGCTATGACTACACCAGCACCTTGTTTCTGAGCTGAAGCCTTTGACACAGCAGACAAGTGTAGAAAATGATTAGAGCTTATGTTTTACAAGGTTAATTAGTACAGGGCCTACTACTTGGACAAAAGGAAACAGAGAGTCTTTGGACTGTGAAAGCCCCAAGCCACTTTAGTATTGCTACTTATATCCAACTCTTCTGTTTGCACGCTGAAAGGGGCTTGCAAACAATACAGTACCAAATAATTCAAAACCAGTACAAAATTCAAAAGCCACATTTTAGCAATAAACAGCCAATCAGAAGAGAGGATCATTTCCTTAAAATAGCAGCTCCAAATTATAAATCAAAGTCTTGCTGAAAGACAGAAGTTTTTAAAATGTGCCTGAAAACACCAAGAGAAAAAGCTTGGAATCCCCATGAGGAGGGTGTTCCTTAATTTGGGGGTACCACTGTGGAAGGGACCCTGTCTTTTATGCCTACTTGTTTGATCTTTTACAATGGTGAGACAGAGAACAGGGCCTGTGGTTTTTGTGGTATTCAGCTGAGCTCCCTGAAAGCTGCAAGACAAATTGAGGAGTTAACCCATTTGGGTTAGGGTGGCCAATATGCAATAAGAGCCTCAAATCTTCTATGAAAGTGACTACTAGAAGTAATCCTGGTGATTGTAACAGGGCCTTTAGGAATTCCAACATTACAACACATTGAAAGCAACAATTTCCATCAGAGTTGCCAAACCTACATTGGATGTGCAGAAGACGTCTTGCCATTTCTTTTTTGGATCTATGCATTTTAGACCAAACAATGCACTAAACTCAGATGACTTCCATTACTAATTGAAAGTGTTTCCTGTAAATATTAGGACTACTACTACTACTACTACTACTACTACTACTACTACTACTACTAATAATAATAATAATAATAATAAGGCAGAATACACACTTACCTGGGAATAAGTCCCATTGAACTCAGAAGGACTTCTGCATACAATTGCACTTTACAGGAGAAATTACATCTATGGGGAAAACATGGTTGATATAATGTTACATATGTTTTAAGATAAATGTAACATGTGCCCATAGAGAAAATTATAGTATTGTGTATGCTGTGAGCCAGTGCCATAGCACATACAGGAAAGGACATACAGGAAAGACATACATGGAAAGACATCCTATGACATACACAGGACATACAGGAAAGAAGGAGATGTGAGTTCAGGTGCAACAATTTTCACTGGAGAAACAAAAAATAACATGCAATGCTGTATGTTTAATCATTAACACAACTGGGGTGTAAATGTACACTGTTTCTAGGTGAAAGAAAGAAGAGGAAATTTTTACAAGGGCAAGGGTGCGTGGCAAGAAGGGGGAGAACAACATAGGGGAAACAGAAGGAAAAGCTAAGGTTTTTATAGTAGCAGGGGAGGGAGGGGAGAGGAGAGGAACAGAGGGTAGGGGGAAGCAAAAGGAAGAGAAGCAGGGAAATACCAAGATTCTAGCCACATGAAAGACCATGGTGGCCTTCAAATAGCCATAGGCCATGCTACATGCAGCCCGCCTGGCCCTTGGGAGGATTCTAGAGGGTGGGTGCCAGCAGCTTGGCAGTGGCAGTGGCAGAGGCAGTGGCTAGGCAGCAGGTACCACCCTTGTGAGCTCCACAGGCACACCGCCTGGGGGCATTCCTCTCTCCAGCCAATGGAAAGAACACCACTAGACCATTCAGAAGAGGAATTCCTTGTTCTTGGAGTTCTTGATGGGTTGGTTGAGGGAAATCCTATGCTTGAGTCCTGAAGCGGATCTCAGGCCTCCCCCTAAAACAGTTCAAAGAACTGAGCAAGAGAACTCACAGATGCTCTGCACTCTCGCCAAGAAGGAAACAGCAGGAGCACTAGGTAAATTGTCCCTTTCACTGTACACGAGACAAGAAGGTAGATGGGTTTTGTGGGTCCGCATCCAGGCTTGCTAAAGAGCAAGCAGTGGCATTCCCGGGGCGGGGGCAAATGCTAAGTTTTTCAGGCTCCTGAATACCAGCCCCTCCCCGTCACCTTCAGAGCCATTTGCCACAGCTGCACAAGCAAAGTGGATGGCTGTTCAGTGGGCACAGAAGCAGCAGCTTTTCAGTTGCCATCGGGGAAGAGGAACAGGGAGAGAAGCTGGAAAGGAAGATACCTGTCCTGGGTGCTGGCTGGCACAGTGGTCCTTGGTAGCTGAGAGAACGGAGTTATTTCACCCAGCACAAGCTGGGAAACCTGCCCAATGAAGAACTACACCAACGGGCCTACACATTAAGAACAGAAATGATCAGTGCCCAGCTTTTTATATCCTCAATTCCCATAGGAACGCATCAGATCTTTTGTGGGGAAAGTTAATCAAGGACTTTTATTTTCAGTCATGATGGACCTTGATGGCTCCTTTCGGGCTTGAGATGGGTGCGGTGATGAACTCTCAATTGGCTCTCAAGTCCAGTGCCTCAATTATGTATACCTCTTGATTTGGTTTTAACCATGGAGTTGATAACTGCAGCTAGGCCTTGGTGATCTTTCTTTTGTGTGGCTAATAACTTTGTTTACTCCAAGCCAGGAGGCTCCCAGGATGCCGTGTTTATTTATAGGGTACATTGTACTGTGCAAGCAACATGTGACCTCTCCTGGAATGTTCCAGGAAGACCCCCCCCCTAAAAAAGAAAGACAGCCAGTAGTGGCACTGACAGACAATGACCTGGAGACAGGGATAAGCAGTGAAGTGGCCGAGTTTGCGGATGACACAAAACTTTTCTGGATGGTGAAAACCAGAAGGGATTGTGAAGAGCTCCAGAAGGATCTCTACAAGTTGGGGGAATGGGCAGCAAAATGGCAGATGCGCTTCAATGTAAAGTGATGCACATTGGGTCAAAAAAAAAATCAAAACTTCACCTATAGGCTAATTGGTTCTGAGCTGTCTGTGACAGCTCAGGAGAGAGATTTTGGGGTGCTGGTGGACAACTTGATGAAGGTGTCGACCCAGTGTGCAGCAGCAATTAAGAAGGCCAATTGGGGTAATTAGAAAAGGGGTTGAGAATAAAACAGCCAATATTATCATGCCATTGTACAAATCAATGGTCAGGCCACATCTGGAATATTGTGTACAGTTCTGGTCACCGCACCCCAAAAAGGACATAGTGGAGCTGGAAAGGTGCAGAAGAGAGCAATGAAAATGATTACGGGGCTGGGGCACCTCCCTTATGAAGAAAGATTGCAGCATTTGGGGCTCTTCAGCCTAGAAAAAAGGCGCCTGAGGGGGGGGACATGATTGAGACATACAAAATTATCCACGGAAGTGATAGTCTCTCTCACACACCAGAACCAGAGGGCATCCGCTAAAACTGAGGGTTGGGAGAGTTAAAACAGATAAAAGGAAGTACTTTTTTACCCAGTGGGTAGTTAATTTGTGGAACTCTTTGCCACAGGAGGTGGTGATGGCATCTCGTCTAGATGCCTTTAAGAGGGGATTGGATAGATTTCTGGAAGAAAAGTCCATCGTGGGCTATAGGCCATGATGGATTGTGCAACATCCTTACATTGGTTGTGGGCTACTTCAGAGTACCGGGTGCAAGGGAGTGGCAACAGGATCCAAGCATCTTGTTGTCTCGTGCCTCCCTGGGGCACCTGGTGGGGCTGCTGTGAGATACAGGAAGCTGGACTAGATGGGCCTTTGGCCTGATCCAGCAGGGCTCTTCTTATGCTCTTATGTTGTGGAACCCTCGAGGCCTATGGGGTCTGAAGCCTCTTGCCACCAATCCAATTCAAATGTCACAAAGCTGGTCTGGGTCTTGTTCTCCTGACATTCACCCAGGACCACATATACATGTAAGCAAACTTATCAGGCAATTACAAGATGATGGACTTAAGAAAAATGGAGAAATACTACAATATGAGGGAATCTATCAACAGTAATAGGCTGAAACTGCTTCAGTTTTCCCAGATGAGGCATCTTCTGTGGCAGTTTAAATTTGCATTTGTTGAAGTGGCCTGTAATACACAGGTTTATATGACAATAAAATTATTGGTTTCTCAAATACAACAAGATTCTTGGTTGCTTTTGCTGCTATAACCTAATGTGTCTACCACTCTGGAAGAAGTATTTTATTGTTAGTATGACAATTTGAAGTAGGAGAATGAAAGCTTTTGAAAAACTTATAATAGATCACAAATCTATAAAGGCCTGCTGCTAAAAAGGTATAGGTTACTGATACAGACAAAGTTGGTGGGGGAGAAAATCCAATGATTAAAAATTAGGGCTTCTCAGTTGTGTGCTTAACTGCATAACTAGTCTGAATGTGGCGCATGACTGCACATAGGTTATCAAACTGGGACAGAGTGCCTCTACCTTTAACCATGGAACAGAAGAGGGAATTTGGGCAGGTGCAGCTCATCGCGGAAGGGTTCAAAAGCTGCACCTGCCCAAATTCCCTCTTCTGTTCCTTGGTTAAAGGTAGAGGCATTCTGGTAACCCCAACCATACAAAATGGGGCAACATAGCTATTGAAGAGGAGGGCTTAAGTGATTTGCTCTGCCATGATTTTGATCCCAGTTGTGCACTTCGCAGTGTAGTATTTTAAAATGAAAACAAAGTTTCCATTGACTTTCAGTGGGAGATTTTTTTTCTTCATTTCAAAATAGCATATTGGGTGGTGAACACAGTCAGGCTTGGTCAGGTTCATGGTGTAAAGCTACATTCCCCATTGTGATTTTACCCTAGTGTGTAACTCTTAAAGGTAAAGGTTTCCCCACGACCGAATGGTCTAGTCGTGACCGACTGTAGGGGGCGGTGCTCATCTCCATTTCAAAGCCTGTAGAGCTGGCGTTTTTGTCCGATCATGTGGCCAGCATGACTCTACACCATAGCGCACGGAACCAAAGTGGTCCCTATTTATCTACTTGCATTTTAGGTGCTTTCGAACTGCTAGGTTGGCAGGAGCTGGGACAAGCAATGGGCGCTCACTCCGTCACGCAGTCTTGAACTCCCAACCTTGCGGTCGAAAGCCCAGCAACAGCGGATTAACTCGCTGCGCCACCACGTGTAACTCTTATTTACCCCTAAAACAATTGCTCCATTCAGCCTAGTTTCATCATTAAAGACATGTCTAACTAGGTCCTTATATGTTGTAATCAGCGTATAATAGTAGAAAATTATCCTGTTTTATGACTATAGCCACTCCATCACAATTTGCTTCAGAGAAACATCATTAGAAAGTCTTACATAAATGGCATCTTACCCTAGTCAGATTGAGGTTGCACTCCTAACCGCACTTACCTGGAAGTAAACCCCACTGACTATAGTGGACATGCATTGGCTTGGGCAGTAAGGCTGCAATTCTGTGCACACTTCCCTGAGAATAAGGGCCCAATCCTATCCAACTTTCCAGTGCCTATGCAGCGGTGCCAATGGGAAGTACACTGCATCTTGCATTGGGGAAGCAGTAACAGCTACCTCCTCAAGGTAAGGGAACTTTGGCTGCAATTGTATCCATGCTTACCTGGGAGTAAGCCCTATTGACTATAATGGGACTTTCTTCTGAGTAGACATGCATAGGATTGGACTCTTTATTCCCAATGCCTCAGGGCTGCATTGTGGCAGTGTCAGCAATGGGAAGTTGAATAGGATTGGGCTCACAATCCCATTTTACTTTTGGGACTTACTTTTGAGCAAACATTATGTAAAATAAGTGCAAAATCCAATACTTGTTGGCAGTGGTGTCATCTACTCCCCAGTAGACGGTTCGCTGGGCGGGAGTAGGGAGTGATTGACAGTCCGTCGATTCACTTCCGGTTTCTTCGCGCGCCCCGCGCGGCTTTCCCTCGCCTCGGAGGGGGCGCCTGCTCGCCCAGGCACCCGGCGCGCCCCCCACCCATCCCCCAAGGCGAGCAGGCGCCCCCTCCAAGCCGAGGGAAAGTCGCGCGGGGCGTGCGAAGAAACCGGAAGTGAATCGACGGACTGTCAATCACTCCCTACTCCCGCCCAGCAAACCGTCTACTGGGGAGTAGATGACACCACTGCTTGTTGGGTATGTTCAACATCTAAAGCACAGTGGAACTATGATAGGATCCAGGATTATTGGAACGACGTTGCAGAAATAATGACTGTAAAGCCCTACCTATCTCCTATGGTTTGAAAGGAACATTCAGAAATAGTAGCCAATACATTAACAGCTGCCTGAAGTAGACAGGCAGTAGATGTTTGCAGACTGATCAAGGTGAATCAGGGTGTAAACTGTTAATCAAGTGAAGTCTGTAATGTACGTGCAACCTATCTTCATACTGGGTCAGTTTATTTGACTTCCATGTTTGGGACTACACTGACTGGGAGTGGCCCTCCAGGGTTTCAGGCCAGCTTGTTTCCCAGCCCTGCCAGGACATACCAGGAACTGAGGCTTGGGCCTTTTCTCATCTGCATGCAAAACCACATAACAGCTGTAGGTCTTTCCTGACGTCTTATGTAAGGTGAACACAAACACAATCACTGTATGGTTTTGCAGAGGGAGAAAAAGAAAGAAAGCTCTTCATTTGTTTCATGTAGCAAGGCTTGCTTTTAGGACGCAGGATAGGCTAGGGATTGTGTTGGTGTACTGCCTGCCCTGCTATCCAACAGCCTGCTGAGATCACGGGGTGGTCTTGGAGATGGTACTGGAGTACCGGTGTGTCCCCCTTCCTTTACAGTTTTGCATATTTTGGTGCTCTATCCTGATAGAATTTAACTTCCAGCACTTCTTGCTGCATATTAAGTTAAGATTTCAAGTTAATCTCTGGACAATCTCTTCAGACTCCTACTCCCATGAAGTCCTGCCCTCCCATCAAGGATCTCCACCTGGGGAGTGGCACACACTCATGCCTTTTGTCCCTCAGGAACATCTCTGAATGGGGACTAATCAAGCCTTTTGTGTGCTCCTGGAAGGACACTCAAACTTAATCAAGCCCAGGAGCCCTATGCTGGGCCCCAAAGAGAAGCTTCACACCTCTTTGTTTACCCAGAAAGCCTTTTGTTTTCTTTGGACAAAGTCCTGTGACTGCCCTTGCAGAACTTTTCATCTCCACTCCCCAAGCCTGTGGAGGTGTCCAAGCTGCTGATTGTTTGTGGCATCTTGTCATTGGTTAAAGTGCCCACCCTATTGTGCACTTTGAAGGTCTCTTCCCATAGTTGTTGTTGTTGTTGTTCAGTTGCTAAGTCATGTCCGACTCTTCGCGACTCCATGGACCGCAGTACGCCAGGCCTCCCTGTCCTCCACTAGCTTCCTGAGTTCGCCCAATTTCACGTGACACTCTCTAACCATCTCATCCTCTGCCGCCCCCTTCTCCTTTTGCCTTCAATCTTCCCAGCATGAGGGTCTTTTCTGAAGAGTCCTCTCTTTCCCATAGAGACCCCCTCTGTTTTGTGGTGCTTTCTTCCCTTTTGAAAGCTTCCACATTATCCACATTTGTCAGATGGTCCACAGTTGGGAAGTCTCTTGCTCTGGCAGCTGCCCTCACTCTTGTTGGAGCTACTTTTTGGGCTCAAAGTAACACCTTTTTGCTGCATTTGTTGTCCCCTTTAGAACATGTAATTGTGCAGCCCAGTTCTTGCTGCTTAGCTGGATACTGTATACTTAGTCAACCCAACAGAATAGGATTAGTTATCTCTCCCTCTTTCCCACTTTGATCCTCTCTCTCCCCTCCCCATTTCAGACACTGTTAAAGTTGACCTCTCACTCTACAAGTATTGCTAATTTTCTCAGTTTGTGACAGTGAGTGTGTGTGTGTGTGTGTGTGTGTGTGTGTGTGTGTGAGAGAGAGAGAGAGAGAGAGAGAGAGAGAGAGAGAGAGGGAGGGAGGGAGGGAGGGAGGGAGTATGAATGAACAGTATAGACAACATCATGGACAGACCACAATTAGGGTTAGTCTTATCACAGCCTCTGCAGGGGTCTTTATTTAGATCAACCATTTTCAACCACTGTGCCATGGCACATTGGTGTGCTAAGAATGATCCTCAGGTGTGCCACGGGAATTTGGGAGTAGGTCATTTATTAGAAAGGCCATTGGGGGATGTGAGCCCCAACTGGCAGCACAGTGTGCCGTGTCAATTGTTAAAAAACTGATGGTGTGCTTTGACCATTTTAGTGCCTTGCCAGTGTGATGAAAAAGGTTGAAAACCTCTGATTTAGGTATTTAGAAGGTCTGCTCCCAGAGCATTATAGATTCCTGATGGCTCTGGGAAAGTTTCCAGCCTGTTCAGCCGGTGAGGCCCTGGTTGGCTTTTGGAGTGGGAAGATGACAAGAGACATCAACATTTCCTCTTGTGGAGCCAAATTGGTTTGTTGGTTTTCTGAGGAGCTCTACCTCTTGTTTTGTCACCCAGAGAAGTGATGGAGGTCCTAAACAATGATCTGCTATCAATAATAGACTGGCTGAGGGCAAACACATTTATTTATGTATTTGTTCCCCACCTTTCCCATGCCAAAGCAAATGCCCAAGGCAGCTAGTCTAAACAACCATATTTCAATGAGGTTTTTACAAATATACTGTGATTCACCGAATCCTCAGTCCCAGATGTAGCCTTCACCATATGATTCTCTCCTCTGGTTGCGTGCTATCAAGTTTGTTAAATCTGGATAAGACAGACATACTATTACAGAAGAGATGACAAACTGGGATATGGATTGTCTTCTCAATGAGGGCTGAAGAAGCATCTCTGCTCTTGGGCCTATCTCTAACCCTGGATTGTGAGGTGTTGGCCATGGCTAAGAGCAACTTTATCCAGCTTCAGCTGGTTCACCAACTGTGCCCACTAGATGGACCTAACTACCATCGCTAACATCTAGAATGGACTTTTTGGCTCTGATTTACAGGGATTTTTTTCCCTTAAGAAACAAGCACTACCTGTGGCATGCCTTTTTTAAGCTGTAAAAACATCCTTTTGCATAAGGAGCTGATAAATTTGATTTCCCTTTTTTAACCAGAAGATGTTCATGATCCAGTTGTGATCTAGCATAGGAGACACAGCTATTTCGAGAGGTCACCACGAAGCTGATACTGATGTGTGAATCATACCCAACTCTTGCTTTTGCATGGCTTTTGCTTCATCTGTAAAAAATAATGTACCCTTGAATACAAATATTCGTTTTCCTTAGAGAACTGTGAATCATCTGTGCAGATGGCGCCACCTACTGTACTAAAAAGAACACTCACTATGCTCTTATTTTTGCTTTGTACAGAAGTTAGGTTTTGTTGTCATTCAGTAGCATTCTTTCCATTAACAATAATATTTAGTGTTGATGGATGTCAGCTTGATGTCTTGGTCCGTATCCTGCATAAATATGTGTAATGATGCCATTGAAACACATCTGTGAATCAGGATTGCTCATGTTTCTGTTTAGTTCTTTTTTTAATATTTGAGATCATTCTGCTGTTTCAAAAGTTGCTGAGTACTGTTACTCCTGAACAAGCCTGTGCTCCTGGAGCAATGGCTGACATCAGTGTTGTCAGGATGACAAATAGAATTAGGGCAAAAAAAATCAGGGGTTACTTGCATCATTGGACTGCCCCTAAGTACACATTGTGATGAAGGGCTTATGGAAAGCAATTTGCTAAGGATCCCCAAAAGCCAGAGTCATAACTAGGGTGGAGCCAGAGGGACACTCACCCCAGGCTCTCTGCCAAGAGGGGGCGCAAGATTGCTCCCAAGCTCCATCCTAGTTATGGAGATGATTGATCTCTCCTCCCTGGAGGAGGATGTGTTGGCTGCTTCTTGCACCCACCCTGCCTCCAGGGTGCACAACGTTGTGACAACACTTCCCCAGGAGTACTGGTGTGTATGTTGTGATGTCACTGCCCTGGGTGCTGGGGCAGGACATTATGGCTCCGCTGAATCCTATTTATCAGAAGGTCTATCCTTTCCCTTGAGCCCCATGTTCATGTTCTTTCTTGGCTGATGAAATTGGCTTCCGATCAGTTTGTAATTCCAATTATACTTGCCAATATTAACCTGTTTTTTCTTCCCTGTTTTTTTCACAGCTGACTGATTTACAGTTATTGGCCAGTGATATTGCTCATCTCCATTCCATTAAAGCTTCACCTGCTGATTTCTGCATCCCAAGCTGCTCTTAGAAGCACAGGTGGAAAGCACTCCTGGGGGAAAAAGAACAATCAGGCTGGTTGCCACTGTTTTGGATAGTGGCTCATGCCAACATTTGCATGGCATGCCAAAATGAAATTGATGCAACTTCTCTTCGAAGGCTGATACCATAATGGAGAAAGTGAACTTGTTTTCAAGCGCCAAGTTTCTATGTGTTAAAAGGTGGCAACTATAGGTACTGGAGTTACAATTTCCTGCTGAAACTCAATGGCACACAGCCAGAGGAGAGAACCACGCTGTGAAGGCTACATCTGGGACTGAGGATTAGGTGAATCTCAGAATACGGAGATTAGACTAGCCTGCCCATGTAAGGCGCCTTGGGCATTTGCTTCACCATGGGAAATTTATGGGTAAATTCTTTGAATGAATGAATGAATGAATGAATGAATGAATGAATGAATGAAAGCTAAGTTAGAAGCAGCAGATCCCAGATGCCTGGCAGAACTCAAAAATATCTTTCCCCATTTCAGAAACGTTTAGACTTCTTCTGAGAAGGGTAGAGTTCTTGTGACCATCTATCTTCCCATGCTGATACGGGATTGGCAAAGTAAAAAGCAGACAACATTTAGGGCACAATCCAAACCAACTTTCCAGCACTGGCATAGCTGTGCCAATGGGGCATGTACTGCATCCTGCAGTGGAGTAGTCAGTCACGGAGGCCTCCTCAAAGAAAGGGAATGTGTGTTCCTTACCTGAGAGCTGCATTGCCCTTACCTCGGTGCTGGAAAGTTGGTTAGGATTGTGCCCTTAGACTCCAACCCGCAGAGCCAGGGCTATGCATGCATGATCCTTTACAAACTGAAACCACGCTGAACAGCTCCCTTACAGGGGAAGAGGAGCCTGGGGACTGACTCCAGCTTCCATCTAACAGCTAATCGGCTTTGTTCCAAAAGGCATAAATCCTTAACTGGTCGTCCAGGAAAGAGAACTGGGTGTGCATTGTTCAGCATCCATGTCTGCATACAATTCCCCATCTAGTTATGGATTAGCACTTCAAGGTATGCTTCCAACACCTATAGCCCTTCACTGGTGTTACAGAGTGAACCATGTTTATTTTGCAGTACTTCCTGGTGGGAAAAAGTTCCACTGAACTCAGTGGCTTACTTCTGATTGCCCATTTATAAGATTGTGCTGTCAATGTGCGAAACTAACAGTACAGTCCAATGCATGCTAACGCAAAGTATGTCTCTTTGAATTCAATGGAACTGACTCCCAGGTAAGTGGGTACAGGATTGGAACCCAAGACTTTAAGAACAGTTATTGTTATTGAGGTAGTTTATTGAACCAATGTAACAGCCCAATCCTATGGAACGTGCTATGTGTCAATGCAGTTATGCCAATGGGGCATGCACTATATCCTGCAGGGGAGTTTCAGGTCCCAAAGGTCTCCTTGTGCAGAGCTGTAATGTCCTATCCCAGTACCCTGGGGCGGTGATGTCACACTCTACCTGTTTGCGCCCCCCTCAGTAATAACATTGGTTCTCCCTGGGGGGGGGTGGGCATGCAAACGGCAGCACACCTCCTTCAGGGAGAGCCCGGAGAAGACTGCCTTTGCACCGCGCACCGCGTCTCCCTGGAGGGGGCGCGCACATGAAGCAACGAGCTCCCCCTCCTTCAGGGAAAGCCTGGAGATGACTGTCTTTGCGCTGCTTGAGGTGCAAAGACAGTCACCTCCATAACGGGTGAAACTGGGGGCAATCCTGCGCCCCCTTTTAGCACAGCACCTGGAGCAGGTGCTCTTCAGGCTCCACCCTAGTTTCGGTTCTGCCTTGGGGTAAGGAAACATTTGATCCCTTGCCCTGAAGTCAGCCCTTACTGATCTTCTGGGTGTACCTGGACCTACACCAGCAACTTAAAATAACCCCTGGGGATCACATTGCTGCCTTCTCCCTCCCCACCCTTAAAGGATTATTAGCCAATGCTTCCCAGGGTAGTGGGTCACGACCCACCACTTTGGAAAGCACTGGTCTAGGTTAATGTTTTTGCTAGCCATCAAGCTGTTAAGTGAGTACAGCCTAAGACACAGAAAGAATTATGCTTCTACTGGCAAACTTTTAATTTTCTATGAATATCAATTCCTCCCTATAAATTACTAATGAATAAAGATCATGAACTTTAGCACTTAAATTAATAGGGTTTTTTTTCAAATAAAGAAAAAAAAATACTGCAGCTAATTCTTGATACCTCAGCAATTATTATATTTAATACCAAGTTTAAATATATAGAAGGTCATTTATAACTCATTTCCCCCCAAGAATAATCACTTTAAAACTCACAAGTTATTTCCATTCACCTTTATCAGGTTATGCTTCCAAGCTTCAGATTCAGTATGGGGAGTTCAAGCAACTAGTGAACAACACACAATTGTGGTGATATGTGTTTTTTTTTTCAGCCCCCTGAGGGCGCAATCCTAACCTGGACTTAGGCCGGCACAGTTAGGCCATCAAAGTTTGGCCAGCACAAAGGCCACTGTAAAGTACATTTGGACAACTCTCAGAGTCAAGGAGGATGGGGCATGTCTGTGTGCTGGTGTCTCTTACTCCGAGAGTGGTCCAAACATACTTTATGGTGTCCCTTGTGCTGGTCAAACCTTGCTGGCCTAACTCCAGGTTAGGATTGCGCCCTTGGTGTTAGAAATGAAAAAGTTTGAAAATTACTGCTCTAAGGGGACTATAAATAGTAAAAAAAACTGCAGGAGTGGAAGACTAACCTCATGATTAATTTTGGAAAATTGGAAAATGTTTTGTTTTCCTGTTTATGGAAGGAGGTCATATGTTCAGTAAGTGGCTGATTGATCGTGGGAATGGATTCTGAGAATCTTGCATGTCGACATGGCCAAACTAAAACTCGGTTGGCCAAGCACAAAATTCTGTAAGCATAGACCAGGTGTTCAGGTAAGAGACTCTGTGATCTCATCCTGTATAAAACACATGCTGTCAATTGCACCTGTTACAAAATGTGTCTAATAGCTGAGCACATTTGCCTCACCATTGCACTCGTGTGAATGGCAGCAAGATTTGTGCTGGGCTGTTCAGCGTTCTCTATTGTTCTGCTGAGTCAGTCTGCAAATTGTGCATAGCCCAAATGCCCATTTAGCAACATGCTTTCAATCCTTATCCTCACCTACAATGTGGGAAAAGGCTGGGACAATGCAAATGTGTTTGTTCAACAAGATTCGGGAAATCTTTTCACAAAGTGCTGAGCGAAACAACCGCTGCCAACCACCCCAGGCACCGCTAACAAGAGAGACCAGTGCTCCGGCTGAGTCAGGTTGGTGCCACGCTCTTCTCGCTGCGACGGCTTCAGCGGTGCTTTGTTGTGGGAGTTGCTCAGTTGCCATTTCACCACTAAGAAATGCAACAATAGGTCGTGCTTCAGTTCAGTCATCCGTCCTTTAGTGGCAGACAAACACACACAAATGCAACAATAGGTACAGACCGACTAGTTAAACAGCAAAATGCATAAGCCCCAATATTCCCATTGTATTTACCCAATATAAGTCACAGGCTAACACCAGTTATTGTTTCTTACCTCTGCTTGCCACCATCTGCTGCAGATAAACCGCTACCTTCTTGGTTATTCCCTTTCTAGAATCATTTTCTAGAATATTTTAACTGGAGTTAGGCCAGCATAAACTAAGCCAGCAAAGTTTGGCCAGCACAAGGGCCACCATAAAGCGTGTTTAGACTAGTCTCGGAGTCAGGGAGGATGACTCACATCGGTGTGCTGGCCTCTGACTCCGAGCGTGGTCCACACATACTTTACGGTGGCCCTTGTGCTGGCCAAACTTTGCTGGTTTAGCTTATGCCGGCCTAACTCAGTTTAGGATTGCACCCTCAGTGCATCCCTGATTACAAGGGCAGCACCTGAGGGAGCAAGTTGTTCCCTTAAATCTGCCAAATAGAAGTTCAGAGGGCAAAACATTAAACCTATACTAGCCAAAACAAAAACTCAGCACTCCTCAGGGCTGTGTTTCAGAACCCCTCAAAAAATTATGTAACACAGCATGCTTTTGTGAAGAAGAGCTGAACAAAACAGTTTGCTGCCTACTGTTGCCTTTTTTGCATCCAGGCAGTCAGTCATCTAGAAATGTTCATTTGTCACTTGACTGCTTTGAAATTGTTCCAGCACGCCGGTTCCTGCCCGTGACCCCTTTTGGGCTTGCTTTTTGGAGTTTGTCAGCAGCCAGTCAGCCAGGGTCTTCTGGAAGAGAGAACCTGATGGAAATGCTGTGCTCACTCATGCTGATTGTACCCATATCTATAAATACGAGGTGTGTTTTTCTATCCTGAACTGTATTGGAAGGGAGCTTGGCACAAATATGTGCCAGAAATGGATAGCGATGAGCCCGCTTGCCAGGTAAAGAACAGGTTTGTTCTGAATTGATGTATTGCTTTGGGGCAGGGCTGAGGCATAGTCACAGAGCACCTGCTCTGCAGGGAGAATTGGGAAAGAGTCCAGTCTGAAGCCTTGAAGAGACGCTGCCAGTCAGGGCAGGCGATGCTCAGGTCGGTGGATCAATGTGCTGCCTTGGCAGCTTCCTCTGTATCTGGGCAATGAGGCGGTGCATATAACTTTGGGTAGTGGCATTCCTGTGGGGGGTCAAAAAAACACTAAATGTTGCAGGAGGCTGAGCTCCTGTGTAATGCAGCGCCTCTCTCTCATCTCCAGAGCCATTCGTGGCTAGGCGAGCAAAGCCTCTGAGCTGGTTCTCTGACCAGTGAATGGCTCTGGAGGCGAGGGGGAGGGGCCGTGTTACCCAGCAGCTCAGGCTCCTGCGATACGTAGAGTTTTGCCCCCCCCTTAGGAACGCCACTGGCTTTGGGTAACAGCTGAAACAGTCCAGAGTTGCTTTGTGTCTTGGATCCCAAGACTGCAGGAGAGGCATGTTTGGAGCGTCTGATGTGCCGAATGCTTAGCAAGCAGCAGCATTTTTCCTTTGAAGTTGGGCAAAAAGCCTCCTAAGAGATGCTTCTCTGCGCTAAGCTAGGATGTGAACTCGCTGTGTACACGGCAGCCCTGTGGCTGTTGGAAAAGGAATTAACCCTGTTCAATGCAATAAAGGCATTGGTAAATTAGGGGCATGAACCAGCCACTTCAAAGCCTATTATTGATTTCAGTGGGAGAGAGGAGCTAACTTACGTTTAGCATTCCCAGTGAAGACAATGGGCCTTAAAAAAAAACACTGGATTGTGCCCTAATCCTGCACCTTATTGAAAGGAAAAAAAAAAACTATGTTAAGACTTCAATCCTATACACACTTACTCAAGAGACATGCATAGGATTGTGAGGTTAGATTCCTATATAGACAAAATACACTTATCGGGGTGGGGCAGTGGCGAAATTCAGCCAGCTCTCACCAGTTCTGCAGAACCGGTTGTTAATTTTAGGTTGGGAGAGGGAAGAAAGGCAGCGGCCACCCTGAAGGACACAGAACCGGTTGTTAATTTATTTGAATTCCACCACTGGGCTGGGGTGTGTGTTGACAGACAGAAATTCAACTAGTGATTCCGCCCATCCACCCCAGCCATCACAGCATACCAATTTTATATTAAGGAAAGCAAGCTGATTATTTTCTCCATCAAGGCATAGAAGCATTGCTAGAAAAAAATGTAGCAAACCTAGCAGTGCACAGCCCTCCTCAATATAAGTTATTCTCTCGCTCTTAGCTCAAGCCTCTTGATCTATGAAGCAAGTCTGGTTCTTGTTCGGAATCAGACGTGGGTCAAAGGAAAAGAGCGAAACAGAGACCAAGGGAATAGTAACTTGTATGAGCCAATAAAATGACTGCAATATACAGTATTGCATTTAGGTTTTGTTTTTGCCTTTTTGTACACTCCATCTTCCGTTAAGACATTTCCATGTTTAGTATTTTATAGGATCCGTTCTCTGAAACCACCGACACTCATGTGCAGAGCACAGCTTCTACTGTGCCAAAGCAGTGACAGTAGCTTTAAAGCCCTGCAATAGGAACTGCCTAAATGTTGCCAACTTTTTTTGGAAATTTCTGCTCTTGTGCCTTTAACACAACTATATCTGCAAATAATAGCAGTGATGACATTCCAGTGAAAAGCTACATCTGCTGTCTTCTGCAGATCATCAAACAACTGATAATGGCACAGAAGAAGGCCCTGTTTATTTTTTGTTCTGGTCAGTTGGCAACACAGAATTTTTTTTTTTTTTGAGATGAGCCCTACTGAGTTTCTCCATTTGGTTATACTATTTGAATTGGGACTGATTCTTGAAAATATCCAAGACCCCTGCTAAACACATTGCAAAAAACACTTAAACTGATCCCCCTTTCTCCACTTTGATTTCATTGATTCCAAATCATTGTAATGCTTCTCAGAAAAATTCTGATCTCAAGTATAGCATTTGCAAACCATACTGAGTACACAGGGCTGTTGCTCATTCTCAATAGTTATGTTTCATTGGGGAACTTCAGGATGTAGGATAGCCATATACTGGGTGTTGTTAATCATCATCATCATCATCATCATCATCATCATCATCATCATCATCAT
>JAJKFI010000012.1:13742839-13754969 GCA_029204185.1 Lerista edwardsae
ATTATTATTATTATTATTATTATTATTATTATTATTATTATTATTATTATTCCCAGAAGTATAACACCTGAAAAGGGCTACTTAAAACACATAGCCTGCTGATTACTGGGGAAAAAAACCCCAAGGATGGTACATTCTTTCTGCCTTCTTTTCTGAAAGATGTGCTTTGACATCTCCTTCATAAAAGCAGGTAGCACACCTGCAACCAGGACTTCGAGCCCCATTTCCTAGGGGTGTGAGAGGGTCCCCTTTCACCCAACACTCTTCAGACTGGAGGCAGAGAGGCTAATGTAGGGAGTTTCTGTGACAGTAGGAACAATTCTGCACTTGGAGAACTGTCTTTGAACTGGGCTATAACCCACTTATACGATCTGCTCCGCACTGGTCTTGGTTGTGGAGACAGATGCAAACAGCAGTGATCTTTTGTGGGGTCTGTAGCAATATTGACATTAGTTTTGTCAGTATTGCTACAATATTGACATTTGGGGCAATACTGATTCCTGACTCTGGAGCTATAAAAGAACTAGATTTGTCCTGCTTCCTTCTGTGTCAAACCTAGAAAGGCACACAGAGATCAAAGGAAGCCAAAGCTGGATTTCAACACTAAAGCAACCATGGGGCAGACATCTTTTTTAAACACCAGACCTAACCCTGAAGGGCTTGATTGGGATCTGACTTACATTCGGCAATATTCAAAGCATGTTTTGAAGATGGGGGGGGGGAAACAAAACACTGAGATGACCTCTCCTTCTTGGAACCCGAGGGAATACTAATGTGGAGGTCCCAATCTTGTGAAACAACCCACCCTCAGTAAGTTGCAGCCTGGGGCTATGGCAGAGAACTGAAGTGCTTGAAGGTGCCATCCTAACCTGGAGTTAGGCTGGCACAGTTAGGCCAGCAAAGTTTGGCTAGCACAAGGATCACCATACAATGCATTTGGACCACTCTCAGAGTCAGGGAGGGTGGCGACTCAGAGAGTGGTCCAAACACACTTTACGGTGTCTTTTGTGCCAGCCAAACTTTGCTGGCTTAACTGTGCTGGCCTAAATCCAGGTTAGGATGGCACCCTGATTGTCGCAGCCACCTGCTGGCTGGGGAGAGAAAATGAATTTTCAGGGACTCATTAGATACCTTCGGGCAGCTGGAGGGGACAGGGGCTGAGAATTGCCCTCTGAGTTTTCACCTTCTTACCTTATGCCCGACCATCCCCATCATTAGGGGTGGGCACAGAGATGTACCTAGAGGGGGATCACAGCACTAAATTTTGCAAGCAACAGCTCTCCCTTCTCTTTAGAGCCATTCATAGACAATGTAGCCTCTGTTTTGCTCTTGCCGCTGGGAATGGTTCAGAAGATGGGGGGGGGGAGCAGTTTGCAAAACCTAGTGCTGTGATCCCCCTCTAGGTACGCCTCTGGTTAGGTGGACTATTCAGTGAGATAGTTTGGGTTCTCTTTCTGTGTGAATACGAAAACCTTCCTCATGATTTCTGAAAATGATTGCTTAATTGTAAAAAACTGAGACCTTTTCATCTCAAAATTTCACTGCGTTCCTTTATGCTGCCCACATAGTATCAGCAGACATCCCAGCCCAGTGGTCACCTGTGCCCTTGCACCACCTGAATCTCCCCCCCCCAAAAAAACGCTGTCCTGTGGACAATGGAGGAGAGGTAGGGAGAGCAGATGCACCCCTGTCCCCCGTCCCTTTGTTTACCAAGAGTGCAGTGTGCACCTTCCCTCCTCCGCACCACCTCTGTTTCAAATGAAGCAGTGCATGTTGGGAACCCAGCATGCTTTGTTTCTGTTCATTGGAAATAGTAGAGCATAGAACTTGGAGGCTGCACTCTGGATTACTGTTAAGTAGTGAAGGGAGAAGGAAAGGGGGCTCTCCAAATAACCTCTTCCTGCCCAGTCAGTGCTTCATAAGCCCTCAATCAGCAATAGGTTTCCTTGGACCTCCATCAGCTCTTTAGCTCAATCTGAAGGGAATATCATCCAGCCCAAGTCACCCGTGCACCTTCCTTGAACATGCCCCCGGCCCTTCGTTTGTTCCTCCCGATTCTGCCCATCCCCAACCCAGTGGTGACATTCAAATGATTTAGGAACAGGAACTCACTTTCGATTGGCACTTGTCGGGAACCAGCTGCGGAGCCTGTTAGGATCCGGAACGCCAGTTCTGGCCTGTTCCCCCTGAATGACATCACTGCCTTCGCCCCCCTAGGAATCCGGAGTCGCTCCCTTTAACCCTCTGAGTGCCAGCCAACCAAGAAGAAAAGCTCTTTGCAGAGGAATTGGAAGGGGGGAGGAGGGAGAGTGAAGTGGGCGGAGTCAGCCCTAATTTTAACTAGTGGAACTGAGTTCCCCCGCGTTCTCCCTGCATGACATCACTGCCCCAACCCATTATTC
The DNA here is from genome assembly GCA_029204185.1 of Lerista edwardsae. NCBI lineage: Eukaryota > Metazoa > Chordata > Lepidosauria > Squamata > Scincidae > Lerista > Lerista edwardsae. Next base: position 13,745,242 of record JAJKFI010000012.1, read on the forward strand.
CCACCCTGCCAATTAACTTCCATTGGTGGTCACCTGTCGTGCAATTGTTCAGTAGTTTCTCTCCAGCTGTAGATGTTTAATATTATGTGCATGAACTCAAATAGCGATATCTTCAAACAATTACCATTAGTTCTGTTTATTTCTTCATGCTGCAGCATTGACTTTATTTATTGTTTAAATTCCCTTGTCTTGATTTCCAGATGGTCCTTCTAGAGAAGGCAATTCTTTTCTGAAAATTTCATGGACGATTCCCACATCACCTAACTTCTGTGTAGAGATGAAACACTGATGATTGCTTTTCATTCACGCTTTTGTTTTCTTGTTGCCCTAGGGGTGAACTGTGGATTGTTTAAGATTTGCTTCTGCTCTGGAAGTGCTATCTTGTCCATACTAGGACAAAAAGTTACTGACTCTTTGGATAGATCAAAATGATGTTGGATAAGGTTATTAAAATGGTGCGAATGTGTATAAAATATAAATGCAAAAGGGGGGGCAGCTCTGAGTGCATATTTCATTTTATGGGAACGTGGTGTTGATATTTGCTGGTGATTGCAGAACGCTGCCGGAAATGGGAATGAGGAAGTTGATGGCAACGGGATGTGTGGATTAAGGAGGAAAAGAGGAGTGAGAGTCATTGGGAAGCAGATCCCACCAGCAGGATCTGAAACAATGGACACTTCCCATGTGCCAAATATTTCTGAGCCTCTGCCTCATCAAAGCATGCTTGGTCACGCAGAACGATGCACAGGAGTGCTTCTTCAGAAACCACCAGGCTTCCCAACACGTCAGGAAGGAGGCAACGATTCTCTTAAAGAAGGTCCAGAAGAACCTTGCGAAAGTAGTCCAGAACATCTGGAGGGGATGGACATGGTGTGCAAAGAAGAAACAGCCTGGAGAGGAGACTTAGCTGACAAAGAGAAGGAACATGTGTGGCTTAACACAGCAAAAGGTGGGGAAGATACAAGGCCATCCGCAAATAATGAAGACAAACCTATTATGGCAGAGTATGGATATAGATCCCACACATCCGAGCAGGAGAACAGCGCGGATCATGCAGCAACCCAGGAAAAAGAAAGGAAAGACACTTTCAGTCTTGGTTCGGGGATTTCCAAGGACACTTTGCAAGAGTTGAAAAACCTGTTGAGAGAGAGTCCGTTATGGAGTACCAGAGCCAGGCCCAGTGGTTTGCCCAGTGAGTCGTCGTCTTCTTCCCCCCACAGTCTCGGGATGAAGTCTGATGAGAAACCAGGTCGGTGCACTGAGACTTTTCATCCACTTTTAAGAGGAGGTGATCAAAAAGTCCCCACTGTATGCAAGCACGGAGGAGGACAAGCTGGAAAACCACAGTTGGTTCACAGCTCCGCTGGGCTAGATAAGCAACCATCCAAAAGCGAGGACGTGGAACATCCCGTTGTGAGACAACGGACAGCTTCTCAAACCGCCACCAGTGCTACAGGGGTTCAGATCGAGCCCACTCCGGGTAAGGAAGTTAGGCTACAATGAGTTATTTATTGAATATCAATATACAACTTTTCCAAAAAGGTCAAAGTGGCTTCCAGTAACAAACATACAGATCTGAAACCAGCAATCTAACGTTAACGTAGGGTTCTATCCCAAAAAGTTGGGTTCCTTAAGTCGCATTGACATTAATGGAATGCAAGTTAATTGTAAGTATACTGTCTTGTTTTCGGTTGTGCTTAGTCCTGACTAACTTTCTTTACCTACCATTCATAATGTTAATGTTAATATCTACAAACCTGTATTTATGCATGTCGTTATGCATGCCTTAACACAGCCGTTTTCAACCACTGTGCTGTGGCACACTGGTGTGCTGTGCATGGTCGCCAGATGTGCCGCTGAATTTGGGAGTTATTTATTAGATGGGCCATTGGGGGATGTGATCCCCCCCCCACTGGCAGCACAGTGTGCCTTGTCAATTGTCAAAAAACTGATGGTGTGCCTTGAACATTTTAATGCCTTTCCAGTGTGCAGTGAGATGAAAAAGTGAGATGATTGGAAATCACTGCCTTAGCAATTGAAAAAAGCTGTGTAAGAATGAAAACATTATTTTAATTTGCCTAAATGTCACATTACATATATTAGCAAATATATTTGCTTACTGTATACAGTATATGTCACACACGGGCAATTTAAAAAAAACCTAATGTTTCCTCTAATCTTATATAAATGTACATTTTTTTCAATTGTTAAGTGCAGCATTCAGTGCCTCAAGCAGTCTCCTGGATTGCCTGCCCCTATATCTAGTCCTATTGGACAGAATGGAAAGGGGCAATTTGCCGCAGCTGCATAACAGGATTGGGTGCATGGGACGGATTATTAAAAATTCCACTTTTTTTTTCCTGACTGAGGCTTATCACCAAGTTAGACTGCCTCTCAGGAGCCACTGGACACAAGGGGCTTTGTTTTCACAAAAATGAAAATATGTTCTCTGGCAACACTTCTCTGAGGCTCCTTCTAGTCATCCAAAAGCTTTGATAAGCCCTCTGCGTGTCATGAAATGTCTCTGCGGGCGGAGGGAGGAATCCAGAGATGTGCCTAAGCCACTTAGCCACTTGAGAGTCAGCGACCCCACGAGAGTCAGCGATCCCATTCGATTCGCGAATCATAGCATGCTCAGTTGCAATTGGCGGAATGTTCGAGCCATTTTTACTTGAGTCCTGAGTCATTTCAAGAAATGAGTCAATTCCTTGAGCAACCCCCCCCCACACACACACAAAACAACCTTAAGGTATTGGTCCAATCGGAGGGGCAATTGGTGTCATCCCACAGTGCACCTGCATGTGAGCGATGGCACCCTAAGGCACCACAGTGCATAGTTTGGGAACGACTGGTTTCGATGGAAGAGGGCTGGGCTGCAAGTCAGGGCTTACCCTGCCTTGCAGAATGCAAGGAAAAAAAGGAGCCCCAGAGTTATTTTTAGGTTCAGGAGGGAAAGGCATTGAATTATCCCATTTCCACTGGGATAGCTTCCCTGGGTGCCCCTTGCTTGCAGGAGAGAGCTGGTTAGGAACCCTCAGCTCCTTGCCCCTGCCATCCAACTCATTAGGTGCAGCCAGAGTTTTAAATCCCCAGCTACAATCTGTGCAGACTCCCTCCACCTGCCCCTCTCCCTTGGAATGTCAAGGCACCAACCTCACCACCACAGAATGGCGAAACTGATTTAATTACTTTAGCTGGCACTCGTGTCCCTGAGGGGCTCCCATTGCCAAGTGCAGCTTTGGTGGCCAAGAGAGCTTGTGCTGAGGAGTGAGAAGCCAGCCAAGGTGCTTTGGTGGGGTCAAAGCCAGCGGCGTCATGCAGCCGGAATGCTGGGCGGGAGGAACGGGTGAGCGGCAGCCCGCCCGTTGCGTACTGCTCCGTTTTGCCGTCTTCCCTGCCCCCGCGGGTCAAAGCTGTTGGGTGAGGGCCATTTGAGTGCTTGTAAGACTGTAAGTTAGATGTGGAGGGCCTCTAGGAAAGCACCGATGGCTCTCAAAGGGGGCCACCTGCTCTATGGCCTTGTCTCCTCTCTGCTGTGTAGGTTGATTCCATAAGGAGGTGCGCAGCCTGCCCCTCATGTCTGGGCTGGGCTACCTGGGAGCTACGTGCCCCATCCTTTGTGCAGATCACTTTGGGTGGTGACTGAGGCAACACATTCACTTCCAGACATCAGGGACCTTCTTCAAAGCTCTTCAACACACTCTCAGGATCCACAAGGCCCTCCTCCTCTTCCTCTTCTCTTTTGGTCTCAGGACAAAACTAAATGCTGCTTTTCACAAGCCATGCTGAAATTGCGTTTGCATTTGTTTCTGTAAAGGAAATGAAAAAAGCAACATTTGATTGAAAGGTACATTTGATTTCAGGATGGCTCTCCATTACAGGCAGGTTGTAACAAAATCCTGGTGGCTTCTTTTGTTACAGAAAAGCTCCTTAAGAAGAAAGCCATTTTCAATAGACGCATAGTGTAGGGCATGCTTTTCCCCACTCACCACTTTTGGATCATGTAATATTAACTCAGTCCTGATAACAGCTTGAAACTGGGTCGGCAAACTCCATTCATTTGTTGTGTTACAGAAAAGTGACTTTGAAAGAAGCCAGTTTGGAGCAGAGAATGCAGGGAAAGGGATTCTTTCATGGTTTCCGTGGCAGGCTTCCAATGGCATATTCACACTATGCAGCTGGAACTACATGGAGTGGAGGGGGTGGGGAGAGAGAACTGGCAGAAGATGGAATCCAAACAGAAAGGCATCATATGGGGTTAAGAGCCATTCCTTGCCATTCCTCAAATTGCCTCAATCCAAAGTGGCTTTTCTCTGACAAAAATGGCCCTTGAGTTTGATTGTATGTGTTTGCTTGTAACGTTCAGTTAAATTCACCCTAGATGGTGGCCTAGGCAAAATTGGGGGAGAATGTCAATTGGATCCAGTGGTAAGAATCATATGGGACTAATCTACATAAAGGCCAGTATCCCAGGGATGAAGGCATAAGCCATCGCCAGAAGTTCAATAAGAGCACAATCCTAAACTGGAATTAGGCCAACATAAACTAAACCAGCAAAGTTTGGCCAGCACAAGGGCCACCCTAAAGCGTGTTTGGACCACTCTCAGAGTCAGGGAGGATGGCACACATCTGTGTGCTGACCGCTCTGACTCCAAGAGTGGTCCAAACATACTTTTATGGTGTCCCTTGTGCTGGCCAAACTTTGCTGGCTTATTTTATGCTGGCCTAACTCAGTTTAGGATTGTGCCCTAAGTTAGATCAGTGGTTCTCAAACTTTTTAGACTGGGACCCACTTTTTGGACTGAGACTTGTGTCAGGACCCACTGAAAATGGTGTCATTAATCTGGAAGTGATGTCATAGTTGGAAGTGACATAATCAAGCAAGAAGTGCCATAATTGTGACATAATCAAACGACGCTCCTGGAATGCAAACTGGCATTCTTGGACTGCAGCAATTGTGCAATGATGAAACATCCCTGACAGAAAGCAAGATTAGGACAAAATATTATGGAAAAGCACTTAACTAAAACATTTTTTTCAAACTTTCACTTCAGACTTCAAACTATTAACTCTCACAAAAGAAATATAGCAAAAGTAAGGTCTGAGCTTCCAAGATGGCTGCTTCCAGCTTTCCACCAAGTGGGTCCCAACCCAGAGTTTGAGAAACATTGAGTTAGATGTTTGCAGGATATCCAGAGCAGAGAGCCAGAGTGCCTGGCCCTCATTCAGCCTCCTCAGGCGAGAAAGCGACGTGTCTTACTGTTTGGTGACTGTAAAAACTGATTCTGTAAAAAGGAAGCTGCCAGAAACAAATTCTGAAGACGCCAATTTGAGATCTGTAGGGCTCTGTTACATTAATACATTATTTGGGACAGCACTTAGTCTTCCTGGCATTTTATTTATTTATTTATTTATTTATTTATTTATTTATTTATTTATTTATTTAAGAGGCTTGTGCTGCACGTTTACAGCCCAAAGGGCTCCCTGAGCAGTTTGCAAATAAGTCAGAACAATAAAACATAAAAGCCGAAGTAACAACATATTAAAAACACAGGAGAGCAGCAGCAGTTAAAACACACTTTTTTTTGCCATCTTGCCTTCTCATCATCTTCACTCTTCATCATAGTCCATTTAGAAGATTTCCTCAATGTATTCAGGTACACAGATGCAGTCCCGCCATTTGCACGTCCCGCAGCCCCACCCGGTTTCCTCTGACATCGCCCTGTATATTCCGGCCTCATTTGTATGGTGTGCTTTATTCAGCCTTAGGATGTATACTGATGACAGTTTAACAGTCTAAGGGCTTGATCAAATCGGGCTGAGGGCGGGTCAGTACAAGTGTACCGCCGGCACTAAAGTCATGAAGGTGTCGTAAAGTCGTGAAGGTGCCGTAAAGCATCTCCACTTGGGAAGGCCTTACCGCTGATGGGAGGCCAGTGCCGACCCCTCACTGTCCAGAGACGGCCACACAAGCTGGCTGGCAGTATTATAGCTACCCGTGTCGCCATTTCCGGGCGGAGCGGGAGGGCGGAACTGGGAGGGGGTGAAGCGAGGGTGGGGCCGGCGGTGACATACAGGCCATGTGCCCTGGCATGGAGGCCCTCACTGCTGTGCCAGCAAAATAGCCAGTGTAAAGACGAGGAGACCTGTCTCCTGCCCTGTGCCCTTACCCGGGGGAAGGGGGCAAGTTTCCCTTTCCTCCAAGGAGTCTCCGATACCTGCCTGGCACCGGTAGGGTGCAGCGGTAGGTGCTTGGCTACCACTGCTCCTGCAGGCACATGGCAGCATAGGATTGGGCTGTAACATACCTTAAGACTGAACAGCACAAGCCTAGGCACGTCTACCCAGAAATCAGTCTCATCTTATCAATGGGACTTGCTGCCAGGAAATAGCATGTAGGATGGTAGCCTTAGCCACTGAGTCAAGTGCGCTTAAATGCTCTGTTGACATTATGTGCTATCTTGGAAAAAAAAATTACAGCAGTGTGTCTGTGTGTTTGGCAGATGTTCTGTGACGTATAAGGATTAAGTGTGGCTTTGTTTTCTTTTGTTTAAAGAGCATGACAGAGATCCTGGCACAAAGAACTCTGGCATTCACATCCCTCTTCAGCTGGTCTCTGAGATTGAATGTATTCAAGAGCAAATGGCCAGGGACAACATACGTTTTGTCAGGTTTGAAGCAGCAGACCTCCATGGAGTGTCAAGATCAAAGAGCATCCCTTCTCGCTTTTTCCGGGTATGTTTTTATGTTCCTTCTTGCAAGTCTTCCATGTCTCCCAGACGCACAGAGACATTTTGCTACTACTGCATGATGTGCGATGCAGTTCAAGCTCACAAATACGTCCCCTTTTGTTTATCAGAATGATATAACGATTTCCGCATCTCACTTTCCCTCACCTTCAAAGCCGTTCCTCCTCTGCCCTGCAGAAATTCCAAGCTAATTAAGGAAGTCTGGCAATTGACAGTGTTGGTTTTTCTGTATACATACCAGCATCTCACGCACCAGATTTATCTTTTTTTTTTAAACATGTACTGCATTGACAACAATTCTGTTTTATTTGACATCAGCAAATTGTGAGATGAGGCCAAGAGCAAATAACAAAAGACACAGAAGCGATAGCATGGGAACTATTTTCGTTATGGAGAATTCCCTGTTCAGCTATTAAATCAGATAAGAAATACTGTTGAAATGCGTGATAGTTTAATAATAGCATTGGCTAGACGGCGACCCAATAAATATGAGTCACGTTATGAAGCTTTTGGTAGTGCATACAGAGAATGCAGTGACCTCTGAGGCTCTTTTTGGTGTAATGTTTATGTACTAGTCGGCACAGATGCTTTATGCTGTACTTTAGCTCTAATCTTGCCATGAATATTTCACATTTCTCTGGGGTGATCTTGGAAAAAAAAAAAAACCTAATGTGTGTGAAAATCTAGTGGCATTTTGCTTTCATTTCTGAATTCCTTGGAAACAAATACAAACTCCCTTCCTCTTTATTTTGTTCCCAGACCTTGCATAGACTTAGAAGAACCAATTGCTGTTCACTGTTGTTATTTAGGTATGAGCTAAAAGAAACCGTCATCCAGGCAGTTTAATGCTCATGAAAGGTGATGGGGTAATAGCACCATCTTTTCCAACCAGTCATTCAAAGTGCAGGTGCTTGGCTCCGCTTTGTCAAAGTGACCTGTATCTCTTCGCGTTATCTCCAGCCCAAGCAAATTGAACTTGACACAAGAGTGTAAATCATCTGGCATTCTTCAAAATAAAAACCATGTTGAGTGTTAAAATGAGCTCACAGGCATGAAGCTTTGCCTTGCATATCATCAAAACCAAGGTGACATAGCACAAGCCTATGATGTCTACTCAGAAGAAAGTCCTATAGTGTGCTTCCTCCCAGGAAAGTGCGTATAGATTTGCAGAGAGTTAGGTTGCTCAGCTTGACCTCTCCATATACGGCCGAGGGGGTCATAAATCCATGTGTGCACTTCCCTGTATGGCTATTCCCTAGCCTGGCCATTGCAACGTGTTAGCTTCAAATATGGTGCATTCAGTAGTGACCAGAACCAAGGTGAAAAGGAGCATCACAGGCAGGAGTGGAGGCACAGTATTGCACAAGGGTAAAAGGCAGATGTCTGGCAGACCATTCAGACAAATGTGGCAGGTCTCAAGAGACCTCTGGGCTGCCTGCTGAAGAATAGGAATATAAACTCAAGGGCTGGCATGTTTCATTGAGTGATCAATTTGTTTAACCAATTGAGAGCGCAATCCTAAACTGGAGTTAGGCCAGCATAAACTAAGCCAGATTGCAAAGTTTGGCCAGCACAAGGGACACCATAAAGCGTGTTTGGACCACTTTCAGAGTCAGGGAGGGTGGCACATGTCTGTGTGTTGAACTCTCTGACTTCGAGAGTGGTCCAAACATTCTTTACAGTGTCCCTTGTGCTGGCCTAACTCAGTTTAGGATTGTGCCCTGAAACATGTTGACTGACTGCAAGTTGCCCTTGATTAACTGGGCAGCAGATTTTTCACATTTGAAAATGGTACTTCAATGCAAGTACTGTACTTGCAAAAACTTTGGAGGGAAAAGGCCATCTAAGGAATCATTCCCTCTTGTGTGTGAGAAGGGGGATTGCCACGTTCAAGATAGAATGTCTCAGGATAACAGGTACAGGTTTGTGCCACATAACATTCCAACCAATGACAGACAGAATATATGATGCTATTATTACTGTATAATGGATGTTTGTTCAGGTTTGTAGCATAGGAGCAATAGGCAATACCAGATTGACCCACTTGATGGCGATATACCTTAAGAATGTTTGCACAACGACTAAAGCCAGGCATACCTGTACTATATAATGGAGTGCATCCAAAGTTTGTTAGATATAACCAAGTGCCCCTGAAATAAATAAATAAATAAATAAATAAATAAATAAATACACACACACACACACACACACACACACACACACACACACACACACATATAAAATCATTTATGATTTTAAATATATAATATATATATATATATATATATATAAATGGATGTGGGTATGTGGGTGTGTATGTATGCGGGTGTGTATGTATGTATGTTATGCATAGGCTCGGGAACGCCTGGACCGATCCGCACGAAACTTGACAGGAATACATCTTGCAGCCTGGAAGGAAACACTGCGGGGGTCAGACCCCCCTACAGCCCCCGGGGGGGAGGGACAGCGAGAGGATTGTATTGGAGTGAAAGTGTGCTGCCACCCTGTGGTCACAAAGGATTCTGCAGGTCATGAGCTGGGATTGCACTCACTGAGCTAAAACACAGGAAGAGACCTCAGAAACGAAAGTGAAACTGCTTTGCACTGCCTGAGTGGCCCAGGCTGGAAAGAGCATGATCCAGAGAGTTCCAACACCCAGTCGGATCTGAGAGGGACCTATTTCCAGAGGGCTAACTGGCCACCTCTTCCTGTTTCTCACACGTCGGTGCTATCCTACCACAGGACCTGCAGACAGTGTTCAGTGAGTGTGACAATTTCATTACGCTCCTTTGCTTGATTCTGTCCCTGTATTCATTCCTTCTCCTAATAGAGGCTGGGGATACTTTGTCCCCCGGGCAACGCCGGGTAACAAAAGGCTAGTCATATATAAATTTATACACGCACGCATGCACGCACGCACGCACGCACGCACACATACATACATACATACATACATACATACATACATACATACATACA
>JAJKFI010000012.1:13754979-13777385 GCA_029204185.1 Lerista edwardsae
ACATACATACATACATACATACATACATACATACATACATACATACATAAAGTCACAGAATCACTATCTGGCATTGCCTGCAAGGGTCGGGTCTCAACCAGAGACCTAGGAATCTTGCAGGTATCGGCAAAGGCTCGAAGTAGTTCCAATGATACCAGTCTGTTGTAGCTCAGCAGGTGTTATTGCTGGTATTTCTAGTTGTATTAAATTATATATATACATAAAATCAGTGTAGTCAAAACTAACTTGTTTCATTAAGTTAGTTTTGACTGCACTGTTTATCCCGTTCTCAGGAAAGCAGCAGGCTAGCATCACAATGACAGCACTTCCGGCCATGACGGGTGCAATCCTAACCAGCTTTCCAGCGCCAGAGTAAGGGCAATGCAGTTCCGGGGTGAGGGAACAAACATTCCCTTACCTTGAGGAGGCCTCCGTGACTGTCTCCCAACTGCAGGATGCAGCACATGCCCCATTGGCCCAGCTATGTCAGTGCTGGAAAGTTAGGATTTGGGCTAAAAAGTGGATCCCAGTGCTAAAATGTTTGAGAACCACTGGCCTAAAGCATAATCTTCTCTCCGTTTAGGGCAAAGCAATTCATGGTGTTGCCATGCCCAGGGGCTACCTTGAACTGACCCTGAATCCGAAGGATAATGAAATAAACCACATCAGTGCCAGCAATTTCAACTGTGACATCGTTCTGAGGCCCGATTTATCGACATTTCGAGCGTTACCATGGACTGAACAAACGGCACGGGTGATATGCGATTCCTTCACAGTCACGGGGAACCCTCTCTTGACTTCACCCAGGCACATTGCCAAACAGCAGCTGAATCGGCTCCAGGACAGTGGCTTTGCTCTGCATTCCTCCTTCATTTATGAGTTCTGCATTTATAGTGTGGCCGAACTGGTCAATTCAAAGACCATCTCTTTTCCTGCTACGACGATCCTGAACAACCATGACCAACCATTCATCCAGGAGCTCATTGAAGGGATGTATCATGCTGGGGCAAACATAGAGAGTTTCTCTTCTTCCACAGGGCCTGGGCAAATGGAGGTCTCTTTTCACCCAGAGTTTGGAATCGGTGCTGCTGACAGTGCCTTTACCTTCCGAGCAGGCATTAAGGAAGTGGCCAAAAAATACAACTATATCGCCAGTTTTTTCACCGAGAATGGGTTCTGCAACTCTGGCAGCCTGTCCCATAGCCTTTGGGATAGCAGTGGGTGGAATAATTTGTTCTCTGCTGGTTCTGGAGAGTCCGGGTTCACCAACACAGGAAACGATTGGCTTGCTGGACTTGTGGCGCATTCTGCAGCTCTCAGTTGCCTGATGGCGCCAACCACTGGCTGCCGTAAGCGCTACAGTGCCTACGGCAAGGATTCAAAGGAGACCGTGACTGCCAAGTGGGCCTGGAATGACAATAGCTGTGCATTCAACATCAAGAGTCATGGTGAGAAAGGAACCCGACTAGAAAACAGGCTGGGTTCCGCAACAGCAAACCCTTATTTGGTACTGTCTGCTACTATCGCCGCAGGCCTCGATGGCATAAGGAGAGGACTTAGTTCCCAGGATGCAGCGGAGGAGAGCCAGAACACTGCTCAGTTCAGAGCTTCAAAAATTCCTATAAAACTGGAAGATGCTCTTGTGGCGCTTCAGGAAGATGAGTGTATCAGGGAAGCACTCGGGGATACGTTTGTCCGCTATTTTGTGGCCATGAAACACTACGAGTTGGAAACAGAAGAACTGGATGTTGAAAGGAGTCGATTTTTAGAATATTTTATCTAGCATGGAAATCAAGTTTGTTTCTTGATAGAAAACTGCTTCCATAGCACTGTAAGGGGTGTGCTTGTTTTGTTTGAGGTTTTGTTTGAGGAATCTCGTTCAGCCTTCTCCCATTTCCTGTGCAACAATCCTTCTGACCACCTATACAGTAGTGATGGGCAAGGCTGATGGTGGGCTGACGAAGGGCAACACTTCCATAGGCTGATGAAGGGTGGCACTGTCTGTACCAGGAAAGGAATTATAAGTTGTATCCTGAGGTGCCCTAGAGGAAGAACTCCTTGCTCTTCCATCTCCTTTCTTCATGATAAATCAATGAGAGCCAGTTTGGAGAGACTCTGGGTGCAATCTTAACCAACTTTCCAGCACTAGGGTAAGGGCAATGCATCTCTGGGGTAAGGGAACAAACATTCCCTTGCCATAACTACCACTCCACGGCAGGATGCAGCACATGCCCCATTGGCTTAGCTATGTCAATGCTGGAAAGTCGGTTAGGATTGAGCCCTCTGATTGTTTCCTAAACTGAGTGGGGAAGGAGGAGGGTGTGCACATCTCTCCTCCACAAGCACACTGGCACCTCCTCATGTGGAGGAGTGGTCAGCTACAGAGGGGCGGCACTGTAAGTATTGTCGGTGCTGCAATGTGCCAGGTAAGTGGCCCCTCCCACTCACCGTCCGAGCCATTCTGGGCAGCATCAGGAATGCGCAAGCACTCGCTGAACCAATTGGTGAGTGCCTGTGCACTGCCATCACTGGCCAGAATGACCAGCGAGTGGGAGGGGCCACTTACATGGTGCATTTAGGTGCCTGATATACTTACCACGATGCCCTCTGTAGCTACACTATTGGGTGCAGTTTCTCTAACAGCTCAATGCACAGTGTTAAAAGCTAAACACTTTGGGCTCAATCCTATCCAACTTTCCAGGATTGATTCAGCCACAGTGAAGCTCTGAGGTAAGGGAACAAATATTCCCTTACTTTGAGGAGGTCTCTGTAACTGATCCCCCACTGCAGAATGTGGCACATGTCCCATTGGCACGGCTGCATCAGCACTGGCACATTGGGTAGAGTTGGGCCTTTAGTGTTTACTAGCTTTTCCTTACCCGGCGTTGCCCGGGTATTTATTTATCCCAAGCTTCTATTAGACATGAAAAGGAATGAATTCTATCAATCAGCTCAGTGACTGCAAAAACTATGGATTCGACACTAATATCGGGCGTTTTCAATCATTTTTACATGGCACCCCCCTCGCATCCCCACCCCTGGGGGCGCTGGGGGGGGTCTGACCCCTGCAGTATTTGTTGCCAGACCGTAAGGCATACGTGTACCATGTTTGGTGCACATTGCTCCAGGCGTTCCAGCAGGTCATGGTGGACGTTTTGTTTCACCCCCCTTATTGCCCCCCATGCTGAGGGGCCCCGAAACCGGACTCAAATGGCGTCTGGAGCGTTGCTGCTTGTCTCGGTGACCCCGGAAACTACAGATTCGACACCAATATCGGGCGTTTTCGATCATTTTTACGTGGCACCCCCTGTGCACCCCCACCCCCAGGGGTGCTAGGGGGGGTTTGACCCCCGCAGTGTTTGTTGCCAGACCGCAAGGCATACGCATGCCAAGTTTGGTGTCAATCGCTCCAGGCATTCCAGAGCCTATGTGGAAGATACGTACGTACCTCCTCTTATATAGAGAGAGATTGAAAATGAAAGTGAAAATTAAACCACTAATTAAGGGGTTGTTCAGATTATTTCTCCCTCCCCATGATTAGATAGTGGTTGGATGGCATACTTTTGCCCCATTTATTGAAGAGGGCAGTTTGGGGTATCATAAACCTATACTGAATAAGGAATGTAATGCAACCTCCTAATTCTAAGCTTTTAAAAGTGCACTCCTAACCTGGAGTTAGGCTGGCACAGTTAGGCATGCAAAATTTGGCCGGCACAAGGGACACTGTAAAATGTGCTTGGACTACTTTTGGACTCAGAGAGGCCAGTACACAGACATGCACCATCCTCCCTGACCCTGAGAGTAGTCCAAACACGCTTTACGGTGTCCCTTGTGCTGGCCTAACTCCAGGTTAGGGCTGCACTCTAAAAATGTAGTACTTCTCTATACAATCCTTACCAAACAGACAAATGACATGTCTGATTTGACCCATGACCCACAAATGAGCATGAGAGAGCTTTTGATGCATGCCTTGCTTTATGGGCTAAATATTTTCTTTTCCCTCTAACGTGCAAACAAGAAACTTACCCATGATGTGATACTAGTGATGTTTTTAAAGAAAAAATATAAATATTTCATTGTACTGGATTGACTTAAAATTAAAGTGTGAGGTTTTAGAGGCTTACTGTATCTTTTATTTAAGTTCCCAAATGCTATCACTTAAAAAATGACCTTATTGGATGCCACATCTAATGGCGCAATCCTACCCTGGAGTTAGGCTGGCACAGTCCAGCAAAGTTTGGCCAGCACAAAAGTCATCGTAAAGCGCGTTTGGACCACTCTCTGAGTCAGGGAGGATGGCGCATGTCTGTGTGCTGGCTGTGTGTCTCTGACTCCAAGAATGGTCCAAACTTCCTTTATGGTGGCCCTTGTGCTGGCCAAACTTTGCTGGACTAACTGTGCCAGCCTATTTCCAGGGTAGGATTGTGCTTTAAATCTCCAGATTTTGCAACTGATTGTTTCCTTAGCAGGCGGTATGGCCAGACCACCTTGATTTAGAAACTTCAAGTGCAAACTCATTTCTTGGTTAGCTTATCTTATTAATGCAACTAAGTTCCCTTATATAAGCGCTCTTCTCATTTCACCTGTCCCCGCCCGTTGTTCTCTTGCATGTGGTATAAAATGACATCTTCAAAGGATAGAACTCTCACAAAAGAAGCTGTGAAGAAATCTACTCAGCAGGGTGGATTGCTTCATTACAGTGTTCAAAATTCTGATGGATGTCATGATGCTACACTCGTATTAGCTCACTCCCACAGTATTTTAACTACAATTTTTGAAATGTTCATTTTCGTGGACTGTGCCACATTTTATAGCCACAGAGTGTGGACAAACTGAGAACACTGAGGGCACAATCCTAACCTGGAGTTAGGCTGGCACAGTTAGGCCTTCAAAGTTTGGCTGGCCCAAGGACCACCGTAAAGCACATTTGGACCACTCTTGGAGAGAGAGGATGGTGCACGTCTGTGTGCTGGCCTCCCTGAGTTGTCTAAATATACTTTACAATGTCCCTTGTGCCTGTCAAACTTTGCTGGCCTAATTTGGCTGATCTAGCTCTAGGTTAGGATTGCACATTTTTTCCTGTGAACTCAATATTTTAATGAAAGAGATGGAATTGGCAGAAATTCTTATTTACAAACTCACAGAAACCACTTTGGAGCGCAATCCTAACCTGTGCTGGAAACAGGAAGGCCGCATTACCTGTGATGTATTCTATGCAGGATAGGAGCGGGGTGGAGGTCACCTCAGGGTAGGGATATTTTTTCCCCTCACCCCATGTCAAACCTTAGCCACCCCTATGGGGCTACTTGAATCTGTGCCAGCTATTCTGTGGGTCAGGGGCTAGAATAAAGTGTGCATGGCCACCGCCAATCCCACCCCCTCCTGGATCCCCATTCTGCCCCCCCCACCCAGAAACACCACCACTTCACTCCAGAATGCCCTCCCACCACCCTCTACCATTGCAACACACATCTGTGCTGGCCTGGATTGGATTTGGGAGGAGGGGCTAGCAGGCTAGGGCCTGTCATTGTGCAGGCATGGCCAGCTCACGAGTTGGTGCCTTATTCAACACCTCGTATTGGGGCCTGGGCTGGCACAACATCCCTTTAGGATTGGGCTGCCCTTGTTTCAGATGTAAAGAATTTGAAAACAGAATGTATAGCAGTGATTTAAGAGCCAGACAGGGCCGGTTCCAGGAGTGATGGGGCCCAATGCGGGACATTCCTGGGGGAGCCCCCATCCTCTCCATGAGGCCCCCACTCACCATGAGTCACACACAAAGCATGACACACCTGGAAATACTTGGTGGTGACCAGTGGTGTCATCTACTCTCCAGTAGACGGTACGCTGGGCGGGACTTACGCATGATCGGCAGCCCGTCCACTCACTTCCGCTTTCTTCCCGCTCGCCGCGATGCTTTCCCTGGCTCAGAGGGGGCGCCTGCTCACCCAGGCACCTGGCGTGCCCCCCACCCATCCCCCCTGGTGAGCAGGCGCCCCCTCCGAGGCCAGGGAAAGCCACGCGGCGAGCGGGAAGAAAGCAGAAGTGAGTGGACGGGCTGCCGATCACGCGTAAGTCCCACCCAGCGTACCGTCTACTGGAGAGTAGATGACACCACTGATGGTGACATGATGACAACTTCAAGGAGATCCATTTTGGGCAGTTTGGAGGCAGGGCCAGGTGGGCCCAGTGCTCTGCTCACCCCACTGACTTACAGCCCATCAAGATCTAACTGCTGTAGCAGGCGATACGCTCGCTGTGCTGGTATGGGGCCCCCCAAAGTGTGGGGTCCAATATGATGACATTGGTCACATCGGTTTAAGGCTGGCCCTGGAGCCAGATGTTTTTGTCAATCCAAACTGCGGAATTTGGAGGTAAGGCACTATTCCTACTCGTAATAGTCCTTTTAATAACATCCGTACAGATAAGAAAACTATGGATACATTATAAAAATAAGAAGAAAATGGTGCTACCACTACGTGGTTGGATTTTTGGTTTTTCTTTTGGATCAATACATGTTCTACACATTCTCTGCAATTCTTTTTGCACATTAGAAAAACAAGTCACAAACCTTCACATTCATATTACAATGAAAATGTTACAGTAAATGTCCAAAATTTGATTCGTGTTGACCTTTGCTTGAATAGCACCACATATGCATATAACAACTCTTACAGGTTAGGAAGGAAAGATAACTTCTGGAAAAAAAAGACTGTTCTAGAATTATTTTTTTCTAAATAGTGAAATGTTGAAACATTTTGTGTTTTTAATTTACATGTGCTCTTGAAGTTTATTGGTTTCAGTGCTAGTTCTGATAAGGTGTATTTTGATTGGCTTCCAAGTGTTTTGTTTTACTGAACCACACACTCACTTTTTAGATTGTTAGTGCTTTGGGGTCAGGGACCCATTTATTGATTTATTTTGCCATGTAAATTGCTTAACGAACTGCTTTTTGTTGAAAAGCAGTAGATACTACAGTAACAAACTCACAAACGCATAATTATGTTTGTATAAATACAGAAATATTTACATATGTCCTAATATCTATATACGTATATGTATGTTTATAGATTGAATTGGAGACATCACATTTGGTTTGTGAATAAAAAATCATGAAAACAACAAAAGGCAATTAATGTGTTGTGTTTTGCAATGTGTGAAAATATGTGAACAAAAAAAGCACGGTGGAAAAAATGTTTGACTTCCGTATACTTTTGCTCCCAGAAAGAAGCACTGCTATTGACCCATATGAAATTATGCCAAGAGATCCCAAATTTAAGGGTGCAGTCCTAACCTGGAGTTAGGCTGACACAGTTAGGCCAGCAAAATTTGGCCAGCACAAGGGACACCATAAAGCACAATTGGACCACTCTCGGAGTCAGGGAGGATGGCGCACGTCTGTGTGCTGGCCTCTCTGACTCCGACAGTGATCCAAACACACTTTACAGTGTCCCTTGTGCCAGCCAAACTTTGCTGGCCTAACTGTGCTTGCCTAACTTCAGGTTAGCCCTAAGACTACAACTAAAGCCAAGATATCTGACAACTTGTTATTTTCTTCTTGTCAGTTTTAAACTGGAAATTACTTTTTGGAAGGAAACTGCTCCTATGAGCCACACTTTCGTCTCAAACTGCATTAATTTGAGCAAGGTCTAAGAATCACAGCCCAACTCCTTTGGAGCAGACAGTCCTGCAGGCCTGTGCTGTATCCAACACAGGTTTTGCTGCCGCTGGAGCTCACCGTGGGGCAAGGGGACATGGGAAGGGAGGCTGCTGTTTAGCAAGCACAAGTCTGAGCGGCCTGGCACGGCCCAGATTGGGACTTCATGGCCTGGGGATGGGGGTTAGGATCTGGCCTAACAGCCGTTCTACCTCCCCCCCAAAAAGTCTTCACCCTAGTTGAACTTGGCCAGCATGGGGTGCGGCTTAACTCCTTCCATCCATAGCATGCATGGGCCAATGCTGCTGCCTGCATCCACCCAATGCCCCTCACGCTGGCACAAATGTTCCTGAGGTCAGCCCCTCCCTCTTGTCTTCAGAGCCATTCGCAGTTACGAAAGCAAAGTGGTGTCTCTTTAACTTCAGTCTACTGGTTCTGAAGGTGAGGGGGAGGGGCCACAGCACTGTGTTTTTCAGGCTGCTGAAAAATATAGTGCTTTGCCCCACCTCTAGGAACACCACTGGGGTAAAAATCAGCTGTTCAAAAATGCAGGTGTGTGTGTGTGTGTGTGTGTGTGTGTGTGTGTGTGTGTGTGTAATCATACAGAAATTAAAATTAAGGAGGTGAGGATGATGAAGAAAAGAAATGGGAAGGAAAAGGCATCATGAAAGGAAGCAAAGAAGCCAAAAGCAATAGCAACTGGCAAAAACCCAGAGTGGAGAATAGAGATGTCAATTCACAAAATGCATCCGCATGCTGCAAAGGCAAGACTGCTGAATGGCTGTGTTATGACTGCATGATAAGGCTGCTGCTGTGCAGTGAACAATAACGATATCTTGTACCTGCTTATTACATCTAGGTGGAAATATCTGGAGATGATGGAAGACAAAATATTTTTTTTTAAAAAAAAAATACACAGCTTGGCATTACCATCTTTGAATCTATATGTTTAATGATAGGTTTAGATTCATGACTTATGAAAATGAGATTTGATTTATAAAGCGTGTCTCCGGGTGCTGCCTCTCTCTCTCTCTCTCTCTCTCTCTCTCTCTCTCTCTCACACACACACACACACACACACACACACACACACACAGAGAGAGAGAGAGAGAGAGAGAGAGAGAGAGAGAGAGAGAGACTGTGATCAGGAGCAGTACTTCCCCAAACAGGAGGTAGAGGGCAGCAGCGTGCCAAGAAAGGACAAATGTCTCAGCCTGCTATGAAATAGGTTGAGTCTCTGGAAATGCTACGTTAAAACAAACCACATACACCATTTTTTCTTAGAAAGGGAAAAATTAATGCCCACAGCTACCATGCATCTTTTTTTAAAATGCCATTTGATTAATTACTGTTGAGTTTGCGTAACCTTTTCAGACTATGTGTGATACCAAGCAGTATGGAACTAAGGTCCTATAATATTGCTATTATTATTTGGAATAAGGGGGTGAGCTATAAATTCAACGTCTCTGGTAGGTATCCCCAAAATAAAGGACACATTGTGAGAATGATGCCTGCTTTCTAATGTGCTGTGGAATTGGAGTGTGTGGAAAAATGTGACATTGATGATTTCTGCAGGACATCTGATTGCCCAAAAGAAAAGCCATCCCATTGATTTAAGGGCATTTGTAACTATATTAATCAGAGACAGGTTTGATTCAGGCTCTTGGAATCCATCCTTTCCCCAGGGATTTCCTGCAGAAATATGGAAGCCCATCAGGGGCTTGTGATCTGGAATGCCATACGTGGGGCAAAAGGACCTCTGCAATCATGCAAATTATGATAGCCATGGGACTTTGCTCTATGCAAACAGTCATATACACAGGCCCTACTGATTCGTATCTTCATGAAATCCTCACTGGGATGCCAACCTGCCAGCCTCTACAGGCCATCAATTGTATGATGGTCCTGGAAAGTCTGAGGCAGGCCCAGGGATAGTGACATATTTGCATGTGCAAAGCAGTATAACTTTCCATCCGGATGCTGGGCATATCTCCTGAACAGAAAGTACTGGTACGGTCCACGCAATGATGTATGGTACGTGGGGGGGGGGGAGGAGGAGAGGTTCTGCACTGTAGCCAGTCACATGAACATTAATTATGCCCAGACAATTTGCATTATTGTTTGGAGGCAATGCCATGAAAACACCCTTGTTATGTACCCATCAGAAGAGAAGACTAGGTCAGTGAAATGCAGTTTTCTTGCCTGTAGCCTTATATGCTCTCTGATGTTTCGCAAATGAAAAGACAGCCACTACTGGAGCAGCCCTGAACTCCCACCAAAGATCACTGCCTACGGCTTCCCCTCTGTGCCTCACTTTTACATTTTGCTCAAGACTGTCTCCCTCCTCCTGTTCGGTGCATAAATTTACCCTACAGTACTTATTTGTTTAATGTAAACTGCAGCCATATCCTGATGATTGGTCATTGGTGAGCTGCCTGGCACTTGCTTCTGCTGTTGCAGATTAGTAATCTGACTATAACAGGTTTTTAAACAGAGCCTTGAGTAATCTGCTCTGTCTTCAGGCCGAGTCTTATGCTCAGAGATTTAACTTCCATTTTTAACAGCCCCTCCAAAGCCTTCAACCTGCTACTTGGGGTGGGTGGGGGAAAGCACTGCTGCCCAATCAGCATTATATCTACAGAGGTTTAGTAAAGAGGCTGGCAAAGT
This sequence comes from Lerista edwardsae, assembly GCA_029204185.1. Classification (NCBI taxonomy): domain Eukaryota; kingdom Metazoa; phylum Chordata; class Lepidosauria; order Squamata; family Scincidae; genus Lerista; species Lerista edwardsae. Next base: position 13,765,304 of record JAJKFI010000012.1, read on the forward strand.
GAAACATTTTTTTTTGGGGGTGGTGGTGGTGGTGGATCCCAATCCCGATTCTCTTTTGCTGCTACGGTTCTGGGTGGTGGTGGTGGAAGGAGTGCTTGTGTCCACTGCTGCTGTCTGTATCCCACCGTAAGCTTCCCAGTTGGACGTTGGGTGGTTTAATTGGCCAGTGGTGAGACGCAGCTATAACAGGAGACCGTAAATGTTCCCATGGGACCTGGCTTAACAGGCAGCGGTGGGGGTTGGCCGTCTCTTGGTGCTCATACATGTAGGCAGCCCTGGCATGTGCTCCATGGCATGTGTCCCCCCTTTGGAGCCACCACTGTCAGGCCCGGAGGGTCAAAGGAACTACAGCAGACCAAATGTCTCTCGCTTAACAGACTAGCAGTTTACACAACAGAAGCCAGCAATGAGTCGATCAGTACATCGCTCCTGCTTTACTTCCTCCGCTGCCTCTTAACAATCAACATGCTGTTGATATGACCCGGCCTGTGCTTGTCGCCTCCCAAATTAGCAAGACGACTTGTGGTTGCTCTACAGGAGATTCAGAACGTGCTTGAAGTGACTTCACCGCCTTCTGCGGCTTGGCTTTCCATTCTGCACAGGGCATTCTGTGAACCTCAGAAATATCCACTTCCTTTCAGTCACAGTTATAAAGGTTTCCTCCGGGCCTCTCAGCATAACGCAATCATAAGACTGTCAGCAGCCACACAAGGATGAATTACAATGAAGGTGTCGATGTAGGCCCAGCTGGCAAAGTGTCTCTAACCTGGTTTCCTTCAATTCACTTGGGAGTGATGGTTTTCAGCAGGCTGTCATTCTACTGAACAAGAAGGGGGAAAAAAGATTACAGGAAACAACTACTTTCCTGCAAATCCTTGAAACAAAACAGCTGTCAAATGCTGTTTGAGACACCCTCAGCTGTGGGGCCTCTGGTTGAGAAAACGTCACGTTACCGCCATGTTTTTTTTCCATCCTCCATGGTGTGCAGCTACTGTCTATGCAAAAATCTACAGCAGGTTTCCATTCAGTCTTTCCCAGTGAGAAACAGTGTGTTTTCACGCAACCACAGTGTGGAGACTACATCTGGGTCTGAGGAGAAAACCACACTGTGAAGACTACATCTGGGCCCGAGGATTCAGTGAATCACAGAATGCTGTTTATTTGTAAACACACCATTGAAAAATGGCCTGCCCATGTAAGCTACCCTGAGCATTTGTTTCAGCATGGGAAAGGCGGGGTATAAATTCTTCAAATAAATAAATTTAATAAGAGAAAATGTCAAAGTCATTTTTAATAGAATGTCCATGCACTTGTTCAAATGTGAGAGTTTTCTTATTGATAAAGCAACTAGGGATTCACAGTCTACTGTAGTCCACAATCTACTGACATCACCGTGGCAAAACCTGAATAGGTTCGAAGTAATATTGATTAAGGTTGCCATCTTTTATTTGGAGGGGGGAGGCATGGCCTCTATGCTTTCAAGAGCTGCACGAAGGATGAAAATGTAACAGATGAGTCCTGTTCCATCCTTGCATCATCACACTGGAGAAAGTTTCACCTGTCAAATTTCTGTGTGCCACATCACTTTTAAAGGAAGAGGAGCATTGCCAGAAAAATTGGTGGCAGATTGTACCCATGTGTGGCAGCCTCCTCATGGTTGAAAGAATTTCCTGTTCTTCATGAAAAACTCCATATCCTAGAATAAGTGGATATAGAAATGTTAATATTGTATGTTGCTACATTGTTTGCCTACAACAGCTTAAGTCTAGAAGCTTAAGATACCGAGAAAATGTCTAATCTGTTCTACAAGGCTGTATGGTTCTGTCACCTAAAGAATCTGGCATTTCAAAATATGTAGGGCATCCTCTCTCTTTTTTTCTAATCAAGGAGAGACAATCTAAAGTGTTCTTTTTCTCATTTTCAAGGCCTCCTGAGGGTGTAGTCGGAACAACTATGCTAGTTACAATTCAATTAAATGACAATCTCCACAGAATAAATTACTGACATGCACATGCATTTAGAGTTTTCAAATTACCCATAAAAGTTTCACCAAAGGACAAAAAAAAACCCTCTCTCTTTATGAGTTTTGCAAATGTTCATCAAAGTTACTTTCAAATGCTTCAAGCTTTGTAACCCTTCCTTGTGCTGTATGTATCTTGAAAGGGTTGTAATATAGCTCTAGTGCTCTGATACAGCCTTGTTTTTAAAAACAAGCTTTAAGGATTTTTTCCCCCCAATATCTGAATTTTCAATAAACAGATGTTTTTTAAAGGATTTGTCACATGGATCCTGAATTTAAAAAAAGCAATCTGGAGTAGGAATTGGCCAAGCGAAAATATGTATGGAAAATTTGTGTTCTGATGGATAAATTTTGATTTTGCTATAAGAAAGGCTGCAATCCTAAGCACATTTAGGGCCCAATCCTATGGGATGGAGCGCCAGTAGTACGTGCGTACCTGGGTGTCACAACCAGAGAGGAGGGAGCATTGCCACTGGGCCTCAGCACTATGAAGACATTGGTGGAGAGCGGCCAGCGGTAAGTACCACTGAGAGATTGTGCAGGTCATGAAACGTGCAGTACAGAACACAGGAAGCCCTCTTAAGCAGAAAAAAGATACATGGCTGAAATGTGCTTCTATGTTGGGTGGATGATTCAAGCAAATGAGTGGAGTTGCTTGGGACAGAGGGTAGCCCCTGGTAGCCCCTCACTTAACCTGTATTTGACCAGTAGTCAGTCTGAACCCCAATTCTGAGGCATGAACAAAATTCTGCCTACTACAGATGTGCCCCAGTATCCACTGATTCGGTATCCATGGTTTCAGTTAACCGCTGATACCCTGGATACTGGGACACCTATTAAAAGAGAGGGGAACATTAAACAATTTTTTTTAACTTGTGCAAAGAAACCATTGATGTTTCCCTGTCTTTCAAAAGGCATCCCCAGTATCCACCGGTAGGGGGGCATGGAACAGAACCCCAGCGGATACCAGGACATTCCTGTATTTCCAAAGAAGATTACACAGTACTCCATATGTTTCAATTCTGAACAGAAAAAAAGTATTCAAATGACAGAAAACATATTGGCTTCCTTAAGTCTCCTTCTTCTCTGTATCTGCTCTGTGTTTACGTATAAATTGTCATCCAATCAATCAAACAGTATTTATATACCGCTTTTCAACAAAAGGTTCACAAAGTGGTTTACAAGCAAATAATAATGTTAAATAATAATGCTCCTTCTTTGATAATATTTCGGTGGGGGCTGAAGACCTTTTTATTTCAAAAAGCTTTTAACTGTTGACAGGCTGGCTGGCTTTCTTTTCTTTTTATATTAGGATCCACGGGGCTTGTTTTAGTTTTTTAATTATTTTAAAACTGTTTTTAATTACTGTTTTTAATTGTCAATATTGTATTTTAACTGTTGTAAGCCGCCTTGTGTGCCCATGGGGCAGAAAGGCAGGGTATAAATTAAATAAATAATAAATAATAAATGGCTCCCTGTCCCCTAAGGGCTCAAAATCTAAAAAATGCAGACCACCAAAAGCAACAGCCACCAGAAAAGACACTGCGCAGGGGTGAAGAGGGACAATTACTCTCCCCCTGCTAAATATAAGAGGAACACCACCTGAAAAAGTGCCTCTTGCCCAGTTAGCAGGGGTGAATGAAAACACATGTTTTTTTAACAAGTCTTATAGCACCTTAAAGACAAAACAAATGTATTTCCATATCAGCTCTTGTGCGCTACAGAATGCATTCTTTTTAAAACTCGAACTCCTTGGTATACAGATGCTGTGAGTTAATGCATTTTTTCATAGACAGCAGAGAGGAAATTAAGTGCGTTCCATAAAATATCACATTGTACCAGCAGCATGCTTTCTAATGCAGAATGCAGGCACCTTCAGCCACTAGGTAGAGCTAGGAGACTACATGCCTTGTGGTGGTGTTTTCCTGACATGTTTGGTCACTTTCATCACACACCTAGCTTGCAACCTGATGTTCTTGTACTGACACAGTGGGTCACAGGGGATTTTCTTCTAGTGAGAAATTAAGTGGAAACCTCATTTATCCTTGGTCTCTAATTTTGTTAGGGTGATAAAAAGATATTTCATTCTCCCGTAGTTCCAGTCAGGGCCAGCGTGATACATCTGGGAAGCTCCTCCCTCTCAGACAGGCAGGTCAGATTGACAGAAGACTTGCGCACAGGGGGAGGGGCTCCTGGATCCACCCAGTCTGGCTTAGCCTTGTGGCTGGTAGGTCATGTTTTCTGTCGCTCGGTAGAGCTAGGAAAAAAAAGTTAATGGAAAAGGACAGAAGATGGTCAATTTCAATTCTGTTTTGGACACATCAGCCCTTTTAAGGGCTCCTGGGGTGCGAGCAGGCTACTCTTGGCAACGGGCACCCCCAGGCACAGATTGGAGGCAATCGGGATTAGCCGCGGATCATGGCCGCCATCTTGAAAGGGAACCACAAAGCTGCATCAATTGCGCCTGACCCCCGCACTCACTCAGTGATGGGGATGGGTCCCGGATCGACAACCACCCGACCCCCTCCCTCAGTCTGAGGTGGGGAGAGGGCTCCATAGAGGGTAGTGCCTGCCTTAACGCTCTGACCCCCACGTCCAGCCGGGAGTGGGGACGGCAGCCATCTTTGCCAATCTGCAGCGTGCCCTTCAGACCTCTGACTGCGATCGGTGACTGACAAGCTCTTCGGTGAATGATACCCACCAGTATCAGTGATGGCCACCTCTGAAGGGAACCCTGGGCAGAGTCCAGCCGAGGAAGCCCCGATTGCCTTACCCTGGGGGGATATTGAAACCACCCTTCAATGGATGGTTGCCGCGACTCTTAACTCGGCCCTGGGAGGCCTGCAGCTTGCTCCGTGGGCCCTGATCGCTCCATATAACAACAAAGGGGAGGCGGCGGAAGCCTCTGAGCAGATGGGGGGAGCATAGGGCTCACAGCCCCAGACGCAAACAGTGCAACAACCGTCTGGGAACCAGCCAAGTCAGGTCACTCCAGCAGATGCAGGAACACAAAAGGCGATCACCTCCCCCTCCCGTCATAAGAGAACCAGGTCCCTAAGCAGGGACAGCCTGGACCTAATTCCATTGGCGCAACGTCCTAGGCAGATGGTTTCTGATGATGAGGCAGAGAATATGTCCACCGATTTCTTGGAGGGGGGGAGCTCTTGGAGAAAGAAACCCTACCAGAGGCACAGAGCACCAAGCTTTTCAAAACAGAGCTGTTTCCCCAATGGTCCCGAAGGTCCTCAGGGTTCTTAAGTTGTTAAAGGATCAGGAGCCTGTACCTGGCTCCTCAGACAAAGTGTTGGGTGCGGCAGATGCCTTCCCAGCCCAGCAGGAGACTCTCAAGGGGTTTCCTCTGCCAGAGCACTTCCACCAACTCATAGACAAAGAATGGCAGACCCTGGCAAAGAATAAGGACAGTCAAAGACCATCTACTAAGTTGTATACTCTCAACCCCAATGACACGAAGCGTCTCAAACTTCCGGTCATAGATAGATGCATAGATGCACCAGTATCTGCTCTGGGTTCCTCAGCGGTACTACCGACCGCCTCTGAGGGTTTGCCTAAGGACATGGTAGACCACCGCATTGAAATGGCGGTTCATAAAGCTTTTGAAGCATCAGCAGGGGCCCTGAAGGCATTGGTGGCGGGATCGCTTTTCACCAGAGCGATGTACCTTTGGACTCGGGACCTCATGAAAGACTTTGACATTCCTGAGGAAGCCAGGAAGGACATCACCAAAATCTCTACAGCAGCTGTGTTTGTCTCAGACACCACGGCGGATGCCATGCAACTATCGGCTCGAGCTATGGCCGCCAGTGTCACTGTTCGCCGCAACACATGGCTGCGCCATTGGGACGTGGACGCAGCATCCCAGGCTATTAGTTTTTTCCAAATCTTGCGCCCCGTTATCTTGGAGAGTTGGCAATTCCATATACCAACAAGTCCAGTCTTTCAGATATTTAGGAATTCTTTTTCATTTCCGACATTCATGGAGCTCTCATCGTAAATCTGTAATTGCCTCCACTTTCCCCTCCTTAAATGCAATTTCTCGCTTCTTCTTCCACTCTGGCAACCAATATGTCCCTGCTGCTATCCAAATCCTCTACTCTAAAACATTCTCCCAGTTACTCTATGGAGCCCCAATTTGGATTGAGGCGGCAAACTCTGAAATTGACAAGGTGGCTGCCTCCTTCCTTAGGAAAATCCTTGGGATTCCTAACCTTATTAGGCTCTCTACCATCATCCTAGAACTGGGCATCCACTTACCCTCTACCCTAGCCTGGACTATCACCTTTAAGTTCTGTCTTAGAATCCACCTTTCAACCTCTTCTGATTTTATTCTCCAAGATATATTAAAGGACCCCTTTACTTCCAGCTGGTTCTATTTTATAGAAGCCAAACTGTCTTCTTTATCTCTTTCTGTTGAATCCTTAGCCGACATGGATCTCTGCACAGTATATCAAACTATTAAGGCCAAGCTCTATGATTCCGAATATGCAACCCTACTTTCTCAGCTGAACCCTGTCTGCTCTCCACTTGCTTTTGGCTTATCCCCTTCCCTTGGCTGCCCTACTAATTATTTTAATCAACTATGCAACCCCCAAAAAAGACAAGCCTTCATGCTTGCAAGGCTGAATATTTTTCCATCTGCAGCCCATTTTGGAAGATTCACTAAAAAAAACCTGCCCCAATAGACTGTCATTTTTGTGCCCTTGAACTTGACTCCCTGGACCACATCTTATTGTGATGCCCAGCTCACTCTATCCCTCGTAATAGGCTTCTGGGGCCGCTTCTTTCTTCCCTCCCTCCTTCTCTTTCTGATCCACTGCCAATACTTCTGAGTGATTTTTCGGCATCTATTACCAATCAAGTAGCTGAATTTCTACTTACTGTTATAAAGATTTCTCCCAAATTTTATCATAAGCATTAAACTTGCTTCTTCCTCTCCCTACTTGAGTTGGAATGTGTTTGTATTGCATGTGCACTTGTATTATGTAATGCCAATAAAAGTTCTAGATACTACCCCCCCCCCAGGCTAAGGTGGTGGGCATCCCCTTTAAGGGGCATAAGCTTTTTGGAGAGGATCTGGACCCACTCCTGGTAGAGACCAAAGGGAAGAAAAAAGCACTGCCTACCCGGGAAAAGACCTTCAAACCACAGACCAAACAATCGTCTCCATTGGTGCACAGGTGCAGGCACATCCATGGCCACATCCTCCTCTTCCTCCTTTTGAGGTTCTGGATGACGATGGCAACACAAGTCAGCTTTCAAGCCCCGAGGGCAGCCTTAGCAGCAATTCGCCTCCAAGGGGCCCAAGCCTCATTCAGCCTGATGCCCAAGGGTCCCCACAGATCAGCGGCAGACTGCAACTTTTCGCCGACAGATGGGACCTGACCACATTGGATCGTTGGGTCCAAGACACAGTGAAGTGGGGGTATGCCTTGGAACTTTGTTTTCTACCCCGGGACCGGTTTGTTCAAGTGTTGCAACCAGCATGTCCTGTAAAGCACCAGAAGACATTGGAGGCTGTCCAACATCTCCTCCATATTGGCGCAATAGAACTGGTCCCGGAACGAGAGAGGGGTTCCAGGGTATATTCACATCTGTTCACTGTCCCCAAGAAGTCAGGCGACACGAGGGCCATTCTAAACCTAAGATGGCTCAACCGTTGGATGAGACAGTCCAAATTCAAAATGGAGACCCTCAGATCTATTGTATTGGCCATGAGAAAAGGGGACTTCCTAGCCTCCCTAGATTTACAGGAAGCCTACCTACACATACCAATCAGGGCAGCGCACCGCAAATACTTGCGGTTTTGTTATCAGGACCAACACTTCCAGTATTGCGCGCTGCCTTTTGGCTTGTCATCTGCCCCCGAGTCTTCACAAAGGTTCTCGTCGGTGGCAGGGGGTGGCAGTATACCGCTATTTAGATTACCTGCTCATGAAGTCCTGCTGTTACCATCAGGGGGCACGACACATAGATCTGACCATCCAGTGTCTCCAGCACCATGGGTTCATGGTGAACAGGGAGAAAAGCCACCTATTCCCTTCACAGACCATCTCGCATCTGGGAGTGACCATCAAGATGTCCACTTTCACGGTAGCCCTGTCCCAGGAGAGGCAGGACAAGATCCGGTTCCTAGCAACCAAGATTCTACACTCAGGTTGTTCCGAAGCCCTGACCCTGGCCAGGTTGTTGGGGATGCTGACATCATGCCAAGAAGTCATCCCCTGGGTGCGGTTCAGAGCTCGAGCGCTACAACATCTTTTACTGCTGCATCAGGAAGCCATCTCTACCAACAGGCCCAAGGCAGTCAACCTGAACAAGGCAGAACGAGTGGACCTACGGTGTTGGCTAGAGTCAACCAGACTAGCACAAGGCGGTCCCATCTGGATCTCGAACCTGACCCTGATTTTCACAGATGCCAGCCTGCTGGGCTGGGGGGCTCATTTGGAGGACCGGGTACTTCAGTGCCTTTGGGCCCCAGCCAAGACAAAAAGGAGCATCAACTTTCTGGAGCTAAGGGCCATAGCTCTGGCTCTCCAGATGTTTGTTCCCCATAGGAGGGAAACAAATGTCCTAGTGTACACGGACAATATGACGGCCTGGGCTTACGTGAACCGGCAAGGGGGGACCAAATCAATGTCCCTTCACAGGGAGGTGTGTGCACTCTTTCACTGGGCAGAAAACAACATCACCTCTTTAAGAGCAGAACACGTGCCAGGCATGGAGAACATTCTGGCAGACTGGCTAAGTCGATAACAATTAGACCAGGCCAAGTGGAAGTTGCATCAGGACATTTTCAGAATGTTGATTCAGATTCGGGTGAATGGAGGTGGACCTCTTTGCCACCTACTTCAACCACCAGACGCCACTCTTCTTTTCAAGGGGACGATGCCCGGGCTCTCTGGGAGTGGAAGCTCTTCAGCAACACTGGTCCAGGGCTCTCCTGTACGCCTTTCTACCACTCAATATACTACACAGAGTACTGGCAAAGATAAGAGACGAGCAAGCAGAGGTCGTCCTTGTCGTGCCACATTGGCCAAGAAGACCATGTTCAGCAACCTCAGGGAGATGGCCAGGAACCTGCCGCTTCAGCTCCCTCAGCAAAAGGACATCTTGATGCAGGGACCCATTTGTCATCCATAGCTGGAGTTCCTGCAATTGACGGCCTGGAGGTTGAGCAGCAGGCCCTTGCCACCCTAGGGTATTCACAGGCTGTCCTGTCTATCTTAATGTCGGACAGGAGAAATTCAACCAACCGGGTTTACAATTTGACTTGGAGGGTGTTCTCAGCCTGGTGTTCAGGTAAGGGAGTGGACCCAAGTGAGCTGAGAGTCAAGGGGCTCCTTGAATTTCTTCAAGCTGGACTAGAGAAGGGCCTCAGTACGGCCACGTTGAGATGTCAGGAATCGGCAATAGCCTCTATCCTGGGGTATCCATGGGGGCAGGCTCTTTCTTCCCATCCCCATGTCAAAAAATTTCTGAGAGGGGTGGCCCTCATCAACCCGCCTACAGTACATAGAGTTCCCACCTGGGACCTGGTTCTGAAAACCCTCACTAGAGAACCTTTTGAGCCCATGGCCACTTGCCCTATGAGAGAGCTCACGCTCAAAACCATTTTTTTGGTAGGGATAACTTTGGCCAGAAGAGTATCAGAGCTGGCAGCCTTGTCAGTAGCAAAGGAGCTCTGTATTTTTATCGAGGACAGGGTCACTCTAAGATTGCACCCTACCTTTCTCCCCAAAGTGAATACTCTTTTTCACAGGTCAGAGGAGGTGGTACTTCCATCCTTCTGTCCAAACCCCAGGCATAACAAGGAGAGACAGTGGCACATGTTGGATATGTGTAGAGCTCTCAGTTACTATGTTTCTAGGACATTGCCCGTAAGGAAATGGGAGGCTCTGTTCATTCACTACCAGCTCCCGAAGATGGGGACCAAGGCATTTCCTTCCACCTTATCTTGTTGGATTAGAGAGGCCATAGTGTCTGCCTACAGAGTCCAGGGGGTTCCTGTTCCAGAGGGAATTGTCACTCACTGTCTATGGGGAGCGGCGACATCAGTGACCTTTAAGGCATGTCCTTCGCTGGAAGCGGTTTGTAGGGCCGCTACGTGGCAATCTCCCAACACATTCATCCAGCATTACAAGGTGGATCAATTCGCAGCACAGGATGCAGTTTTCGCAAGGCGGGTTCTGCAGGCTGTGGTGCAGGAGGCCTCAGCGTAGTCCCTCCCTGGGCATTGTGGGTACGGCTTGGGTACGTCCCAGATGTACCACGCTGGCCCTGACTGGAACTACGGGAGAACGGGAAGGTTTTGCTTACCTGTGAACTACCCTTCTCCATAGTTCCAGTCAGGGCCAGCGTCCTGCCCACTAACAGCTGAGGCATCAGCACTCTAAATTTTTGACAGGGAGGGCGTAGAGTAGACCTTCCAGAAAGTTAGATAGCTGGGGTGTAAGGGCCTGTTGCTCAGTTTCTACTCCCTGCATGTGGATTTCTTTGTTACAAGACAAGGACTTATTCAGAGTTTTCCAGAGTGGGGATACCGTTTCAGAGGCTTTGAATGGACTGGGTGGATCCAGGAGCCCCTCCCCCTCTGCACAAGTCTTCTGTCAATCTGACCTGCCTGTCTGAGAGGGAGGAGCTTCCCAGATGTACCACGCTGACCCTGACTGGAACTACCGTGAAGGGGAGTTCACAGGTAAGCAAAACTTTCCCGTTTCATTACCCAATGAATTATTTGTTTCGAGAAGGAAATACAATCACAGCCCTCATTGTTCGTAATTTTCCTAAATTTTTCCTTACATTAATAGTCTTAACTGCTTATACTGATATTGCTCATTCAAAAAAATTATCATGTTTTACTGCATGGAAATGAAAGGCAACAAGTGGTGTTGCTGTTTTTGGATATAACAGGATGACATGAGGATTTTGCATGAGAGGAGATAGTTATCCTTATTCATAATAGCTTACTATGTTCTGACTTTTACAAAAAAATTATAACACATACAAGGGCCAGCTTTATATGTTGCAAATATGCCATATGGCAGTGGTATTCAAACTTTTAGATAGGGACCCACTTTTTAGAACGGCACTTGTCTCGGGACCCACCAGAAGTGATGTCATTAACCTGGAATTGATGTTGTGGCAGGAAATGACATCAAGCAGGAAGTGCTGTCACTGTAACATAGTAAAATGCAAATTGGCATTCTTGGACTGCAGCAATTGCACAACCATGAAACATCCCTGACATGAAACATCCCTGTGTTCCCCTCAGCCTACTTTTTGAAGTGGACCAAGATATGTTTGCTTACTTGTGAGTAATGTACATGTGCTGCTCCATTTTGGTTTCCATAGGGCTCAATACATTTACTTGTCAGCTATCAGTTTATCAGTTTTGTGACTCACCAAACATCAGGTCATGACCCACAGTTTGGGAACCACTGGCATAATGCACTGTAATACACACCTGCATATTATACAACTGCATATACTGTATAGCATAAATTGTGGCTACACTACTGATGCTATGCCAAAAGTACTGGCATTTTTAATGCAAAAAATTAACTGCAAAAATTAATAGATAAGCATAAAAGTTGTTTATTCAGAAACGTTTATTCAGATAAACACAAAGTTGTTCAAATTTTCTCACACAGTATAACTTTTGGAGAATGCAGCAATAGGGTAGCTAGAGGGACACTAACTTTTGCACAGCTTCTCCTCCATTTTGCTCTCGCCATCCAGAATGGCTCCAAAGGGATAGGCCAACTACATGGCATGTTGAGTCACAGTACAAAATATAGTGCTGTGACCCTCTCTAGCTATGCTACTGGTGTGCATATGGTGTGTACTGGCTATGTTACTTGTCTTTCTTGAGATTAGAAATCTATTCTATGCACCCAAGAGGAATTTTGATGCTATAGTTAAAGATCAACCGACAAAACATTTCTTTACATCTATACATTTCTATACTGTACAGCTCTAAACTTACCTCTAAAATTATTGCATCTTATTAACTAATTTGACCCTAATTAATTTCGTGGGGGGGGG
>JAJKFI010000012.1:13782535-13806349 GCA_029204185.1 Lerista edwardsae
GTGTGTGTGTGTGTGTGTGTGTGTGTGTGTGTGTGTGTGTGTGTGTGATAGCCTTAATCAAGAAAGGAAGATGGGCAAGAGTGCCAAAGATTAGCTGACCAGCCTGTGCTGCAGTTATGCCCAGGTAGATACAGGGAGAGAAAGGGTTGGAAGGAACGGGGGAGCCGGGGTTAACTGAAGCTGGGTGCTGGGTGCTGGCTTGCAATCATGGCTGGAATGAGGTGGCTTCCCACAGCACCAGGAGGTCAATGCTCCACAGGTGGTGCAGCAAGACACAGATTAAGAGCCCAATCATTCCTAACTCCCCACGTGGCAATGCAGTGGCACCAAAACAGCATCCAATGTATCCGATGGAGGAGGGGCGTTTCGGCCTCCAGAGCCCTCCTCAGGGTATGCCTGTGGCATGCCATCAGGTCTACTTGGACCTGCAACACTGATATTGCTGATGGAAGTCCATGTGGACCCATGAAGGTGGATGGAGCCCGGAAAGGGGGTGACGATTCAATGGACACCACTGACACCACCCCCTTCCTCAGCTCAATCTGCCCTCCTTCCCATCCTGCCACTTCCCCATTCCACCCACCCCTTGGCCCTGTTCTGCCCCTGCCTGTCTCCCTCCCAACCCCTGCTGCTTCCCATGGTAGCGAGACTATGTTCTCTGGCATGCTGTGTTTCCACAGCTGGAAACATTCACGCCTCCAGACTGTGCATTCCACTGATGTAACCAGCGATGGGATCTACAAATGAACAAGGAGAACGCTGGGCGGGACTTATGCGGGGCTTCCACATGATTGGCTGCCCGTCTGTAGCGTTCCGCAGCTGTCCTGGCCTCGGGGGGGCTGCCCGGGTCAGTGCGCCCACCCGCTGCTCGCCCAGGCACCCGGCACGACCCTCACCTGTCCCCCGTGGCGAGCAGGAGCCCCCCCCCGGAGGCCAGGGCAGCTGCGGAACACTACGGACGGGCTGCCACTCAAGCGGAAGTCCCGCCTACATCCCTCCCAGCGTTCCCCTTGTTCATTTGTAGATCCCATCGCTGGATGTAACCAATATTTTGGGCTGTAAGTGAAATCATTCAGAGGGCAAAGAGCAGAAGACTGGAGTGCCCAAGGCATTTACCCATTTTTACCCATAGAATGGAATGAATTCATTTAAGAAAACTGGATTTGTTGGTTAACAGTTCTTGATGGGTTCCATTTTTTGTTTTTCACAACTGATTTAAGATGTAATGAAGGTGTAAGACATTCAGGAGGTCAGCTGGCTCATTAGCATGCCTTCTTGAGTAAGTTCATCCATAGCTTTGGTAAGGACAACTAGAGTTGGGCATTCTTTGGGTGGCTAAACTTGTTATCCTCAATGTCAGGCGCCCATAGGAGGTGGCTGTAGCTAGTAAATGTGGTGCTTCAGCATGGTGTATTTGCCCCATTTGAATTTTTGAGTGGGGTAATTATTACTCAGGTGATCAAAATGGCCTTCTTGGACTGTGGATCTGAGGCCTTCTACAATCAGGCCAGGAAATAATAATGTATTGACGATCTGAGCTGCGCTTCCCTAGTGGACACCCAGCACTAAATGCAGATGTGCACATGCATGCCTTTCACACACCTTGAAATAAAAGGAAATGCAAGATTGACCAGATAACAACCGGAAGAACTATGGCCTCTGCTTCCACTATTGGAGGTTTTCAAAGACAGTGACAGGTAGCCTTCTGGCTACAGATCGCTGTTGCAGCATTAAGCCAAGGATTGGACTGGGTGACCTCCAAGGTCTCTAACATTGTTATTCTAAATATAAAAGCTAGAGGTTGGATGCCATTGAACTGTAAGAAAATCGACTGCATTTCAAGAGCCATTTTCTACCTGATAATAATTATAGCTATGGTGCCACATTTCAAGCAGAAGTCTTATTTGTGTTTCATTCTGATCCTAACTAACTTTCCAGCATGCCACTGGGGCGTTAGCTGCATCATACACCCTTGGAAAGGAAAAGTGGGGCAGTCACTGAAGTCCCTCAAGGTAAGGAGGAATAAATGTTCCCTTACCTTTGGCTCTATCAGTCCTGGAAAGTTGGCTAGGATTGGGCTGTTTGTTTTTAAGCAATACAATGGGATTTGTTCCTTTGGTCTGCATAGCTGGTATATAGTGCCATTTTATAGCTGATACTACTGTATATCAACTATGTTTCCAATCACAGTAATTGTATGTGATCTAAAATATGGATACGGATGCCTCTCGCCCTAAATTGTACATGAAATTTGCACATATTTTTGTATTAAATTTGGATATCATTTCTACACTTTTATTCTGGAATGACAACTCCCCTCCCTTTATATGTTTCTGAATGGTTTAAAAGCCCAACCAGGTTCATTTTGAGCATTAAAGGCATGTGCAAATGTCAGAAATGATCCTCTTTTCTGCAAACACGGGAAGCAGTAATGTCAAAAAATGACAATGTCTTTCAGTATTAACATACGGAATGAGACAGAATCGTCAGTGTTACAAAGATGTTCTCTCAAATGTTTTTGCCCCTAATTCAACCTTTAATTTCTACCTGGATAAATTTCCATAGCAATCCTCTTGCCTTGTCTGTTATCACTGTTTGGCTAACAAAGGCTCTGAAGGAGCCAAGATTTATTCTGTATAAGCCTTTAAGAAATACTTAAGACATTCAGAATTGGCAACCATATACATAACCCCAAACAACATGATTGGCAAATTAGACTAGAAGATAGGGGTAAGTATTTATGGATAAACTAGCTTGTCCTTACCCAGCGTTGCCTGGGTATTTATTTATCCCAAGCTTCTATTAGACAGGAAAAGGAATGAATTCTATCTATAGTGTAAAATTGAAGTAATTTTATGTACAGGTAATTAAAAGTATAAGTACAGTATAAAAATTATAAAGTAAAATCTTTTACAAATTCACTATAATATTAATGTAACTCAAAACTTGATTATAAACAACATTTTTAGTTTCACCTCCAGGAGCAAGAACAAATAAATTCTTGGGTGAACCCACCCTTGAGCAAGCAACATAAAGTTGTCTGTGGGAGAAACATGGCGATCAAATATTTGATTTGAGTCCAAGACCGGGGCATAATGATTTCTAAAAATTGCCAGAAGGTTCTACAGAGTTCTATGCATTCTATTCGACTATACTTGGGCTTAAATGTCTTTGGGACTGTCACCAATCAGCTTAGCGACCCCGAAAACTATGGATTTGACACTAATGTCGGTCATTTTGGACATTTTATTTTCATCCCTTCTCACCCCCCATGCTGATGGGGGCTGAACGTGGACTTAAACAGTACTCGGTGGCCCCGGAAAATATGGATTCGACACCGATATAGGGCATTTTTGAGTATTTTTACATGGCACCCCCTTCGCATCCCCACCCGTAGGGGTGCTAGGGGGGCTCTTACCGCCGCAGTATTTCTTTCCAGAGCATAAGGCATATGTGTACCAAGTTTGGTGTAAATCGCTCCAGGCATTCCAGAGCCTATGTGGAACATACATACATACATACATACATACATACATACATACATACATACATACATATGTTCTCTTTTATATATATAGATAGAAGATTAGGAAAACCACCAAGAAGACGACGACCATAAATAGGCCTTATATTGTGTCAGACCAGAAGTCCATCTACAGTGCCTCAGAGCCCAATCGTATCCTCCCCCCCCCCAGTGGTGAAGTCGTGTCCAAAAGGAGCGTGCTGCATCCAATGGGTGGGGGATCAGGAGGCTTCAGAGGAGAAAATATTTAAATGCTCTTACCCTTCCATATGCCTCCTGTTTTACAATTGGTCTCCTCAGACCTGCACCAGTTGTATAGTTGTGAACAAATCTGTGGAGAAGAAAGGGCTGGGGAGGCTACCAAAAGGGAGGTTAAGATCCAGCATGTGCCATCCCCACCAGATCCACTCCCTCCTGCCTGCTCTTCGCCCCACCCCCTCCCTGCCGTGTTTTGTCCCCCTCTTTGCCCAATTCACAGCGTTAATTTCTTCAGCAGCCAAGGACAGGTCTAGCAATGGGGGGGGGCACTGCCACCTCTTGCATATGAGCTTCCAAAATGGTCGCCCGTGAAGTGCTTCACACACTGTCAGTGGCCATTTTGTAATAGCAGAAGTGTCTTCCACTAAGAATGAAAAAGGCTTAATTCATGATTATTATAACAGATTGCATTACACAGAAATTAGCATTTTTGACCAGGATTGTTAGTCACCTTGAACACCTAATGTCCTCTTTGCTTAATGAGTGTCATCTATGCTCTTGACTCAACAGCTCTCAATATTTTAACCAGGAGGAGAGTGCCTGACTCCATTCACAAATGAGAGCCTTGCTTGCAGGTTGTTTAAGCCTGAACTGCTCTCCACATAGAACAGTAACAAAACAGTAAATCCTTATTTGGACATCTCTGCAATTTAGATTTAGAATTCTTCAGATAATATTTCACAGTCATTTTCATGCTAATGTTTCCAACAAATTATCGGATACAACCTTTTCCCGCCATAAATGGCCTGTCATATCCATAACAGCTTCTGCATTGGGTTGACAGGGCTCTCCCCCACTCCATCCATCCTATTTTATCCAGCCTAAACCGCACATCCATAAAGAAACTAATTACAGAGTTTCACAGCTGATAATATACTTCCCAGTCCCACATATATTTACTACGTGCAAAATTATTCTGAGAAATTGGTATTCTAGAATGTAAGGGATTGGGTAGGAGGATACAGATGGTTGATAGAAAATACTGAAAGGCCTCAACATCATTTTTGCTTTTGTAACATTCCTTTATCTTCTTAGAACCATTTTTTTTTGCATAATTTGGTCTGAGTCCACCTTCAGTGAGGGCATCATGCAAGGTTATCTCCAGGTTTGAGGCAGCCCTTGTCCAGGTGACCTCTGGTACACCCTCCTGCATGGCTGGATCTCCTCTCCCTGCTAGGTGGGTCTCCACTCCCTATTATTGTGGCAGCTATGGGCTTCTTTCATTCTTGAAGGACGCAAAGCAGCTACAGTGCTTTAGCCACTGGTTGCCACCTGCCATATCTTCTGTCCCACAATGTTCCATATACATTGTCAAGCAGGGAGGAACATGGTGGGCAGCAGCTGCTGTTGCTGGTTCATCAAGAATAAGAACATAAGAAGAGCCCTGCTGGATTAGACCAAAGGCCCATGTAGTCCAGCTTCCTGTATCTCACAGTAGCTCACCAAATGCCTCAGGGAGCACATAAGACAACAAGATGGCTGCATCCTTGAAAGACATGAAAGACATGAAAAGACATGAAACCTGCCATCATGAAAGACATGAACCTGCCATCATGGTACGGGGAGAAGGGCCACACTCATCTGGCAGCTACTGGACCAGTCCTTTGGAAGAGGCCAGGGTGGCCATTAGCCCTGGGTTTCCCTATACTAGGACTCTGGACCCTCGGCAGTATTCATTACTGCACCAGGAGAACATGAATTCTGCAATGTGTATAAATACTCAAAATAAGAAAAATTATGCAGCTTGGTTTATATTACATCACTTGTGCATTTTTTAAACTATTTGAATACTTTTTCTGGTTTTGCCTGTCATGAGGACGGGCAAAGAGGTATATGCAAAGTATGGAAAGCCCTTCCCCAACCCCAAAAGTCAACTATTGGCAACTATTCAGAGCGCAATCCTAGCCTGAAGTCCAAATGTGTTTTACGGTGCGTTAGCTACACTCCTGGGCCAGCACTTGCTCCAACCTAACTCCAGGTTAGGATTGCGCCCTTAGCCATCTTTCTGACATCTCAGCAAGCACTGCTTTCAAGCATACGTTGCCAGCCATGTTAAGGGCTAAAAAAAAAAATGGATATTTTTTAAGCCGAAAGCAGAATCCTGCTTTCTGTGACTGGGATCACAGTCTCTCTGCTGTTTTTCCAGGCCTGCAGAATTATGGCATATACATAGTCATGAGAAGAACTAGAATTGCCAGAATCAAGTCCAGAAAAGGCTTCCTTGCCTGTTGTATGGAAAGAAAAATTACATCAGAAGAAAGCATCTTTGCCCATCACAGAAGAAAGAAAGCATCTGACGGACTTTCTCCTTTCATGCAATTCTTAAACGTCCAGGAGGCTTCATAGGTAGAGGTGTTTGAAAATGGTGTTATGTACTCAGAAGGAAGTTCTTTGTGTCTAGTAAATTTTAGGCTGTAATCCTATTTTACTCACCAGAAACAAACACCTCTACATACGATCCAGCTCAGGCAGCCCTAAACCTTGGGTACAATTCCTGAGAACTGTTTCTATAAAACTGGAGAACATGTTTGCCAATATTGGTTTCAGCTTAAATTCCCTGCTTCATCTCCTTCAATACTTGCAACTATTTCATGGTATTACTATGTCACGGACGGCACAATCCTAAATTGCGCTGGATGGGTGAGGCCGGCGGACCTGTGCCATATCCAGCACAACTTATGTGCGCTGGGGAGCCTTCCCGGGGCAAGGCACGTTCATCCCTTTGCCCCAGAGGAAGTTTTGGCTGCCCCATGGGGTTCCTCAGATATGCGCCTGCCTATTTAGCAGGTGCTGAACCGAGGAAGTCGCGCGGTCTGTTTCAAGGTTGTGCGGCCTCCCAACGGGGCCTTGGATGTGGCCTAACAGCCGCATCCTGGCCCCGCCACCTCCCTGGGCCAGCACGCATGCTGGCCCGCCCACTCCCCATCCAGTTCCGCCTCTTCCCTGCCATCCCTCCTCCCAGAACCTCCCCTGTGCAGGCCAAGTTCGGCTGGCGCATGGGAGGCTCCCCTTCAGCTCCCTTGGGCTGATGCTATGAGTAGCAATGGCCCAAGTGCTGTGGCGCCGCCGCGTTGGTGCTACTGATGTCGTGTTGACATGCTTGGGATTGCGCCCTCAGCCTCCTTGTGGAGGTAGATATATGCAGTCAACATGCAGTGTTGTGGCAAATCCCCGGCATGTTGTCAGATAGCTGCACAAACAGCCACAGAACATTACTGGATGCCACAGTTTTAAGGTGAATGACATAATTCCCTCAGTATTTGAGGGAACCAGAAAGAAGAATCAGGAAGAAGACATCAAGATGGTCCCACATTCCAAGGGACAGCCTAATTGTAGTGGAAAATGAAGACCCCCATAGACAGATAAATCATACATTTCAAAAAGAGGAGCTCTGAAAAAAGATGAGTGTAAAAATAATGTACTGTCTGCCAGGGAACCAAGGCCCAAGTTTGTCAGTTACATCTTTCCAAAGTTTTAGTGCAGTGGTTCCCAAACTAGTTCAGGTGAGTCACGAAGCACCTACAGCAGCCATATTGAAAATATGGGAAAATGGGATGCTGGAAAGGGGGGAGGGTTGTGTGGTTATTTTGCTTGTGTCAAGGTTGTAAATGGGCTTTTTTCCCCTCTCTGATTCACTTTGCTATTGGAAAATGGCTGAGAAATAACCAACACATTGCTACATTCTCAGGAAAGCAGCAGGCTCTGGCATCACAATGACAGCACTTCCAGCCATGACATCACTTCCAGTGGGTCCCAGACAGATTGCCTTTCTAAAAAGTGGGTGCTAAAAGGTTTGAGAACCATGATTTTAGGGCATTCATTTGAATACATGCTCCTATTCCTGTTTTCCCTTTCTAATCGCTTCCACTTTATGAACATGATTGCATTTCTGAATGTTATCATGAGTTTTGTCATGCTGAAAATTGGGTTGCTACCATATTTAGTGGATTGGTGTTACTTACGAAACCTGTGTCATAATTGTCGCTTTGGGAATCATTCACCAAACAAATGTACAACAGTTAGCTGTTTATATGATAGCTTGCATCTATTGCGGCATACATGGCGATAACTGGCTTGCTGAATAAACTCTTTGTGATGAATTGTTCATTCAGCCCTAATCTACAGCTGCCATGATTGGATTCTATTACCTATCATTGCAATAAAATTTTTACTGACCTTCTGGTCCTGGTTTTCTTTCTCGGAGAGAGTTTACTTTGTTCCTTGTGAAAACTTCCTACGTTTCCCCCGCTCTCACTCAGCCCTCTGGCTAGATGTGAAGCCAATGACATCATCATAAACCAGGGTTTGTCACAGCAGGATGTCTTCATAAATGGGGTGAAGGGCATGATCCCCTGGACAGTTCTTCCGAGCATCCACACTAAAAGATATAGGAGCTGCACAAGAGCACTGTGGATTCTATTCTACAAGGGACTATTGGGAGGGTGAGGCAAGTCCAATACACACCTGTAGCTATGCTTCAAGGAAGATCTGGGCATGCTGCTATAATCTTTTGTTTCTTCCCATTCCATCTTGTGTTGAACCTTTGATAATGAATTCTCACACATAGCAGTTCTGTCCAGTGGTGTCATTCAAATGATTTAGGAACAGGAACTCACTTTTGATTGGCACTGGTCGGGAACCCAGAACCAGCCACGGAGCCCATTAGGATCAGGAACGCCCGTTCTGGTTCGTTCCCCCTGAATGACATCACTGCCTTCGCCCCCCTAGGAATCTGGAGTTGCTCCCTTTAACCCTCTGAGTGCCGGCCAACCAAGAAGAAAAGCTCTTTGCAGAGGAATTGGGAGGGGGGAGGAGGGAGAGTGAAGTGGGCGGAGTCAGCCCTAATTTTAACTAGTGGAACTGAGTTCCCCCGCGTTCCCCCTGCATGACATCACTGGTTCTGTCCCATTCCCTGCTTCATTTCCAGTGTGCACCAGAAACTCATGTGTCCATGATCCCGTGCTAACAGAAAAAATCTATTGCTCTGTAGGATCGCACCATTTCTTGCTACCATAGCAGAAATTTTCAGAGCTAGGAGGATTACAGGAATCACTGCAGTCCTACATAGAGATGCCCTTCTGGATCACAGTGGGTTATCTCCATCCATATGATCACAGTCACATGCAGGCCTGAGACCTGACACATAGGGGGAATTTTGTGGTACTACATCCTATGTGAATTGGACTGAGTCATGGGTATGGCTGTTCTATCCTCCCTACATATAACTGAGCATTGGTTTACACATGCATATACATTCCATATCAAAAATCATTGGAACATAAAAAAGCCTTGCTGGATGAGGTCAAGAGCCCATCTAGTCCAGCTTCTAGTATCTCACAGTGGTTCACCAGATGCCTCAGAGAGCATTTTGTTTGACTTGATGATCATGGTGTTTCATCTGCAATGGCTGTTTCACTCAAGAAGGTCATCACTTGATCCTGCAGCCCTCAAGTGATTAAGGGCTAAACCCTATCCAACTTTCCAGTCCTGGTGCTGACATGCCAATGAGGCAGGCACTCCATCCTGCAGTGGTGGTGGTGGTGGAGTCACAAAGGCCTCCTACAGGTAAGGGAACATTTGTTCCCTTTCCTCAGAGCTGCATTGCTGCTGCACTGGCACTGGAAAGTTGGACAGGATTGGGCCCTAGCCAAATCCCCATGTGGCAATGCAGTGGCATTGATGCGGCTTCCACTGCTTCCCACAGGGAATTTTCAGCTGCTGGAGGTCTCCTCGGGGTACGGGGACATTTGCACACCTGCAATGGGGTAAGTCCCAGCAGCTACTATGGGGCAACTCAGACTCGTTCTAGCTTATCCATGTTGATCTGGGAAGGCAGATCAGGCCCAGGAATAGGTTCAGCATGTGCTGCAATAGTTGATCTCACCCCTCCTGAGCTTGATCCACCCTCCTCTCTGCCCCCACCACTGCCCTGGAGAAACAGGGTCATTTTGGGGCAGACTGGTAACCATACTGCATTAGATCAAATTGCCGAGGGAAGTGGTAGGCACCTGCTGGAGATGCTCTAGGGGGATTTCCTGTTACAGGCAGGGGGTTGGACTAGATGATCTTGTAGGTCCCTTCCAACTCTATGATTCTATGTGATACCAAACAACATCCTGGGAGATAAGGGTAAACTCTTGTTCTAATACAATGGACCTCAGCAAACGTGGAAATTATACACTGAGTGCATTCCATTTAGCTGGTGATGGTACACAGGCCAGCTGCATGCAAATCACATTGATTTCATCTGAACTTAGCATGAATAACTATGCAGGACTTTAGCACAGATGCAACACTTAAAAACCTCCACCTGCTGCCTTCATTTAATTGGAATCCATCTAACCTTATCGAAGGAGTCAAGATATTTAAATGAGAAAGAATCTGATGGCAAGATAACACCAAAAAAAACCCCTCTACTGAACAGTCATTGAAAGCAATGGCAGATGAAAGATAACAACAGCAAAGGAAAAATTAAAGAGGAAAAAAAAAAAAAGACAAATTATAGAAAGAGATGCAAGAAGAGATAAGACTGGAGATAAGACTACATGGTATTTAATAGAAAGCCTTTGAAGAGCTCTTTTAAGCCCCTCCTTCCCCAAGACCCCAGAAAAAAAAGGATATAGCAAATTGAACTACACACAGGGCATAATCCTGAAAGTGCCGTTGGGCTGATGCTAGCTGTTTGTGTTGGCCCAACGACACCAGCACCAACGTGACGGTGTTGACCTGAATAGCAGGCTCGGATCTGAGAAGCACAGAGGGGAGGCTGGAGCCTACCCTGGGGCAAGGGCATGAACGTGCCTTTTCCCCGTGGGAGACTCCTGAGCACTCCCAACTTGCAATGGATACAGTGCAGGCCCGCCGGCCTTGCTGTTCCAGCTCAAGTTAGGATTGCGCTCACAAGGTAGGAATGCACTCAAATCAACTCATTTATGGCCAAATCCTATGGGCCATTTAGGTCAGTGGATGTATTGATCCTCTCTCATAAGTGGCCCTACAATGGTGCAAATGTCGTGCCACGGGTGTGCTCAATGGAGCCAAGGTGGAAATGGCCAGTGTCTCTGTGCGTGCACCAGAATCACCTCTGTCAAGCCAGGTAAGGTGGTGGAGCGGGTGGTTGTAGCCTGGTGGAGGTTTGGGGAGGGAGGGAAGGAGGTCATGTGACTCTTGTGACCCCCTCTTCAGCTACTCTGATGCCCCTGTGCTGCCAGACCTGTTGACAGGCTTTGCTTTTTCCATCGGAGTGTGGAATTGCAATAATTCTCTTTCATACTGTTTATTCATCCATTGCCCATGTTATTTCCCACCAAGGCAAAATAGAACAGTAAAAGGGAAATGTGAGAAATCTGTGCTGTAAACCAATAGCAGAACTTGTAAGTTTTAATAAAGCCTTTCTCATTTTTACTCCTCATTGTAAACCTATACGGAGTGCAATGTATAATGGACACAGTGTGGCTGGACTTGTCCATGCTGCTTACTCAGTGGGCATATTAAAAGAACTTCTCTCTTTAATGTTTGCCCTTATAGTTCTCACAGTGCCAATTCCAACTGCCAGAATGGAGCTGAGGCAACATCCTTACTTAATGGCTGCGCATAGTCATCCTTCACGTTGAACCCTCAGAAGTATATAATACAATGCCTATTGCGTATGATTCTGCCTACTGAAGTTATAGTAGACAATTTAACCAGCTACACCAAATATATCGTGGATGTTCAAGAACTGTGGTCCAAAATGCCATTCAGAAGGTGCCATTTTGGCTGGGATTGAGATAAAAGCTTTGCAATTACAGCCAGAGTGAATGAGTGGTGAATAAGGGAGAGGTGATTTGGTTGCTTGTGAGTCCTTCACACTTGCCCTTGCCACACACAGCACAATGCTAGGGATGTCTACTCAGAGAAGTAAATACCATGGTGTCCAGTGGGGCTGACTTACAGCGCAGTGTGTATAGGATTGCAGCTATACAGCATAATACAAACTGTGATTTTGTGGATGGACTGGCCAAAGAAGGAGGGTGGTGCCAGGATCCAGCACTTAGGCTAGATCATAAACCCCCCTCCCATCCTAGGTGGTTTGGCCTCACTCTGGGCTGCTTGGATTTGCGCCACCAATTTTGGCAGCGCCTCATTCAGGCTGCAGCCACAAGTAAGGTGGCATGGTGGGCAAGTGGTAGGAGGAATGGGGCAGAGAGGGGGAGGAACAGGGGAGTGTCTGGGTGGAGAGGAGGGCAGGTGGGAGGCAGAATGGGGGAGGGAGAGGGTAGATCCTGGTGGCATCTCTTTGTACCTCTTCCCTTCTCTCTCCTTGGACTTGCTCCCGCAAAATGCCTGACAAAGATCTGAGGCAATCCACTCCCAACGGATATGGTGCAGGCCAGTCTGCCTGCCTATTCCAGCATGGGATTAGGATTGGGCTGCCCATGTGCTGGTCACAGTTGTATTAGTGAACTATGAAGCTCTAGTGGGACAGGAAGTTTCAAATGATGATATGAAAAGGTTCAGAGTGCAATCCTATCCTGGAGTTAGGCCGGCACAGTTAGGCCAGCAATGTTTGGCCGGCACAAGGGACACCATAAAGCATATTTGGACCCCTCTCTGAATCAGAGAGGCCAACAAACAGATGTGGACCATCCGCCCTCCCTCACAGCGCAATCCAAGGATGCGCATAGTGTCAACGCAACGGGGATGTGTCGACGCTGCTTGTGTAGCGCCAAAGTTGGGGTGCCGTGCATCACCCCCATGTTGGCACTCAAGCAATGGGACTTTACACAATGGTAAGGGTGCAAACGTTCCCTTGCTGCGGGGAGGCTCCAGCCTCCACAACCCAGTGTTGGATTTGGTGCTGGCCGGCCAGCCCTGCCAATCCAGCACTGGCTTGGATTGTGCCCTCAGAGAGTGGTCCGAACATGCTTTACGGTGGTCCTGGTACCGGCCAAACTGTGTCTGGCTAACTCCAGGTTAGGATTGTGTCTGAGCGTGTTTTCACAGAGAACATGAATAAGAATGAATTGCATGGCTTATTACTTTATTATTACTAGTTTTGGTAGATTATTATTAGTTTCCTGAAAGGAAAAACAAACAAACCAATAGCAGTGAACACATGGGCTGCTGCTTTGTGTTTGCTTCATCACCTGTCTTGTTTGTCTGCAGCCCTCTTTGGGCCATCCATGTTTATTTTATTCCCTGCACAAGAGCAAAACAATCTCCATTTTGAAACACTCTGGAATGGTTCTGTTAAAAGGCTCCATCCACATTTGTAAATACAATAATCAAATTCCCACTGCGATTTAGATTCTGTTCTCCTTTCCATCCGCCACAGAGTCAGTGAACGGGAGTTGGAAGCACAGAAAGGAAAAAAAAACATTCAAATAAATATGAAGACCTTTGAAAGTCTGCCATCGTGCTTCAAAAGCCTTTCAAGCTGCAGATTACTATTTATTTCTGCGATAAGAAAAGAAAGAAAAGACATTTCTGTTAAGATGGTTTGTGTGCTGAAAGGCTACAAAAGATGTACCCAATCTATTTGAAGGAGAATGCACTCAGCCAGGCTCTGGAAGGAGCTTGTTTCCGAAAGAACACAAAACATTCAAACAAGGCCTAACTTCTTCCCTTTTGATGACAGTAATTAAGTGTGCAATCCTAACCTGGAGTTAGGCCAGCACAGTTAGGCCAGCAATGTTTGGCTAGCACAATGTTTGGCTAGTTTGAACCACTTTCGGAGTCAGAGAGGCCAGCACACAGATGTGCACCATCCTCCATGACTCTGAGAGTGGTCCAAATGTGCTTTATGGTGTTCCTTGTGCTAGCCAATCTTTGCTGGCCTAACTTGTGCCTGCCTAACTTAAGGTTTGGATTGTGCTCTCAACTTCCTTTGTCTGGAGGAAAATTTAATGGCAGCATCTTAAAATGGACTTAACAACACCTTGAGGCAGTTTGGACAGGTAAGCATTGAAGTTGGCAAAAGACAAATCCCACGTCTTTGAAGACCTACCCAAAACACTTGATACCCAAACAATTGGCGGTTGCTCAAGCTCTGGTTTGAAAGCATCACCAAAAGCGACCAAAACTATATATATATTTTTTTCACAAATGCAAAATTTGCATTTTGCATCAGCTGCTGTGGATAGAGATCGGGGAAAGGGGAAAAGAAAGCCCAGAAGAAACTGGAACCGAAGCAAGTCTTGAATGTGATATAAACACAATTGCATTAAGATAATGGAATGTTAACTAGCAAGCGCTGTCCCCAGCTTATGCAAAGCTTGCAGGCATAGAGCTCATCCACCGCACTGTCAAAATGCGTTTGGCGAATTAATATGATGGTTCCTGACGGAGGATTCTCTTTGCTCAGTGGCAGCTTTTTATTTCTCTAATTGGTGTTCATTAAGCTCTAACTATAAGTGTGTCAGTTAGTTGTTGGAAACATATATTGCATAAACTAGAGGTCCAAGCGTGAGAATACGGAACGTTCTTTAACTGGGTTCCAATGGGTCCCAAACTGGTTTTAAAGACGTGACATCTGCAGCCACTTCTGTGCCAATACATGATGATGCAGCCAGAACAAACAGCCTGCTTCACTCTGAAATGGTATCATTTCAGTACAGGTGGGGACTCATATGATGGAATGCTTCTTGACTGAGCAAAAAACAAACAAACCTTCCACACAGAAAAGCAGCATGTCCAGGACAAGGCTATGCTAGAACTTGTCTCCCTTACATATAGTTTTTTTATTTGAAAGAATTTGTTTTTATGTATGGAGAGCACAGCCAGCCTGCAGCTGCAATCTATAGTGCTACAACAGAGTCACAGGCTGGGGGCCCAATCCTATCCAAGTTTCCAGCGCCAATACTGCCATAATGCAGTCCCGAGGTAAGGAAACAAATGTTCCCATATCTTATGGAGGCCTATGAGGCCACTTCTCTATCGCATGCTGCAGGCTGCACTGGCGCTGGAAAATTGGATAGCACTGGACCCTAAGTCTACTCATGTGGCAACATGAGGTGTGAATATGGTGGTAGAATGGAGTGTATTGCTTAGTACAATTGAGTGATACCACTTTTGAATATCCCACTACATCAGAAGATCCCAGCAAGCAGAGCATTAGCACGCGGGAACAAAGATCCCATGGTTCCCACATGCCAGGATTTCCTAACCATAAGAAGATCGTTCAAAAATATGATTCTTCCACCTACTGTCCAAAGTGGTTCCCTTTTTCCTACTGACTTAGCAGCTGCCTATCACCTTATTCTGCTGCAGGTGTAGATCAGGCCACAGTTTACCATCTCAGTGAGAAGACGGAGGGTAAACATGGTCAAAGCACAGAGCAGAGCAGCATGCTTGCCTTTGCGAAATGGTAGCTAGTTATCTATGGATGCGGTAGCATAGCTGGGAGGGGGCAGAATGTTAAATGCTGCAGGGGCCACAACGTGTCATGTAAGCGGTCCCTCCCACTTGCCTTTGGAGCCATTCTGGGCAGTGACGGCAACAGACTGAACCCAACGGTGACTCCTGTGCATTGCTTTCACTGCCCAAAATGGTTCCGTTGACAAGTGGGAGGAACCACTTACATTGCGGCACCTGCAGTACTTACCATTTTGTCCCCCGAGCTACACTACTATGTGGATGAATCCAACAATACTCTTACAAAGTTGGAATAATGATGTCATTGTAGATGCACATCCTTTTCCCACATCAACACTGCATCTTCCTGAGGCCTAGAAGCTCAAATGTATGACAAATTTTACTGGTACAGCGAAGGGGCCAGTCATTCAGGAAATGGCTCCAATCAGAGGAGGCATCAGAGGTTGGTCAGCACTGGCTGAAGGCCCATGGCCATCAGATGGCCCATCTGGCTGGGCTGACCCTTGAATTCTCTGCACAGATGGCAATAGTCGCACTCAATGTGCCTTCAGGGTCTCTGTGGTGGTGGGCTCAATGTAGGTCCATCGCAACTTGCTGCAGTAATAAGTTACTGGAACCAACACTGGCTCCAGTATCATATTAATCTAGAAAGTTCTCATGTCATGGACCATGACTAATATAGCAGCCCCTCATTTGAGAACAGCTTGATTTGATCCAGTGTTCAGAATGTTTAGAACAGTGTTTCTGAAACTGTGGGTTGGTCCCACTTGGTGGGTTGAGACCTGATGTCAGGGAGCAGCCATCTTGGAAGCTGCAGACCTTACTCTTGTTATATCCTTTTTGTGAGTGTTAACAGTTTGAATTAAAGTGAGGGTTTTTAAAAATTTAGTTCACAGTGTTTTTACATATTTACATATTTTGTCCTAATCTTACTTTCTTTCAGGGATGTTTCATGGTTGTACAATTGCTGCAGTCCAAGAATGCCAGTTTGCATTCCAGGAGTGCCATTTGATTACATCACAATGATGGCACTTCCTGCTTGATGATGTAACTTCTGGCCATGACATCAAGTTAATGATATCACTTCCTTTGGGTCCTGACATATGTGCCATTCTAAAAAGTTGGTCCCAATGCTAAAAGGTTTTTGAACCACTGATCGAGAACATTGTGAAGGGAGCCCTAGTAATGTGAATGATTCTCAGCATGTGTGCAGTGCCTTTTCCTCATCAACCACGCATATTTGTAAATTTGGAGCAAGATCCCTGAGGTAGAGGTTGAGGCTTACTCTGGCCTTTTCCATGCTTCTCCTTTGAAATTTCACTTTGGCGATAACAGTGGCAAGCGGATGACAAATCAGAGTGGACAAATGTGGGTGTAGAGTTGCCCCTTCTTGTACACTAACCAGCTAGAAAATGCTAGGAAAAAAAAACATTTTGCCCAATGTGCCCAATTTGTGATTTTTATCCCATGCACAAATCATGTTGACCAACAAATACAGTACAAGGTGTAATATCCAACATCAGTGGGACCAAAGTACCAATTATTATCATTTCCTTATTGCTTGTTGCTTCAGAGGGACTGGCCTTGAAGGGGGTTGACTTTCCCCAAGTTCCTTCTCCAATTTTTCTTTGTGGGGGGAGGGGGCTGTTTGAGCCTTGATACTCCTCTTCCCACAGAGGGCCAGACACCAGCTGCCCTCCATTCTTAGTCCTGCCAATCTCGTCACAAGCCAGCCGCAGGGCTTTTAAACAATTCGGTCTCTAAATTCAATGTTATTGAGCTGCTTGGGTTGTTCTGCATGCTAGCGGATGGTAGCACTACTGGGCCTGTGTCAAAACCCAAACCAGGAGTTCCAGACTCCCTCCTCTAGCTTCTCCTTCCGAGGGCTCCTGTGTAGTATCTCCATGGTGTAGCCAGGCCAGTCCCAGGTGCGGCAGGGCCCAATGTAAAATATTTTGCAGGGGCCGCCCATGGGTCCCTCCCCACCTACCAAGCGGCCACTGTGATCTGTAACCACAGCAAGCTCAGGGTTGATGGTGGGCATGACATGATGCTGCCACCACCAATTGCTTCTGGGAGGCCCATTTTGGGCCATTCAGACCAAGGGGTAGATAGGATGGCTGCACACAGTGGTGCTCTGCTCACCACACCACAGCATGGACAACTCCGTGCTGCTGGGGTGCCAGCTAAAGAGCAGGCGCCAAAGCGTGGGCCGAATTGCCCTAAGTCCAGCCCCGGCTGTAGCATTGGTACCACTGTCATCGTGGAGTCACTCTGAATGCTCTTTAGCAGGCTAAGATTGGTCCTAACCAGCAACCGAGACTAGTGATCTTGCTGAGCCAATTCACAGAATTTTGAGGAAAATCAAGTGCTGAATATTGGAACTTTTATTGTATGGAGAGAAACTACCGTAGAATTATGCTTTTGCCTAAGAATGGTTAAGAGAATTGGCCCATGGCGATCGCACCATATTGTTTCAGGATCCTTTATTTCTACAATTTCCAGCTTCATTTCCTTCCTCAGTGGAGAAGAGCCAAGATTCGCCCTTTCCTTGCCCCATATAGCTGTACAGCATTTGTACAGCACTTGGCAAATAACTAAAAGGAAAAGGTCACAAACAAAAGAAAATAATGAGACTATTTCTTGGAGTAGAATCCTGGCTGCATTCCATGTTCATGAACTGTATTGTCTTGCTTACACATTTCCTTCTCTCACTACAGGTTCAAAACAGCCCAACATGTGAACTTCTAGACCTATTTGTAGCAGATTCGCACTGTCTTTTCTTTGCTAGTGTAGCTTTCCTTGGTTGCAGATTTCCTTTAAAATTAAATAGATAAATCTCATGCTCAGAAGATAATTGATTTCCTGCTCATGTGAAGACAAAACCTGGATGTGAGCTTCTTTTCTAAATGAGCTTATTTTCTCTGGTTTGCTGATCCTGGATAGCAATGTTTGCTGTCCTTCCAGGAAAGGGCATTTAAGAACACATTGGGCTTTGTCAAGAGGAAAATCTAGGCTAGGTGCTGCCTTTGACGTCTCTCAGCTCATCCTGTTTTCCTTTAGGTTGACATGTCAAAGTGCACCACAATAGAATCCTGAAGTTCGTTCGGGTGACTTTTTATCAATGCTGCCTTACTTTTGCAGTGTCAGTGAAGTAGTGTGCACTTTTCATTGGTGTAGCTCTAAATCGCAGAGACAACATCAAGAGTTGGCCTGCTTGGCTACTGTCTGAAGGGCCACATCCATCACTCATCCAGCTGGGTTGACGCCTGAACTCCTCAGTACTGGTAATAGTAGTGACATGAATCAGCTGGGAATATCTCTAGAAGGACCCACAGGAAGGGTCACGAAGAGTCGGACACAACTTAGCGACTGAACAACAACAAGAGCAAGGATGGTGAACCTTTTCGGTTTGCTGTGTTCAAAATGCCTAACCTGACTCTGCTGGTGTGTCCCTCCTTACCACAAAAGAGAAACCAATTATGTACATATTCATTTAGTTAATAAAAATACAGTCCAGTTCATGTATGGAGCTATTCACTATGTAAAGAACATCAAATCATTACAAAAAAATCAAATCATTACAAAAAACCTCAGTTGTGGTGTGTATTGGCAAATGCTGGTGTGTCACCCAAAATGTCATGGTGTGTCACCTTTGACATGCATGTCACAGGTTCGCCATCACTGCCCTAGAGGCTGCTGCCTGATTTATAAATGTCAAGGGGTGTGGCCATAATGGTGATTGGGTAGCAGTGCTTTCTGCCCACCCCCCAGTAGCAGCTTGTTTAACCGTTTATTCACATAGCCTAATCTGCCCTGTCAGTTTCATGAATCACCAGAAATTGGTTCACAATCCACTACTGGGCCATGGACCCACAGCTGTGCTAAAGGATCTTGTGTTGATTATGAATCCTCTGGCATTGATTCACGGTACTGCTCTGATACACATGCAGACACAGTAAGAAGGGTATCTGACTTCTGGCTGGCCTGCTAGAAGAGCGGGATATTAGGGACAACAGCCTAGGGAAGGACAGGCAGAAAACACTAGAGGCCTAAGGAAGGAAGAGTCGGAGGCCCAGCAAGGTGGGGGTGGGCGAAGGGAAGCACAGGGCTTAAGACAGGGAAACTGAGGCCTGGAAACAGAATGATAGTAGAGGAGAACTGCATGTGGCTGAGAGCCACAGAGGTAAAGGAGCAAATGTTTATTCGAATTAACCTGCCAGACCTTTGGCTTACCCAAATTCTTCATGGGATTCTGTTTGTGCAAGTTCTATGGAAAGGAAACATTCCTTTCCAATGCATGTTATTCTATGTGCGCCTTCCTATGGAATCATTGCCAAACCATCTCACAAGGCAAAATTAGTTCTGGGCAGATATGTTCAGTTTAGTTCCGTTTATATGTGGAGGAATGGTGACTGCAGCAGCAAGCCAATGTCAGTGTACCCAATGTCTGCAAGTTGGTCAGACCTTGAAAACGTATGTACTGTGTTGGGAGCCACAAGATTTGTCGTGTAACTTGCAGCTCTGCTCATATTGGATTCGCTGAAAGTCTTGATTTAACTGTGCTTTTTATTTCTGGAACAACTGTACATGTTGTTAGCTGCTATGAAAGCTTATTGGGCCTAGAACATGGAATACTCATTTTTAAATAAATGGGATTTAAAAACCAAAACCACTGTAGTCCCATTAACGGGATATCTGCGATAACCCCATGATCATTTCGACAAATGAGACCATATTGCATAAGTGCTGCTTGAATTTGCCAAGGAGACCAGACTCACAAGCGTCAACCTCTGTGTGCAGAATGGAGGTCATAAAAAGAAAGATCAATGACAGGAGGATATTTATATTTCCCTCTGTTTCTCTGCTCACGCTTGTTTATCTTGCACTCTAATTAGAGTTTTCCTTTAGTAAATTCCCACCAGAAATTCCCCTTTATTTGACTTTCTCCCCTGTTAAGGAAATAATTACCTAACTTCAGGCTATCATATCAAATATAACACAGAACAAATATAATTTTGTCCTCTTTTTTTGTTTTTTTGACAATTTTTAGCCCAATTCTAACTGGGCTTTGAACAACGCATCAATGGTTTCACCTTTGTAAATGGCCATAAGAGAGTGTGTGGAGCGTGCTGTCACTGGCCATTCCAGAACACTGCTGCCACAAATGGTAGTGGTGTCAGTGGCCCACCTCCACTGCTGGGTATCAGCAGCAGCCACAAGTAAGGTGGCATGGTGGGCAAGTGGTAGGAGGAATGGGGCAGGGAGGGGGAGGAACAGGGGAGTGTCTGGGTGGAGAGGAGGGCAGGTGGGAGGCAGAATGGGGGAGGGAGAGGGTAGATCCTGGTGGCATCTCTTTGTACCTCTTCCCTTCTCTCTCCTTGGACTTGCTCCCGCAAAATGCCTGACAAAGATCTGAGGCAATCCACTCCCAACGGCCTCCTCTCCACCCAGACACTCCCCTGTTCTTTCCCCTCTCTGTCCCGTTCCTCCCACCACTTGCCCACCATGCCACCATGCCAGCTTATTTGTGGTTGCCACAAGGTAATAAATGTCCCTGTACCTTAAGGAGGCTTCTGGGACTGCTCCTTGCAGGACACAGCATGTGTTTCATTAGCACAGCTGCATTGGTGAAGGGGGGGAACACAGTAATAAGGATTGGGCTGTTGGTAGCACCCTCAGATTTCCATTTTTCCTGCTCCAAAGCAGCATAGTTTCTTCAAGCTGCTTTGTGTTGAGTTTGGTAGACTGTAGTTATTTATGTGCACATTCCCCCCCCCCAAAGCCATGCATATGCTGCCTTCTGTAAGAATTCAAGATGGTTTATGCAAATTCTGGAACCTTGCCTTGTATTTCTGAATGGACATATAGAGGCCTACAATTTTGTGTTTGATACAGTAGCCTGATGAAGAAATTACACATTCAGCAATGGCCAAGAATGTACCCAAAGAAAATTCTCTCTGCTTATATATTTTTAGCTCTCAGCAGCCACTATACAAACATGAGAGGATTAATTGGGTACCTACGGCTCAATTTGCAGTGAACAGTCATGAGGCTCAGTTAGTTTAGAAAATGTTTGCAATTCCATGGAGAGAAGCTCTGTATGAGGATACAAGGCATATTAATAATCAGTAGCATCCTTCCAATGCACTCCTTGATTACATTTTCATAATGTGCATGTGAATTTTGGTAATTTTAAGTAGTAACATTTCCAATTACAAATGTTGAGAGCTGGTGATTTAAAGGTAATTTAATAAGGGTGTGTTGTTGTTTTTGAATGACAAAAAGGGGAATATTTCTCCTAGGGTTGAACACCTGAAGATTTTGGTAATCTTCAAATAAACAATTTTTTTGTAATCTGAGCTACATTGTGCTATACCACAAACTCTGTGCATTAATACAGCCATACCACAGTTAGATGAGGATAATACAGTGGTAACCATTCACTAGTGCATTGAACAACTAACAAAGAATAAATGTCACGGACTGGGTTTACACAGAATAAAGGTGCCCCCAGTATCAATGGCTCTGGTTATTTGCAGTTCCCCATGCCTCCCCCAGCCCATTATCTTTGTTTATATGAATTATATTTGCATGAAGTGATAAGGTTTCTTGCGTGAACAAATGTTATGAACAAAAAGCGTATAAGCAGATGAACAGGCAAGTAGTCTGTAGCCTACAGTAGAATGGATTGTAAGAGCAACAGGAAGCAGGAAGTGAACATTTTTCTCAGGGCGCAATCCTAATCTGGAGTTAGGCCAGCACAATTAGGCCAGCAAAGTTTGGCTGGCACAAGGGCCACTGTAAAACATGTTTGGACTACGCTTGGAGTCAGGGAGGATGGCACACATCTGTGTGCTGGCCTCTCTTATTCTGAGAGCAGTCCAAATATACTTCATGGTGTCCCTTGCGCCAGCCAAACTTTGCTGGCCTAACTGTGCCAGCTTAACACCAGGTTAGTATTGTGCTCTCAATGTCTTCCCTCTAAGAAGAAAGTTGTGCTGGTAGTTAAACCAATGCTCTTTTTTTTTTTTTTTTAAAGCAATCATTTCTGTGTTTTGTATGTGCCAAAGAGCTTATTCTTTGCAATTACCTTTTTTCCCCATGTAACATTCTGGTGACTTAGGGCCCAATCCTATCCAAGTTTCCAGCACCAATGCAGCCAGAGTACAGCCCTGAGGTAAAGGAATAAACATTCCCTTACCTTGAGGAGGTCTCTGTGGCTGCACCTCACATCAGAATACAGCATATGCCCTAACAGCACAGCTGCATTGGGGATGGAAAGTTGGATAGGATCGGGCCCTTAGAAAAT
This sequence comes from Lerista edwardsae, assembly GCA_029204185.1. NCBI lineage: Eukaryota > Metazoa > Chordata > Lepidosauria > Squamata > Scincidae > Lerista > Lerista edwardsae. Next base: position 13,804,984 of record JAJKFI010000012.1, read on the forward strand.
TTACAAATCAATCCTAAACAGGGTAGTCCCAATTCCCAATCCTGGGAAGGTGAGTGACTGTAGCGGGGTGGGGGATGGGCAAAATGGTGCAGGGAGGGGGAGGAGAAGACCAGGGCAGAACAACGCTAAGAAGAGGGCAGGATAGCAAATGCAGCTTTGAGGTAAGGGAACAAATTTTCCCTTACATTAAGGAGGCCTCCGTGACTGCCCCCTACCTGCAGGATGTAGCATATGCCCCATTGGTACAGCTATGTCAGTGCTGGAAAGTTGTAGGATTGCATCCTTATTCCTTAGCAATTGAGGCACAAGCAGGGTGCAATCCTAAATTGATTTAGGCCGGCATAGGCTAAGCCAGCAAAGCTTGGCCAGCACAAGGGACACCGTCAAGTATGTTTGGACCACTGTCGGAGTCAGAGAGGCCAGCACACAGACATGAGCCATCCTCCCTGACTCCGAGAGTAGTCCAAACATGCTTTACGGTGGCCCTTGTGCTGGCCAAACTTTGCTGGCTTAGCCTATGCTGGCCTAACTCCAGTTTAGGATTGTGCTCGCAATGCAGCCAAACAACAGACAGTGTATATAGAATATAGCTCATAGAATAGTACATAGAATATAGCTCAGTGTACATAGAATATAGCTCGAAGGTAGTTGCAAAGTAGCCAAAGAGAAACAGAATGTGAAATATCATGTATTCTAAATGCTGCTGTGCCATTTGGTGGTTTTCTTAGTCTGAACTCTTGACTCAATAAAACTTGAATTATTGCTCCTAGCTGAAATCAGAGCAGGAGGCTGAAGAGAGTTACTGTTTGGAGAATTTCTTACGCTTGATTAACAAGCTGCGCTTGCTCATGCTCTAAGCAGCACGCTCGCATGATGCTCTGACTTAGGGCCAGATGTTGCTGACAGGCTAATTTAGGACCTGCTGCTGACTCAGAGTTCCCTATCCAAAGAGAGCGATGCTTATGTCTTTATTATGGCAAATGATTTCTCAGGATGACGGTGGATTCAGCAATCTCCTCCCTCTTTCACAGTTCCTCAGAATGGAAATTTCATGGCCAGCTGTTGAGTTTCTCCTTCGTTGAAGCAAAAAGAAAAGTACTGCATGGGTGTTTGACATACTGCTCTATTATGCTTTGAGATTATGGGCCCAACAAAACATAGAGGAGAAACAGAAGCGCAGTTTTCTGGAACTAATGAAGGGCAGCTACCGAAATTAAGTCAGAAATACCAACAACTTGCAGTAGTTATTCATTTGAGCCTATATGGCTCAAAGTGTTTGGATTAATCTATCTATATATATATAAAGAAGAGCGTGGGTTTGTATGTATGTATGTATGTATGTATGTATGTATGTATGTATGTATGT
>JAJKFI010000012.1:13812313-13865361 GCA_029204185.1 Lerista edwardsae
CCCTCTCTGAATGAGGTTTGTTTTCTTTGGTAATGGCTAATATCCTGGGGTGTCATTTAAAGGAATTTGTACTAGGCACCAAAGAATTATGTACTGAAAGTCAGTTTGGAGTAATGATAATTGATTCTGTATTATGTTCTTACAGGGAATCAATAGCCCCCAACACAGAAATGTTAATTTCCTTTGAAATGGCTTGATTCTCCCCCCCCCTTAAAAATTATTATTGGTTCCTGTAGCTGATAATTCACAGTGATAAATTGCTTATCTTGGGCATTTTTCAATGTCAGGAGCAAAATGATTTCCACCTGTTATTTATAAACAAATGGCATTCCTGTCATGGAGGAATGGGGCATATTTCTCTAGGGCTTCTGCAGTGGGGTGGTGGCGGAGGAGTTGCCTTGGAAGGGGGACCTGCTAAGGATGTGAACAGAAAACAAGAGATGGAGAGTTATTTTAATGTACAGTCTAGTTGTAACCCACCAGGTGAGCCATGTGGGTTATGGCTGCTGGCAATACAAAAATGGATATAAGCTGCCTGTGTGAAAATACTGTTACTAGTTCACTGCTGGCTAGATCTGAGTCGGCCCATTGGGGATAGGGAGTGGTAGTGGAGGGTAGTAACAAAATTATTTACTACTTCTTTCTGGCCTGGTTCCCAGGTAGCCTGTGGGATGCAGTAGAGGCTGTGCAAACATTCCTGCATTGCACAGGACAGCTGAGAATATAATAGGATTGGGTCCTTTGTACATTTTTAAGTTGAAAGAAAGTAAAGCAGGAGGGCAACTAAAGAAACAGAGAATGCTTTGCTCATGCTCCGTAGTCCCCAAGAACTATACAATGTTTACTCTGTGTTGAAAAATAACAGCAGCAGCAGAATTCAGGATGGCGAGTTGTGAACGGATGTTTTTCAAACTGTGACCCACATGGTGGGTCGCAAGCTAATTTCAGGTGGGTTGTGTAGCACCTAGTGCAGCCATCATTGAAAATATGGGAAGATGGGCAAAAGGAGGAGGGCTATGTGGTTATTTTGCTTGTGTCAAGGTTGTAAATAGTCTTTTTTCCCATTTAGATTCACTTTGCTATTGGAAAATGGCTGAGAAGTAACCCAACTTATTGCTTCATTCACAGGAAAGCAGCAGGCTCTAGTGTCACAATGATGACCCTGACATCACTTCCAGTGGGTCTTGGACAGATTGTCATTCAAAAAAGTGGGTCCTGGTGCTAAAAGGTTTGAAAACCACTGGTTTATGGCTTGCTGGAGGTGGACATTGGTGTTGCGGAGATGTAACATTTCAGGTACCACTTGTTATTTGCAAGAATTTCAGCAAGCCGTGGGGGTAGCCCACCCATGATCGAGCCAAGACCTCCTGGAGCTGAAATGGCATGCCACATGTTGTCCCCTCTTACCTGGTGATGCTCCAGATACTGATTCACTACTCAGATTGGAAGAGGGAGACAAAGCAGAAGAGGAGGCATGGAGGAGAGGAAGGGGTGGACTTGAAGAGGCCGAGAGCCTTTGCTCCACCCTTCCTCTTCTTTCCTCTTCTTGCTTTCCCAGTTAAGTGAGTGAGAGGAAGAAGAGGAGCAGTGGAGGTGAGTTGGCCCCCATGTGCTGCCTGAGACAGCTGCTTCAGTTGGCTTCATGGATGTGCTGGCCTGAGTGATTGTCCAGTGGACCATGATCTACTTTGGCCCACCTCTGCTCTGAATAGACATGTGATAGGATACCTTTTTTTTTTTTTTGCTTCAAGTTCAATTATGAGGCAACTGCATACTGTGGCTCTAAAAAGTTCTTTTACACCCCTGATTTGAAAGAATAAAAAACCAGAATTGTTGTGAGAGCGGAAACGTTTGCTACCACGGTCTGGATGGAAATCCTTATTGCTCAATTACGCATGTATGCATTGCAGTGACACTTCATGTACTCAAAGCATTCATTTTGTGGCGATGTTTAATCTGGGTGCAGTTAACATTCTGTCACACCACAGAGGAGAATGTTAGTGAAACATTTTAAAGGCAGTGTTCTATTATGTAGTCAAATGAATTTAGAAAACAGCCTCGCAAGCGTCCTATCTCCACTTTGTGACAGCATTAGTCTTTGCACCTCTGGTGCAAAAAGAAATAAATGAAGGAACACATGGTAGATTCTCCCAGTAATGCATGTTGACAGCTCTACTAAATTACACATGAAGCCAAATTCGCTGAAACATGGTGAGGTCGCTGACCTCCCCTCCACCCCAATACTAAAAGGGTTGTGAAAAATTGACTGCTATTCTTTACTAGTGAAAGGACTGACTGTTTATTTGGAGACGTCCACAGGTCGGCTGAGGTAGGTGTGTGCAGTTGACAGAACTACCAAAAAGAATGCCTTTGCAAATGAGACATGTCAGCTGATGATTCAGCTGCTTTCTAATCTCAGCCTTCAGGGATCAGAATATATGCCAGGAACAGGGATAACCAGGCTTAGATCCCAACAGATTCATGAAGCTCATGGGGGGACCATAGCCCAGTTGCTATCTCTCTGACTAACCTACCCATAACGTTGTTGTGAGGATAAAATCGGGGCGGGGGGAGGGAGAGAGAGAGACTGCTCTTAGTATAGATGAGGGCACCCAAAATAAGGGTCACAGCAGAAGCATCCCAGGGCCAGGTGATCTGATGATGCAGTGATGTCACTCCTGCATCACCTCCGAGCCTGTGCCTGACATCCTTCTCTGCTTCTGGAAGGGCTCCATTTTGGAACCAAATGGAGAAGAGAGGAGGTGGGTGAGCTCAATTTGCGGTGCTTGGCACTGTAAATATCAAGTGTTATATGCATCTCCGAAGAGCCTGGGAAACACCCAGAGCACCAAAGAGGAGGATGCGCCACCCCAGTCCGTCCCCAACTTGCTATTGGCCTCTCCGACACCCTCCCTGCAGTCTGGCTCCCAAGTTCTTCCCAGCCACCCACTTCTTCTGCCACTGAGCCACAGTATCAATATCACAGATATAACACAGTATCTGCAAGATTTGGGGCTTCCACAAGACTCAGGCAGACATGACTTATAAAATTATGCCTGGTGTGGGGATGGTGGACAGAGATAAGCTTTTCTTCCTCTTTCACAACACCAGAACAGGTTTCACATCCTGGCAGGAGATTTGGGATCTACAAAAAAAGCACTTCACACGGCACACGTTTCATCACAGAATTCATTGCCACAAGACATGTTAATGGCTATGAAAAGCTTAGATGAGAATTAGCTTCAAGAGGGGATTAGACACATTCATGGAGGACTAGTCATGGATTTGTCAATGCTTTCAGTGGCTCTTTGTCCTCAGAAATAGGAAGCATAGCAAGGTGTGGGCTGCATACATGCTTGAGGGCGCAATCCTGGAGTTAGGCTGGCACAGTTAGGCCAGCAAAGTTTTGCAGGCACAAGGGCCACCATAAAGTGCGTTTGGACCTCTCTGAGTCAGGGAGGATGGTGAACGAATGTGTGCTGGCTGGAACCCTGAAGTGCCTATCACTCTTATTAAGGGCTGAGCAAATACCACAATATAGGCATTCGCTGGGGTTCGGTTCCGGACCTTCCTGTGGATAGCGGAAACCCTGGATACTGGGGACATCTTTTTAAAAATAGGGGGACATCAGTGGTTTTGCTGCTGCAACAAGGCAAAAAAAAAAAGAGATTTGTTTTATGTTCTCCTATCATTTTTAATAGGTCAGTATCCATGGTATCAGTGAGTAACTGAAACCGTGGATACCAAATCAATGGATAATGGGCACACCTGCATTTGTTTTGGGCCCCACTTGTTTATAGCCTCTTTGCCGATGTGTCTGACAACAGAAATTGGGGGTTGGGAGGCAAGCAGGCCAGGATTCCTTTACTGTCTTCCTGCTTCCATGCTTTATCACTTACCACACTTCTTGTTACAACTATTATGTTTCCCCTACTTATTTATCCGGAACAAAGCTTGCTCCATTGCGAAGCACAAGACAATCAATTCAGGTTTTATCCAGGCCGATCCTGACAGTCCTAATGGTGCCAAGAGTTAGCTTGGATTTATGGATTCTTATAGAACAGATGGGATCTTGAGACCTGCTGAAATGGCTTAGAAATGGCAGCCGGCAGGGAAGAAGTGAGAAAAGAGCAAGACATACCAAAGCAAAGGAACAGATGCTGCATTCAAAGAGAAATCCAGCAAGCCAATCATGGCAGACAGGTAACAGCAAGTGGTGAGGCTCTGCTGAGCTCCTTCTTGATGCCAGGCTGAACCATTTGAGCATAGGAACTTTCTTCATGATGGGAAGAGTGTCTGTACTAACCCACTCTTTCCACAGACTCACTTGTGGTGGCGACAGGGAATTGGAATGCAGAATTAATGAAAACTGGGACTGTAGCTAGGCCAGGCTTATATTTGTGCGTATTTGGGGAATCAAGGGTTGAAACTATTAGTACGTCAACATATTCATAAACGTTTCTGCATAATTATATGAACTGGATCCAAGAAGTTCAATTCTTCTTCTTGCCCATGGAAAAGTATAGAAATAAAAGAAGTGGTGCGGCAATTGTGGGGCGAAAGAGCAAAGCAAGCAGTTTATAAGCAGATTGGCTTTTGCTTTCTGGTTGAGTGGGAGATATATGGCTTTTTGAGCATCATTTCTCATGTGCTGGCTTATGCGGTTCAGTAGTCACTTCCAAGGTCACAAAGATCCACCTGATTTACTAAATGTTACTTACATTCTATGCTGGTAGTGCACGCTGTGCACTTATTTATGTCTTCATAAGTATACAGTTATAGCCATTTGTTCCCCAATACATGTCTGAAGTAACAGAGAGAAATTAAAAACATCACTCATGCAGTATCCAAAGTGGCCATTTTGGTCACCGAGGAAAAGGTTTTCATTTAGAACACCAGAGAGAAATGCAGGGATCAGCAGAAGGCAGAAACAGATTTGTTGCAAGAATGGTGAGCGCTCGTTGGTAGAAAAAGGGAGCACTGAATTATTGTTTATACATTGCCACAGTATGTAAGATCAATATGGCATTCTCTACAGTCTTCCTTTCAAGGCACTTCAAAAATTGCATGAATCTAGAGACTTTTTAGAGAACCAACAACTTGATCTTGTGATTTGTTGTGGATCTTGAGAGCACAAGGCACTCCCTCTGTCACAGGGCGGCCTTGTTTTCTTGTGATCTAAGAAGGGAGAAAGGAAGTGCGTGCCTCTAATAAAACAGAGTTGCAAATGGATTCTGGGCATGCAGCAGTGATGAATGCAAACATAGGGCACGTGGGTGCTAGGCCATAATTGCAATGCTTCCTCAAGAATATGCACATTAGCAGCATCAAAACATGTTTGGATATTTTATTCATCCCAGTGTTAACAACATGAAACCAAACAAGATTCTGGCAATGCTCACCAAGATCTGGAAAAATAGATCACCCCCCCCCCCCACCCACCCCAAAGATTATTAGACTTTCAGGACCAACTTCCTCACATCCAAGATGTGACAGGCCCCACATCCAAGATATTAAATATGACCCAGAAAGTGCCACGTTGGAGAGTGCCAAACCAGAAACTGCCACATCAGAGAGCAAGACGACCATTTGCAAATGAGAATATTGTAGTGCATTGTTTCTCAAACTGGGTTAGGAGGACCCATTTGGTGGGTTGTGAGCCATTTTCAGGTGGGTCATGTAGGATAGTGCAGCCATCACTGAAAATATGAGAACACGGGACACTGGAAAGGGGGAAGCCTGTGTGGCTATTGTGCTTCTGTGAAGGTTGTAAATAGGCTTTTTTCTTTCTGATTTACTTTGCTATTGGAAAATGGCTAAGAAATAATCCAATTCTTAGGAAAGCAGCAGGCTCTGGCATCACAATGATGGCACTTCCGGTCATGACATCACTTCCTGTGCATCCCGGACAGATTGTCATTCAAAAAAGTGGGTCCCAGTGCTAAAAGGTTTGAGAACCACTGTTGTAGTGGATCCTGTTTTATTCAAATTAGTCTAGGCTTTAGCTTGCAAGAGGATTTGTTAATCTGCCGCCCAATTCCACTCTGCATAGCATTTGGCAACATCTTGGCTCAGTTGCTCACTACACTTCACTGGACCCGCATCCAACTTTTCTCTCGGCAGGAGCCTCATTTGGTTTCTCTGTGGAGCTTAAGAAATGCAACACGCTTGACTTTCACCCCATCAGGATACCTTGCTGTTCAGTAATTTACAAAATTAGTTGCTTGGAGAGAGATAAATATTGTTGTATCCCTGCCCTTTCAAGTTTCCTCCCATTTGCTACTGAAAGGTATTTTTCAATATTTTTCAACAAAGAGTCAATGTATTAAAAAAAAGAAAGAAACCCACCACTGCCTGAATTTCATGAGGGTTAATCACAATGTTTTGGCTTTTAAGGTTCTTGTATCTTACTATTCTGGGCACCTTACTTTAGACGAGCTTTTAAAAGTGTATTACTTCTTGCCAGGTCTTTTAGAGGCTGCTTTAAAGGGGAAAAAAAACCCACCCTCATAACACAGTTTGAATCCTTTCTTTGTTCCATTTTACCGGAGTGAGGCTTTGGCATGGTTCCTGAATGCTGACACTACCTTCAGGTGCTTCTGAAAATTGAATCTGTGTTCAGCATGATGCCTCAGAGGAGGTTACAACAGCAACAATGGATAATATCCAGACAACTGCACAGAATGTCAAGATAATTTTCATCTGTTTTAACGGGAGGGAATTGACAAAGAAGATTGGCACTAGACGGTTTTTTGCTCTCAGGAGGGTTGTTTGGGCTGGCATGTAATACAGTGGAGGACAATAAAAAAATTTTCCCGCTGCTGTATCATTTGTAATGGCTTTTAAGGAAGTGCTTGTAATAAAATACAATGGAATTGTTTCTGCTCTCAGAGCTCCAAGTTTTAAAATGGTGGTACTCTTAATAACCTTAAGCACAACTGCGCAGAGAGACAAGAGTTTTGATTTCTAGTGAGGTCTGGGTGATGAGCAAGCGTGGGCGAAGTTTGTGAGCTGATAAAGGGCTGCTGGAAAGTGAAAGGATGATGGTTGGGAAATATTTAGTCCTCAGATCTGTTATTCAGATCCCCCATTTTTGAAGTCGGGCTGGCTGCATTGGGAAGGTGTGTAAAAGAAATGGCCAAATGGCTTAGGCCGGAGTTTGCGCTCAAAGATCCACTCGCAGCTCCCCCCCCCACCATTAAGCTACCAAACAAAAATGCCTTACCCCAGCCCAGATGTGGGAATACCACTTTGAAAGGTACCTCTTTTGCCCAGTTAGCAGAGATTGCAAAATAGCAGACAGTACCAAAACACTTGAGCTGCCCTTACTCTACTTCTGACAAAGAAACTGACCCTGGAATTTTGCTCTGGTTGAGGAAGTGAGGAGTGGAAAACGATACATTTGCTGGCCAGTCGTGGCCTGCAGTAGCTGGAGGTAGTCAGCAAGCGGAGATGCTGAACTGGGGACCGTATTCTGGTTGTAGCCTGTCTAAAGAGGCATGAAGCACATGCTCCAACTGATGCACAAAGGAGCTTACTCCCAGGGAAAGCCAGCATGGGGATTTTTTCTAACAAGTCTACTAACTGTATCCTTATCTTCCCTGTGTAAGCTGTGAGCTTTCTGTAAGCTCTTGCCACAGCATTTCTTACAACCTCAGACACACAGAATGCTCCAAAGCTGAAGAGAATGTAGCCAAAAAAAAAAAAAAAAAAAAGCAGCCTGTTCTCAGATTTGGATGTTAGGCAAGGTCAAGAGATAAGCACAAGGGGAACGTATTGTTCTCTGCTGGCCCATCTACAGACACTGAAGAGAATGGCTTTTGTTTTGAAATCAATGTTTTTGATTTTCTGCCTTTCTTTCAGCTAAAAAGCTCACATTCTTTTAATTCTCAAAACCAATTGCAAGGTAATATTTTTCTGCATCACAGCTACTTACAAATAACTATTTTATTTTTCCATTAGCAGAAGGTTTTGGTCTAAGGCAGAAAATGTTGCTAAATTCTCTGAGCTAAACTTACCTCATCAGCGGTTCAGTGTATGCGTTTGAATCCAATTGGAATTGTTACTGGAGAAATAGCTGTTCAGATATTTTAAATGGCTGTTCAGTGGTGGTACAACGATTTCAAAGCCTTCAGAAGACGAGACCATGTAAACGAACACTAACTAAAAGGCAAATATTAGAGCTTTGGAGAAAAAAAAAGCTCATTCACAGTGGAGCTGAGACACAAACTGTTTTATATATATACTGCAAAATAATGGCAAAAGTAGCAACTGTTCATGGCCACTTAGTCAAGCAGACATAAACCAAGACAGGAAAAGAAGCTAATGAAAAGTCTAATCAAAGCACAGAGGACAATTTACAAGCATGGGCAGCAGAGAGAGCAATCGACAAGCATGCTGGGCTGGGCTGCTGACTGTAGCACTTTGCAACAGTGGAACTCAGCTCAGCTATCACAAAATGGCTGCCGACGGAGCACAGAGCACTCCATTGGTGGCCATTTTGGGAGTGCTGCTCCAGTGTTTCGGCACCGTCACCAGACTTCATTGTATCCGCTGGAGCATGTTAGGAAGTGGCAGAGACAGGGAGGGGGTGAAATGGGGCGGGAAGGTGGCAGCAGAGCAAGCTAGAGGCCCATTGCGGAGTGGGGGGCTTATAGAGGAGTAAGGAGATTTAAATCCCCTTTCCCCTCCAAAGTCTCCCTACCCACTCTCCTCTGCTGGATACAGTGCACACCTACTGTTATTGTGCAGATCTAGCCTTTACAGGGACACAACATGGTTGCCACTAATCCAGGTGTAGCCAACCTCTAGCAGGCCATGTGCCATTTTTATGGACATAATCTTGAATGTGCCACTCCATCTAATTTTGGCCCCCTCTGGACATGCTCAAATGGTTTTGCTGACCCATGCAATCTGCTTAGCCTTTGCCCTGCTTGGCTCTTGTTGCTCCCTTTCTGGGCTTCTAGCCTAGAGGAGCTAGTTTTCTAAGAGTTTCCTTTCCCAGCTCCATATGCTGTATTTTGGTTAACGTTTATTGGTGATGTTCAATCTGATCTCCTTCCTAATTAAACTGCAAGTACTTGAAGCCAGTTTTATGTCACTTCGTGTGAACGAAATGATCTTAAAAATCCAACTGTCTTCGCAGACTCATTGTGGTGTTTTAATATCTATAAGTCTGTTTAAACTGTTTGTAGCTGTAAAATGACCCTGGATAACCTTGTTAGCAATTTATCTGATACCTCATTTCCTCGCAGGGCTACCACTCATTCCTTAAGGCAACAAAGATTTCTTTTTCCTACTCATCAATACAATATTCAGTATTAAGCTTAAATTGGCCTAAGGCAAAACTATTTAATGGAACGTTGAAATCAATGTAGTTTGCACCTGAATTAAAATTGGCCCTCAGAGTAAAATCTGCCCACGGTTATACACCAGACCATCAATGCCATTGCTACCGGGAAGTCAATCAACAGCTTGGAAGTATGACAGTACTACTTTTTCAGAGTCTGGAAAGAAGGCATAATGGAATTCTTGCAGCATGTCCTATTTGAAGAAGAAAAAAAAACTTCACAGCAGCCATGAATTTGCTTTAAGCATCAGTGAAGGTTTTACTGTATCCAGTTTATAAAACTAAAAATTCAAATTTGTTTTACTCTGTCTGAGGACATTCATAGTTTACAGTCTCCAGGATGGAATTTCTTACTGAAGACAAAAATGCCTATTAGTTATGTGTTAGATCCCAACTTGTGCAAAAGGAACAAAGTCTGTACAAAAGATCCTGCCTCACAGGAGTCTACTGTGCTCCCTGAAGCCTCTTCTGAAGCTTGGGGGAGTAGGGAGTGAGATGAGTAATAGGAAGGGCTGCAGGTCCACTGGTGGGCCCCATTTCCAAGGGTATTACCCTTTTCTCTACAGCCCCCATCCTATTCCTCTACCTTTTTGAGGGTTCCCCAACCAGCAAGAGAGACTTTCAGGTGCTCAGGTGGCTGCTGTGAAGAGAAGGGCATGGGGAATTGTTCTGCTCACATCAGTCTGTTGATACCTTGATAAAATCTCCGTATCACAGGCAGTATATGTCTGGCTACCAGATGCTGAAGACAGTTATCAGAGAATGGCTTAACGCAGAGATTCATCCTTTTTCATCTCACGCAACACTGGTAAGGTGCTCAAATTGTCAAGGTAAACCATCAGCTTTTTGACAATTGACAAGGCACACCCTGCTGCCCATGGGGGGGGGGGTCCCCCCCCCCCCCCCATGGCTCTACCCCAAATTCCCACAGCACACCTGCAGAACTTTTTTTTTTGAAGATGATTTTATTATTATTTTTAACTATAAAGATATAGGTAAGGATAGTCGATTACATGGGGTGGGAAGACAAAGGATTAGACAATAGGAAATTGGAAGTGGTTCGAGAGTTACATCAGTAAAGCACCTAAGAATTGCTTACTACCATATATTCCATCTGAAAGAATACAATTGCTACAGCCACATAGAAATGTAACTATTTCATTATTAATTTCAATCTACAGTAGAATCATAGTAAGTTAGTTCAATCATAAACCAGAAAAATATATTAAAAAAGGGTAAAGAAGTTAAAAAATGTATATATGCATATATCTAAATTATAACAAAAAAAGAAATAGGAAAGAAGATAGTATATAAAAAATATAAAAAAGAAGCAGGGAAGTAAGCTTTATAGCATAATATCATTTAATAGTTATAATGATCTATCAAATACTTCTTTATATCTCAATCTTGTAAATTTCTAACTCTTTTAATTGTAATTTTAATTTCCATCTTTATCAAGGATAAATAGGAGTACTCTGTTCACTTGCCTATATTCCAAAATCCAACATTATTATTTCTATCACAAAAAACATCAAATATATTTACTTGTTAGACTTAAGACAACATGATTTGAGAAAAGGAAAAATCACAAAACAAAAGAAAAATAAACAGAAGAACCCCAAAACTTTCTTAAACATTCCATTGGGTCTTAATAATTTCACAATTTTTTCTAATACAATTACTTTAAATATAAGCTTGAATTATCACATACTTAAAAAAAAGAAAACAAAAGGAATCCGCTTTACAATATAATCTTGACGCAACATACAAGCTTACGTCGCTTCCAAAATCAATACCCAATAGCACATTTCTCTCAACCACATACAACAAAGGAAAGGAGGAAGCCTCTCTACTTACTATTTCCATTATATTTACCATCTATAAAATATTTAAAACAAAAAATTCCCATTTTTCAAATTTTTTATCACTTTTGTTCAGAAGCCAAACTACTACAAATTTTGGAGACAAATATCTGGTTAAAGTTTATTCCCTTGCTGCCACCAAGGGAACAGTCAGCTAGCAGACTCCTCTGCCACCGGTGTCTGCAAGCCGACAGTTAAAATATCTCTTCTTCATTCAATCCACTTCTTTCTAATATTCTTCACACGCAAGAAAAAAACAAACATCCAGCTTAAAATGGGGGAATCAAACTTCCCTTTGATCTGCCCGACTTCCTTCTTCCATTTTATTAGGAACTCCTCCAGTCCTTCCAACAAAATCTACTTCAATCCTCAGCATCCATGGGAATTCTTCAGTAGTTCTTAAAATCTGGTTGTAAATCTTTCGCTTTTCCTCAGTGAACATGTTGCCAACGCCATTTTAAAACAGCTACGCAGCTGGATTTCAGACTCCTCCATCTTTCACAACACGAACAAAGTATTCAATATTTTTCCAAACTTCCCACGCTTCAAAGAAAGAATTTCAAAGAAAAAAGAATGATGCACTTCAGTGGGAATCTTGTAACTCAAACTGAATGGATTTAAACCCACTGAAACTCTCAATGGCCCGCAGCCAAACTTTGTGTGCAATTCGCACCTCGTTGTTTTCATCAGCATAATCCATTTGCATTTTTGTTACTTCTTCCCAAATGTTTTGTCTCTAATTGGAGCCCCATAGAGACCTTTCAGATGTTGACCTTCAAATCTTCCAAGATGTTCTCCCTCTCAAATGAAAAACCAGCAGCACAGCCTGCAACAAGGCAGGAACTCCTGAGTCCTTCTGTTACAAGCGAAGGCATCATTCGCCTCCAAAATTGGCCACTTTTGGAGGTTAAATGCCAGTCGCTCTACTCTAACCCAGCTCTCCTGTTGAGTTAGACCGGAATCTCTATGCAGAGACTCCGGAGAAGAACAAAAGCTTCAATTGCTCCCTTCCCAGACGGTAAAGAGCGATCGCCATGCTGGAAGTCCCCGCCCACTCTCCAGCACACCTGCAGAACTTCATGGCACACCAATGTAATGTGGCACAGTGGTTGCAAATGGCTGGTTTAATGCCTTAGCTTCTAATATGAGCTTTGTAGGGGCATCTTTTTAGGAGAATTTGCTGGCCAATGTTTGACACAGAGCACAATCCTAAACGGGCAGCGCAATTTTGTACCCCCCTTAGCGCTGGCGCTGCACTCTTGCGCCGTCAGAATGCTGTCGTGAACGTGCCGTAAGGTGCGTCTGTGTTGGCACTATGGTGCTCGGCCGGCACAAGCAGCAGCGCCAATGCTTGAGCACAGCTGCAACTGTTGGCAGCGCCGGCCGTGCGCCAGTTGAGTGCTGGTGTTGCTTGGTCAGCACAGGGCTTCCGTGAGGGCGTTCCAGAGGCATTCCGAGGGCGTAACTGGGTGGCGCAGTGGGTGGAGATGGCAGTCATGATGCAGTTGTGATGCAGGACGGCTGTAATGCCATATCCTAATGCCGGTTCCCGGCCATGGTGGCCCTGATTCAGGCTGCTTCTGTGCATGTTCTTCTGCGCCTGCTATTTTGCTGGCACAGATCTAAGCAGGATCGTAGGGGTGACTGGGGCTTACATGGATGCAAGGGGAAGACCTCCTCTTGTCCTGCACGTTGCTGCTGCCATCTCCGAATGTGCCTTTGGACATGGCCCTGCTATGTCGGCTTTACTAGGCTGGCATAAGGTAAGATTGCACTCTGAGTTAGGCATAAGCTAAGCCAGCAAAGTTTGGCCAGCACAAGGGCCGCCATAAATTATATTTGGACCACTCTCGGAGTCAGAGAGGCCAGCACACAGATGTGCGCCATCCTCCCTGACTCTGAGAGTAGACCAAAAACACTTTATGGTGGCCCTTGAGTTGGCCAAACTTTGCTGGCTTAGTTTATAGTGGCCTAACTCAGTTTAGGATTGAGCTCTCAGAATAATGGATTAAATTATAAATTTATAAAATTATAAATTAGAAAAATAATTTTTTTCTGAAGTTGAACCAGCCAAGCAATAATACAATGAATGTACTTATGGCCCTATAAAACTTCCCATTTGTACTTTTCTGAACCTGCTGGGACAGCCTAGTATTTTCATCACCTCCTTTATCTTTTCCTGACCGTTGCACCACTGCAGATGCAGATATGTCAAGAACAAGGTTAAATGACTTGACTCGTGTCAAGAGAAGGCTTGTTCCATTTCCTAGGTGTCAGGACAATTGATTTTTAAAAATGGACTCTCTGCCTGCAATGCTACTTCCAAGGCTTCAAAGACAAAAATTACGTCTGAGGGCAAGACCCTGGCATCCTTTAATACAGCTCCTGATCTGAGATCTTGACGAGATTGCTATTTGCCAAAATCACACCCTTGAACAGTAAACGGTATGTAATACACCCTTTGGTCAAGAAGAAATGGTGAAACCTCTATATGCATGTTTACACAGGAAGGCTTCTCCTAGCAGGCAATAATACTCTGTGAGCACAATCCTAACCTGGTGTAGGGCGGCACAGTTAGGCCAGCAAAGTTTGGCTGGCACAAATTTTGGACCACTCTTGCAGTCAGAGAGGCCAACACCCAGACAGATGCCATCCACCTTGACTTCGAGAGTGGTCCAAACATGCTTTACGGTGGCCCTTGTGCGGGCCAAACTTTGCGTGTGCTCCCTTACTATAGGGGAGGCTCCAGCCGAATCGGGGTTGCATGGCCTCCTGAACAGTCTTAGGATGCGTTTGTATGGCTGCTTCCCAAGCCTGCCCACTTCCCACCTTCCCCCTGCCCATATTCTCCCTCCCTCACCCAATCTCCATGTCATTCTGTCATGGCGCCTCCCTTGCGCTAGCCGGTTTAGGCTGACGCTAGGGAGGCGCTGCGCAGGTGCAACAGGACCTGCACTGCCTGCCGATTGGCACCCCCACATCAGCGCTAAGCGCACAGCGTCGGCACAACCCTGTTGCGCCGCCGCTGCACGGTTCGTAGGATTGTGCTGTTTGTTTGGTTTTTAGGCTGGAAAATGGCTGGAAGTGATATTGCTACAATGCTTCTAGTGCAATTTCCTCTAGAATGCTTCTAGTGCAATTCAAAAAAACAAATGACAAAATGGCATCCAGTCATAGACATGTCATTGAAATCAAACGCATGGAGGCTGCCATTTTCTACCATAATATATGGAGGCTGCCATGTTTCTGCCACTAGAAATGAAATGCATGAAGGCCGCCATGTTTTCTAGCTTGAACCTTGCAATTCAAATTCCTAGTGTGGTTAGCCTGCTAGCAGTAGTGCCAACTCCATGGGTGTTGGTATGCTGTCAGCACCCACAATAATTTTGGGAGAGTTCTCTGCACCCCCCACACAGCGTGGCACCCCCATGTTCAGCGCTGGGCCAGGAGAGCGCCTATTTGTCGGAGCGAGCAGGCCAAGCCAAGGACAGTGTGAGCATGTGCAGTGGTTGTGTTGAGATAGAGCCAATGAGCTCCTTTTCGAGGCATCGCTGGCCTCATATTAAATCCTTCCTTCCCTTCCCTTCCCTTCCCTTCCCTTCCCTTGGCGCCCTTTGTGGGTGCCAGGGGGCAGAGGGCACCCACAATAATTTCTTGTGTGGGCTCAGCCCCCCAATATCTGCCCCCCCAAGGATCGGAGCACCTCCATGCCTGCACAACCCTCAGCCTGGTCTCATGGGTGAACCCACCCAAATTCCATTTGGCCTCTCCAGTTTGTTGCAGTGCTGGAAGGCATGCGTTCCAACGCTCCTTTTCATTGGTCACAAGGCTAATGTGGGCCTTGGATTGGTTTTTATTTCTCGTAGGTCCCGCCTGTCGCATGCTGATTGGATGAAGTGATTGGGTTGGGAGAACACAGACAAGACTGTTAACTTCTTTGCAGCCGGCAAGCAGCACTGAAAAAGCAGTCCTGCTTGTGTGCTGTGGCAAGGAGGGGGCTGGCCCGGGGCTTACTGGTTTTCTTTGCAAGAGAGGGTGAGGGAGAGATGGCGGGAGCGGGAGCAATAGGCAGGAGCGACAGAGGGTGAGCGAGAGATGGTGGGAGCGATGGACGGCGAGTGAGAAATGGCGGGAGTGGCAGAGGGTGAGTGAGAGATGGCGGGAGCAACGGAGGGCAAGCAAGTGATGGCGGAAGCGATGGAGGGCTTGCGACAGATTTGAAGGTGCCATTTTATTGCTGCGTGGGCATGGTTATGCCAGGGGGCATGGCTACATCAGCATGGCTATACCAGGGGGCATGGCTATGGGCACCCCCAATGTTGAACTCAAGTCGGCTCCCTTCCTTCCTTCCTTCCTTCCTTCCTTCCTTCCTTGGTGAGGTTAGTACTTTAGAACATGTATTGAAATGCTTGTAATTGTTTTAGAAACTAATGCATAGCATAGCTTTTGAAATTTAATTGGTTTAATTCAGCACATTTACAATTTACAATAGAACTTTGTATAAACCTCTAACACACCTGTTTTTTCAAGTGATTGTTCTAAAATGTTTATCTCATTTAGACTGCAATCCTGTAGCACTTCCCTGGGAGTAAGCTTCATTAAACACAAAGGGTTTTAGTTCTGACATGAATAGGCTTGTGCTGTCAGAAAGCTAGTGAATTTGGCTGCGCTGAATTTTTATATATATATGCTTTGCACAAACATACATATACCTCTTTTTACAATTTCCATGGCATTCCAGGTAGCTTTAGGACCCACTGACTCTGTAGTATTAGTTTTACAGTGATGATTTTGTCTGCCAATGATTGGCATTAAAAAATAGGTAGTTCAGACACACAAAATATTATTGCCGTGATTGACTGAAAGACGATTATACTGGGTCATGATCAGACCCTGTAATCTGACCAATGTTTGAGTCGTTTAACGAATTTACCCAACTGGGTGAAGCTAAGTTATAATTTATTTGGAGTATGCCTTATGGCAAGCTGAATAAATAAAAGCTTTAATTTTACACTTGGCTTCACTCCAAATATCTTTTTAAATTGAATTCTATTAGGATCTAATGTAAACCTTTCTGATGCATGTGTTTCAGTGGTTTGCATTTTCTATCTAACTCGGGATCATTCATTATGTTAAGATCACGACATAAAAGTACTTTGCCTTCTCAAAATAATTCCAGTTGAGAGCGCAATCCTATACTGCGCTGGAATGGAATGCTATGACATAGCTTTAGCGTGATGGGCGCGCTAGGATTGCACTGTGAGTTACATATGATCACAGGTGGCATAAACCATCTATTGTCCTACCAGAGGCAGAAGCACTCCCTGGCCTTTGCCAGATTTCATTGCATCTATCAGAGAAGGTAAGGCAGTGGAGGGGGCGAATGGTGGGGGATGGGATGGAGGAGTGGGGCAAGGGATTTGCACTGGCCCATCTCTCTCTCTCTCTCTCTCTCTCTCTCTCTCTCTCTCTCTCTCTCTCACTGGATCGTCCCCTGAGCTACATTCTAATTTTGGGGAAATTTGCTCTGAACTGAACGAGTGGACAGGGCTGGCCCTGAGGGCACTTTGACCAAATTGGGCCCTGGGCCTAGAAGGGCTCCAGACTGGGGCAGTGAGCAACCACAGCTAGCACCTCTTTTTGTGGCTGATGCTCTGGCATGGAATCTTCTATGCCAAGATATTGAAAGGATTGTGTGGTGAGTGGGGAGTTGGATAGCCCTTTCTCCTGCCAGCCCCTGGGTCTGGCTTGCAATTTTGTCCCCTAGAAGCAGGTGCTGGCTGCCTTGCGGCTGCCATTCATCAGAGTGAGTAGGGGGTCCCTGCAGGGGAGAGCGGTTTGCATTGGGTCCTGCAGTTCCTAAGAGCAACCTTGCCAGTGCAGTATGCCTTAGGATCAGCCACTATTTCATTTCTTTACACAGTAAGCACACAGAGCATGTATATGTGCATGCATGTGTGTGTGTCCTCACAAAATGATTTTTGTTATTTTTTCCCTCAGAATTCTCCTCTATATATTGCCATTTGAAAATTGTTCAAAAGCCTTCCCAAACCTATCAGCTGTAATAGAAATCTCATTTTTCCTTCATATGCAACAGCTCTCCCCCCCCCATATCTCTTTTACACTTTGAACAGGGAATAAACTACAATGCCTCATTTCCTTCCAATCTGTTTATATTTCTTCTATTAAACACACACATACAAACACACACAATAAAATTCAAGAGACTCACCAGTATGGGATACAGATCTGTAACTCTTTTCATGCATTTTTGTTGTTAAAATTTAAGGCTTCCCTTTTTTCACTTTTCTTAGTGGAAATAACTAACAAAGCGTACTTTCAGCAAATTTTTGAAAGGAATGCTAATGTTTGCTTCAATTGCAAGAAATGACTTCAGCTCTTCTCAGAGCCTTAATGTTCTTTCTTGCAGTTTCAAGTTGGCTGTTCCTATCTTTTCTCTAGGGTCTGAATGATTCTTAGCATCAAAAGCTGGATGCTGCATTGAGCTACAGGGTCAGATTGTTTATCCCCCCCCCATGTGTAGCAGTCCTTATATTAAGCTTTGCTACTACACCCTTGAGACTACTTGCTTGAAAAAAAAATTGCAATGCATGGATTGTCAAAGCTAGCATAATCCCCATTTTACATAATGCAGCACCGATTAACAGCTCTGGAAAATTATGTATGATGCGCTAATCTCATGATCACAGACAGTGCAGATGCCAGAGATAAAAGGCTGGAATCTTTGCTCAACACCTGTTTGGAAAAAAATGATATTTTTTTCAAAAATCTGGGAAACTTGCTTGAGAAGTAATGTGCGATGATGAACCTTTATCGGCATTAAGCAACAATCAATGAACAGGTGACATACAACAGCAAAACATACATACAACAACCAAAGGGTGATTATTAAGTAAGCACACAATTATCGGTGAGACTAATTAAATTTTACATTCCTTGCTTACTAAGTAATACTAAATAATAATTAAAAAACTCAAAAGTTTAGGGGAGAGAGTGGATAGTGTTTGGCGCCACTGAATAAATAGCAAGAGAAAATTTGCAATCTGCCTAACACAATTGTGGCATTCCGAGGCTAGTAGTAATCGGATACAAACACCATCCGAGTTCTGTGAATGGGACTCTGGGTGGGGATGCGGATTGGTTTGCCGAAGATCCTCATAGATGGGGCAGTGTAAAAGAACATGTGACAGATTTTCAATGGCTCCTTTGTTGCATATAAGTAACATGCTTGCCAACCAGGACCAGGGAGCGTGCGAGCAGAGCTAGTGGACAGAGCTGCAGACAGGGGAGGTTTGCGTGGGAGAGTGAGGGTGCAATCCTAACCTGGAGTTAGGCCGGCACAATTAGGCCAGCAAAGTCTGGCCAGCACGAGGGCCACTGTAAAGTGCGTTTGGATCACTCTCAGAGTCCGGGGGGATGGCGCACATCTGTTGCTGTGTGCCTAACTACAGATTAGGATTGCGCTCTGAGTGGAAGCAGGGCCAGCCTTAAGCCAATGTGACCAATGTCACCACATTGGGCTTCGCACTTTGGGGGCTCTGCACCAGTGTAGCGAGGATCTGCCTGCTGCTGCTATCAGGATCTCTAAGGGTTGTAGGTCAGTGTGGTGAGCAGAGCACCTCGGGCCTTCCCACCTGCCCCAGCCTCCATACTGCCCCAAATGGGCGTCCTGGAAGCAGTTGGCAGTGACATCATCATATCACCACCAACTATTTCCAGGTGCTGCACTTTGCATGTGGCTCCACAAGTGCCTTTCTTGGTGAGTGGGGGGGGGTCATGTGGGGAGGGCAGGGGGCTCCATGGAAATGTCCTGCATTAGGCCCCACCACTCATAGAACTGTCCCTGAGTGGAAGAATATAACAACTCCAGAGACACTGCAGACTCCAAGGAATATGACCCACAAGGAAGAAGAAGCCAGTTCACATTTGCAGAAGACTGATGGTTGAGCTGCTGGCACTGCCTGAAGCTAAGCTGGAGAATCTGTGGTTTGTTTTTGGATGGGAGACGGATGCCAGGTTGTGACAAGCTGCAGAACCTGTGGTGGCAGCAGAGTCGCTGTGGAGCTAATTACTCACCGCAAGTGAGAACTGCGGTGGATTGTGTGAGGAAGGCCAGCCAGCAAAAGAACAGAATACAACCCTGAGGACTTGTCCAGGCCTGACTTGCGATTGCCTGCTGAGGCTTGATGGCAGGCAGCCAAAGGACAGAACCACACTGTGAAGGCTACATCTGGAACTGAGGGTTGCTGGATCACAATACTGTAGATTTGTAAAAACCCCATTGAAAAATGGTGGTTTAGACTAGCCTGCTCATGTAATCTGCCTTGGGCATTTGCTTCGGCATGAGAAAGGCAGGGTATAAATTATTCAAATAAATAAATAAAATGTGCTGCACAGTATGTGGCCTGTTCCTTTTGGCAGATATAGAAAACTCCACATGCAGTAAGTGCAAGCTGGTGACCCTTCTGCAGGAGAAGCTGAGCCGGGAGGCATGTCTAGCAACCCTTCAGCTGATCAGGAAGGAGGAGGAGTTTCTAACAAAGGAAGCTCTTTTGAAAATGCTGCAGAACTCCCAGGCTTCCGCTGAGGAAGAAGATAGCTGCATGCAGGAGGCAAGCCTAGGGACTGTCACCCTAAGGATATCGACTACCCCAAAGCCTTCTGTGGTCCACTTCCACAGTCACTTTCAGGAGCCTTCCTGTGGAGGAGGATTCAGGGCCACTGGAGAGACGGCTGCCTCCCCCAGTCCCCGGACTCAAAGCAGAAGGGGCTGAAATTCCAGCACAACGAACGACCATCACTGCTGCCCCAATAGAAAAGGAAAAGTTGTTCTCTTCTCGAGTCCTCCACTCCGTATACCCAGCCACCTCATTCTCCTTTGGTCCTCTCCAAAGGAGGTGTACTGGGGTGCCTTGGCGCCTGGGTCACGTTGCGGGATATCATGACATCAGACATCACGACATCCCTGGAGGGGCGGGGTCCTGCAGCTGCAGCTCGGGTGATTTCGCCTGAGCCTCGGCAGCAGGAGCCCACAGACATGGAAGTCCTGCCGTCACTGCGGGGACGATTCCGCCCCAGCTGCAGCTGTAGGCACCCAGGCGGCAAGCGCCCCCCTTGGCTTCTTTACTTGGGAAGCCACCGGAGCACACAGGCTTTCATGGGCTTGGCAGGGGTGAAATTGCCTGAGCTGCAGCTGAGAGGGAACGTGCGTGCCAATTGCTTCCCTAGTCAGGAAGCAATTGGAGAGCGCACACTTGTGCCTCCCAGATGGTGCCCCTGGCAGGTACTATATCATGCCCCAGGGCAGATGCATCTGCTCTGCTCCCTCTCTCCTCCCTCTTTTCCCTTGCTCCTCTTCCCCATCCACTCCTTCCGACCCTCCTCCTCTCCCTCACCTCTCTTCCCCGCTGGCTCTCCTTTTAAAGGGCTTCTTTCATTGTCTCCACCCTTCCTGCCCAAATGCTGGCAGTGTCACTCAGCTGCTCGGACCTTGGCCGTGACATCATCGCCAATTTGGGGAAGGAGCACCCAATTGCCACAGCTCTGTATGGCTCTGTATGCCTGACTCTACCAGGCCACAGCAGCTCACATGCAGCTAGAGTTGTGCCTGAGAAAACAGTGAACAAAAGCTAGGCGAGATGCTCCCTGCATACATTAAAAGGGACTTATAAAGCAGATATTCCAGCAGCGCTTGTCATTGTTGCTGTGCTCTAGTTTAGAGGCTGCCAAATTGTCCCTCAGAGGAGCTCTCATTATACCGAGTCTGAAAATTTTGCTTCCCAGCTAGAGGCAAATGGGGGTCGAGAGCGTTCAGATCCCAGCGGAAAATGGCAACTTGGGGAGGTTCAAAATTCGTTTGAAGTTAAAATCCATAATCACAAAACTATGTTGCAAATACAAGAATTGCAGCATTTTAAAAGGCTAAAGGCCTCGGTTCTCCCACTCCTCAGGAGTTTTTGATCACAAACCAGGAAGTGAGTTCCGACTGCTTTTTTTTTTTAAAAAAAATGTTTTTGGAGGCTTGGGGAGCTTTTAAAGCCAATGTGACCAATGTTGTCACATTGGGTCCTGCGCTTTGGGGGCCCCCCACACCAGCACAGCAAGCAAATCACCTGCAGCAGCAGCTGAGATCTCTCTGGGCTGTAAATCTGTGGGGGGAGGAGAGCACCGGACCCACCGGACCTGACCCTTCCTCCAAACAGCCCAAAATGGATCTCCTGTAAGTAGTCATCATGTCACCACCAACTATTTCCATGCTTTGCACGTGGCATCACAGTTGCCCTTCTTGATGAGTGGGCGGCCTCGTGGGGAGGATGGAGGCCCCTGCAGGAATGCCCCACATTGGAGCTGGCCCTGCCTGCAGAGGTGTCTGCAGGGCTCCCCACACCCCAAGCTGGGGCTCACTCAGGTAAAACACCCCCTCCGGTCCCTGCCAGTAGCACGATCTTGGGGATTGTGGTGCTGCCTTTCCCTCCCCCCCCAGCACTTAAAGGGACAGTGACAGAGCTTCTCAGGCTAGGGCGTCGCGACGCTTCAGTTTGAGAACCTCTGGCTGAACAGAAACATGCAACACACAACTCCAACCTGTTTTATGACAAACGTTTGATGCTCCAGAGATTCTGTGACACCTATAAAAGCTGACAGCAGCATTGCATATTCTGCGATATAAGGATAAAAGTAGAATTGGTGGAGACTTTAAAAAATAAACTTAAATTGGTTTTTATGCCTCTTGCACGATACCTCTGCGCACGTTCGCAGTGGAGAGCAACATTCCTTGCTGAAAAGCAAGGATAAAAAGCCAGGATACTTGCATAAATAGTAATGAGAATACATATTCAATAAACTGAGGAAACCTGAGTGTGGTAACTTTTGATGTCAAGTTGTTAAGTGAGGAGACGCTGACAATGAAAGGCAGAATAACTCTTTCCCCCTTTTTGTATTTTTCAAAAAAAGCAACCAAGTAGATTTTTATGGGTTTTTCTAAAAAAAGGAAGATTGAAACGAGGGAAGATAAAAGAGACACTATTGATTTGCTCAAGTCCCTTCCTCCCCCCCTTCATGTTGATACTATAGGTGTCCATTAAATACTCCACTGAACTTGGGAGACTCACTGAAGGACACACAGAAGCATTCCTGTCTTGTGGCTCCTTAGCAAATACGAAAGGTCAACGCTGATGATTAAACTTTCCATGGCAGTGGAAACATCACATTTCCATGACAGTAGACGCTTCAGATGAAATAAAACTTCAATAAAAAAAGGATGATTCTGTCAACATAAATAAATTTGATTTCCTTCTACCCTCCCTAGACCCCTGGGTTACACAAGCACAGCTATTTCTTCCATATTCTAGTCACCCTCGGGTGGTAATTATCAGAATGCCTGGCTGATGGTTTCTTTGCAATATGTATAAGATGAAAAGTGTGACATATTTTCAATGGGATGGTTTTCCCCCCTCCCATTTAGTTGATCAGAATGTCTGCTGCAAGAATTACAAATGGTTTGGTGGCCCTTTAGCAGCGAGAGGGTCCTAAATCACAGTTAGGGGGTAGAGCTCAGAGGACAGCAGGTTCAAGGCTACAGAACTAGGCTGTTATTCTTTTTACTGGGACCTGTAAGTTAAAGTGAGGTTTTTGTGGTTGGGGCACATGTTACAGAATGAGAACATGAGAGGTTTGGGTTCAACGAGGAAATTGCTTGATGACCATGGAGGAAGAGACTCATCCAGGCACAAAAATGGTCAAGTCACACCATCAGCTTTTGGACAATTGACAAGGCACACTCTACTGCCAGTGGTGGTGGTGGGGGCTCACCCCCCAATGGCTGTACTAATAAATGACTCCCAAATTCCTGTAGCACACCTGGGACCAACTGCAGCACACCAATGTGCCATGGCTGGTTTATACAATGCTCCATGTACCTGTAAGGAAGCAAGTGTGTATGGATCTACCTTCCTTCCTGAAATCTAAGCCAGCCTGGTTGGCAAGATACATGTGGGGCATGTGCTGCATCCTGCAGTGAAGTAGTAATTACAACAACAACAACAACAACAACAACAACAATACTGATGTCTAATCATTTTGGGAACGAAACCAAAGCTTAGTGGTAAAGCATCCAATCTGCACTCAAATGGCCCCAAATTTGATTTCTAATCTCTCCAGCTAGGGTGCAATCCTATGTAAGCCCTACGCAGAAGTGAGTCATAGAGTGCAATCCTAAACTGGAGTTAGGCCAGCATAAACTAAGCCGGCAACGTTTGGCTGGTGCAAGGGCCCCCATAAAGTGCATTTGGATCACTCTCAGAGTCAGAGAAGATGGTGCACGTCTGTGTGCTGGCCTCTCTGACTCCGAGAGTGGTCCAAATGCACTTTATGGGGGCCCTTGTGCTGGCCAAGTTTTGCTGTCTTAGCTTATGCCGACCTAACTCAGTTTAGGATTGCGCCCCCATTGTGTTCAATGGGTTTTGCTCCCAGGAAAGCCTGCATAGGTCTGCAGTCTCTGAACGCCACTACCAGAGATCCTGAGTGAGATGAATCAAGAGCTGGACTCTTTTGCTCAGGCAGCTTCCTAAATTTGAAGGAGCAAATTGAGTTCTCTTCTTTCCTTTTGACAGGCCTCCGAAGTGCTAGAACTCTTTTACAAGCATGAGGAAGGCATCTGATCTTTAGGCATCTACAGTAGATAAATTCTCCGAGATGTCTTCGAGGAAATATAATCTCAAATCTCCTCCAGCTATCGTGCTTGACTCCTTTCGATTAACATGCTCACAGCCCTTTCCAAGTACTTTCTTCTAGCGGTGGTAATGCTCCGAGCAGATTGAATCCCCATTTTAAAATTCTACACGGGTATCAGATGAGATGCAGAAATGTTGGTTATGGTCTCCCACAAGGATCCATACTGAGGTGTTATTAAACCTTGCTTTTATTGTTATACATTCCACGTTAATAGGCTTTTAGTGCTGGATTCTAAGGATGCATTTTATTCTGTTTAATATACCTATGATGGAATCACGTTTCTCTTTGGGGGACTTTGGCACACATGCTGCATGCCAATGAAGGTACGGGAGGATTTCTTTGGCTGGCTAATATCGCACCAAGTGTTCAAATCAAAGGAAAGGGAGAGAGACAGAGTCTTACAAATTTTTGTAGCCCATTGAATGGAATAAAATGGAGCTGTGTGATACTAGTATTCATATATGTATCCATCGTGATTATGCAGCATTGGAGCTATGGAGAGCTACAGCTGAGAAGAATACACACAATCTGTTAATCCCTCTGTGATGACCCATTAGAGTGACCACCAAGAGGGGCAGATGCTACAGCTAAGAATGCCCAATCCCACTGCAGTTACTAGGGCCAGTTCTGATCCTGCCGGCACTCAAGGCAGTGGCCATGGTGTCAAGTGGAGTCAAAACTCTTCCCACCAAGGCCCACCTGAACCCAACAGAGAAAAAGCGGGCTAAGGACCTACTAGAGGGAAAAGTGCTTAAAGGCCAGGAGGAGAGCAAACTGGCAGGCCAGGTGGAGAGGCCGAGGGCACAATCCTCAAAGTGCTGTTGGGCCGACGCTAGCAGCAGTGCTGGCCCAACAGTGCTGGCCTGAGGCCCTGCTGCACTGCCCATGTGCCAACCAAACTTGGCTGATGCAAGGGCGGTTCTGGGCGGAGTGAGTGAGTGAGTGAGGAACTGGGTGGGCGGGCCAGGACGTGTGCTGGCCAGGGGCGGGGGTTGGGGTTGGGATGCGGCCATTAGGCTGCATCCAAGCCTCCACCCTCAGGCTGTGTAGCCCTGATTCGGACCATGTGGTGTCCTCAGCTCTGCGCCTGCTATTTGCCCGCTATCCAAACATGTCCTTGCCCTAGGGAGCCCCCCAAGCTCTCCCAAGCTGTGCTGGATACAGCGCAGGCCTGCTGGCCTTGCTGTTCCAGCGCAGCTTAGGATTGCACTCTGAGAAAACGTCCCACTCTGCTCCAATGGAGATTGACCCCTTGGTCCAGATCATGATCCCAGGTTCCCCAAACTGGCTGTAGAGGTTCCCCAAAAGGTTCCCCAAACTGGCACTCAGCCCCAGTGTCTACAGTGACCCTACTCCAAAGTCTGCCTGGGCATAGGAATCTGTGCCTTGGCCCAGCTGGCCCCTCAAGAGTGGGAGCTCTGCCCCTGCAGCTAAAGGGGACAAGTCAAGTCAGTCTGCCAGGAGAGGTTTCACAAGGTGGGGCTGGGGCGGAGGATGCCAAAGACCCTCCATGTGAAGAGGCGCAAAGGGCAAAGAAGAGGATTGCTGTGAGATGGATCGACGGCAGCAACCGAGGGCAGGCCAGAAGGGGGATTTGCAGGCTGGGCCTGCACTGTACAGCTGTTCTTTGTAATAATAAATAAGACACCTTGTTGCAACACAGTCCAGTGTGTAAGCCTTTCTCCCTTGACCTGGTCTAGAGGCATGGTCCATTGAGTACCGCACACCATTATGACCTGGAGCTCCCACTGTGGCATGAACCTGGTCAGTGGGGGTGGATTTCAAGAGCAAGTGGGACAAGCTGCTCTTGCAAGGAAGGGAATTTCCAAAGGCTCCCTTTCCATTGTTTACCCCATGTTTATGAAGGATGTCACCCACTTATCCTCAGGAACAGCTTGTCAGGCGGCATGGGGCGGTGGGATGGAGAAAGGGGTGGGAAAGCCCTATTCGCAAGCAGAGCATGGCTTGTGGTTCTCTGGTCCCAATGCAAGATTTTCATGAAGATGGTGGCAGAGAGAGCATACCAAATTATGAGTGCCAGGGTGATAGATTAAGGAATATTCTCAACTGATAATATTTTCAGCCCCCTACATTGTTCCTATTATGTTGCAGTAATTGCTAGGGCAGGATCCCAGTATGAACCCACTAAAATCCATTTTAATGGTACATGACCCAAGTACCCTCCTTATCCATCCTGAACCACATGATTTTGGAATAGATGTACAAACTCCCCAAAACTGATAGTTGTCCACTTGTCCTCTTGGCTGATTGTCCTCAGGCTGATCTGGCAGCTTGATTACCAGGAATTTTTGGAATACCATTGGTCTGTCTGTCAGCCCAATCCTATGCATGTCTACTCAGAAGTAAGTCCGATTGTGATCAATGACAGCACAATCCTAGAAACTGCGCAGCGTTGACGCAACAGGGTTGCGTTGACGCTGCACACTTAGTGCTGCACACTTAGTGCACCGATCGGTACCCCCGCATCAGCGCTAAAGCAACAGGACTGGAGCTGCAGGCAGCATTAGTCTCGTTGAGCCTGCACTGCTCCCCAATGGTAAGGGAGTGAACATGTCCTTGCTATTGGGAGGCTCCAGCCTGTCCTATACTGCGCTTGGATTTGGCATAGGCCCGTCGGCCTTGCCAACCCAGCGCAGTATAGGATTGCGCTCTGAGACTTACTACCTTGAAAGTGTGTACAGGATTGTTTACATTTATTACAGCCCAGAAACCAGGTAAAAAAAAAAGCCCAGAAACAGAGAGTAAAAAAAAAAAAATCTTACCCACTCCATTTCTGTCTTGTCCCAAAGGGGGGTGGGGCTACTCAGATCTGTGCCAGCTCTTTTGCTGGTGCAAATCCAAGGGAGCATATTGAGACAGGAGAAATGAATATTGGTGTCGCTGCTGCCGCCAATATCTGTCCCAGCCCACCTTTGGCACAGACCCGACCCAGCTAAATCTCTGCCCTGAACCTCCCCTGAACACCCCTTGCACTGATCTACTTGCTACATTGGGGGGGGGCTCCCAAATGTGTTGGTGCACATGTGGGGTTAGTAGCCATTTGTGCAAGCATCTCAGTGGCTGCCACACTAGCAGCCTGGGCTTTGCGCTGATGATGCACCAAATCCAACAGCACAAGGCTTGGATAGGATTGGGCCGTTAGTTACTTTTCTATCCCACCTTTCTCCCATGGAGCTTAGAGTGTCATACAAGGTTCTGCTTCCATTTTGACAACGGCCCCATGAGGTACGTTAGGCTGAGTGATCATGACTGGCCCATGGTCGTCCAGTAAGCTTACGGCTGATTGGATACAGAACTTTTTCTTCCAGCTACTCCACCCAATGCCAATGTAGCAGCTTCTCCCACCTTTTGCCAGTAGATGCATTTCGGGGAAGAAAAGCTTTGGGAGTTATCTGGGGCCACAAAAGATTTGAAAATTTTGGAGCTGGGCTTATGAGCAGAACAAAAGTCCTGTTTTCACAGAACTCGTCAGCCAGTTTACATTAGCTGTGAGCTTAGATATTTGGCTTCATGACACAGTGTTCTGTAGACCCACAAACTAATTTCAAACTATCTATAACCCTCGTTGAACAAAAATCACAGCCACCCCTAGTTTTACCCCTATTTTCAACTCAACCCGTCAAGCAATAGACACGACTCTTTGGTTGATGTTTATTGAAGCAAAAGAAGCTGCTCCAAGGACTCTGCCTCTGCCAGAGTCATCAGGTTTTAGCTTTTAGCTTCCTTCTTATGTCTCATTTGAGTAATGCCTTTGTGAGTGTGCCCGGATGTGTGTGTGCCCGGATGTGGATGTTTAGTTCTGCACTGATTTTACTATCTTTTTCGAGGAAGAACTGACAGATGCCTTCATAAAGGATGGCCAGCTGGTTTATAGACAAAGAGGCACAATCAATTTAGACTACGGCTTAAAACTACATAAAACAGCTGTACCCTACTAATGACTTCTAATAGTTTTGCATCTTGTGCATCATAGGCAGTCAACATCCCCATAATGAAATGCATATTTTGTTAATGAAATTTTCCGAGTGAATCGTTTAAAGGAACAACTTTTACATTTCCTAATTCTCACTCCTTGCCTATAAGAGGGGTGTGTTTATGTGGGGAGGGGGGAGTTTGCCAGTAAAAGGAAGAGGGGGATCATATGGAACTGCAATATGTGCACATGTTGTGTGCTGTTGCATGAGGAGGTTTGGGCCTGGGATACAATGATGTGCTAGCCTCTGCTCCTCTCACCCTGCAATTTTTTTAGCTCAGCACTCCCCTCCACATTTCCTCTTCCAATTTGTCCTCCTCTTCTTTTTTCAATCTAGGGCAATGCTTCTCAAACGTTTTAGCACCGGGACCCACTTTTTAGAATGACCATCTATTCGGGGCCCACCAGAAGTGATGTCATGGCCAGAAGTGCCATCATTGTGACGCCAGAGCCTACTGCTTTCTTGAGAATGCAGCAATAAGGGGTTATTTTTCAGCCAGTTTTCAAGAGCAAAGTGAATCCGAAAGAAAAAAGCCCATTTACAACCTACTAGGAAAACAACCACACAGCTTTCCAGCATTCCATCTTCAATGTGGCTGCTGTAGGTGCTTTGTGACCCACCTGAAATTGGCGCAAAGCACCTAGCGGTGGTGGTGGAGGATGGGCCCTGACCCACAGTTTGGGTAACCACTGATCTGGGGAGTAGAAGGAGAAAGAGAAGCAGTGGAGGAAGTAGGCAGACAGAGGTGGGCGCCCCTCACCAATCTACTGTCTGAGGTGACCACTTCAGATGACCTAAGGCAGGAGGTTGTAGTCGAGAGGGTTAAAGTCTCCGTTTGCCTGAAGATAACATCCGAAGGTCGCCAGTTCGGGATCACCGGAAGTCTCCGTGAGCGGCAGACCGTGTAAACTGCGACTGATTAGAGCTGAGCTACAGCTGCCTGTGAGAGGGGAGTGTGCTGGGCCAGCCGCTTCTGTGGTGGGAGCAGAGAAGCCGCTAATCAGCCAGCAGGCAGGCAAATTGTGTGGCCAGAAAGAAGACTACACCATGAAAGTACTAACTGCATGTTGTATGTTCTTGAAAGATAGAACTTCCTTGTAATTTGTAAAAACCTTTGTGTTTATGAATAAAGCCTGCCTATGTAAACCACCTTGAGTTAAAGTCAGAGGAGCCATCTAATGACCTAAGAAAGGCGGTATATAAATACGAGCATTATTATTATTTATTATTAATGAGTGGGCTGGCCCTGACTGCTAGCATTCATTTCCCTTTCCTCACAATGCCCCCCATCTCTCTGAAGGGTGGAGAAAAGAAAAACAAACACTTCAGGGAGCCAAATTTATGTTTGCTGGTAACCAAGATTATCTGAATAATTCGCATCTCCTACTGCTGCTGTGGCTGGCACCAGAGCTATTGCATTTAGGATAAGGTAAAATACAAATGACAGCACCTGATTGCTAATTTATTAGAGATGGGCCGAGACACGCAGCAAATTTCTGTCATTGCTGTCAGTGGCTGGGGAAAACATTTGTGAAGAGACAAGTAGGCAAGGAGAGAGCGAGAGCGAGAGACCCATTTCAAGGCTTGAGGCCTGGAGGGAAGAACCATAAAAAGGAACATGAAAGCTAGACACCACATTTCTATATCACAAGGCAGAGAGCATTGCTGTTAAGGGGTGGCTGCTCTTAGGAGAAAAGGATTACGAAGCCAATGAAAGGTTGTTACAAAAATCTATACAATACACTTGTGAAAGTGCACTTCATTACGGCGTTAGAGACAGACAATTCTTCAGATGGGGGAGTGGTGGTGGAGAGAAGCTCTGCCATTCAGGCTGTGAAGACCAAAGGGAAATTGCATGCAAGATGAATCCTTTGAACAAATACAGCCTGTGATTTGCTCTTTCTCCCATGAAGGCTTCTGTTATAAGGCCGCATTGATGCAATTATTTGTGTGAAGTTGATTTTAAACACCAAATTTTGCACGTTACACAGAACAGATTTTTAATCCGACTTTGTTTTGATCTCTCAAAGAGCGAAGGATTGCTTTTAAATAGAAAGCAGATTATTTGAGGGGGTTTATATTAGGTAGCACAATGGGTCATGGGAAATTTGAAGAGACACAAACAAACAAACAAACACAACCTGTAGAGCTATTTGAAGTACAGCACCTCCGAATTTAAAATGCAAAATAAAATTACAGCCATAGCTTCCCCCCACCTTAAAGGCCATCCATTTAAATCAATATATTAAATAAACCAGAAGGCTTTTGACGGAGACTCAGTTTGAATGCAACATCAATTTTGCACGGCATTAAAATGTTGATTAAAAACATAGCAGAGTCAACAGAATGAAAGCAAAAAATGATACATTTGCAAAATGGAAGTTGAGGAATGGGGAAATTGCATGAATAATTTAAATGATGCATTAACATGGGATGTGGCTCTTCCTATGGCAACATCAGATTCCATGACACATTTTTTGTTGACTCTGTGGGGGTTGAGGTATTGAGTTCTGAATATAAGAACAAAAGAAAAGTCCCACTGGATCAGGCCAAAAACCCAGCTAGACCAGCATCCTGTTTTGTTTCTTGCAGTGGCCCACCAGCTGCCTCAGCAAAGCTCACAAACAGGAGCCAAAGCAGTTTGCTGTGCAAATGATGTTGTTAACACCACAACAAACAACAATGCATTACCAACGACTGTAATGCAAGCCTATCCCATTCTACTGCGTTTAATGGGACTTACTTCCTTGTAAGTGTGTTTAGGATGATAGGATAACAGGACAATCCAATGCATGTACTCAGAAGTAAGTCCCATTTCCCTGTGACTTACTCCCTGCGTATCTCAGGTACATAGGATAGGATTGCACCCCGAATCCCTTGAAAGCTCAGCCTCTCAACTAAGGACCTCTTTTGCCCCCTTGTACTTTCCCCTAGCCCTCCCTCCTATGTATCTAGGACAGGAATTGGAGTTTTGAGAGTGACAAAACCTACATGCAGAAGAGTTTTCTTCTCCTAAACATCCAGATGTTAGCCTGCAAGCTGGCTAGCATGACTCAGGTTGGACATGGTAAAGCACAAAGACCTGGTTAGATGAGAGAGTCAGCCCACTGCAGGAGGGGTGGGTCAGGTCCTGATAGCTGTATACCAGCTTTACTTTTTAGAACCTCAAGACTTAGAGGATCTTTCATTTTTTGTCTTTCACTTAGGCCTAGGAATTAGGGACAAGGCTCTTGTCCCTTTAAGAATCCTGAAAATGCAATCGTTAGACAGGTTCAGTTTGCCTGTAAACTGTGCCAATGAAATCTCTAGCTTCCTCAAAGGTCTTACAGGAGTGCTGTCCTTCTTAGAAATAAAGACACCTAAAGATTCTGGAACTGCAAAGCCCTTTATGTTTGCAAAGCAAACAGCTACGAATTGTGCAAATGAAACGTCACTATAACCAGCTGGGCTCGCCCTATATTTTCCCCAGTAGCCTTACTCCATAAATGTGTCATTTACCTAGAAGCAAATAATACAGTTGCAATTCACTTGCTGACATATTGGAGAGACTTTCTCCAAATGCACCACTAGTAATAGTTTTTCCCAGCCTAAATTTTATATGCCACAGTGGTATTAAGGCATCTCTCTTTGGCCCCAAAGATATGGTAAATATGCTTCATAGCAGAAATTGAAATGGTTGTATGATTGTTGCAGTAAGGAGAAAATTCTGTCAATTCCTGTTTGTTTATCTCTGGCATTTCTCTAAAGATGCACCCGCAAGCACTCCTGAATTTGTACTGAGAAATATTTTACTGTATTCCCTCACCTCTTTGCATGATTTATGCCATTCAGCAGCGAGGAAGCACAGATTGCAAGTCTCCAGGCATGAAGATCTCTTGTAAGACAGGGTTCTGCACATATAAATGTTGGTAAACCAGACGGGCTTTTTTTTTTTTTTAACCTTGTTGAGTTCTGCAGCAATTTGAAATTCATAAACCACTGATTGAAAACCTGGATTAAGGAGATATGTGACACCCTAGATGGCTCAGAATTGCATTGGTATGTTCCCTCTCTCTCTCCTCTCTGCATAGCACACAACACAGGATGTCAAGGCCCCCTATGTCCATGATTGCACTTAATCATATTCCTCCTGAACAGATGATGCTCTGGATGCAGAAAGTATGAAATTCAGAGTGTAAACATTTCAGGATTAATCTGATCTACTATAGGTGGAAAGCTAATCACTAAAAATGAAATCTCATTTTCTTGAATGCAACACGGTCTTCCTTTCGCCAAAGGGCCAGTGCTGATCAGCTTAAGATCTTATCTTTGTAATAAAAACCCAGCAAATCCCAGTGTGTGTCCATGTGTAGTGCAGCCGATAAATACAGGTGATTGTACTGTGGCAAGGAATGGGGTGATATTGTTAGTCTTTATATGCTCACGGAACTAGAATATTGAAATGTATTTTTTTCAATTCGCTTTTGATGCTCCAAATACAGGAAGTGTTCTATGACCTTGTTAACATACTGTTCCCTCTAAGCTGCATGGCCATGTGGAGCCTCTGTGAAGGTGCTTCCGAGTTCAGCCATGGTAATGTTGACGATGATGATGATGATGGTGACGATGATGATGTCATTGCCAAGTGTTCCAGAGATGTCTGTCTGCAGCCCCCATACTCATGTAACTGCAGAGGCTCTCCATGTTTACAGAATTTCTGAACACAATTATAGAGTTAGGGCGCAATCCTAACATGGAGTTAGGCCGGCACAGTTATGCCAGCAAAGTTAGGCCGGCACAAGGGCCACCGTAAAGCATGTTTGGACCACTTTCAGAGTCAGAGAGGATGGCATACATCTGTGTGCTGGCCTCTCTAACTCCAAGAGTGCTCCAGACATACTTTACAGTGTTCCTTGTGCCGGGACACTGTACCTAGAAAGTAAGTTCCGGAGGGTGGTGACCCAAGCAAGTTTTCTTGCTTGGCATCATAGTCATTGACCTTTGGTGTCCCTCAGAGCTCTATTCTGTTCCCCATGGTTTTAAACATATATATGAAATGCTAAGGAAGATCTTCAGGGGGGTTGGGATTGGGGGTCACCAACATGCAGATGACACCCAATTCTGGACACCTTTCCAGGGGAGGTCCAGAACCAGTATTTCATGTCAGTAATGGATTAGATTAGAGCAGTGCTTCTCAAACCTTTTAGTACTGGGATCCACTTTTTAGAATGAAAATCTGCTGGGACCCACTGGAAGTGATGTCATGGGTGGAAGTACCATCATTGTGACACCAGAGCCTGCTGCTTTTCAGGAATGCAGCAATAAATTGGGTTATTTCTCAGCCATTTTCCAATAGCAAAGTAAATTAGGAAGAAAAAAAAGCCTGTTTACAACCTTGACACAAGCAAATCAACCACACAGCTATCCCTCTTTCCAGCTTCCCACCTTCCCATATTTTCAATATCACTGCTCTAGGTGCTTCACAACCCACCTGAAATTGGCTTGCGACCTACTGGTGGGTCCTGACTCACACTTCAGGAACCACTGGATTAGAGTGACTAAACAGATTGGAATAAATCTGGAGAAGAAAGAGGTATTGCTAGAGACCAGTGTCCTGAAATATGGCTTGTCGTATTGTTCTTGATGAGGCAGCACCCCACTTTGAAGGAGCAGGTGCACAATTCTAGATCCTGGATCCCATCTTGGATTGTCAAGTGTCAGTGGTGGCTAGGAGTACTTTTAACTTGCTTGAGCTGGTTCTTTCCTGGATCAGAAAATCTGGATCTGGAAAGAATTGCTTTTTTTCCTAGATCAGATGCACCCAGCACTGGTAGTTTCTAGATTGTACTACTGCAATATGCTCTATGAGGGGCTGACCCTGAAGACTGCCTGGAAACATCAATTAGTATAGAATGCAGCCGCTAGGCTCCTTACAGGAGCAAGAGCATGTGATCTTGTCACGATAATGTCACAAGAGCCCTATAATGTCACACCCATTAATCCATCATTGCTGGCGGCTTGTACATTTCCAAGCACAAAAGTGCTGATAATGACCCATCTAAAAACCCCAAATCTTTGGACCCATATACTTGAAGAACTGAATCTCCCTGTCCCATGTGGTCTTCTCAGGTTGTCAAGTTTCAGGCACTATTGCAGGAAGGGGCAAAACAGAGCAGTGAGGGGCATGATGGGGTGGGTGGGGAGGCAGTCCTACTTGCCCCAGTGGATGCTGGCACCTCTGGCAACTGACCTGGAGCATTGCCCTGTGCTCCAACATCAGACATTATGCAACAGCAGAAGTCTTTTCTGCTGTCTCAAAGCCCAACATAGAACCCTTGTAATATGCTTTCAAGGAACCCGAAAGCTGGTACACTGGTCTTGTCCATAGTAATTGGCTGTCAGTTGACATGGTTCTTTGGAGCAACCATAAGGTGACAGTCCACACTGAAGGTTTCCTTTAGGTCAGTGGTTCTCAAACTTCTTAGACTGGACCCACGTTTTAGAATGGCACTCACATCGGGACCCTCCGGAAGTGATGTCATTAACCTAGAAGTGACATCATGGCAGGAAGTGCTGTCATTGTAACATTCTAAAATGACACTCTTGAAATGCAAATTGGCATTCTTGGACTGCAGCAATTGTACAACCATGAAACATACCTGATGGGAAGCAGAATTAGGACAATGTATTATGTAAAAGCACTGACCTCAAAACAATTAAAAAAAAACCCTCACTTGAAAATCAAACTGTTAACACTCACAAAAGGAATATAGCAACAGTGAGGTCTGCAGCTTCCAAGATGGCTGCTCTCAGTTCCCTGCAATCCACCTGACATCATGTTGCGACCCATCAAGTGGGTCCCAACTCACAGTTTGAATAGCACTGCTTTAGGTTATGGGGCATATTTGTATCAGGAGCAAAAATATACCAGCGGAATGTGGGAGGGCAGGCACCTATTAATTGCACGGTTGACTAAGCCTATCTAGGAAAACAAACATCTGTGATTTCCTAGACTGAATTAACTTGATCCATTTATGGTCTTAGTTTCAAAGGAAAAAAAAAAGGTCTTAAAGGAGGACATATTTAAAAAAAACTGCGTAGTGGTTGTCTGGAAATTGCATGGCACACTCTCTAAAACAGTTCTTTGAAGTGAAAGGCCTTTTCTTAGTGTGTACTTCTTTGGCATTATCTTGCCTTTAAATTGAACTGCACTTCAACTGTAGTACCCTGCAGAGCAAATAAAATTCTCCCCTGTTTTCCCCTTGCAGAAAGCAGGTGATAGTTAAGTGTGAAAATGAATGAGAATAACACATGTATTAACCTCAGAAACGAGAGGGTGTACAACAAATGCCTGCCTTTCTCGCTTTGCCTGAGGACAAAAGGCAGGCAGTTTCTTCTTGACTTTCCCTCTCCATGACGGTGTGCCCGAAGTTGCTCACTGTTTCATACAAAACAGAGTAGCGCTCATCTCTGTGTGGTATCACCTGCTTTCTGCATCTTGGTCCTCTCCTCACTTTCATAGACAACTGTTTCTAATTTTTAGTGATTCTATTTGACACCACAGAAGTAAGCACAGCCCCCCTCCCCTTGCAAGAGAGCTGAAAAATTCATCTCAAGCACACCATTTCCCCCTCTTACTTCAAGCAGGTGATTTTCCTCTTGGTCTTCAAGACCTGGTAATCAGCCTCTTTCTTTCAAGACTCCCAGATTTCAACAGAGCTCTCAGCACTATTGATATAAGCACCTGCCACATATATTAATATTGTGATTCTTCTAATTCCTGAAGCATAAGACATGGCAGATTACAGGTGGCCCATCCACCCAAACTGTTTCTGCTTGGTTTCTTTGTTGTCTTTGATGTTTTATTTAAAGTTCTAACTTAATTTAAGTTGCATTTGGCCATTCCCTTTCCCTTTGAATTACAGAGTTTTGAATTGAATTATTACCCCTAAACTTCTAATAGGGGTGATATGTTTCACTCAAGTTTTATTTTTTTCTCTGTGTTCTTCCTTCTAACATTACATAGTCCTGAAACAGGAGTATTCCATGTGCAGGTATACTTAAGACACAGTGAGTTGGTTCAAACGAGATGTTGCCAACCTACCCCAGCCCCATGTGATAAGGATGCAAATGTGCTGGGAATGCACACAGTCTCACCCCTCCTGTCGTGGCCAGGCACCCCCACTCAGGGCACAATCCTAACCTGGAGTTAGGCCAGCCCACATTAAGCCAGCAAAGTTTGGCCAGCACAAAGGCCACCGTAAAGCACTTTTGGACCACTCTCAGAGTCAAGGAGGATGGTGCACGAGGATGGCAAACTTTGCTGGCCTAACTCCAGGTTAGTATTGCGCTCTTAATTGCATTGTGGAGCTATTGGTCACAACCAGTGATGTCATCCGGGCACGCCAGGAACCAGAACGCCCGGATGATTGGCAGCCCTCTGCCCCTATGGCGGAGGCCAGCCACGCCTCCCTGCGCCTGGAATCGCTTCATTTCAGAGCGATTCGGACGCGCGGGAGGGTGGGCAGGCCCAGAAGCAGCTCGCCTGTCCTCGGGAGAGGCGGTGCGGCCTGGGCCCGTCCGCAGAACTAGCGGAATGGCGTACCAGGCCGTTCCGCCAGGATGACACCGCTGGTCACAACCACCTCTCTCTGTGTGGTTCTGCCGTGGCAGTGAGGCTCTAGAACTGCCAGGCTCTAGAACTCATTCCACTCGTTCCTCTGCTCTTAGGCCTCACAGAGGGCATGTGATATTCTCTGAGTATGGCAAGGATTTATACCCTGACTGTTGTCCTAGTTTTTTACCTTTCTGCTAGTTTTCTTTCTGTAATGCTGTTCGGAGTTTTATGGTTTTCCTTTTTTATGTGTTTGATTTTAAGGTTCTTAATAAACCTGAAATAATAAACCTGAACTCCCAATGGGGCTGGCAAAAGGCATTAAAAAGGCCCTGTTGGATCACACGAAACCCTATCTAGCATCTGGCTTCAAAAGGTGGCCCAGCAACTGCCGCTGGGAAGCCTATAAACAGGAAACAAAGGCATACTTTTTACCCATCATTGCATTCCCTACAATTGGTGTTCCAGGGCATATGGCTTCTGAAGACAGAGGTGGTGTGTAGCCATCATGACTAGTAGATATAGATAGAAATGTTCTGAATGAATTTGTCCAACCCCTTTCAAAACAATGGGGCAAAGCAATCCTAACCAGCACTTAAGCCCGCATAGGTGCCCGGTACCAGCCTCCAGGTGTTGCAAACATGCCATAAAGCATGTTCGTGCCACCTTGGGCATCAGCAGAATCGGTGCAGAGGTCCAGGCCAGCTCCTAGAGGACGGATTTGGACCCTACCCATACGTTTGTACCAGCTGAGGTTCAGCACAGTGGATAGGTGGTGGGAAGGCACACTGGATCCAGCCAGGGGGGTGGGGTGGACTGGCTGCAGCAGTGTAGGTCGAATACCAACATAAGAACGTAAGAAGAGCCCTGCTGGATCAGGCCAAAGGCCCACCTAGTCCAGCTTCCTGTATCTCACAGCGGCCCACCAGGCGCCCCAGGGAGGCATGAAACAACAAGATGCTTGGATCCTGTTGCCACTCCCTTGCACCCAGTACTCTGAAGTAGCCTACTACTAATGTAAGGAGGTTGCATAATCCATCATTGCCTATAGCCCAAGATGGACTTTTCTTCCAGAAATCCGTCCAATCCCCTCTTAAAGGCATCTAGACCAGATCCCATCACCACCTCCAGTGGCAAAGAGTTCCACAGATTAACTACCCACTGGGTAAAAAAAGTACTTCCTTTTATCTGTTTTAACTCTCCCAACCCTCAGTTTTAGTGGATGCCCCCTGGTTCTGGTGTTGCGAGAGAGGAAAAAGAACATCCCTTTATCAACTCTATTCCTTCCGTGCATAATTTTGTATGTCTCAATTATGTCCTCCCTCAGGCGCCTTTTTTCTAGGCTGAAGAGCCCCAAACGCTGCAGTCTTTCTTCATAAGGGAGGTGCCCCAGCCCCGTAATCATTTTTGTCGCTCTCTTCTGCACCTTTACAGCTCCACTATGTCCTTTTTGAGGTGTGGTGACCAGAACTGTACACAATATTCCAGGTGCGGCCTTACCATCGATTTGTACAATGGCATGATAATGTTGGCTGCTTTATTCTCAACCCCTTTTTTAATGACCCCAAGCATGGAATTGGCCTTCTTAATTGCTGACGCACACTGGGTCGATACCTTCATTGAATTGTCCACCAGCACCCCAAGATCTCTCTCTTGAGCTGTCACAGACAGCTCAGAACCCATTGACTATTGGTGAAGTTTTGGGTTTTTGTCCCAATGTGCATCACTTT
Source organism: Lerista edwardsae (assembly GCA_029204185.1). Classification (NCBI taxonomy): domain Eukaryota; kingdom Metazoa; phylum Chordata; class Lepidosauria; order Squamata; family Scincidae; genus Lerista; species Lerista edwardsae. The sequence goes on from JAJKFI010000012.1 coordinate 13,850,596, forward strand.
ACACTTGTCTACATTGAAACACATCTGCCATTTTGCTGCCCATTCCCCCAACATGGAGAGATCCTTCTGGAGCTCTTCACAATCCCTTCTGGTCTTCACCACCCGGAAAAGTTTTGTGTCATCCGCAAACTTGGCCACCTCCTTGCTTATCCCTGTCTCCAGGTCATTTATGAACAAGTTGAAAAGCACCGGCCGCAAGACAGATCCCTGGGGCACTCCACTTTTCACCTCTCTCCATTGTGAAAATTGCCCATTGACCCCCACTCTCTGTTTCCTGGCCCTCAACCAATTCTGAATCCATAAGAGGACCTGCCCTCTTATTCCCTGACTGTGAAGTTTCTTCAGCAGCCTTTGGTGGAAGACTGTGTCAAACGCCTTCTGAAAATCCAGGTATATGATATCCACAGGTTCACCCACATCCACTTGCCTGTTGACCTTTTCAAAGAATTCCAAAAGGTTCGTGAGGCAAGACTTACCCTTACAGAAGCCATGCTGACTTTCCTTCAGCAGTACTTGTTCCTCTACGTGTTTTAGGATTTTATCTTGATGAGGCTTTCCACCATCTTACCCGAAACAGACGTTAGACTGACCGGCCTGTAGTTTCCAGGTTCCCCCCTTCTCCCTTTTTAAAAGATTGGTGTGACATTGGCTATCCTCCAATCCTCTGGCACCGTGGCTGTTTGAAGGGACAAGCTGCGTACTCTAGTTAAGAGGTCAGCAACTTCGTTCTTTAGTTCCTTAATAACTCTTGGGTGTATACCATCTGGGCCTGGTGACTTATTTATATGTAGTTTATCAACCCCTGGCCCTAGCCCAACAGTGCACAGCCACAGAGCACTATTTCCTGCACACTCAGTATTCTTTGCAGTTTTTTTTTAAAGCCACTAGTTGAGTGCTTTGAAAGATGCTGCTTACACTCCACTTTTGATGGCAGGGAGCCAATTTACCATTTATTTCATGCTTGTTCACAAGTGCTATCACTGGCCAGGCTGAGGATGAAATAGAATGCAGGTGGGGAGTATGGAGTTATTACGAAGCGGCATGAGCGCAATGGTTTTAATCTGCCCCTTTAAACAGGCATGGTACTGCAAATAGACTTCCCCTTCTCAGCCGATCAAAATGGACTGGCACTTGTTGGTGCCTAGAATGGTATTGTATAAATGTCAGCTTAGCAAAGCAGCCGCATATATCACTGTCAGGGTTGTCTTACCTTGTTCCACGTGGAAGAGGATAAGTCGTGCAAGAGTTGTTTTCATTATGGATGGCCCGTGACCAGTAACAGAGATGGCACCAACAAGAGTGTCAGTGTAGCCCTCTAAACCTGTTTAACAAACAGTGCGTGAGCTACATGTCCCAAGTGCAATCAGCTCAGTTTGGCAACAGCACTTGGACTTTACAAAGAGAATTTGCTGTGGAATAGTTCACAGTAATTATTATCAACTGACCACCAGGAATGCATGTGGTCCCCCTTTCCAACACATAAATTAAAGTGAGGTCTGAACTTTCAATTCAAATGTCATCGAACAATTGTGAATTCTGCTTTTGCTATTTTGGTGGTAACCAAAAGGTAATCCAGATCAACTGTGGGTGTAAAGGCATATCTACTTTCCAGATCCCCCAATCACAACCAGTCTTTGTGATATTGTAATGATATATACAAGAGATATATAAATGTTTTTATGACATCACGAACAGTTTCCAGTGGCCATTTTGGGGTGCTGCTGCAAATGGTGGTGGCGGTTCTGGCACTTGAAGGTGACCTGCTGATCCTGCAACGGGTAAGCCATTGAGGAGGTGGGGTGGAATGGGGCATGGAAGGGGAGGAATGGGGGAGTGTTTGGGTATGGAGGGATGGGCAGGAGGCAGAATGGGGTGGGAGGATGGATCCTGGTGTCAACAACGTGCAGCAGGATCCTTCCCCCATTCCTTCCCCCTTATTCTCCTTGGTTCTGCTCCACCGACATGGCTGGTACAGATCCGAGGAGACCCACTGAGGCAGCTGAAACTTACCCCAAGATAAGGAAACTTGTTCCTTGACCTCAAGGACTGCCTACTGCTTACTGGGACGGTCTACTGCAGGATGGCACATGTGCTGCATTGGTTCAGCTGCAGTGGCGAGGATTTAGTTAAGATTGTGCAGTAAGCTAGGTGGTGCCTAAGTGGATCGCAAGTGCACTACTGAGGGCGCAATCCTATACTGTGCTGGCCTTGTAAGGCTGACATAGCAGGGCAATATCCTAAGGCCCATTAGGAGGCAGCAGCGCAGTGCAGGTCAAGGGGTGGTTTTTCCCTTACACCCGCGTAAGCTCCAGTCATCCCTATGGGCCTATTTGGATCTTGCGCCAGCTGGATGCTGTCGCAAACACACCATAAGAGGAATATGGACAGGAGCAGCCCGAATTGAGGCCGCCATGGCCGGGGACGGGGCTTAGGATTTGGCACTACGGCTGTCCTGTGTCACAACTGCGTCATAACCACGGTCTCTGCCCACTGCGCCTCCTAGTAACGCCCCTGGAACGCCTCTGGAACGCCCTCACGGAGGCCCTGCGCTGCCGCGAGTGCCGGCTGAGCACCTTAGCACTGACGCAGATGCCATTCACGGCATGTTCGCGACAGCGTCCGGCCGGTGCAAGAGCACAGTGCCAGCGCTAAGGGGGGTATAGGATTGCACTGTGAGAGACTCTTGAATAGACTCTATATGATTCAGGGCTCAATGCTAACCTGGAGTTAGGCAGGCTCATTTAGGCCAGCAATGTTTGGCCAGCACAAGGGACACTACAAAGTATGTTTGGACCACGCTCAGAGCCAGAGAGGCCAGTACACAGACGTGCGCCACCTTCCCTGACTCTGAGAGTGGTCCAAATGCACTTTATGGTGGTCCTGGTGCCGGCTAAACTTTGCTGGCCTAACTGTGCTGGCCTAACTCATAGGTTAGGATTGTGCTTTCAGAACAAATGTGCCAAGCAACAAATTGCAGAAATAGCAGCCCTCTGAGAATCACTAGCCAATCAAACTTGACCAAAAGTTAGGGTTTTTTTTTTAACCTCCAGGTAGTAATCAATTAGGGATGGGCTGTGCCCAAAGCCCATCCACTGAGGGCACAATCCTAACCAATTTTCCAGCACAGAGGTAAGGGCAATGCAGCTCCAAGGTAAAGGAACAAACATTCCCTTATGTTGAGGAGGCCTCCATGACTGCCCCTCCCCCAACTGCAGGATGCAGCACATACCCTATTGGCACAGCTATGCCGCTGCTGGAAAGTTGGTTAGGATTGTGCCCCGAGTCATGCCCCAGGAAACTTGACTGGGAGAAATTTCTCAGCATCCATCCAACATCATATTGGGCAGCGGTGGCAATCTACTTGGGGAAGTGAAAATCACAGAAAGAGGGAAAAGCATCACCCTAGCTTCCATTTTCTAATTTGATGAGCTTTTACATTATAAGTAAACTATTAATCTATAACCTATGGAGGTCAATGAGGTGCAGCCACAGAAAATTGTACAGTGTGTGAACTACACTTCAGCTTCAGTTAAACAGAGCACCCTGAATACTGAGTGCAGAATCTTCCAGGTATCCTGAGCTAAGCACTAGAAATATCTCAGCCCCTTTGGAAGAACACTGAAACGTAGAGTGCAATCCTAACCTGGAGTTTGGCCGGCACAAGGGCCACCGTAAAGTGACTCTCAGAGTCAGGAAGGATAGTGCATGTCTGTGTTTTGGCCTCTCTGACTTCAAGAGTGGTCCGAACACACTTCATGGTGGCCCTTGTGCCGGCCAAACTTTGCTGGCCTAACCTATGCTGGCCTAACTCCAGGTTAGGATTGCACGCTCAGACTCCTAGAAAGGCTGGTGTTGCACAGTTCTTTGTGATACATGGAGCATTTCCTGCCCCAGCAAACTGACAAAGAACTGCTCCCCTAAGTGATGAGAACCTGCAGGAATGGCAGTGTTGGCCTGACACGGAACAAAATGTATGCAGCAGTTCATGTCATGAAAAAGGCTGCAATTCTACTGTGCCCAAAGGTAAGGAATCATGGAAGATGTAAGCAAATGACTGGCATAAGTAGGAAATAATGGCCTTTTCCATCATAAACTGTAGGTGGCACCATTTTTACACGGAAAAAGAAGCCATTTGTATCTCAGCAAACGCCTTAGTAGGCAGAAACGGGGACAATCCCCGGCTGTAGGAGTTTGTCACAAAATGGACACATAAGGTCAAATAAATGTTGGTTACACAGGTCATGAGAGAATGATGAGGACCAGGCAGAAGCACATCAATCATTGCACTCAAGACCTCAATGTGGGTCAAATCCAATTACCTGCAGGTGGTAAGAAGGCTGCAAACGGTGAGAGAGCCTTGGGAAAGCCTTTACATCACACAGATCATCGGGGGAAGGGGGAAGTGCTCTCTTTTTAAATGAAAAGCTCAAGTTGAAGAGAGGCAGCGGAAGGGGAATAAGCATATGAGGAACTTATCAACGTGTCTCCCAAAGCAGCGTCTTTGAGCTCAGTCCTACCCCTGTTTACTCAGAAGTAGGCCTAATTTTGTTCAATGGAGTTGACACTCAGAGCGCAATCCTAAACTGAACTTAGGCCGGCACAGTTAGGTCAGCAAAGTTTGGCTGGCACAAGGGCCACCGTAAAGCGCTTTTGGGCCACTCTTGCAGTCAGGGAGGATGGCACATGTCTGTGTGCTGGTCATGTGCTGGCCTCTCGGACTCTGAGCGTGGTCCAAACATACTTTACCGTGTCCCCTGTGCCAGCCAAACTTTGCTGGCCTAGCTTATGCCAGCCTAACTCAGTTTAGGATTGCGCCCTCAGATGAGTGTGCATTGGTTTGTGATGTTGGAAGATTAGCAGTGACATGAATATTTCCCTACTAATTAACGAAATTAGTAACAATTAACAAAAGAGCAAAATCTAGCAAAAACGGCCAGTATAAAAATAATGGTTTGGACTCTACATTTCACCAGTCGCGTCCCTGGCTCACTTGCCACTCCAGGGCTAGGAAGTAGACTGCCACCCCCACCCCCACCCCCCAGACTGCCACCCCCAACTCACCTCACATGTTCTGGCGCCTCACGTTGCCCTCCAAATTCTAAGCCAAAGCCATACTTGAGGTTTCAGTGACACCCAGGAATGGCTGAAGCAGCGAATCAGGTTCTTGCATCTTCTCTGAGCAGAAGAAATAGGGTCCCCTTGTAAATCAGGCAGTTGAGCAGCTAGGCTGGCTGATGCCTGGGGCCAGGTGACCCGATGACATCCCCCGCATCACCCCCCCCGTGTCTGCACTGTCACCCCTGCCCCCTGCATATGCAGCCCTGGCCTTGGAAACTGCTCCATGGTAGGGCTGAATTCATTGTGCTTGCTGCATGCCACAGGTAACAGTTGAATTCCCCCTCAGCGGAGATGGTGGAAAACTGCCGGTCCATTATGGGGACAAAGTACCCCGTTAGCCTCAACTTAGTTACACCAATGACATCAGAACATTTTGATCCCTTTTAGATTGCTTCCACTGAAGCTCTTTTCCCCTCAAATGGCCATATTTATTCATTCATTTTTAAAACAGAGAATCCATAGAATGTTTTCATCAGATCATAGCATTCCACTGTGCTGTCCACCTATTTTATTCAGAATTTTATTTGTGACTATATGTGATGATATATCATTATATCATCACACATGATGATACATCATTATATGTGATGATATTGTTTTGGCTATAAGATTCAATTGAGTAGCACTGCCTTGTGGGTGAACAAAACACTTTTGAGGCTTTTCAGGGCAACTGTTACAAAAAGAACCCAGTGAAATGAAGTGCTTCAACTGCAACTACACCAGCTTTGACCAGCTACTTCTCCAGCTTGGACTCTTCTTCCCTCATTCCTCCCTTCTCCTCAATCAAAATACTAATAAATAAAATTTCTACTCTGACAGTATTCTGAGATTACGTACTAAACAAAACAAAATGTAAAGCTTTCTTTTTCCAGCTTAGCCTATTTTATTGTGACTTGCTCAGCCATCTGGAGCTGATGATTGCCCCTTAATTGCCCCTTGTATGAATGATGACTTGTGCCAGGCAACCCAATCCTATGGTGCAGGGCTCCTGTAGGAGCATCAGTGCCAAAATGGCTACCGCTGCAGCCAACGGGCGCCGCAGCAGCTGTCAGAAGCTCCCCGGGGAAGGGGACATTTTTCATTGTGAGAGAGCTTTGATCTCTCTATAAATGAAGGTCCCCTTCCCCTGGGTAATCTCGCTGGCCCTGCAATGGGCCACCTCAAGCCTGTGCTGGCTATTTTGCTGGTGCAAACTTGAGAACCTCTCTGGCGGGCCACGTGGCCCGACACAGAGGTTAGGATTCAGTGGTGGAGGCTGTTGGAGTTGGCGCAACTCCATCTGCTATCTAGAGGGGGCAGTCTAATGTCCAATAGGGGAAATGTGATGTCCTGTGACCTTTCTTACCTATCCTCTCTGTGAACCTGTGGGGGCATGGCCTTGACCCTACTTCCTTCCTTTCTGCTCTGAGCACATCCCTTTTGTCTCCTGACCATCAAGCTGATAAGATGTGTGTACCAGGGGCTCTGATGCCCTCCGCCATCTTGAGCACACTTCCACGCATGGTGATGCAGCTGTAGGGCATTACCTCTGTAAGTATTAGATGTACCTCTGATCCTAATCAGACGCTGTAGATATGCAACCAATGGAACTGTGAGTAAACTATTCTTTTTGCATCTGTACCAAGCCGCTGCCTTTTGTTTATTAGCAGTCAGCCTGGGTGAGGGAGGTTCCCATGGGTGATCCAAAGGGGGAATCTGCTGCTTTCCCCCATCACCAATAAGAAATAATTCCAATAGAGGCCACTGCCAGTCCCACCTCTGCCTGGTCCTCCCCTTGCCCAGTTTCACACTCTCTCCCTGCTGTAAAATAGCACATTGCTGCTATGCTATTAACAGCCAGGTAGCTCTGCGCTGGGCCCTCCTGGTGCTAGGACCAAGCACTTCCCTGTATTATGGCCAGCCGAACTTAGTAAAAGTCAGGAAGCCAGCGGAGTGCAGAAGCGCCCAAGTGCCGCAGCAACCGCAGACCAATGAAACACAAACCAGCATGTTATCTTGCTTGGGACATGTATTGTAGTTGTTCCAGGGATTAGGCAGTCAGAATAGTCAGTGATACAGTCCAGGTTCAAAGCACGTTTAAGGTAAGCAGAATAACAAGCAGCAATAAACTATTTGAACAAATACCTCCACGGACTTAAATCACTCGCTAAATCCACCACAAAGCAACTCAACCACCCCAACTAACTAGTCACACGGTCACAGTTACACCTGAGAGACTCCTGGTTACTGCTTATATTCCACCCTTGACCAATCACAGCAGTGCTGACTCACTGCCTGGTAAGTTTGCATTTCAGCGCTACAGACAGCATACAGCTGCACTGTGTTGCCTTAATTAGTAGCTCCTCTCTCTCTCTCTCTCTCTCTCTCTCTCTCTCTCTCTCTCTGTGTGTGTGTGTGTGTGTGTGTGTGTGTGTGTGTATTTCCCAAGTTACAAAATTCCTTAGCCTGTCTTTTTAAGACTCTTAAAGCTTCACAGCCAGGGCTGGCTCTAGCAGCGGTGGGGCCCAATGTGAGGCATTCCTATGGGGCCCCCAACCCTCCCTGCAGGGAGCCACGTGCAAAGCATGGCATGTGGAAGTAGTTGGTGGTGATATCATAACATCACCGCCAACTGCTTCCAGGTAGCCCATCTTGGGCTGTTCAGAGGCAGAGGCAGGTGGGAGAGATCAAGGTAAAGCTGCTCTGCTCACCCCACTGACTTGCAGCCCATAGAGATCCTAGCTGCAGCCACAGGCAATATGCTCACCCTGCTAGTGCGGGGCCCCCTGAAGCGCGGGGCCTGATGTGACGACATTGGTCACATTGGCTTAAAGCCAGCCTTGCAGTGGCGTTTCTACAGGGATGGCAAAGCTCTAAGTTTTGCAAGAAGCCTTACCTTGCAATGGAAATCATTCCTCTCCTGCACCGTTTTAGCCAATCCTCACAGGGAACAGCAACATCTTGGCGTTGCTTACTGGCTACAGCAGCAAGGGAGAGGAGGGATTTACATGACAGGGTAAGGCTCCTTGCAACCCTTAGAGCTTTGCCCTCCCTGTAGATCCGCCTCTGCAGCCTTGTTCACAGCTTAACATGTACCACTGACTGTAAAGACACAGGTGTTCAATATGGGGTGTGTTCACATGAGAGAGAGAGAGAGAGAGAGAGAGAGAGAGAGAGAGAGGAATTACTAGTTTATTTTTTCCTCTTTCCTTCATTTTTAGAGAGATAAAAGCTCTCTCACAATGACAGAAAGAAATGAAAACCACCACCATTTAGGATTACAGCCTTAACATAACATTAGAAGCCCAATCAATTCACAGACACACACCACTGAGGAAAACATACTGGCTAAATTAAGGGGCAAGTCATCATTAATCCTGCAGTCATGGTTAACAGGGAAGTAAAGTAATAAAACTAGCTGAACCTGCAACCAGGACACTTTCATTCGCCACTGGAAATGTCATTTGCTGAATAACTTTACTTATGAGTAGACATTATTAAAAGACACTTCACTATGAGGAAAGGCATTGCTGGATAATATGGTATGAGTGGAAGTGCTTTGGATGCTCTATTTTAATTCCAGTTCCAGTTAATTGCAGTAAAGCATGTCTCAGAATGGTAAAAGGCTCTACTGTGAATGGAATTGGGCAGGAATCTTTTACACACTTCCTTGGAAGTAATTGTGGAACTTCTTTTCTGGAATTTATCAGTGAGGAAGCCAGTATTTTCAAAACAGCATATCAGTACCAATATAGGTCATGTTGCAAACAAAACCCCAAGGAGTTCAATAGGACGTTCTTGTTAATATGCTTAGGATTGCAGCTTTAGACTGCGGAAGTTATTACAAAGTTCCCTCCAGTCAAATAAAAGGGAGCAAAACCCTCCTAGTTAAATCATTGTCTGAAACTGTACTGAGGAGCACCATTGGCCTCCCCACAACTAACACCTGAATAGAGCTTTCATCTTCAACGTGCTGAACGAACATAAATTAATGAATCCTCACAGTATTCTGATAAAGTCGCATAAAAATTCTGTCCCCCATTCCCTGCCGCTCTAAAGGATACAATTACGCCAAACTGTCCGCCAGTTTTGGCATAATTATGCCAAAACTGTAGCCTGGCTGGATGCATCTTTGCAAACTGAGATATAATAGGAGATCTAGGGCGCTGTCAGTGCGTTGGGCTCTACTCATGAGATGCTCACTCAGGCAGGGCAGACAAACCATCTCTAAACCCACCTGAGAGCCCCCTGGTCAACCACCAGGACATGCCGAAGCCACGTTAAAGTTCCAGTTTCACTGTAGAGCAATTCACTTCTTCCCCTTGAATACACACACCACTCTAAACAGAGTAAAGATTCAGGGCCCAATCCCACCCAACTTTCCAGCACTGATGCAGCCACAACACAGCCCAGAGTTAAGGGAACAAATATTCCCTTATGTTGAGGAGGCCACTGTGACTACTACTCCACTGCAAGATGGAGCACAGGCTCGTTGGTTGCATCAGTGCTGGAAAGTTGGGTAGGATTGGGCCCCACCCAAGAAGGTTGAGCATTTCAAGGGCTGCTCTTGCAGATGTTCAATACATAAACACAGCCAACATAAAAATAAAGAACATTACTAAAGTACACTACACAGTCTTCTAGTTACCAAGAGGGTTGCTGAGGTCATCGTCGATAGTCAGACAGACAGAGGCTTTCATGACATTTGCCAGTCATCATGTGCATCCGTAGGGCAGTGCTATTCTTCTAGGAATTTGGAGTTAGCCCCACAAGAGGTTCTGACCCAATCGTAACTCTGTAAAATTGCTGACTCATTATCACCCCATCCTAGCTCAATTAGAATTTGTCAGCAAGTATCCCTTTCTGGCCCTTTCCCAACTTCATTACTTGCACCTGTGGTTGTTCTGAGACTCTTGGTTGTTCTCAAAGCTTCAAGGCTCTTCTCTACTCCCCATATCCTGCTACTTCAAAGCCTCCCATTTTCCTGTATTAGTTTACATGTCACACACTTCAGGGAGCCAAGGTCTCCCTAGTAATATAACTGTTCCTAAAGATAATAGGAACTCATCCCATATTCCACAGAACATCAAATGGTGTTACAAGGAAATCAAGCATAGGTGTTACAATTCAATGCAGTTTTCATTCTTATACCATAACATGCACAATAGCACAATATGCACCAATCTATTCTATTACTATATGTGTTTAAACCATGAAACTTTGCCTCACTCTTATGGCAGGCGCAATCCTAACCAACTTTCCAGCCCTGACATAGCTGTGTCAATGGGGAAATGTTTTGCATTCTGCAGTAGAGTGGTAGGCATGGACACTTCCTCAAGGTCAGGGAACGTTTGTTCCCTTACCTCAGAGCTGCATTGCCCTTACCCTGGTGCTGGAAAGGTGGTTAGGATTGCGCCCCTAGTCACATATCTCTAAAATCATGGAGGCCTCCTCAAGGTAAGAAAACTTTTGTTTCCTTACTTTGGGGCTGCATCAGTGCTGGCAAAGTGGACAAGATGGAGCTTACTGTTCTTCCGGGAGCTTCTGTTCCATGCTGCCAATCTCCCCCAAACTGTACTCTGGCCAGCAGTGTGTCTCCGGAAATCCAGGCGCTAAGTCTGCTGTGGCAATGGAACCTGGAAGCGGTCGGCTGGTGTGGAGTTTGGAGGAGATTGGTGGTACTGAATGGAGGCTCCCCTGTGGAATGGTAAGCTCTGTTCATCCGGGGGACAGATCCGGATGTGCACTGAATTTAGCCCTTGGGCTGGGGTATAGAGAGGGCTGACCTACATAATTGTTCTAAAGAGAATACCTTCTCCAAGATAGTAACATGTCCAAAAGCCATCCGGATAAGAGGAGTCATTTAATTTGGGAAATATTCTATGGCATCAAGTCTCTTAAGAGCCCCTCTCTTATGCAGAGAATAATGCATCTGTAAGGCTGAAATCCTATATACATTTTCCAGGAAATAAGTCCTACTGAGTACAATGGGACTTACTTCTGAGTAGACATGCCTAGGATAGAGCTGTAGACTGCCCTTTTCACTGACTGGAGCCAAGTCTACAGAAAACGACATTTTAACAAGCTGTTGAAATCATCTCTGGGTTGTAATACATTTTAAACTGGTTTACACTAACTAAACCTTTTTGGAAAAAAATGCTATGCTAGACAAGAAAGGGTGTGAATGAACACGATCAAATAGTCCCTGGCACAAGTGTTATGGAGCATGATGGCAAAGCACTTCTACACTTTAATTAACCTTCCAAATTGTAATGTACATAAGAAAGGCAGTTTCATCTGGTCTCTTCTGCCTGCAGTCAAAGGTAAATTTGCAATCACTTGATTCCTAGGTCAGAGATGAACGGAAAAAAAAGGTGACTGGATCTCAAGGCTATATTGTTACGTTACCTTGGCTTCTATCTACATTATTTTACAGCCCAGGGTTATATTGTCTGAAGTGGAGGAAATAAAATTGGAATATTGAATGGGACGGACTGTGCTATTAGATAGGGACATAAAATGTTGTCCAGGACTGCAATCCTAGGCACCTTTTGGAATCTGTTGACCAGACTGGACCACAGCTCCCCAAACACATGGCCTCCAAGATCCAGTCCAGCCAGGCAATCCAGAAGAATACCATGGTCAAAGTTGTTGAAATCTGATGAGCAAGACCAACAGGGATGAAATTGCCCCGATTAGTTCCTAGATACTCCTCTATGGATGGATTAGGGCAGTCCAACCAGGGGCACTCTAACACCACAATCCATAGATAACCATGGATTCTGGCAACTGAAATCAGGGCAACATAAGATATTTTTGTTCTAATATCAGGCCTGAAGCTAGATTGAAAGAGGCCTAGGCTAGAAAATGCTGTTGTTGAGACACCACAACCTGCTCAATCACCTTGCCCAGAAACAGAAGGTTGACCCAGAAACAGAAGGAAACAGAGACTGACCAGTAACTATCCAATGTATGCGTCCCGGGAGGGTTTCTTCATGGTGAATCACAGCCAAAGGATCTAGCAATATACCTTTTCTCAGAGCTGAATTGACAAAACTTCTCTGCCTCCTAGGCAAGTCCCTCCCCAATAAGCCAGGCTGGGGTCAAGGGTCAAGTGGGCAAGCAGATGGCACCTGCAGGCTGCGCACTCTAAAATAATCCATAATAAGCATGTGCAGAGGGGATATCAGCAAAAACTGTTAATGAGGAGTCTAAGTTGTGGCAGAGATTTTATCTACAAAGTACCCAGCAAATTGGTCACAGTGAGACACTGTGTTGTTATCTAAGGCAGACAGAGTAATCCTGAGATAACTCTGAACAGCTCAGTTGGAGAACACTCTGCCAATGTAATGGGGCAAAGAAAAACACAGATTTCATTGCCATTGCAGCCACAGTGTGTAGACCCTAATGTGGGCTCTTACCCATGTTTGGTCAGATTTGACACAAGTTTTCCTCCACTGTTGCTCAAGGTTTCTTAGTTATTTCATTGCGCACAGCTTCCCAGAATATCCACGAGCCAGCTTAGCTGCATGATAAGGCAGAGGTTGCTCAGGAGTGATCACACCAAGAGCACCTGCCATTCTCTTTCCAGAGAGAATCACCAGACCTGACAGCAAGAGAAACATCACCACCCTCATGGATCAATCCAAGTTCATTAGCCTCCAAAAGTAGACCACCCAAAGGTGGACCTTTGAACAGGTCCAAAAATAGACCTGTCTCCACCCTAATGGAAGTAAGGGGCCATGACCAACCCAAACCCTACCAGGAAATGATCTTCCATGATAATGGAATGATGTCAATCACCTTCACACATAGATCACCATCTATCTGCCCTGCAGTAAATACTAGGTCTAATGCATTTCCCTCCACATGCACTGGGGCAGAAATTAATGGGCAGTGCAATCCTTGATTGCGCATAGTGTTGACACAACATTGTTGCATCGATGCTACATGCTTAGCGCTGACGTGGGGGGGGCCGAGGAACACCCCCGTGTTGGCACTAAAGCTCTGAAGCCGATGCTACGAGTAGCGTCGGCTTCAGAGCGCCAATGGAGAGCCTCCCATTGGCGCAAGGGAGGCTGTGTCCCATATCGGGACGGGGATTGGTGGGAGGGAAGGAGGCTGGGGGGGCGGAACATGGGCGGGCTCAGGAGGTGGCCATACCGCCACTTCCTAAGCCCATCCGCAAGGCTGCAAGGCCCCGATTCAGGCCATGTGGTCTCCTTGGATCTGCACCCGCTCTTTAGTGGGCGCAGATCCGAGGAGCACATAGGTGAGGCTGGAGCCTCCCCTACGGTAAGGGAGCGCATGCTCCCGTGCCGTGGGGAGGGCTCCAGCCTCTCCTATGCAGCGTCGGATATGGCGCTGCCAAGTCGGCCTCGCCATTTCGGCACTGCATAGGATTGCGCCCTGAGACAGGACCATGATTGTTATGAAATTTGAGCAGCTCTTAAACTGAATTAGCATGGCTCTTGAAGACTCCCCCCCCCAAGCAACAACTGGGGTGACTCTAACACCATGCCCAGTCATCCCTGCCAGCTCAGGCAGGGACACTGACGGGCAGCAGGGCCAGTGGTAATCCAACAGAATCCCAGTCCTGTTTTCTCCATTCAGCATCAGGTTGCTGCAACCTGATGGAGAGAATGGAGAAACGTTCTCTCTCTCTCTCTCTCTCTCTCTCTCTCTCTCTCACACACACACACACACACACACACACACACACAGACACACACACTTTGCAACAGGAAGAACATTATCAAGTTCTGATGAAGAGAGGAAAATAGAGTGAGACTGGGAGAAAACAGACGAATGAAAGAAAAGCTAGGACAACTGATGGGAAACGCATTCAATGATCACATTCACTGATTAATGTAGTTTACTGGAAACACCAGACTGGGATGATCCATAGATTCCTAGATGATTGATTTGAGTAGTTTGGCGGCTTGAATTTCTGCTCCATTGTGATTTTTTTTTTAAACTCTCAACTGTCATGCCACAATAGTTAATAAGAATTTCTAAGCATGAACAGGGTCTTCCAACAGCCAGTTCTTGGTGCCACAGGGTAGGAGATATCCCCAAGATGAGCTCTTTATAATTTGCTTGCTTAATAAAATTAAAATACTAAATTATTCAGCTCCATTATTATTCAAATGCGGTAATTTTCAATTATGCAATAAATATATATTTTAAAGTCACCATCGTCTTTCTAATCTGCAGCCAAGCCTTGTTACACTGATAAATTATGTTTATAATTAAAAATGAAAATGATTCTAACAGGAAGGAAATTGTTTGCTGAAAGGTGTTAAAATTGATTTTTTGTTTGTTGGAATTTGTTTTTTAATAAAGCAATCAAACAGGGATTGGCTTCCAGTTCTGCAAGTGGCACATCTAAAGATTAGCTCCCCTACACCAAAAACAAGCCACCCTCCCCTGCAAAGGAATTTGTGTTTATTTTAATTATAATTTGACACCATTAAAAAAGATGTGACCTTGCCCAACTTGCGAGTCGGAGCTTGCATACTTAATATGGGTGTTTGTATTATTGATAACGCATTACAAATGAGTGCTTTATTTAATGGTGTTGATGCTGCAGCTTCACACACACACACACACACACACACACAGAGAGAGAGAGAGAGAGAGAGAGAGAGAGAGAGAGAGAGAGAGAGA
>JAJKFI010000012.1:13865371-13975019 GCA_029204185.1 Lerista edwardsae
AGAGAGAGAGAGAGAGAGAGAGAGAGAGAGAGAGAGAGAGAGAGAGAGACCCCTCTGTAGTACACAGGGAAGCTAATCAAATATCCCACCCAAATGTACCCCATATCTGGTGCAAATGACACCAACTCCAAATTATGGTATTGTCAGCTATTCTGTTTTAATTTTTTGTAATAACCCTCAAATTGAAACAGGTAAATTTATATGGCTGTTATACACACATTGACTTCTCCAGAGAAGTTTAGCAGCTCAATCCACCCCAACTCCCCACACGGCGATGCAGAAGCGATGGCACGATTACCGCTGAATTCTGTGGGGGAGTTTTGACTGTGGGAAGCCTCCTCAAGGTAACATTTGTTACCATAGGTTGGGGTAAGCCCCTGTGAGCCTGGTAGACCAACTCAGACCTGTGCCAGGTTGATAGCTGGTGCAAGTCCACATTGACTTGAGAAGGCAGATTTGGTGTGCACCACTGCTGCTGAAACTGCCCACCTCCCAGGCCTAATCCATCCTCTTTCCTGCCCATCACAGCCCCATTCCACCCATCCCTTCCCCCAGGGCCATATTAACCTACGCCGGGCCCCTAGGCTTTCAAATATTTTGGGCCCCCTCTGAAGCTCTTCAGGAAAGCTTCTGCCTCACTAAATGGAAGCCCCTGGTGGATGGCCAGGTGGCAGGCATGGTTCTCCCCTCCCTTTACAAATAAGGCCTCTGCAGTTCAGCTAATGCATCACTTTTCCCCGTCTATTGCCTTATTACGCACATGCACATGCACATGCACATATAAGCCCATCTTTGCAGCCAACCCCCAACCTTAGGCAATCCAGCCGCAGGTGGACGACTCCTCACAAACGAACCCAGACTTGCATGGAAGCTCCCTACCCACCCTCACTCTTAAAACAGAAGAAACACAGGCAGAAATCTGAGGGGCAAGAAATGGAGAAGCCAGGCACTTCTTTTTCCCAAAAGGGGAGAAACTTACAAACAAACTCAGGCTTGCATGGAAGCTCCCTAGCGATGCAGCCTCCATGTGCAGCCCAGCTGAATCCCTGGAGGTTGGACTTGCCTCCCCCCCGTGATTCTTGGAGAGCCCTGCAAGCAGCGGTGTCATCCTGGTGGAACGGGCCAGTACGCCGTTCTGCTAGTTCCCGGGCTGCGCCACCTCTCCTGAGGACGGGTGAGCTGCTCCTGGGCCTGCCCGCCCTCCCGCGCATCCGAATCGCTCTGAAATGGAGTGATTCGAGGCGCAGGAAGGCGTAGCTGGCCTCCGCCATAGGGGCGGAGGGCTGCCAATCATCCGGGCGTTCCGGTTCCTGGCGCGCCCGGATGACATCACTGCCTGCAAGCCTCGCCTTTTCAAGGTTGGGCTTGCCATAGTCTCTTGCAGGCTGGAGGGTTGGCCTGCTGGAGCGGGAGTCCCCAGGGGCCAGATCTGGAGACCCATGCATTAGGCTGTTGTCTCAACATGCCACCTTGATGGGCCCTAGTCCCCAGCCTACTAGTCTACTCAGCCTACTCATACGGCCCTGCCTTCCCCTGTTCCATCGTATCAGTGCCTGTTTCACCCCCAGCACGGCCTTACATGCTCTGGCAAGTCTTCAGCCACCTGCTGGTGCACAGAAAGCTGATCTGGCCTCTCCGCCAGCAGTAAAGCAGCCTCTGCTGGTGCAAAGTGTGTTACACTGGTGTTCAGCTAGCATAGGATTGGGCTATAAGAGAATGAGGGTGCAATTCTAAGCAGCGTTGGATTGGCAAAGCTGGCCGGCCAGCGCCACATCCAGTGCTGCTTTGGGGAGGCTGGAGCCTCTTAACGACAAGGGCATGTTTGCGCCCTTACTGTTGGGGGGGCTCCAGCCTCCCCAATGCCCTCCTCGGATCTGCGCCTGCTAAACAGCAGGCACAGATCCAAGGAGACTGTGTGGCCCGAATCGGGGCTACACAGCCTCCTGGACGGGCTAAGATTTCAGCCTTATGGCCAAATCCAGAGCTGTCCCTCTCCCCACCCACAATCTCCCTCCCCCCCCCACCCATCCATGTCCCAGAATCGGACGGAGCCTCCTTTGTGCCGACCAGCTTTGGTCAGCTCAAGGGAGACTCCCCATTGGCGCTCTCAAGCTGATGCTACTCATAGCGTCGGCTTGAGAGCTTTAGTGCCAACGTGGGGGTGCCGCTCGGTGCCCCTGCGCCAGCACTAATGATGTCGCGTTGACGGAATGATATTGCTTCGACGCTACAAGGCAGCCAGGATTGTGCTGCGAAAGAGGACTTTTGACAGACTCGAATGTGTGATTAACATCAAAGGAATTTCTCATCTCTTTTGCTCATTCTCACATCCACAAGACAAATGGACAGTCCAACGCCCTTTGCAAAGGGGGGGGGCAATCATACTGAACCACCTAATGTCCTAATGTCCACTCCCCACCCCACTAGCACATGCATGCATCCCCCACAGTCCACACACACCAGCACATCATTGAAGGTGCATATTCAGGGTTCTTGCCCACCTACTTGTCTAGACCCCCCACTTGCCATTTCTTCAGTTTCTGCTCTGCTTTCACTAGGTTGAGCACAGTCTAATTTGCCAAGGAGGTCAGAGGCAAAGTAGGAGGTGAGCAGTTATGCCTTCTTTCCATCACCCATTTGCATTTCACTGTCTTCTCCAGGCAGTGGGCCCTCCACTTCCTTGTTCTGCGATGACCATAACCATAAAACCTCATTTTGTTTTTCTTCACCTCCCTTGCTAACCTAAGCTTGTCCTGAACTCAGCTCTCCTGGCTCTCTTGCTACATCTAACAGCTGCATCCCCCATCCACATGCTCACACAGTCCACACACACCAGCACATCATTGATGGTGCACACTCAGGGCCAGGGCTGGCTTTAAGCCAATGTGACCAACATCGTCACATCAGGCCCCACGCTTCAGGGGCCCCTGCACTAGCAGGGTGAGCATATTGCCTGTGACTGCAGCTGGGATCTCTATGGGCTGTAAGTCAGTGGGGCGAGCAGAGCAGCTTTACCTTGGTCTCTCCCACCTGCCTCTGCCTCTGCAGCCCAAAATGGGCCACCTGGAAGCAGTTGGCGGTGATGTTATGATATCACCACCAACTACTTCCACAAGCCATGCTTTGCACGTGGCACAAACAGAGCTCTTCTTGGTGAGTGGGGGCTACCCACAGGGAGGGTTTTGGGCCCCACAGGGATGTCCCACACTGCGCCCCACTGCTACTAGAGCCGACCCTGCTCAGGGTTTATATTAATCTGACAAGATTAATCTCCTGCCCAGCTTCCACTTCCTCTATCTGTCTCTCTTATGTACCATCTGCTTAGAAATCTCCTTCTGGAGCCAGTCCGGGTTCTTCACGCACCCATCCCATTTCTTCCTCTTGATCAGGATCATTTGAGATCGCAAAGTCATTTTAAGGCCTCCCTTTAAAAAAAAATTTTTTTCCCATCAATCTTGAGCCCTTTTCTGTGATGGTTTCTGCCAGCTGAAACTCACCAAGGAGGTCTGTCTCTTTTATCCCCTCTCTTTTCTGTATACTTTGCAAGCAGGCTTTGTCTGTGTGAAACTTCATTATGAGAGAGAGAGAGAGAGAGAGAGAGAGAGAGAGAGAGAGAGAGAGAGAATTGGACAGTCAAACCTGTTCATCTAGGTCATCTAGGTCAAGGGGGTGGGGGCTGGAGTGACCAGCCTGGTTCTACTCCTCCAATCAGCTACCTTGATGACATCATCAAAACAAAGTAATATATTGCCCAGTCCATAGGAAGTGCAGG
Organism: Lerista edwardsae; assembly: GCA_029204185.1. Taxonomy (NCBI): domain Eukaryota; kingdom Metazoa; phylum Chordata; class Lepidosauria; order Squamata; family Scincidae; genus Lerista; species Lerista edwardsae. The sequence continues at coordinate 13,869,144 of JAJKFI010000012.1, forward strand.
TTGTTCTTTAGCAGTCACCTAAGTGACCCTCTTGTTGGGAGCTCAGAGAGGAGCACCTACTTGTTCAACTATGAGTGAAATGGCTGGAGAGTCTTAGTAGAACATAGATATGATGAGGGATGTGCGAAATTTGCACTCGCTTATCTGTACCCTCCGGCCTTCAGTTTAATTTTGTCCCCGATCGCTAGAAATCCTCTTGGTTTGCCTGATGACCACAAATATTATTTTGCATTGTTATGTCGTGATTCATGGAACGAGGCCTGCTTCCATCAGCACCCAGTGCAGCCGTGTGCCTTTGCTGCGCCGTTGTGTGAAATTACAGAATTTCATCTGAAGCATTCAAAATTACTTCTTGGGGGAAGGCTGTGATAGAGTCATGAAAGCAAAGCAAAGGGGATGGGGGGAATATTCCTTGCATTAAACTGACTGAGAAGCAACATGGAAATTCTCCGCCGCTTCCCCTGATGTGAAGTTAAAAAACATAATTTTTATGACACTCCTCAATAAAGCTTTCCAAAATACACAGTTTGTGGAATCAAATGATCATTTAGAGTGGAGTGATTTGTATCCCCTTGGAATGAAAATGAGCACCCGGCTGATTTGTGCTTATTTGTGCTCTCCCGTTCCTGCCAGTCGCATTTCCACATCAGCTTGACTAAAAGCCCCAAATGGGCACATAACTATGTTTCTAAAGTCCGTTTCAAGTGTAAATCCTCATCGTTTTAAAAGCACATGCACAGCTATTAAAACTGCTATTTGGTGAAAATTACATTTATTACCTTTTTGGCTCGGCTTTATCAGATGAATAACTTTTTTTCTGTTACCAGCTGACTGAACATTTGACATTTTGAAAGAGAAGTGGTGCTGTGCTGTGTCATAAATAACATCTTTAGGCCGGTACTGTGGCATTAAAATCTAAGCAGAAGGGTTTTCTGAACAATAGCAGCAGCAGCAGCAACAAAATCACCTCAGTTCAAGGGCAAAACTAAAGAGACATTTTATTCAAAATAAAATCTTTCCACAGGTTTATGCTAGCAACAGGGTTTTCAGTGGACGATTTGTCCGCACCAGTAGGGATCAAATCACCTGCCACACTTCTGAAGGGTCCCATCCATAAAATGTGACATGTTGCTGATTGCTCCATTAAATCACCGCTGTGGTCTTGAATCGTCTCATCAGGGCAGGTGACTCCCCCCTCCCCCACTCCACCCAAGGCACAGGCCAGGAAACAGTTTTCCACGCATGTCGGACTGAAAACCCTTCAAATAAAATCTGTGTTCAGCACTGAACTGGCCTAATGGACTATAATGTTTGGTTCTAATAGCAACAGATTTTAGGGGTTTCTGGGAGGGCATGCTGAAGGAGAACTGGCTCTTGTTTCATGAAACGCTGTACCGAATGGACTGTGAGAGAGCTGAGGTGCTTCCTAGTGTGTGTCTGGGTCGGTGCTAGTTTGGGCCAAAGCCTCAGACACTGATTGGACATCAATACAGGAGGTCCCATGTGGCTTCTCTCTCCCTCCTGCAACTTCCTCTCTTCCTCCCTCCTGTGTGACTCCCCTCTCTTTTCCATGCTCCCCCCCACAGCTTCCTTTCACCTGACTGTTTACTTTGGGTGGTGGCAGCAGAGGGGGGGGGGCAGAGGCTACTGTTCCTAGCTGCCCCCAGCTTGCCCCCAGGGACATTCTGCATGCAGAGAATCTGTGGGAACAAGGAGAGTAGAAGAATTCCCTGTGTGAGTCTGGGACTGGCAGAATCTGGAACTGGGAGTCAGTGTGTGTCTAGAATTCTCCTGCCCTGCCCCTTGGACAATTAGCATGGCTGGCTTCAAAAGGGAGCCAGGGAGCATGGCCAAAAATCTAGACTCGGGTGGTTGCTGTCAATTCTCTTAAAGTTGCACATAGAGGTAAGAAAATATAGGGTGACTACACAAGTTTAGAAATTGTGGTCATCCCCGGTTGCAGCCTAAAGGGTCCCTGTGGAACTGAGGGGCCCCAGAACATGCCCAGCTAGCCCACCAGCTGGTACTGCCTTTGATGACAATATGTATGACTGTTGGCACTACGGACAGAGCAGTATCTGTTCTTATCATCAAATCTACTCAGAAGACTCAAAACAGAAAATGGCATTCTTAGTGGCAAATACGAAGGATTCAAAGACAACCGAGAGCCTGATCCCGCAGGCAAACCGTTGGCTCCAGGTGTTGTAAACGTCCCACAAAGCACGTTTATGGCACCCAGAATGTAGGGAGCGCCTGTGCTTGGACCAGCACCCTAGCACGGACAGAATGGCTGGCTGGCACACAAGACAGTAGTAAGGCCCATTGGGACAGGGAGGGGGACAGAACTGGGCAGGGGAGGGGTGGAGCAGGCCCATGCGGGATGTAGGACAGGCAGTGGCTTCTACCACCGGATCTTATCCCTCACGTCAGGCTGGGTGGCCCGACACAGGCCTCTTTGATTCTGCATCTGCTCAAACACAGGCGCAGGATCAAGGAGAGCCATTGGTGCCACAGCAGGGTTACTTGTGGCAAGGGAGGAAATGCTCCCTTGCCCTGAAGAGACATCAGAGGGGGCTCAGCAGCCTCCGGATGCAGCAGTCACCATTTTGGCACCTCTGCTCCTCCAGGAGCTGCCAAGGATAGGATCGGGCTGTGATTGGCAGAGGTGATGCAGGAGTACCCCCCCCCCCCGGTAATTCTCTCAGAAACCACCATGAACTCCTTTCCTGTCTGGAAGGCACACAGCCCCAGCCACGTTGCAACCACCTCGCTCCTCTCCTGGCTGCGAGCATACAGCCCAGCCATGTTTTGCACCCACCATGCTTCTTCCTGGCCTCCCAGCCGTGTTGTAACCAATAATGAAATTAGGACCTTGGTGGGAATCGAACTCGTGACCATAAGCTTCGCGGACCCCTCATTGAACCGACAAAACCAAAGCAGGGACTTGGGGATTTGAACTCGCGCCGCTGCCATCACCGCCAAAGCCCCAGCGAGACGGCATTGATAGGATTAAGTACGGCGTGAGCTGGCACTGATGGGATTAACACAACCCTTGACTTGCGGTTTCACCCTGACAAATCCCTTAAATAAACTGTTAACCGCAAGCCAACAAGCCAGCTGTCAACCTCCTGAGCCGATTCCTCGAAAGCACCGCTTTGCCGGCTGTCAAAGTCAGGGATAGCACGGCCGTTCCCCAGAACCCCCAACCACGTGGTTCGAGTGAGCTGTCAAAACCCGAACTGTCAAAGCTCCCCTTTAAAGGCTATGTGAATGGGGTTTTATGAGTGAACACTGTGTTTCTTATGAATGGGGAATGCATTTTGTGAATGGGATGCGGGCTTTGAGAGGGAAAACAGCCATGTTGGACTCTGTTCTTGTGCGAACTGTGTAAGGGCAACGCAAAATGGCTGCCAATTGACAAAATGGATGCTGGCTCCTCTGGGAGTGGGCCACAGCCATCGAGTCGAGACCCTGGGTCACGTCTTCAGTGCCAGCATCTCCAATTCCCGCCAAAGACATTTACATGATAGGCGTAGATGAACGTTTTGATGAACTTCCATACTTTTGTATTCTTTTGCATATCGAACTGTATACATTGTTCCTTGGTGTTGTTTATGTGTCTTTGCATATCAAGATTTAAAATGATATCTGCCCCCCTCTTGACCCTGCGCCTTTCTCTTCCGAAATACCCCAACAATTAGCCCTTCCCAATCTTTTGTCATATCTTTCCCAACCCTTTGTCATGTCATTCCCAACTTTTGTTATGCCAAGATCAGCCCTTCTTACAAGGCACCAGTCACCCACCAGACAAATGGGCATGTCTTGGGGAGTTCCTGAAACTTGTCTTGGACCAATCAGAAGTCCCAAAAACCCCGGTGCCCCAATAATTGAAGTGGGATTAGACAATTGATTTTGATTGGACACTTTATTATTCTTTATCTGCAAGTAAGAATGTATAAAAAGTCCTGTTGCGTGTACCCTGACACACAAATTAGGGTGCCTCTTTGCACGCGCATTTCACGACCTGTTTGCGTCTTATTGCAATCAACTTTTTTCGGAATCTCCATCGAAGTCCAGCTGGCAATTCTTTTCTTTCATTGACGCTAAAACTTTGGATAAGCTATAGCAGGATCCTGCCGAGGGGGATCGGGAGACCAGAGGGGGTTTGCGGACTCCGCTTCAGCAGGAACGGGGAACGCACTCCAGAAAAACAGACTACTCAACCTAGGGAGCCCGGTCTTGCGGCTTAAAGAGACAGGGCTCCGGGAAATCGCCTCTTGGGCTTGATTTCCTCCCACAACAGAGGGAAATGCCCCTGTGGTGTTTTGTAATGTCTGATGCAAGAGACCTTGCAGTCTGGGCCATGAGGCATTGCGTGATGAATGCAGAAGATCCAGGCTGTTGCTTGTATAAACCCTATACAAAGGTTGTGAAAAGAGTCTGTGCAAACCTTGTGTAAGGGCTTGTGCAAATAGAGGGACACTTCTGAATATGGACTTACCTTTTTCACACAGCTCTCTTCTGCTTTTCCGTGATTTAAGGCGCTTTGGATTTGTGCCGTAGATGTTCAAAATGACACATACGCCTAGAAACTCCACCTCAGAAGTCCCACAAATGGCAGCTTCTAATGTGGTGGCTTTCTACGAAATGGAGGTATATTTGCGCTTTTAACTGATCCACTTGTCACACCAGATTTGTTTGGTGCTGGCTTTGATAGCAGTTCTTGTGTTAGGGAGTCTATGCTACATTCACTCAAAGGAATTAATCTATCACTTTGGTGTTGAATCCTGATGGATCACAGTTGGATGGATGTTTATTTGACGTATGGTTTAAACACTTAAAAGGACAGTGGCCATGTTTCATTTTGACATCTCAGAGGCTGGCGCTGATGTTTCTGTGTTTCACCACGGAAAGTCAAAATGGGGGGAACAAAAGTTTACCAATCTAACCTGTGCAAACAATATTTAAGTAAGAACTTGCCATTGGCTAGGGGGTGAAAATAAATGTGTCTTTGATAGATAATGCTGAATGTCTATTATTAGAACACCAAAACTTGAAGGAAAACTTTCAAGTGTGCAGGTGAGGGCTTCTAACATTACATTTCCATACTTATAGCTTAAGGACATGGTTTGGGAATTAGGAAAAAAAAAAGAGTTCATGGCATGCAATTTTTGGTAGCCACAGATAACCATAACCTTTACCATGCGCTGACTGCATGTAAGCACAGACAACCACATAACAAGCCAACTTCTATGTATCCAGCCGCATGGCAAGACGAGTTCTATCATATATATCCTGCTTCCTCGCATTTCTAGGCAAAAGGAGGGGCCCAGTAAATTGACCTCATCACTTGGTTGATTCATCACTTGGATCACTAATGATGTGGTCAGAACTGTGGTTTGAATTGGCTGCACTAAGCGTGCAAGTGGCCCCCACATTGGAAAATAGTCATTTAGAACCCATGTTACATGATCAATCTGACAAGACCCCCTAAAGTAGTGTTTCTCTAACTTTTTAGAAAAGGACCAACTTTTTAGAATGGTACTCAGGTCAGGACCCACCAGAAGTGACATCATCAAGCAGGAAGTACAGTAATTGTAACATAAGCTGGTCTTGAGCTGGTCGGAGCTGGTCTCGAGCGTGGTGTTGGAGTCCCCCCGCCTATTGGTGTTGGGGGACTTTAATGTCCATGCCGAGTCCCGGGAACAGCTGCGGCTCAGGATTTCATGGCCTCCATGGCAACCATGGGTCTGTCTCAAAGAACATCTGCCTCTACGCATGATGCAGGACACACACTGGACCTGGTGTTTACTGCGGGGCAGGTTGATGATGATCTGGAGGTGGAGGACATTGAGATCACTCCTTTGTCATGGACAGATCACTTTCTGGTGGGATTTAGGCTCGTTGCAGCTTCTCACCTCTGCAATGGCGGGGGATCGCACTTTATGATCCGCCCTCGGAGGCTGATGGATCCAAACGGATTCCTGAGGGCTCTGGGGGATTATCCTTCTGCCAGAGTTGGAGACCCACCCGGTGCCCTGGTCGACCTCTGGAATACGGAGATGGCCAGGGCCCTGGATGAAATCGCTCCCGAGCGTCCCCTGCCCAGTCGCAGAATCAGAGCGGCCCCTTGGTTCTCTGAGGAGCTGCGAATGATGAAGCGGCAGGGCAGACGACTAGAGCGTCAGTGGCGAAAGACTGGTGCCGAATCTGACTGTGCACGGGCTAGGGCCCAGTTAAGAGCTTACTCTAGGGCAGTGGTGGCGGCTAAGAGGGCCCACACTTCTCTGCCACCATTGCATCTGCAGAGAACTGTCCGGCTGAGCTCTTCCGTGTGGTCCGTAGTCTTTTACATCTCGCCCCCCTACTGGTGGGGAGGAGCACACGCCCGCTCCTGAAGAAGCCCTCCCTGGATCTCACTAATTTAAACAACTTTCGGCCAGTCTCCAATATCCCATTTCTGGGCAAGGTGATTGAGCGGGTGGTGGCATCCCAGCTTCAGAGGGTACAGGAGGAAACTGATTATCTGGACCCATTCCAATCTGGCTTCATGCCGGGGGTCGGGACGGAGACTGCCTTGGTCGCCTTGGTGGATGACCTTCGCCGGGGGATGGACAGAGGAAGTGCGTCCTGTTAGTCCTGCTGGACCTCTCGGCGGCTTTCGACACCATCGACCATGGTGTCCTTCTGGGTCGGCTGGCCGGGTTGGGGCTTGGAGGCACTGTTTTGAAATGGTTCCGCTTCTTCCTGGCTGACAGATCCCAGAAGGTGGTGCTGGGGGATGCTTGTTCGGCACCCCGACCTCTTAAGTTTGGGGTGCCGTAAGGTTCCATCTTATTCCCCATGCTATTTAACATCTACATGAAACCGCTGGGAGAGGTCATCCGGGGGTTTGGAGTGGGGTGCCATCAATATGCTGATGACACCCAACTCTATCTCTCCTTTCCCCCTGATTCTGAGGAGGCGGTTGAGGTCCTGGATCGCTGTCTGGAGGCGGTTGGGGGCTGGATGTGGGCGAACAAGCTGAAATTAAATCCGGATAAGACAGAGGTGCTTTTGGTTCGGAAATCCACAGCTCGGGTATTGGACTATCGTCCTGCTCTGAATGGGGTTGCACTTCCTCTGAAGGAGCAGGTTCGCAGCTTGGGGGTTCTCCTGGATCCACAGCTACACCTGGAGTCCCAGGTGGCGGCTGTGGCCAGGGGAGCCTTTGCTCAGCTTCGGCTGATTCGCCAGCTGCGGCCGTACCTGAGCTGTGCGGACCTGGCCACTGTGACCCATGCCCTAGTGACATCTAGATTAGATTATTGCAATGCGCTCTACGTGGGGCTGCCTTTGAAGACGGTCCGGAAATTACAACTAGTACAGAATGCGGCGGCTCGGGTGGTTGCTGGGGCACATCGGTTTGACTCTGTTGAGCCATTGCTTCGGCGACTACACTGGCTGCCGGTTCTGTTCCGGGCCCAATTCAAGGTGCTAGTTTTGACTTTTAAAGCCCTTTATGGCTCGGGTCCGGGGTATTTGAGGGACTGCCTCCTTCCATATAATCCAACCCGTACTCTTAGATCATCTGGGGGGGCCCTTTTGACTGTGCCGCCACCAGGAGAAGTGAGAGGGGCAGCGGCCAGGAAGAGGGCCTTCTCGGTGGTGGCCCCCCAACTTTGGAATACCCTCCCCTTAGAATTGAGAACTGCTCCCTCTCTGTTAACTTTTCAGCGGGGGCTGAAGACCTTTTTATTCCAAAAAGCTTTTAACTGTTGACAGGCTGGCTGGCTGGCTGGCTGGTTTGTTACATTTTTATATTTTATTTTATGATCCACTGGGCTTGTTGTTTTTAAATTGTATTGTTTTGTTTTAATTTTGTTTTATTGTATTGTTTTAATTTTGTTTTTAAATTGCTTTTCAATGTTAACTTTTATATTGTATTTTTATATTGTAATGCCGCCTTGGGTGCCTCCGGGCAAAAAGGCGGGATAGAAATCTAATAAATAATAATAATAATAAATAATAATCAGTTGATACTCCTGGAATGCAAACTGGCATTCTTGGACTGCAACAATTGCACAGCCATGACAGAAGCAGGATTAGAACAAAATATTATGTTTGTTCTAAGCACTGAACAAAAAACAATTTTTTAAAAAAAACGTTCACTTGAAAGTTATAACTGTTACACTCACAAAAGTAATATAGTAAGGGTAAGGTCTGCAGCTTCCAATATGGCTTATCCCAGCTCCTCTTGACCCCTTGACACTGTCTTAAGGCATTTTCTCAGCTTTTGGCAATGGGCAAACAGAATTCAGATGCTAGCAGCTGACAGCAGGACTTATATTACCTTTGGAAATCTGTTCTACCATTTGCTTGTTCGTGAACAATTATGATTGCAATAAAAGATCTACTGCAGCCTTTCCGTGCTTCTTTACCCCTTGTTTTGAGTTTTAAGGGCCCAATCCTATCCAATTTTTCAGTGCTGATGCTGCGATGCCTTTGTCCTGTGTGTTGCATTCTGTGGTGGAAGGGCAGTCACAAGAGGCCTCCACAAAGTAACATTTGTTCCCTTAACTTGGGGCTGCATTGCAGCTGCATCGGCACTGAAAAGTTAGATAGGATTGGGTCCTAAATCATCTAGTGACCATTTTTAATTAAACATTATTTAATGGATGTATGCATTTTAAAGCTCTATAGAATAATTTAATATAGGCTTGGCCTACGGTGCATTTTTTCAATTCTAGCATAGTGATTCATTTCCTGCTTTTAAGCACAAAATGGAATTTTAGTCGTGTATGAATTGCACACACACTTATAGACAGTGATACAAGAAGCCGGATCTTTTAATTTGAGATCCAAGTAACATCCTAAATATCTCAGTTGTAAAATGTGAAGGAACATGTTTTGATTTTGGCCAAGTCTGGAAGTATTAAAAAACAAAGAACATCAGTACAATGAAAATCGTTCTTTCCCAAAACAAAAATGGGTCACAAATTGGAATATACTAATGCTTATCAAAATTTCCTTTTTCAAACAATATTTGTTTCCTACTGAACACATTAAAAGACAATGGGTCGCCTTTCGTATGGAAAAATCCTATTCTTTTTTAAAAACATGGCTCATTAAAAAAAATGGCTTAAGGCTCAAAGTGATTAGAATAAGATCTAGCAAGAGTTTTAGTGATAAACGATACCATGGATTGCAGCCACTTTATCTAAAAACGTGTCATTTTGTGCAATGAAAGAGGCATACATTGCCCCCTAGGACCAGAGTAGATATCACAAGGAATGTGAGGCTGCTGCCAAGACCGGAAGCCCCACATCTCCTTGGAAACATCTTGTGAAGAAGCTGTGTCATGTAAGGTCAGCCCACACAGAGTTTCCCTGTGCTCTTCAAACAGCTATCAAAGAATGGGGTTGGAGGAACCCTGAATGCAATGACATCAAGCCTCTCTTCTTTTACTTTACACTAAGGTTGAGGAACCATGAAGTCTTTGCGAGCTGTGAGGGCGATGGTGACATGGTAGCAATGGCACTTCCAGATTGTTCTGCAGCTGAGAAAAAAGGGGGTTCCCACTTACCACGGGTCGCACCTTCTGCAGGCCTCTCTGTGCCTCAGAGAGCAATCCTGTCCGGGAGTTCGGCTGGCCCAGCACAGGTGGGCCAGCAAAGTTTGGCCAGCAGAAGGGACACGGTAAAGTATGTTTGGACCACTCTCTAAAATAATCCTCTCTGACTCCCAGAGAGGCCAGCACACAGCCGTGCACCATCCTCCCTGACTCAGAGAGTGGTCCAAACACGCTTTACAATGTTCCTTGTGTGGGCCAAACTTTGCCGGCCTAACTCCAGGTTAGGATTGCGCCCTCAAAATGGCACCTGATACAATGACGAAAGAGGCAAACTGATTTTCAGCACAAGCCAATGTATGCTTATTTAGAAATCCCACTGCATTCAGTGCTGCTCATTCCTAGGAAATTATGCAGGGATTGTAGCCTTTAGATATCCGGATAAATGATGTTTTGAGAAGCTGTATATTTAAACAAAGTAATTATTGTTTTTAACAACAGAAGACAGAACGGTGCTAATCAGGCACTTCCTTTTTTTTCAGAATTAGCAAATTTCAGGTTATATACAGGAGATATGAAAGAGCTTTAATTGGATATTCACCAAATGTGAAAAGTTATTACTTTCTACAATAAAATAAACAGATGTTTTAACTAAAATAATCCAGTTTCTTGTGGATTTGGATGGTAGGGCTTTAATTACAAGATCAAATGGAAAGATGTTAAATTTGAATTTCATATTTGCCATGAACTTATTTTATAAATGATGGTATCATACACCTATTACGATTCCAAGGATGCATTGAGCCAGTGTGGATCATTGCTGGAGGAGTAATGAGGTAGATATCAGATTTTTAAATACATTGTGGAATGGTAAACACGTTCTAGATTTCTCATAATACAGTGTAAATATATAGTGTAAGATAGTCATAAAATGGTTTTGAGACTTCTTATTGTATTGTGTTGTATATTTCTTCAGAGTTGTAGTGGAAAAGGCAGGAGCTACCCCGAGGAGATAGGGAATGGTATCAGCAATGGCCCCTTGTCCCAGATAAACCAGGGATTATAGGGTTAACCCCCAAAGTCTTTACAAGGCTCAGGAACACAGCTGCAGGCTGATGAGCTCTCTGGCTAAGAAGGGAGGTTAGCACAGGTGCAGATGGGTGTGGCTGATGAATTAAAGCCTGCCCACTGATTGGCTGGCCTCAGTATAAAGCTGGAGGCAGGAGCTGGAGAATGGGGGCTGGATAGGTACTAGAGGATGGTACCTGGAAAGGTGTTGGATGAGGGCTCTGGGAAGATGCTGGATGAGGAGCTGGATAGGTGCTGGAGGACGGCACCAGGTAGGTGCTGGCTGGCTGGACTGACTGCCTGAAGGCCTGCTGGATGGACTGTGCCTGAAGGACTGGATGGATAGACTGACTGGCTTATTGTGGGAAATTATTGGGAGTTGTTGTATGGCTGCCACGCTCCTGGAGCCAACAAGTGGAGGAGGCAGTTGTGGCTTAGGCAAGCTGACTGCCTATTGTTTGGTGGTGGGGCTTGTTGGTGCTAGACTTAGGGTAGTTTGGAGCCAAGCCAGTGATGAGGCCAGACTGGAGGAGGCTGACCAGCCAGTGAGCCCAATCAAAGCTGCTGGAAGAGAGGAGGCTCAGTGGGTGATTGAACCCCCTCCCTCTTGCCTATCTCTGAGGCTGCTCTGTGGGGAAACTAGTTAGCCTAGTGTGGGCATTGGGGCCCTTGGGGTGGCCCAGCAGGGAATTTGGCAGAACAAGTTCAGGAAGAAAAAAAAGAGGCCCTGCAGGTAGTTTGATATAGTTGTAGAAATTCTTTTGACAGAGCATCAGAATGCCAATCCCATGCAATTATGCTGGGATTGTGGGTTGCCTGGCCTCTTCATGCATGTGGGACGCTTCTGCTAGGAAGGGATTGGATGCTGCAAGGCTAGCAGGTGGGATCCTGATGTAACTAAACATCCCCATTGGCTGCACGACAGAGGCGGATCTAAGGGGGGGCAAATCTGTAAGTTTTGCAAGAAGCCTTACCCTCTAGAACAGTGCAGGAGAGGAGTGTTTTCCACTGCAAGGTAAGGCTTCTTGTAAAACTTACAGATTTGCCCCCCCCTTAGATCCGCCTCTGCTGCATGGTCCTTTTCCCATTTGGATTCCCTTCTTGTTTTGGCACCCACCTGCCCTTTGAAGACACTCAGGCTGCAATCCTATGCACACTTTCCTGGGAGTAAGCCTCATTGAACACAATGGAACTTACTTCTGAGTAGACATGTATAGGATTGCACTGTCAGAGAGCGCAATCCTAACCTGGATATAGGGCAGCACAAGTCCCTTGTGGCCACTCAGGAATGTTGCAAACATGCTGTTAAGCTGTAAAGTGGAGGGCAGAATGAGGGTGGATTTGGGTGGGGGAAGGTGAGGTGGATGGATGCCCAGGGAAGGGAATCGGACCCAACCTGGGCAACCTAGACTGGATCCTAACCCCTGACCCCAGCCCAGCTGGTCTTCCCTGGGACACTGGAATTTGTATCAGCAGCAATGGCTCCCGCTGAATCCTGACCCCATCCAAGGCCCAATCTGCCTTCATTGGTCCAATCGGACTTGTGTCAACAATATCACTGCACAGGTCTAAGTAGACTTGGCTGCTGGGCATGGGTTTACCCTGGGGTAACGGGAAAATGTTCCTTTAACCCCAAGGAGGCCCCCCAAAAGCCAAAATTCCCCTGTGGAATGGATGCCATTTTATTATTTTTGTTGAATGTAAGAAAATGTATTTCTTTTTATTTAAACAAAGTCATTTTAAAGACACAAAAGCTAGCATTACAGGTAGGCAGTGCCATATCAGTCTTGTCTCCCAAATTCCAGTGGCGCTCTCTCCTAGCCAAATCCCAATTTCTGACTTTCAACTCTTCTGGCAAGCTGGACAAAATTTGTTTAAGGGCGCAATCCTAACCAACTTTCCAGCACTGACCTAGCTGTGCCAATGGGGCATGTTCTGCATTCTGCCATGGAGTAGTCGTCACGGAGGCCTCCTCAAGGTAAGGGAATGTTTGTTACCTCGGAGCTGCATTGCCCTTAGCCCTGTGCTGGAACAGTGGTTAGAACTGCATCCAAAGTGTCTGTCCTTGCAGGAGGGCATATAACCCATATTCAAGGCAGTGGTGTCATTCAAATGATTTAGGAACAGGAACTCACTTTTGATTGGCACTTGTCGGGAACCCGGAACCAGCCACAGAGCCCGTTAGGATCTGGAACGCCCGTTCTGGTCCGTTCCCCCTGAATGACATCACTGATTCAAGGTCATTGGAACTTCTAGTTACGTATCAGTGCCTATTGTTCCCCATCAATGATCATGTCCGTACTACAGCTTAGGAGGAGGTAATTTGCATAAGAGTGAATGAAGATTCCAAACTTAAAGGATTTGGATCAGTATTTTAGCAGAATAAGATATTCTTGGGACATCTCGGTATTACAACAAAGAATAATAGGAGAGGATACATTATGAAAGATTGTTAATCAAAGCTAATGCTACCAGTCATAGAGCATTGTGGGTGGTGAAAAAGCAATCTGCATGGTCAGCAGGTGATTTAAAATCACCAGAGATTTCACCCACCCCCACTAAATCCTGCATTATCGTTGCTTAGATACTATTCTGTTGAATTTTAATTTCATAAATCAATACAACAAAGACAGCTTTATGGCCTGTGATGGCTTTAAGCGCAATGTAAACTTTATATCCTACAAAAGTAATTAATAATATGACCATAGGGAGGAATATTCTGCATGTTTATTCATTTACTTAAGCTTCCTTTACTCTAAACAGCAGTAGATTATAAATTGTTCTCATACAGAGCTCAAGCTAGGCTGATAAATTTCATGGGTTTGTCATGGTGAAAATATTAAATTTCATGCTCTGTCCTAGATTAATAGAAAAACCACATTAAAATTGTGCAGGCAATTCACAGAACCCAAACAGAATTTCAAAAGCCCTTTATAAATAAAGCACAATAAAAAAGCTGAAGATAAAAGTAAAGCAGCAATGACAGCTGATCCATGAAAGTTAGTTGGCACAGTTTACTTCTGGTATATAATTTAGAGCGCAATCCTAACCTGGAGTTAAGCCAGCATAGTTAGGCTAGCACAGTTTGACCAGCACAAGGGACACCATAAAGTATGTTTGGACTGAGAGCGGCGCTTCTGTGCCTTTGGGTATTGTAATTAAAGAAATGTGTTCTGTATAAAATTCATAAAAAGGTAAAGGTTTCCCCACGACCGAATGGTCTAGTCGTGACCGACTGTAGGGGGCGGTGCTCATCTCCGTTTCAAAGCCTGTGAGCCGGCGTTTTTGTCCGATCATGGTGGCCAGCATGATTCTACACCGTAGCGCACGGAACGCCGTTACCTTCCCACCAAAGTGGTCCCTATTTATCTACTTGCATTTTAGGTGCTTTCGAACTGCTAGGTTGGCAGGAGCTGGGACAAGCAACGGGAGCTCACTCCGTCACGCAGTCTCGAACTCCCAACCTTGCGGTTGAAAGCCCAGCGACAGCGGATTAACTCGCTGCGCCACCACGTCCCTAATGACATGGAGATAAAATTCATATCTCTGTATCAAATCCACTTGTTCAAAAACCTTGTCCCTTGTCCTTTCTGTCACCCCTTGAACTTGGCACATAAGGTGACAATTTTAAACTGCTGTCTGAACAGATGACCTTTTGCTAATATAAAGGAAGTTAAATGCAGACCTAGCTAAGTCTGGTCAGGATTTTTGCTGAAGCAGTAACAAGTGTAATGCAAAATGCTGAACTGTTATGTACTTTCCTAATTGTGGTAAAATGCTAAGATAATCATTACTCGTGGGAGGTGCACATCTCCAATATAAGGAAGAACTTATCAATTGTAAAATTGTCTCTGAAAGCTTTGAGGAAACATCCCCTTTCAGACACCTGGCTGCGCAGTTGTAAATAAAGGTTTTTTGACTTCTGCAAAGATCCGAGTCTCTTTTCATGAATAAGGGTACCTAACGGGGGTGCCTACCAGGACCACTCTTGGAGTCAGAGAGGCCAGCACACAGACAAGCAACATCCTCCCTGACTCAGAGAGTGGTCCAAATGCACTTTACTTTGTCCCTTGTGCTGTCCAAACTTTGCTGGCCTAACTGTGCTGGCCTAAATCCAGGTTAAGATCGTGCTCTAAATTACAGCACAATCCTGTGTGATTCTATTCAGAAGTAAGTTCCACTTATTTCAATGGGGTTTAAGCCCGGGTAACTGCTATAGGTTTGCAGCCTTAGGTTTATGGATTACTCCTCTTACTGCAATAGTTGCTCTTGTGCATTTGGAATTGCAACCCCGCAGCTGAGTTGAGCATTTGCATACATTCGTATGCAAGTGCATGCCAGCAAAATATCAAGCCCTTGCACATGAACACTAGGAGCGCACTGCAGTTTCAAATGTTCAAATCTTTGCAAATGAACAAATCAACCACACACAAAGATTCGAATGGAAAGTGCCCACTGCCACTGCTGCTGCCTCTCCATTGTCTCCTGCCCCAAAGCACTCCAAACATTCAAGCTGAAAAATTTGGTATGTCATAGTGCTTGCAGACATTCGAGCTGAAAAATTCAGTAGTTCAAATTCTCCTGGGTGAATGTTTGTGACTTATCTGGCACTCGCAGTCTGGTTACATTTTGATTCCCCATTTCCCTGCTCCAAATGAAAACAGCTTCTGTAGAGCACTAGAGAAAAATCTAGTAGTCCATTTGAAGCTAAATAGAGTTCCCCCTTCTTTCAGAGTGATACAGGAGAACCCCCCCCCCAACTAATTCTCTCAGAAACCACCATGCTTCTCCCACCTGGCCGTGAGCACACAGCCCAGCCACACTGCAACCGCCACGCTCCTTTCACTTGGCTGCAGGCAAACAGCTCAGCCAAGCCCCAGATCAAATTAAGAAAACACAAAAAGAACTAAACCTTGGCGGGAATCAAACCCGCAGCCAAGACGCCCCATACTCCCACCAACCGCCTCTGAACTTTATTCGCAAAGTCAGGGACCTGGGATTCGAACTCATGCTGCCGCCGCGGCAACCCTCAGCCAGCCGGCTCGAGCTCTCGAGCAGGCCATTAAAGGATTACAACACCTCTTGACCTGCGGTCTCACCCCGGCACATGCATTATCCAAACTGTTAACCGCAAGCCAACAAGACGGCGAACAACCTCCCGAGCTGTTCCTTG
This sequence comes from Lerista edwardsae, assembly GCA_029204185.1. Classification (NCBI taxonomy): domain Eukaryota; kingdom Metazoa; phylum Chordata; class Lepidosauria; order Squamata; family Scincidae; genus Lerista; species Lerista edwardsae. Next base: position 13,884,935 of record JAJKFI010000012.1, read on the forward strand.
AAAGCACCGCTTGCCGGCTGTCAAACTCAGAGGCAGCCAGGTCTTTCCCCGGAACCCCCGGCCACATGGTTCAGGCGAACAGTCAGAAACCCCAAACTGTCAAAGTCTCCCCTTAAAGGGGAGACCGGCTTCATGAATGGGGTTTTATGAATGGAAACTGTGTTTTGTGAATGGGAACATGCTGTAAAAGGGAGAGCTGTCATGCTGGGCTTCGTGCTTGTGTGTACTGTGAAGGGGAAGACACAAAATGGCTGCCAGTGGCCAAAATGGATGCCAACTTCTTCGGGGAATGTGCCACTGCCATCAAGCCAGATCCTCAGGTCACGTCCTCAGCACCGGCATCCACGATCTCCACCAAAGACATTTGCATGATAAACTTATATGAACTCAAATGAACTTTCCGTTGTGAATAGAATGAAATACCCCTTTTCTTTGTGCGTCAAAATGTGTCTGTAGAATGAATTGTCCTTTTGTGCTTGCAAGATATGTGTCTATCTTTGCCCCCCACTGACCCTACGTGTCTTGTCACCCACCTTCCCAGAATTTAATCAAGTCCCCAAAACTCAATCAAGTGCCTTTGTTCCCTGTACCCCAGCAATTAGCCACTACCCCAACTCTTTGTCCACCAGCGATTAGCTCTCCTCCCAGGGCACCGTTCACCCTTCAGGCAAAAGGGCATGTCTCGTGGAGTTCCTCAAATCCACTTTGGACCAATCAAAGGTCCCAAAGCCCCCCGGTGTTCCAATAATCAAAGTAGAATTAGGCAAATGAATTTGATTGGATGTTTTATTTTCACTTCATCTGCATGCATGAATGTATAAATGTGCCTGTTTCTGTCAATTGGGCACGCAATTAGGGTGCCTTTTGCACTTGCATTTTGCGACCTGTTGCGTCTTTATTGCAATAAATATCTTCTCCGGAAACACCAAGGTCCAGCTGGCAATTCTTTTCAGTCGACGTTAAACTTTTGGGTAAGCTATAGCAAGGGGTCCCATGGAGGGGATCGGTGGGTTTGGAGGTTTTGCGGACTTCAGCAGGAATGGGGAACGCACGCTTGAAAAACGAACATCTCAATCTTTGGAGCCTGGTCTTGCTGTTTAAAGAGACAGGGCTCAGAGAAATCGCCTCTTTGGCTTGATTTCCTCTTACTTCAATAGGACTATTAATCAATTGCATAGGAACTCAATCAAATGCATGCATGTTTGCATGCCCAGTATCTGCTTTCTAATACTAAGGCACTGGACGTAACAGCCAAAGTGCTACACTGGACTGGCTGGTTTAAGGTGGACTATGTGGCTTAATTTAGAAAGTAGCACTTCCAGGGCTTAATTTAGAAAGTAGCCTTTCAAAGTTGTCTTGAAGAAATGCCCTCCAGTTTCAAAGCCCGATGCATGATATCTGGGGGTTGGTTGGTTGTGGCAAGTCAGTGGTGAGAACGGTGCAATCTCTGAGGCACTCTCTTCCAATATATCCAATGACTGAAACTAGTCATTAGAAATATGCCCTGGGGTTAAGGGCCTGCAAGTCTTGCCTCAAATTAAACCTGATTCAATCTTATGTCAAGCACATCTCAAGGAAAAAGAGAAGACAAGAATGTAGGCACTGCCTTGCTGATTCAGATCTTAGCTCATCAAGCTCAGCATTCTTTCTGCAGCACTAGCTAGCCCAATACTCTGGAGAAACTTATAAGCAGAGTTGGATCCTGATAGCCATCACTCTGTTCTTTGTCTCCAGCATTTAATCATCTAAGGCAGAGAAAATCATCCCCGGCGCAAACAACACTTTGCGTTCAGCTGGGGAAGCAACGAACGATCCCAACTACAGCTCTCAGTGGTCGTCGTGACCAGCTGCCCATGTGCAGAATCAGGGCTGGCTCTAGGAACGGTGGGGCCTAATGTCAGGCATTCCCATGTGGCCCCCTCCCCTCCCCACGGGGCCCCCACTCACCAAGAAAAGCACTTGTGGTGCAGCATGTGGCACCTGGAAATAGTTGGTCATGACAGGATGATGTCACCACCAACTTCTTCCCGGAGGCCCATTTTGGGTAGTTTAGAGGCAGGGGCAGGTGGGAGGGCCCACGGTAAAACTGCCCCACTGACTTACAATTCATAGAGATCCCAGCTGCAGCAGGCGGCGATATGCTCAGTGTGCTAATGTGCCCCCCCCCAAAGTGTGGGGCCCAATGTGACGACATTGGTCACAATAGCTTAAAGCCGGCCCTGCGCGGAATGCCAGGCATACGGGTTGCTAGGGCAGCAGACCCTAGAAGTGGCTGGCCTGAGAACTGTAGTTGGAGCCTTTCACAGCTCCCATGGCAGAATGAGAACTGCTGTTCACGCCGGGGAAGGATGAGGGAGGGACTGGATATGGCCTGCAAGCCGGAGTTTGGAGCCCCCTGAGCCCCTGGCAAGAGTTGGCAACCTTTTCAGGTAAAGGGGCTGTAATGTTTGGGTTGCCAAGCTCCTGGAAGCAGCTGCTCAGAGCTTGGCTTGGGAGGCGAAGCTTCCCACCCAATTTGTCACACCACACAGGGCATGGCAGGGTGAATCTGCCATACCCTATTGGGCCATAGCAAATCAGGAGCTAGGCTTTACCTCCCATGCTGAGCTCTGTGTGGGGCAGATGTCTTTGGGTGATGGGTTGGAATTGGTCCATGGGCTGTAGGTTGCCAACCTCTAATCTAAGCCATATTGCCTCTTACCTTGGGGGTTCTTATTTTACCTGTCACAACTAATAGAGCCTGATAGACCTATCTCACACGATTATATCTAATCTTCTTTAAAAGCCATTTATGCTAGTGACCATAAAATATGGGAATGGATTCCATAGGTTAATTACATTCCCTCCTAAGTACTTTGCTCATCCTGAACCTGCAGACAATCAATTTCTCAGGATGACCTCAAGTTCTCAGACTGTGAGAGAAAGTAGGTAATTTTTCTCTAATCACTCTCCAAACACCATTCATGATTTTATAAATCTTTGCAAAGTCCCCCTTTTGCCTAGTAATTTTTTTCCTAGGATAAAAGCTTCACCTAAATACAGCTTTCTTTGTAAGATTATCCCTCTCACTAACTTCAGTTGTCTTCTGTACCTTCTCCAGATCTTGCAAATGCTTCACTGTCCCATAGATCCCTATAATGACATGATGATGCTTGCTGTTATATTTTCAGGGATTATTTTCCCCCTTCATGTCACAAATCAACTGTTATGGTTGTAAAAGCAAAAATCATTTTTTTTTTTCAGAAAAAGGAGCAACAAGAGGATGCCCTGGAACTACAGCTGGGAAGGGTCTTCGTTCACATAGGTAGGGGTGGTTCTTGTTTTTTGGGTTGAAAACTGCTTTTTGGGCATTAACAATTGCCTTTTGGTGGTTAAAATAGCTGAATAAAAACACAAACCACCACATTTGGGTGTTTAAGATATTTTCCAAAAATTATAAATACTCCTGTGGCTGCATTGATACAGCCACGTATCTCCTTTATCATCTACCTAGTACACTTTTAAAGCATTTAAAATTAATAAAAAATGAGAACTTGAATTGAGAATGTAGAATAAAAACACATAGCACCACAATTTGCTATTTTAATCAAGACATTTTGGAAAAAATATCTCCAAAAAACCACACACTCCTAACCATACATGGTGATGAACACCATAACCTGAAATAGAGCCTGGCTCCTTCCCTCTCCAGAGCTGCTTCTTTTGGGGACAAAGCTACAGTGTAGCCCCCGTAATCTCAGATTATTTACATTACTGAGCAGAGGGGGAAGGAATCAGGCTGCTGCAGCAGCTCACACACTACTAAAATGAACTTTGGAAAGGAAGATGCTCTGGCCTAGCTCAAAAGATAAATGCTTTTAAAAGCCTACATGCTTCCTTGCAAAGCCATATCACGATGCTTTAACATTAAGTTCGTGCTTAAATGCTTTGCTGAATTGAGATGACAAGACAGGGTGAAAGAAGATCATCCTCAGCCACAGTGACTCTGAGGCTGCAATCCTAACCTGGAGTTAGATGGCAGAGTTAGGCCAGCAAGGTTTGGCCAGCATAAAGGACACTGCAAACTATATTTGGACCACTCTCTGAGTCAGAGAGGCCAGCACACAGATGTGTGCCATCCCCCCGGACTCTGAGAGCACAATCCTCGTAAGGCTGACATAGCAGGGCTATATCCTACAGCCTATTAGGAGGCAGCAGCAGCAACGTCCAGAACAAGGGGAGATTTTCCCCTTGCACTTGTGTAAGCCCCAGTCACCCCCATGGGCCTGCTTGGATCTGCGCCTGCGGCTGTCTCCGCCCACTGTGTCGCCCAGTTACACTTCTGGAATGCTTCTGGAATGCCCTCGCGGAGGCCCTATGCCGACCGAGCGCTGCCAACGCTTGACTGGCACATGGCCGGCGCTGCCGACAGTTCTGTTCGGTGGAATTTTTCTGTTCTATATTGAAGTGTAAACTTTTGAGTAAGAAATGTCCCCAGGAATGCAGACATTATTTGACTACTCAGTAGTGGAAAATACATTTTAAAATTACTCGACAAGTGTTACTTGTGGCGGCATTCGAGCACCGGCACTGCTGCTCGCGCCAGTCCAGTGCCGGCCCAGCGCCACTGCGCTGACCCGGACACGCTATACGGCACGTTTGCGACAGCGTTTGGCCGGTGTAAGAGTGCAGCACCGGTGCAAGGGGGCTTACCCCTGCTAACTGGGCAAGAGGCACTTTTTCTAGTGGTGTTCCTTATATTTAGCAGGGGGAGAGTAATTGTCCCTCTTCACCCCTGCGCAGGGTCTTTTCTAGTGTCTGTTACAGGTGGTATTCTGCATTTTTTTTAGATTGTGAGCCCTTTTGGGACAGGGAACCATTAAACTTTATTATTACTATTTGTCTGTAAACCGCTTTGTGAACTTTATGTTGAAAAGCGGTGTATAAATACGATTGATTGATTGATTGATTGATTCAATTGCACTGCCCGAGTGATCAAAACGTTCTTTATGGTGGCCCTTGTGCCGGTCAAACTTTGCTGGCCTAGCTGTGCTGGCCTAACGCCAGGTTAGGATTGCGCTCTCAGTCAGGAAATACCAATAAGATATGACTGCTTTATTTATTTATCCATTTAATACTTTGCAGGCCGGGGGGGGGGGGGGGAAGGATCATGTGCATTTCACCTGGCAACAGCACTATTATCTTGTCAAGTTGTGCAGAAATTTTTACATCCACAAAATTGTTCTGAATCAAATGTTACAGGCACAACTAAATCTGTTCTAATGAAAGAACAATTCTATTTAGGATTAGGCTACAGTAATAGAAAATGGTTAATGCTAAACCTCAGTTTGTCGTCTTAGCAGACTTTCATGTATTTCATAAACAAAGTTAGTAAGATAAGAACAAAAGCTGTATCTATTTAGTATGCAGGATTTTTCTGTTCTATATTGAAGTGTAAACTTTTGCATAAGAAATATTCCCAGGAATGCAGACATTATTTGACTAGTCAGTAGTGGAAAATGCATTTTAAAATTACTCAACAAGTGTTACTTGATATTGGGACAGGGCAGATATTGAATTGTTTTGTCTAAACTCAAATAAAATAATTTGTATGGACCAAAGAGCTTGATCTGCAGACCTGTTCCTTCACTCCTTAATCAATACGCACAATTCACTCAATTAACTCCTATTTCAAGAAGCACGACTGTGTCAAATCCTTAGCGGAGCTTAAATTACAAAAGCCAAAGACCAACATGTAGGTTGAAATATTAAATTGCGCATTTCTCACAATCATTTTACATATATAACAGCCCAATCCTATCCATTCTCCCATCCACTGGGGCAGCCATATAAAAATGGGCATGCTATATCGAGCAGGGGGTAGGGAGGGACCAGATTGGGAGGCTTAAATAGGGGTAAAGGTAAAGGTTTCCCCACGACCGAATGGTCTAGTCATGACTGACTGTAGAGGGCAGTGCTCATCTCCATTTCTAAGCCGATGAGCTGGTGTTTGTCCAAGGACAAGCTTCCGTGGTCATGTGGCCAGTATGACTATGCGCCAAGGTGCACGGAATGCCGTTACCTTCCCACCGAAATGGTACCTGTTTATTTACTCGCATTTTTACGTGCTTTCAAACTGCTAGGTTAGCAGGAGCTGGGACAAGCAACGGGAGTTCACTCTGTCATGCAGTCTTGAACTGCCAACCTTCTGGTCAGCAAGCTTGCGGCTCAGCAGTTTAACCCATTGCGCCACCACGTCTATACAGTGGTAAAGGGATTTAAATCCCCTAATCCCTGCATATGCCTCCTATCCCACAATGAATCTCCACAGAATTGCACTTGTGATTTTGCTAGTATAGGTCCAGGGAAAGTAATGGGGCAGGGAAGCTGCTGCCAGAGGGGATAGGATCTGACCCACCTCATTGCCACTGGATTGATCCTGTCCCGCAGCCTTCCCAGTTTCGCTCCCCTCTCTGCCCCCATTCTAATCCTTCCCCATTCCCTCCCAATTCTACCCCTGGCTTACCTGTTCCTTTGCTGCTGGAAAGTCCCTTACAATGCTAGCAGTCACCGCTAGCAGAACTTGTTTCTTGTTGACGGCAAGTCCCAATAGATTGGGCTGTAAGAAGCCCCACAGCCTTCAGTAAGTTGATCACAAATCATAGGAAACCTTTGAGCAATATAGAAAGCTGTCACTGTATGTCCTCCCTGAGCATCCCTCAACATCCAATTTGTATGCGTACCTTCATTGGACCAAGAGAAAGATAGTTATTTATAAAGAACTGTGGCAATTGGTGGTGGAGGAGAGCCATAGCATCAGTACCTACAGTCTTCTTCTAGATCTATCCCTTGTCCAGGGCTAAAACAGACAGTGCTGCAACCATAAGAACATAAGAACATAAGAAGAGCCCTGCTGGATCAGGCCAAAGGCCCATCTAGTCCAGCTTCCTGTATCTCACAGCGGACCACCAGGTGCCCCAGGGAGGCATGAGACAACAAGATGCTTGCATCCTGCTTCCACTCCCTTGCACCCGGTACCAGTAGCCCACCACCTTTGTAAGGAGGTTGCACAATCCATCATGGCCTATAGCCCACGATGGACCTATCCTCCAGAAATCCGTCCAATCCCCTCTTAAAGGCATCCAGACCAGATGCCATCACCACCTCCTGTGGCAAAGAGTTCCACAGATTAACTACTCGCTGGGTAAAAAAGAACTTCCTTTTATCTGTTTTAACTCTCCCAACCCTCAGTTTTAGCGGATGCCCCCTGGTTCTGGTGTTTTGAGAGAGGGAAAAGAACGTTCCTCTATCGACTTTATCCTTTCCATGCATAATTTTGTATGTCTCAATCATGTCCCCCCTCAGGCGCCTTTTTTCTAGACTGAAGAGCCCCAAACACTGCAGTCTTTCTTCATAAGGGAGGTGCCCCAGCCCCGTAATCATTTTCGTCACTCTCTTCTGCACCTTTTCCAACTCCACTATGTCCTTTTTGAGATGCGGCGACCAGAACTGTACACAATATTCCAGGTGTGGCCTTACCATCGATTTGTACAATGGCATGATAATATTGGCTGTTTTATTCTCAACCCCTTTTTTAATGACCCCAAGCATGGAATTGGCCTTCTTAATTGCTGCTGCACACTGGGTTGATACCTTCACTGAATTGTCCACCAGCACCCCAAGATCTCTCTCCTGAGCTGTCACAGACAGTTCAGAACCCATTAGCCTATAGGTGAACTTTTGGATTTTTGCCCCAACGTGCATCACTTTACATTTGTCCATGTTGAAACACATCTGCCATTTGGCTGCCCATTCCCCCAACTTGGAGAGATCCTTCTGGAGCTCTTCACAATCCTTTCTGGTCTTCACCACCCGGAAACGTTTTGTGTCATCTGCAAACTTGGCCACCTCACTGCTTATCCCTGTCTCCAGATCATTTATGAATAAGTTGAAAAGCATGGGCCCCAAGACAGATCCCTGGGACACTCCACTTTTCACCTCTCTCCATTGTGAAAATTGCCCATTGACCCCCACTCTCTGTTTCCTGGCCCTCAACCAATTCTGGATCCATAAGAGGACCTGCCCTCTTATTCCCTGACTGTGAAGTTTCTTCAGCAGCCTTTGGTGGAAGACTGTGTCAAACGCCTTCTGAAAATCCAGGTATATGATATCCACAGGTTCACCCACATCCACGTGCCTGTTGACCTTTTCAAAGAATTCCAAAAGGTTCATGAGGCAAGACTTACCCTTACAGAAGCCATGCTGACTTTCCTTTAGCAGTACTTGTTCCTCTACGTGTTTTAGGATTTTATCTTTGATGAGGCTTTCCACCATCTTACCCGGAACAGATGTTAGGCTGACCGGCCTGTAGTTTCCAGGGTCCCCCCTTCTCCCTTTTTTAAAGATTGGCGTGACATTGGCTATCCTCCAATCCTCTTGAAGGGACAAGTTGCATACTCTAGTTAAGAGGTCAGCAACTTCGTTCTTTAGTTCCTTAATTACTCTTGGGTGTATACCATCTGGGCCTGGTGACTTATTTATATGTAGTTTATCAATTTGATCTAAAACATCTTCTTTATTAACCATTATCTGCTTTAATTCCTTAGTTAGGAAGGGCTGTTCGGGCTGTGGTATCTGCCCAAGTTCTTCGGCTGTGAAGACGGACGCAAAGAATTCATTTAATTTCCAAGTCCCCTTTTATCTCCTCTGTCCCTCCCTCACCATCCAGCGGGCCAACCGCCTCTCTGGCAGGTTTCCTGCTTCTAACATATTTGAAGAAGCTTTTATTATTCTCCTTTATGTTGCTAGCCATGCGTTCCTCAAACGCTTTCTTGGCTTCCCGTATCACCTTCTTACTTGTCTTTTGCCAGAGTTTATGTTCTTTTTTATTCTCCTCACTGGGGCAAGACTTCCATTTACAGAAAGAAGCTTCCTTGCTCTTTACAGCTTCTCTAACTTTGTTTGTCAGCCATGCAGGCACCCTCCTGGACCTTGTCGAACCCTTCTTTCTTTGCGGTATATACACTTCCGCTGGGCCTCTACTACTGTTATTTTAAACAGCCTCCATGCAGCCTAGAGGGATTGGACTCTTTTTACCTTCCCTTTCAATTTCTTTCTAACTAGCCTCCTCATCAGAGGGAAATCTGCCCTTCGAAAGTCAAGGGTTCTTGTGTCAGATTTGCTCTGCACTCTTTCCTGGACATGCATGGCAAAACCAATCGCAGCATGTTCACTGTTCCCCAATGGCTTAGTAACACTTACATCCCTAACTAGGTTCCGAGTAACACACAATATTAAATCCAGAGTCGCCTGTCCTCTGGTGGGCTCCATGACTAGCTGCTCTAAGGCACAGTCATTCAGCACGTCAAGGAATCTGGTCTCTCTTTCTTGACCAGAGCAGCAGTTGACCCAGTCAATATGAGGATAACTGAAGTCCCCCACGATTACAATCCTGTCTCTCTTGGTCACTGCCCTGATTTGTTCCCTCATTTCAAGGTCACCTTCAAGTTTTTGGTCGGGAGGACGATAGCACCCCCCCACTATTACATTGCTCTTACGGCCTGGTAGTTTAACCCACAGTGGCTCCATGGTGGAGTCCGGCCCACCTTCAGTCTCTACTCTGCTGGATTCTATCCCTTCTTTGATATAGATGGCCACCCCTCTGCCAACACGCTCTTCCCTGTCCCTCCTGTAGAGTTTATAGCCTGGGATTGCAGTATCCCACTGGTTCTCTGCATTCCACCAGGTTTCCGTTATGCCTACTATATCAATGTTTTCCCTAGCCACCAAACATTCCAGTTCCCCCATCTTTGCTCGGAGACTTCGGGCATTCGCATAATAACACCTATATACGGGGTTCTCTAAAGAGGGACTGTTTTTTTATCCCTTTTCCCCGCCTCTTTTTTTACTGGACAAACTGTCACTTACACTCAGGTTTGAAGTTCTATTTCCTACTCCTCCATTACTCTTTGGTACTCCTCCACCCTCCTCTTCCCGTAGGGATGAGGAGTTCCGAGCTGGACGCCACTCGGCTCCTGTCGGCTTTCCCCCAGGGATCAGTTTAAAAGCTGCTCTGCCACCTTCTTAATATTAAGCGCCAGCAGCCTGGTTCCATTTTGGTTCAAGTGAAGCCCGTCCCTCTTGTACAGGCCTGGCTTGTCCCAGAATGTCCCCCAGTGCCTAATGAATCTAAACCCTTCGTCCCGACACCACTGTCTCATCCACGCATTGAGACCCCTGAGCTCCGCCTGCCTAGCTGGCCCTGCACGTGGAACGGGTAGCATTTCTGAGAACGCCACCTTGGGGGTCCTGGCCTTCAGCGTCCTGCCTAGCAACCTAAATTTGGCTTCCAGGACCTCCCGGCTACATTTCCCCACATCGTTGGTGCCAACATGCACCACGACCGCTACCTCCTAACCAGCCTATCTAGACGAGACGTGATGTCCGCAACCTTCGCACCAGGCAGGCAAGTCACCGTGCCGTCCTCACATCCGTCGCAGACCCCCCTCTCTATATTCCTAACTATAGAATCGCCCACAACAAGGAGACCACGACCCCCCTCCCGCCGAGGAGCATCCTTAGTGCGACTGGATGCGGGCTCGTCGCTGGAAGAAGGGGCCCCCGCTGGGGGATCGATTCCCTCTGTTCCAGGCTGACGTCCTCCAGCCCTGAGACTCCTTTCCCCAGCAGCTGAGGAGCTGCCCGCCTGAGGGTGGGACGAAGCCTGCAAGTCCCCGGATGTCTCACCATGGACCCTCGCTGCCTGTCTCTGCTTCTCCATGGCTATCAATGCCGCAATTATTATTAGTGCAGTGTACTTACAGAATGTAAACTATGTTTTATTTGAAAAGCTTTGATGCCTCCCCTTCTGTTGTCATCCTTTGTACGGGTTTGTCTGAGCATTTAAATAATGCATTCCAGAATCGGCTGTTTCACCTGGAAACACAATGCTTGCTGTACAGTGAAGGCAGAACTGCATTTTTACAAAGATGCGGAGTAATGAAAACAAGCAGTTTGAAAGCACCAAGATAAACTTAAAGGTGAATAAACTGTCAGCAGGAGATAAGCTAAAGTGATGACACCTGACACCCCTTGCAAGTCCCCCCACCCTCCTGTGAAGGAAAACTGTGTCTTGCTAGGAGAGAAAATACACATAAAGTGAGAAGACTGAAATAAGAAAGTCATGGTAGATGTGGAAACAGAAAGAGACAGACTCGGAAATTGGCACAGGGCTGCAGTGGGAGAGAAGGGTGGGAAGGACTGCACCACAGCCATGGGAACAAACACTAAAATAAAATTGACAGCAAGAAATAGACTCTAATGGCCTAATACAGCCCTGATATGCCCCTTTGTTCTGACTGAGGGCGCAATCCTAACCTAGAGTTAGGCTAGGAGTGTTGCAAATGTGCCATGAAGCATGTTTGCACCACCCCCAGAGTCCGGGAGGATGGCGTATGGATGTGTGCTGGCCTCCCTGAAGCCAAGAGTGTTGCAAATGCACTTTCTGGTGTGTTTGTGACAGTCCTGGGCCCGGCACAAGGGACAGGCTAGGCACAAGTTAGGACTGCGCCCTGAATGACTCTACATATTGTGATAGAAATGTAGTTGTGTATAACTCTTATGCCGTAGATTGATATTGGGTTTGGGGGAATTTACTTTTTTAAAAAAATAATTTTAATTTTAATTTTTTTAAATTGATGCATACATCAAGGAATGAACCTTTCACTATGGAATTCTTAAAGAAAAAACTGATGACATGCATGAGAGAAACCCCCAGGACAGGGCCGGCTCCAGGAGTGGTGGGGCCCAATGTGGGGCATTCCTACAGGGCCCCCACCCTCCCCCTGCCCTCCCCACTCACCAAGAAAAGCGCTTGTGGTGCTGCATGCAAACCGGGGCACCTGGAAATATTTGGTGGTGCGATGATGACGTCATTGTCAGTTGCTTCCGGGAAGCCCATTTTGGGCCATGTGGAACAGGGGCAAGTGGGACGGCCAAGGTAAAGCTGCTGTGCTCACCCCATGGACTTATGACCCATAGAGGTCCCAGCTGCAGCAGCGGGTAATACGTTCACTGTGCTGGTGCGGGGCCCAGTGTGATGCCATTGGTCAGATTGGCTTAAGGCCGGCCCTCTGTTGGACTTCTGTTGCTACTGAGCAGCAATAAAGGAAAACATCCAATGTTTGGTTCCTTTATCCAGAACTGAAAGACTTGAATTGAAAGTTTCAAAAACTCCTCAGTTTTAGACATCTGACTCAGATGTCACCTCACCTACTTTTCTCTTTCTGTGCTCCAGTTTACAAAAGAGCCTCACTGACGGCCAGGGACCTCTAATTTACTGGCTAATCTTTCCAAAAGGAAGATGCTGTTAATCAAAGTGAGCTGATAATTAAAGGGGAACTTGGCTTGGAAAAAAAGGATGGTAGTAGAGTGACATATTTTGAGTCCTTAAAGTACAAAATATGTAGCACATTGTCTGTAACATAAGATAATCTCCAGTCAACAAGAATCAATATTTGACTGTACTGCATTTGTGTGTGTTGAGGCACAACCCTATCCTGAAGTTAGGCTGGCACAAATGACTTGTGCCAGCCCAGGAGTGTCGGAAACATGTCATAAAGTGCATTTGGACCACTCTCGGAGTCAGGGAAGCCCATGCACATCTGCTTTACAGTGCATTTTTGTATAACAAATGCACACTCACCTACTCGCAGGGCACCTGGAATAAGTCCCTTGTGCCAGCTTTTGCTGTTCTACTGGATCTACTTTGCCAGCTTTTGCTGGTTCAAGTCCAAATGGATCCAGCTAGGAAGACCAAGGCCAGGAGGGGTGGGGGGGTCGGGTACAGGCAGAGCTGCTGCCACCAATACTCTTCCCAGCCAGTGATGTCATTCAGGGGGAACGGACCAGAACGGGCGTTCCGGATCCTAACGGGCTCTGTGGCTGGTTCCAGGTTCCTGACAAGTGCCAATCAAAAGTGAGTTCCTGCTCTTAAATCATTTGAATGACACCACTGTTCCCAGCCTAGACTTTTGGCAGTGACCAGGCTGCACAGAATGGCAGGTCATATTTTGCAACTGCTGTAAAACACAACACGGCACCTTCCAGCTCAATCGCATTGGGCCCTTCCTCAGATTGATGTGGGGTGGGTGGGGGTGAGAAGTTGCTAGACATGGCATGGGAGGCCTTTGATTTGAACTCCCAATGTCTTTTCTTTTGCCAAAAAGCAGCCATAAGGAGGTAATTGGGAGTGGGGCTGTGGCACTGGGGTTTATGTGTTAACTCTTTGCCAGTTGCCATGCACTGCCCGGGGCCAGGACTGCAGACTGCTGTCCCACAACTGCTGTCACCTCGACTCACCTGGAGCCTTGCGCAATGTCCACATGTTCCACAGGCCTTCCAAAGGCTTATTGCAGCCTTCGGAAGGCCTTTAAGCATTACTTCCATTTTTGGCAAAGACTGGAAATAATGTTTAAAGGCCTTCCAAAGGCTGCAGTAAGCCAATCCATCCATCCATCCATCCATCCATCCATCCATCCATCCATCCATCAACCTTTATTGGCATACAATACACAAGACATAATAGACAATACACAATGCAAGTGGTTTAAATAAAGTAATATAAAATGGAAAATGAAAATAAAATAAAGTAATATAAAATATAAAATGCTTAGGCAAGGGTACTAACATAGCCTGTCTCTAGGATGTAGCTTGTGATATTTCACAAGATAGTGCAAAAAGACTGCTGTCTTCTCAACAACTACAGGATCATCTACTGACAAGGCATTCTTTAGAACGACATGGTCAGGGGAGCTGCTCTACTTCCTCAGCAGAGGTGCTAAGAATTTCTTACGAGGGGCCAAGTGGAGTGGGCCGTGCCAGACCATATGTGAGAGGGTTTCCACTCTCCCCATCTCACAAGAGCAGCATCTGTCATTGAACGGGACTCCATTACATCTGCCAGACAGAATTGCAGATGGGAGGACATTATATCTGGCTAGAGTGTAGGCCCTGTGTTCTTGTGGGCATTTTAGCAAGGATAAACATAGTGCTGGGTAGCCTACCTTGGTTGGAATCTGCAGATACAGAGGTGAGCAGTATCTGTTTGCTGCACTCAGCAGTTCCTGTGATTGAATATCCGTAAGTCTACTTTTAATTGCACGATAGGACTTTGAAGGGCCTGAGGATGCCGCATGCAGTCCGCCTGCCCCTCGGGAGAGCTCTGGAGGATGGGCGGCAGTGGCTCTGGAGGATGGATGGTGCACTGGTGCTGCCTAGGACCATGTGACCCCCTAGACCCCCGTTAGGTCTGCACCTGCTCTTTGCCCCATGCCAATGCCTCAAGTATCCCCACCCTGAAATGGCCATCTCCCATAGATAAGAACACAAAACTAATAGCGATGTTATTGGAGGTACGGTTTGGAATGGGGCTGCAAGATAGGGGGGTTAGAGCTCCTCACCCCACTGCTTCTTTAGAAAAGACCCTCACGCTGGGAAAGATTGAAGGCAAAAGGAGAAGGGGGCGGCAGAGGATGAGATGGTTAGATAGTGTCACAGAAGCAATGAACATGAAATTGGGCGAACTCCGGAAGCTAGTGGAGGACAGGGAGGCCTGGTGTGCTGTGGTCCAGGGGGTCGCGAAGAGTCGGACACAACTTAGCGACTGAACAACAACAACAAACCCACTGCTGCAGCCCCGAGTGTTGAGCTTTGTTTGGCTCTAGAAATGGCGCTGCATTGATACTGCCTAGAACAGAAAATAGATATATATCTGCACAGTTTTTCCCCTGCTTTATAACAAGCAATGAGAAGCTTTTTGTGATTCTTTGATGATTGTCAGCATTAACCATTTCTTTTTTTTCCCCAGCACAATGTAAAAGTGTTAGTTAGGAGATAATTTAGCAATGTTTACACCTCAATCTTACCTGAGGTGATGAACAAAGGTAGCCTTTCTAAAACTCCAGCAAAAAGAATAAGAACAAAAGCGACAGTACTTCTTTCGGTTCTTCCGATGTCTCTTTAAATGGTGTCTGAGCTCTTTGAATGCCAGTTTTCCAAGTGTCATTAGTCCGTTAGTTATAGTCACAGACAACAGATAGATGCACCTTCAGCATGATCACACAGCTAGACTTGTTTACCCCAGTCAATCAGGCACAATAATAGAAAATTGGTTATGCCTGAAACTTTGGAGGGAATAAAATGTACAGCTGCCAAGCCATATTGTTCTTAGATGCCTGCAGCAGTTTTTGTGTTAGTTGCCAGTGTAGTTCTCTAAAAACAGGGGCCATAAAGGGCCATAAGTACAGCAACAATGCATGCACTTGGAATGTCAGATGCAAAAGTACAATTTGTGCAATGTTGCATGGGGAAGAGAGATTCAATAGTTGTAGCTTTTATCACTCTTGCAGCATGACAACTCATTAGAGGTGTTTGGAAATGGAGTTATTTATTTTACTCAGAAGTAAGCCCACTGTGTCCAATAAGACTTAGAGTGCAATCCTAACCTGGAGTTAGGCTGGCATAGTTAGGCCAGCAAAGTTTGGCCAGAACAAGGGCCACTGTAAAGTAAGTTTGGACCACTCTTGGAGTTATAGAGGCCAGCACACAGATGTGGGCCATCTTCCCTGACTCAAGAATGGTCCAAATGCAGTTTACAGTGGCCCTTGTGCCGGCCAAACTTTGTTGGTCTAATTGTGCTGGCCTAACTCCAGGTTAGGATTGTGCCCTTAGGGTACCCTAACCCTAACCAAATTCCCAGCACTGACCTAGCTGTGCCAATGGAGCATGTGCTGCATCCTGCAATGGGAGGGTAGTCAGTCACGGAGGCCTCCTCAACGTAAGGGAGTGTTTGTTCCCTTACCTCAGATCTGCATTGCCCTTACGCCAGTGCTGGAAAGGATTGCAATCCTTTCCCCTGAGGACCCCTTAGGCTGCAATCCTATCTTACTCACTGGAAATAAATATCACATCATAAGAGAAGCCACCTGTACTCATCATAAAAGAGTAGCCATGATGGGATCATAACAAAGACCCGAGCTCGTGCCACCACTACGTTTTGCAGCAGTGAATTCCATGCACTATGTCAGTGTTTTTCAACCTGTGGGTCAGGACCCGTGGGTCATGAAACCTCATTTTCGTTACATGGCAATTTTTCAAATCCTGTGCAAGAGGACTTGGATCCAGTCCAAGCCCTTTTTCAAAGCCTGTGCAAGAGGGCTTGGATCTAGTCCAATGGATCCAGCACTGCCTTCTCAGAACTGTGCTCTTGATACAATCCTGCACAGCCTCTTCTTGTTGCCTTGCCCTGTGGCTCCTAAGGCCAGCCCTGCTCAGGCTGCTACTTCCCAGAGTTGTTGTGAAGATGCAAGAGGTAGGGGGAAATGGGGCAGGGGGTAGTGGGGGTGGGAGCAGATCAGGTACCAGCAGGGAGGCAGGACAGGCAGTGGGTCCCAGTTCCATACTTCAGTTGTGCATTTGTTTATTGGGGTCACGGTGTTAGGCACTTCCCATTAAGACTCTGACTCGGTTCTTCAAGAGTTCAAGAAGCCTTTATTTTACAGCGTGCACATCGCTGGGTGCTAGAGGGATCTACATGTCCAAATCTCAAGCACAAGGATCATTGAGCCTAGTTCCTGGCTTTTAAGAGTTTTCCACCTCCCCGGAACTGGCTGTCTTTAAGTATAACAGTAACCATATTTAGAAAAAGTACATTTCATCACTGATACACATTCTCATTGTTTCAGCAAAAATTTTTCCCCCCAGTACATTATTTGCAGCCTTCAGCATGATTTTTGCAAGTTATAAGATACTTCTGTAAAATACAAGTTTCATATGAGTCAAGGGTTATTTTTGCAAACATGATATCCTGTTGAAGCTAGCTGTTGCCTGTTACTTCTTCTTGCAAAGCTTCAGAGTGTTAGGTACTTTTCCACTGGCTCAGCCCATTTCTCTCTGAGGCAGGGAGAAAGTTTGATTAGAGATATGTTGATTTCTTTTCACTAGATTTCTTTAATCACAATATATAAAATATGTAGGCATAAGCTCCCTGCTCTCATAATGGCACGAAAAAAGGTTGAAGACCACTGCAGTGTGTGGCATGCAATGAATCGCTTATTTTCATCATCATCATGTCCTGTAGCATCTCCTGACATTCCTTCTGTGAAGGAGAAAGGAGTACCATTCTCTGATGCCTTTCATCACCCTACCTGAGAGGACGTCCTTGCTTTTTTAGGTTGACTTTACCTTTTCCCCCCCCGGTGGTAAACTTTTAACAGTTGAACACCAGATAAATGCTGTCCCCCACTGCTTTATATTCCTGCCAAAAAATAATCACCAATCACTTTTCTGCCTGTTCATGGCACAGTAGCTCTGCAAGAAAAAGAAAAAAAAAGCTGCACCTGTAAGGGCAAGCACGGCTCTGCATGCAGAAACCCAGGCATGTGAATGGGAAAAACTGTGAGTACAGACACTGCATGTATGCATTGGAGCGCACTGGGGCTCTGGAATGGGCTTTGAGCCCATTTCTGTGTGTGCAAATCTTCTTGATTGCGGAATTAAACACAGGAGTGTAACTAAGAAGCAATTTATCTAGCGCTTCTTTAAAACAAGCTGGTTTTAAGTGCCTTGCATATATCAAAACTCTTAAGGAAGAAATCTATCAAGCATTTTTTTAAAAAAAATCCATAGATTCCCCAATACACGTATATATAACACCGCCATCCTTGAGGAATGTTGCAAATGACCAGGGCCATCTCATCCTTGTTGAAGGCTGCAAGATCATCAAGCCATATTAACGCAGAGGGTAATTGAGTGCCCAGAGTGTGGAACGAGTTCTGTGCACAAACATTACTCACTGTGCTGCCATCGATAGTGGAACTGAGACAGGACGAAAGCTTCCAAATTAGCCAAGTGCCACTTAGGACCTCCAGTGTACTATTTTTATAGCCTGACTGCAGGAGAGCTCTTCTTACTTTCAGTAATCACCACCAGAACTATTTGCCTGCTCAGCCATTAAGCTTTTATCCACATCAAATGAAGGTGAGAATGACACACTCTTTGGGAAGGTCATCTTGGCAGAAGTCCCATTGTGCTTGCCGAACTGGGTTGACCCATTCTGTAGGCTCATGATGTAATTTGCCCAGGTCCACCTTCAGTTTCCCTCCCCCCCCTCTCTCTCTGATTTTAAACGCTGTGCTGCAGGGCACAATCTTAAATTACCTGATCCAGGGATTTAAAACTCTTCTACTCTTAAGCTCTTCTACTGATACCGATGTTCACATTAAAGAGCCAGTTGCCTTTAAAACATGATGCTGACACAACTGTGAGAACAGCATCAAACCAATGAGGAAATGAGCTAGGGCAGGGTGTCAGTGAAGGCAAAACATACAATGTTTGCACAGCTAGTTTGCTTATGGCGCTATCCTACGGAGCCTTGCTGCCAGAGGAACGCATGTTCCACTGGTAGCGACTGCTGCAAAAGTGCTGTAAAGTACTTTTCAACAGCACGCTGCTGCTGGGGCTCTCCAATTGCCCGCCAGAGCGGGTAAGCTAGCTTGGAAGGCAGGAAGGGATAGAGAGGGTGGAGCAGGGGCATGTAGGAGTGAAACTGGGTAGGGAGTGGGTAAAACGGGGCAGGGAAGCTGCAAGAGGGGTTGGATCCAACTGTGATGGCACATGATGATGTGATGGCATCTGCAGCAGCCTCCCCACCTCCTTTCTCTCCTTAAACTTATGCTGGTAAAATTGCCAACATAGGTTCGAGGAGACCCATTGCAATGCAGGAGGCTTACACAGAGGTAAGCGGATTTAAATCCCTCTTCCCCCACTGGATGTAGCATGCTGGCTTTTGTCATAACTGCACCAGCCAGTGGGGAAAGGCGAGGATTGGGCTGTTTGTTCAATAAATGCAAACATTTGCACCCACATTGGCCCAGGAAGGCCTTGTAGTTACATCTGGATTTTTGCTTTGCCGCTGCAGAACATTTCCTACAAGCAGGAAAACCACCGGTGACAGGGCCTGCTTGGCCAGTATTTCCTTGCAAGTCTACATGTTGATTATGTACAGAATCAGAGAGTTGAGCAGAAGTTTTGGTCCGTATAATAAAGTGCTACATATGGAGTCACTTGCTGGGGCCATAAAACTATCCATGATTTTTTTCCTGCTGATTAGAGACCATAAATATTGATCTAATCCTACCAGGAATCAATTTCCTTTGCAATGCCATTTGTTTTCATAAGCAGACAGCAACAGCGCCTATCTGCCAAACCCTGTCAAATGTCCTTAGCTCATGTCTTGCCGGTATTTTATTAGAACGACTGATTGTTAATACAGTAATTCTTTCGCCATGAAGCATTCTGTCATGTCATCACACTTTCAAACTAGATAGTAATGGCTTGCACTGTTTTGGGGCATTGATTTGCTGTTAACTGAAAAACAATTTGTTTAAGAAGCACCAGTCCATTGCTAGCACTCCCCAGACATTCATGAAACGGGACTCCTTTGCCATACTAATATAGTCAAGGATCCAATTGCTTCTAGCTTAATTTCAGTGCTTGTTCATTTTAAAGCTGACAGTGATAATTAACAAAGGTACCTCCATGGGATGGAATTATTAGCTCTTCTGGGGAAGAAAAATTCTGGCCGTTACTCATTTGCATATATTAATTCATTTAAATATCATTTAGACACCACCTATTGACCAGTGTTGGAGAGGAGCTAAATAAAAGGCCCAGGGACTCACAATCCTGTCCTCCTATAAATGGTGTGCACATATAGCTGCCAACTTCAGAATTTGTCTGTTGTAGCTGTGCCTTTAACAGTTGTAATGTACAACGATCAATAGGGAGGTATTAAACTTCTCTAAACAATTCCTGCATAACAAGCTGCTATTCTACCAATGATGCGCTGGAGATTACATTTCTACCAGTGTTGCTCTAATGCATCATTGGTAGAAAATGGTTTTAAAGGCACAAGAGCAGGCCATGCTATTTTGTTGGTAATCCTCTCTCTCTCTGTCTCTCTGTCTCTCTCTCTCTCTCTGTGTGTGTGTGTGTGCAAGTGCCTGTGCATGTATGTGGGGGGGGAGAGAGAGAGAGAGAGAGAGAGAGAGAGTGCTGTCTGCTTCTTAACCAACCATTGGTGAAGGTCAGAAATTGGAAATCCAATCCCCTTGAGTCACCAATTGTGTGCTAAGCCAGTTATAGGGGCTGTTATACAGTAAACTCCCCACCTGCACAAAGGAGGCAGACTTTAACCCCTGCTAACTGGGCAAGAGGCACTTTTTTAAGTGGTGCTCCTCTTATATTTAGCAGGGGGAGAATAATTGTCCCTCTTCTCCCCTGTGCAGTGTCTTTTCTAGTGGCTGTTGCTGGTGGTGTTCTGCATTTTTTAGATCGTGAGCTCTTTTGGGACAGGGATCCATTTAACTTTTTTATTACTATTTGCCTGTAAACCGCTTTGTGAACTTTGTGTTGAAAAGCGGTATATAAAAACTGTTGGTTGATTGTATATAAAAACTGTTGATAGGCAATCCTAACCTGGAGTTCATCCAGCACAGTTAGGCCAGCAAAGTTTGGCTGGTACAAGGGACACTGTAAAATATGTTTGGACCACTCGGAGTCAGACAGGCCAGCACACAGACGTGAGCCATCCTCCCTGATTCCAAGAGTCAAAAAGTGCTTTACGGTGGCTCTTATGCCAGCCAAACCTTGCTGGCCTAACTGTGCTGGCCTATCTCCAGGTTAGGATATGCTCTCAGGCTGAGTCTCTAATAATCTATTCTTACATGTAAATAAATGATCGTTTTATGAATGAAACCTTGTTGCAGTTATTGGAATGCTTTCCTTTCCTAAGGTTTATCCTTCAGCATTCAGATATATTCTCCTACAGGATGAGGGAGAATACACATGGCAGTGATGAATGTATTGTCATAATAATTACTACCATTTCCACTAGTAGACTCTAGTGCTGCCAGTTTAATATAGGCACATGCATGTACACAGATGGCCTAATAATAAAATAAAGTAGTAGTGCTATCCCTCATTAGTAATACAGGATGTATCCCAGAATTACAGAGCAAGAATACTAATGCCCTTCTTTAATGGAACAACTTTATTTTATAGATCGCTTGTCTCTTTGTCATCTAAGTCTTCTTTCCACTTCTAGGATTAATTCTACATTATGTTCTTCCTCCAGATTTTTTTTTTTAAAGCAATGGCATTTATTTATTTTTTGCAGGATGTTCTCTGTTTCAGATAGCTTCTTTTCTTCTGATTTTACACTTTTCCATCTGTCTGAAAGCAGCATTCCCTCTAGGGAAAGCAGACAAAGAAGATCACGCATAATGCTACAGCAATGCCAACCCAAGACAGCTGGTAAAGTGTCGCTTCTGGCTTTTGTAAGCCTATAATAAAAGCATGAATGGAGCTGTGCTGATTTGCCCCTTTTTGGAAACCAGCCGCACACCACTTCTTGGTATTTATAACCTAGGTGTGCCCATCTCCTCAATGAGGGAAGCAGAGACATATCAGCCATCAGATACTCCAAAGCAGTATTGACTTGTGCGTGTGTTTTTTTAGCATGATGCAAATCGATTCATTCATCCAGGGGTTTATTGCAAGATTTGGAAGAGATCATTGATATGATAGGGGATTATTTGCAGGACAGTAATGCATATGAGAGATTCCATTGCAGATCCAACACCCTACAGACTCAAAGTTCATTTCCAATAGGTCCTTTCTTATTGGTCTGGGCTGTAAATGTACAACAGGCATTAAGCAATCCAGTTTTAATGGAAATTGGCATGTGGGAGTTCCATGTCATATACTGGTTAACAATGAGGAAGGAAGGGCAATGATCTTCCTCTGACTTGCTTTACTTTTCCTTTCATCACTCCAATCAGGGAAGCAAATGGCTTTTCACTATTTCAAATGGGCAATAGGAGTAGGTAAAGGATCAGTACCATATTCGTGGTTCAGGAATAGCATACACATTGCCTTCTGACCAGTGGTGGGATTCAAATGAATTAACAACCGGTTCTATGACGTAATAGCCAGAGCCAAAAAACCCCCAAAGGCAGCCGAGGTAAGCGAGTGGGCGGGGCCCGGCCATTTAACAACCGGTTCTATAGAACCTGGGCAAACCCCCGGAATCCCACCACTGCTTCTGACCCAGAAAACATGCATCTCCCTATGGGGAGAAATAGTCAATCTCAGCTTCAGAATTCTAAACGAATGTGTACTTCACCTCCTCACACGAAGGTTTGCTCTACACATGTAACAGATGAGAATCAACTGACCCCTTGGGCTAACAGTAGAAGAAAAAGGCACCTCACCATCTGGAAAAGATCTGGTCAACAAAAATACAGATGTGCCC
Source organism: Lerista edwardsae (assembly GCA_029204185.1). NCBI lineage: Eukaryota > Metazoa > Chordata > Lepidosauria > Squamata > Scincidae > Lerista > Lerista edwardsae. The sequence goes on from JAJKFI010000012.1 coordinate 13,907,286, forward strand.
CAGTATCCACTGATTCAGTATCCACAGTTTCAGTTATTCACAAATACCATGGATACTGGGACTCCTATTAAAAAGATACAGGAACATTAAACACATCTCTTTTTTCTACCTTGTTGCAGCAAAACCACTGATGTTCCCCTATCTTTAAAACGATGTCCCCATTATCCACGTTTTCAGGTATCCACAGTGGAGTCTGGAATAGAACCCCAGCAGATACCAGAGCATGCCTGTATATTTAAAGGTTATGGAAAAGTAAATTCTCTAGGTCATTGCCTCCATAGAGTATACTCTAATATATGCCCTAAATTGTGTGTGTTTGGCTGTATCCCAAGTCTTTCACCTAACCATCCATCGGCCCATTTCATTGGTTTCAGATCCACTGTATGCCAAGAGCAACATGGGCTCTACAAGTCAATGAAAGATGTACAGTATAGGAACAATGGTATCAATTAAGAACATAAGAAGAGCCCTGCTGGATCAGGTCAAAGGCCCATCTAGTCCAACTTCCTGCATCTCGCAGTGGCCCACCAGATGCCTCAGGGAATACACAAGACATGTGCATCTTGTTGCCACTCCCTTGCATCTGGCGCTCCAAGGTAGCCTAAAGTAAGGAGGATGCTCTAATCATCATGGTCTCCTCCAGAAATCTGTCTAGTCCTCTTTTAAAAGCACCTAGGCCAGATGCCATCATCATCTCCTGTGGCAAGGAGTTCCACAGATTAATTACCCATTGGGTAAAAACGTATTTCCTTTTATCTGTTCTCACTCTCCCAGTCTCTCACATCCATTTCACTGGATGTCCCCTGGTTCTGGTATTGTGTGAGAGGGAAAAGAACCTTCCTCTATCCACTTTATCCATCCCATGCATAATTTGTATATCTCAATCAAGTTCCCCCTCAGGTGCCTTTTTTCTAGGCTGAAGAGTTCCAACGCTATAGTCTTTCCTCATATGGGAGGTGCCCCAGCCCCATAATCATTTTGGTTGCTCTCAATTGCTTGGATCATCTTCCCATTCCTGAGTGAGTGAGTGAGTGAGTGAGTGAGGGAGAGAGAGAGAGAGAGAGAGAGAGAGAGAGAGAGAGAGAGAGAGAGAGGTATCAGCAGAGCTCCAAGCCTCACTACTTGGAAATTCCTCCAAAGGCGTCAGGACTTCATCCATATTTCTTTGGTGTGGGCCATTAAAGCAGGTTCTCCTATCACAGCAGAAGTCTGGAGAACCACTCCCCAGTGATGTTCCTAGGCTTGGCATCTCCTGGTGCACTGATGTGATGATGTCAACACATCGTCACTGCAAAACTTCTGGGTTGCCCCAGCCACTGCTCCTCTGCGACCCACGGTTCCCTCCCACTGCTCCTCTATGACCTCCCCACAAAGGGAAAAGGTGAAAGTCTTAGCCCTAATTTGGAAGAAGCCTCCACTAGTGCCATGGGGCAGGAGGTGTGGACTGATGGTTGAGCTGCTGGTACTGCCTGAAGCTAAGCAGGAAAATCTGTGGTTTGCTTTTGGATGGGAGACGAATGCCAGGCTTTGACAAGCTGCAGTACCTGTGGTGGCAGAACAGAGTCGCTGTGGAGCTGATTAGCTCACCGCAAGTGAGAGTTGTGGTGGAGTGTGTGAGGAGGCCAGCCGGCAAAGAAGGGAATACGACCTTAAGGACCTGTCCAGGCTTGACTTCAATTGCCTGCTGAGGCTTGATGGCAGGCAGCCAAAGGAGAGAACCACACTGGGAAGGTGACATCTGGGCCTGAGGATTGGCAGATCACAAGAATACTGTAGATTTGTAAAAACCCCATTGAAAAAAATGGTGGTTTAGACTAGCCTGCTCATGTAAGCCGCCTTGGGCATTTGCTTTGGCATGGGAAAGGCGGGGTATACATTCTTCAAATCTATATATATATAAATGGACGTGGGTCTGTATGTCTGTATGTCTGTATGTTCCAAATAGGCTTCCCCACGCCTTGACCGAGTGCCACGAAACTTGGCACACACGTACCTTGCAGCCTGGCAAAGAACACTGCGGGGGTCAGACCCCCCTACAGCCCCCCGTTTTTTGGGGAGGGGGGCCAGATCGTCAGGCACCAAGGGGATTGCATTGGGCTACAGGTCTGCTGCCACCCTGTGGTCACAGACGATTCTGCAGGTTATGTGATTCACAGGGACTAACCCAAAGCGAAACCGAAAGTACTTTGGACTGCCTGCGTGGCAAAGAGTTGCAAATGATCCAGAGAGTTCCAGCACCCAGTCGGATCTGAGAGGGACCCATTTCCAGGGGGCTAACTCAGTGAGTGTGACAATTTCATTGCGCTCCTTTGCTTGATTCTGTCCCTGTATTCATTCCTTCTCCTGACAGAGGCTGGGGATACTTTGTCCCCTGGGCAACGCCGGGTAACAACAGGCTAGTAAATAATAAAAATAAATAAATTCCCTGGCATCGCCTGAGCGCCCCCTTATGGCTGGCAGCAGGAGCGACCATGCTCACTCTGCCCCGCTCATGCTACTATACTATACTGCTTAGTCCAGTCTTTACCAGACGTTGATTTGTCCGTAACGTGGGAGTCATAACTGACTTCCCCACCCACAAATCACCCGCTTCTTGAATCATACAGAAAACTAAGCCAAGTAAATGTCTTGGACCATATGTTATAAAAAAACCCAAACAGCCTCGTAATGAAATTTCCAGGAGCTTTGCATGAACAGCAGACTCCAAAAATTAGTATCTCGATGAAGACTCATGTTCAGGCACAGCTCCTGGAAGTTTCATTACGAGGCTGTTTGATTTTTTTATTTTATTTTTAAGTGCTTGATTATTAAACATTTAACCCATTCAAAGCTAATGTAGATAAGCAGAGCTATTTTTAGGCTATTGCCTTTAAAACAGTCATACCAGAAAAGAATCTTCTGCCTTTCATGCTAAAATCATGCCATGGATGAGTTCACCGCAGAACATTCAGCTACACTGGTTAGCAACAGTGCAGATGAACTTTTGAATTAACTGATCTGTGGGTGGTTTAATGAGTCAGATTTTTATCTGGGAAACATTTAATTAAAACATGATTAATGACCATTGCAACAGTATCACAAAGATACCGAGGAAGTGTTCTAATTTTTTCTGTGCCTGCTGGACTTTAACAACTTCCTTTAATACTCTGTTTAATACAAAGCCCACTTAACCATTGACTTCTAGAATAAATAAATGGTAGTCTTGCAATGCGTTGCTTACTTAACTTACTGTGCCCAATCCAGAGCTGCCTGGCCTCTGTGGGCACAGTGTTAGCCAAACGGCTACTGGCAGCTACTGGGGTCTCCTCGGGAGAAGGGGACAAATGTCCCTGGGAAAAGCCCCGCCTCCCACAATGGGGTGCCTGGACTCCGCATTACTTGACTCCCTATCGGCTATTCCACCAGTGGAGAACTGAGCAGCCCCATGTCAGGCTGCTTGGACTAAGGTCCGGTGGTGGAGGTCACCAGTGATGTAGCGTTGGTTGCCAGCACCAGCCTGGCAGCCTTAGCGCCAATGCGGGAGAGCTGCTCGGCGCCGCCATGTTGGCACTAATGACATAGCGCCAATGCACTGACATTGCATCAGCACCACATGAGGCACTGGATTGTGCCCTTAGGCATGTCCGTGACACCAGCGCAGGCAGTCTGCTTGTACCACCCGTGCTTGAGGGCTCAGGATTGAGCCCTTAGTCTTTGACTTTCTCTCCTAGACGGAAGATCCAAAGAACATCAGGGTGAAGTGTCCCCACTCAAAAAAATCATATCCTTTCCCCCTTTCCATCCCAGTTAGACTCCTGTGCCAGCTGAACAGAGAACCAAGGAAACCTATAAGGGGAGCAGAGTCTTTTCCCTAGAAAATGGGAATGAATATTCCCTTGCCTTGAGGAGACCTCCAAGACAAACCCTCCACCACAGGATGTAGCGCATGCCTCTTTGACGCATCTGCAGCAGAGAAGGGGATTTAGTTGGATTCGAGCCTAAGTTTGAAAGGGAGTGAAAAGGTGGAGACAAACTGGTAGATGGCCAAGTTACCATGGATAAGTTTTTAGGGGAGTGGGCTCAGCATGTAATTACTAGGGGATTCTCAACTTGGGTAGGGAAGTTCAGCCCCATTTCTGACATTTTTCTCCACCTCCACCCCATCACATTACAGCGAGGGCATATCCCATCTACGTTTATGCATTATTCGGAAGTCTTTCTTCCAATGTTTATGTATTAGCATTTATTAATACCCAACTGCAATTGCTATTCTCTTGCCCAGTCATCCAGTCTAGCATGCCGCAGCAGTGCAAATCAGGATCATTTTTAGTAGTGGAAGGATGTTGTCTAACCCTCCTTTAACCTAAAACAAGGGGTAAAGCTTTTTACTCAAATTTCCTAAGGCATTTGTATGCATGATCTATATTCACTGTAACAGTTCTTGGGTGTCCAAAGTCATTGGATCTGAAAATCACAGCACTTTAGCAAAATTTTTAGCAAAATTGTTCTGTATGTTTATAAGAAAGCAAACTGGAGCAGCACTATCTTATTTCTTCCATCCCTTTAAAGCAGTGGTTCCCAAACTCCTGCGAGGGAGTTGGGAACCTTATAAGTAGTGGCAAATGCAATCCCCAGGATCAAGATGCTGCCCTTGGCGAAGGGGCTTATTTTACACTGATCCTTGGCAGCGCTGGCCTCCGGGGTGTGTGTGCGGAGCCTTGGGGACACCTCTGCAGGGCTCCCCAAGCCTTGCAATGTGTTAAAACTGTGATTGCAACCCACTTTAGGTTTCACAATCACAACCCAGAAGTGGGTCGTGATCACATTTGGTAACACAATGGTAACATGAGAAGAGTGCGGGCGAGTGAACATTCTACTCACCTCTGCACCGGCTATTTAGCTGGCGCAGAGGTGAAGGCTACAGTGTAGGGCTGTGCGGCCCTATATGGAGGTCGGGATCGACAGCAAAGCTCCCTCCCCCAAGAACTCCCTCCCACCCCACCCAAAAAGGCTGCAACGTTGGTGACCAGTGGACTCACTGCTTGCTGGCTTGCGGTGCTGCCTCCAGGTGGCGCAAGTCCAGCGTTGGCCCATTGGTCACCCAACACCAGCTGTAATGGCTTACAATGGTTCAATGGTTTGTATTACTGCAAACCCTAGTGAAGCTTTTGTCTCTTCACATATATTTCTTGGGTGTACTCTTCAGTTTATTTAAATATAGACATAAAAATGGAACATGCAACGGTGACCAACATGTGCTGGCAAACACTTTTTCACGCATGTACACTTGTCAGAGAAGACAGGTTTGGCAGCAGCTGTCTGCTGAGTGCACAGGATGGCATACCTAGATTTATTTATATGTGAACTGGCCTTTATCTGGGGTTCATTGAACTGGCGAGACAGGGGGATATTGCAGAATTTTTCACAATACTGTAATCAGTTTCCATGTGTATAAGTCCCAATGATTTCAGCTATACAGTCACCTTTCGTCTTACATAAGGGTTGTGTTCTGAGGTCAGAGCGTAAAGCAAAATTGCATATATACTCAAAATTACACTGAAAATCCCCTACATCTGAAAAATAGATGCTGTACTGTTTCTTTAAAATACAAGAGGCAGGAGGGACCTGAGATGACTGAGAGAAAAGCAGCTTCATTCTTAAAGTCAGGCTCACCCCAGGAAATGTGTTTAGTGAGTGGAATGACAGGCGGAATCAGCTGCACTATTTTAAGTATTGTTATTTTCTTTTTTGTTTGTTTGTTGAGTGTGTAGTTGATTTAGTTCAAGTCAACTGCATCCAAGACGAGGGACAACAGGTTTTGTGAATAAACTGTATACGTTCTGAACATTAATTTTGAGCAGGAACGGGTGGATCCACACTAGTGGTAATGCAAACGAGCCTCAAAACTAGCATCCAGTTTTTGACAAGGCCAGTTTCCTATTAGGGAGGCTGGAGAAACAGAACATCTTTCCAACCATGGGCATAGGCCATAGCTCAGTAATGGACAGTGTAATCTTAGGAATGTCTATTCAGAAGTAAATTCCATTGTGTTCAATGCACGATTTTCAACCATCGTGCTGTGGCATATTGCTATGCTGTGAATGGTCTGCAGGTGTGCCGCAGGAGTTTAGGGGAGGGTCATTTATTAGTAAGGCCATTGGGAGATGTGGCAGTGCAGTGTGCTATGTCAGTTGTAAAAAAAAAAGCTGATGATGAGCCTTGACAATGCTAGCACCTTGTCAGTGTGCCACGAAGTGAAAGAAGGTAGAAAATCATTGCTGTAATGCAGCTTGTGCCTCCTCCTGTTTAAATTATACTTTAAACAGGGGGCATCCGCTAAAACTGAGGGTTGGGAGAGTTAAAACAGATAAAAGGAAGTACTTTTTTACCCAGCGGGTAGTTAATCTGTGGAACTCTTTGCCACAGGAGGTGGTGATGGCATCTGGTCTTGATGCCTTTAAGAGGGGATTGGACGGGTTTCTGGAGGAAAGGTCCATCGTGGGCTATAGGCCATGTAATGATGGATTGTGCAACCTCCTTACAAAGGTGGTGGGCTACTGGTACCAGGTGCAAGGGAGTGGCAACAGGATGCAAGCATCTTGTTGTCTCATGCCTCCCTGGGGCACCTGGTGGGCCGCTGTGAGATACAGGAAGCTGGACTAGATGGGCCTTTGGCCTGATCCAGCAGGGCTCTTCTTAGGTTCTTATGGACTGGTTCAGGTTCAGGGAGAAGAAAAATTCCTTGGGGTCATTAGAATTCAGAGGCTGTGCTAATGTTTCATATTTATGTTGTGTAACGATGGGTCATTCATGCTGCAGAACTGTCTTTGTTCCTAGGTGTGTGCGTGTGTGTGTGTGTGTAAAATGAATAAATATGACCTTACTACAGTGGACTCTACATTTTCTGTCAAGGCAACACCTAGGACGTTTCACTGGAAACTGTTTGTGAAAAGTAGTGATGCTTGCCTTTGCCTTAGTCTAATTAAAGTTCATTGTGATTAGGAATATGTATGAAGAACATTGTTCCATCATGCTTGCTTCTATCTAAATGGGCTCACAAAAAACCATTTTTTTCATGTGGAATGGTATTTTGCGGGTGCTGTGTTAATACAGATATGAAAATGAGGCAAGTGAAGCAAGCACTCATTAAAAAAAGTATAATTTAAACACAATAACGTATTGCAGCGATGCACCGACACAGTGCTTTTACGCTTCATGAAAAAAAGCCTGCCTCGCTTCAAAATCAGAGAGGGAAAATCTCATTCAACTCCAAAAGCATGAATAGAAAAGCAGATGCTCAAGAGCATTTCCAAATGACTCTGTTCTTGAATTTAATTTGGACGAGGTGGCTTCTTCTTCCGGATAATAATTTTTTTCCTTGCAACTTATTCATGATTTGTAAAGCGATGGTGAAAGAATGCTAACATCTTCATTACAAGGGATACTAGAAATATGATTCTTATCACAAACAAATTATGGATTTTGTATGTAGCATTATCGCCCTTACAGACTAATTATTTGTGAGGAACATGTGCACGTATAATCCAAGTTCCATCGCTGCCAAGTTCCATCCAGTGAATAGATCTCAGCCAACAAGCCTGGGAAAACCCTTTGGCTGAAGATTCAGAGGACAGATTCGAGGAAATGTAGAGCAACACCAGTTTAAATTTAAAGCTACACTAGGGCAGGAGGTCTGGTCAAAAGGGTACAGCCACTGTTAAGTCCAAAGTTAAGAACTGAAGGTTGCCAGTTCGAGATCACCAGAAGCTTCCGTGAGCAGCAAGACCTCGAAAACATGACTCATAAGCTGAGTTGTCTCCAGCTGCCTGTGTGGGAGAGGAGTTGTGCTGGGCCAGCTGTTTCTTCAGTGAGAGCAAAGAAGCAATTTCTCAGCTGTTATCAGGCAGTGTGGGAGGCAACCGTGTGGCCAGCAAGGAAGAACAGACTGTGAAAGAGCTTGAAAGTTTGTAAAAACTTCTCAAGGTTTAGAAAAAACCTGCCTACGTGAACCACCTTGAATTAAAGTCAAAGAAGCAATTTGCCAAAGGAGCATTATACATCCAAGAAAGGATGTATATAAATATTATTATATCATCATCATCATCATCATCATCATCATCATTCATTCATTCATTCACATATACACAGTCAAAATGATAAAAAGATCACAAATATCACAAACTGGTCTTTCAAGCTCTAACCAAGAGCCTAAGAATTGTCCAAATATCTGCGTAAGATGTATGATGTTCCCAACACAGATATTTGGACAATTCTTAGGCTCTTGGTTAGAGCTTGAATTGCCAATAAAAAGACCAGTCTGTGATATTTGTGATCTTTTATTATTATTATTATTATTATTATTATTATTATTATTATTATTATTATTATTATTATTATTATTATATTGCTCCTACACCCCAAATGAAGACTTTAGACAGTGATTGAAACCTAGGCCACAACCTTTTAAGTCAAATTTTTGAGTCTGCAATGTGCTAACTTAAGTAATTTTTTTCTGATCCTACTTCAAAAGTAACAGGTAGGTGGAGACACCTCCTGCTATCAGCTTGACTTGGACAATCCCACATGGGCTCTGAGCATATTCTATCTGGAGACTGTTATGAGATCTTCATTTCTAGAGCCTTTAAGGGTGTCGAGGAGATTCCTGGCAACAACCTTCAAACCATGTCAACAAATCCACCAGGGTGGATTTGGAGGTTACAAAGGGTGTTGAGGAGGTTCCTGGCAACAATCTTCAAACCATGTCAACAAATCCACCAGTAACCAAGGGTAGCTTCCCTCACACGGTTATACAGCATAAAGCCCAGTCAGTGTGTATTCACAAACCATCATGTTCAAATTGAACTTACTCCCAAGTAAATGTGCAAAAGATTGCAGTCTTAAAATGATGGCCTTTGGCTGGATCTGGCTCATACATATTTATTTATTGAGAGTGCAGTCCTAACCTGGAGTTAGGCCGGCACAGTTAGGCTGCAAAGTTTGGCTGGCACAAGCATGTTTGGACCAGTCTTGGAGTCAGGGAGGATGGTGCAAACTAGCACCTCTCTGACTGAGAGTGATCCAAACATACTTTACAATGTCCCTTGTGCCAGTCAAACTTTTCTGGCCTAACTGTGCTGGCCTAACTCCAGGTTAGGATTGCGCCCTCAGTCAATGCACTCAGCATTTTGCAAGCAAAATTAAGACAGTCTCTATTCTGAAGGGGATGGCCATTGTAAGGCATCAAAACTGACTGTGAAAGATGGGGTTCAATTACTCTCTCTCTCTCTCTCTCTCTCTCTCTCACACACACACACACACACACACACACACACACACAGAAATAACTTCTTCCCTCTTCCATAGCACAGATTAGCATTATTTTGCTAATACAGGGAAATCACTAATATAATTACTTTTCATCTACTATTATCATCAATAAAAATAATATACTTTCCTCCTAATGCAATTAGGGCAACTTCATGAATAAGAAATCTGCTAATGTAATGAACAGAGCTGCTGGGAGTTGTTGCTATTGCTTTATAGGCTTGATAGCTTTGCTGTGTGTTTCAAGGAGGATTGCTTTAATTTCTCTCCTGGGACAAAAGTGAGTGGCAGTGTGAGAAGTCGCACCACCATCCGCAAAGGGGCACTGCTGTGCTGTGTCACAAAGTTGGTATCATTTTCCAGAGCAGCTCTGCTCTGTTACTGACTAGAGCACTGGTTCCCAAACTATGGGTCACGAAGCACCTAAGGCAGCCATATTGAAAATATGGGAAGATGGGATGCTGGGAAGTGGGAGGGCTGTGTGGTTGTTTTGCTTGTGTCAAGGTTATAAATTGGCTTTTTTCCTTTCTGATTCACTTTGCTGTTGAAGAATGGCTTAGAAATAACCCAACTTATTTCTGCATTCTCAGGAAAGCAGCAGGTTCTGGCGTCACAATGATGGCACTTCTGGCCATGACATCACTTCTGGTGGGTCCTGGACAGATGGTCATTCTAAAAGGTGGTGATAAAACGTTTGAGAACCACTGGACTAGAACATACGCAGGGTTCTGAAGTTCAGTTTGTGAACCTCCAACGCACAACATTATAAAGCTGTGGGAAAATATAGCTACGAAACACTGGAGTGTTTATTTGTAATTTACACTCACCAAGAAGAGCTCTGTTCGTGCCACGTGCAAAGCATGGCATGTGGAAGTAGTTGGTGGTAATATCATAACATCACCGCCAACTGCTTCCCTGTGGCCCATTTTGGGCTGTTCAGAGGCAGGTGGGAGACACCAAGGTAAAGCTGCTCTGCTCGCCCCACTGACTTACAGCCCATAGAGATCCCAGCTGCAGCCACAGGCAAATATGTTCACCCTGCTAAGTGCGGGGCCCGATGTGACGACATCGGTCACATTGGCTTAAAACCGGCCCTGGTTATATCCATCCCAAGACAGCTTCCCTGTGGTTTGCTCTTGTGCACAGGGATTTATTTTACTCTGACCAGGTGAGGTCTTCTTGTTTGCTTTGACACTGATTACTGTATAATGTTTAATGGTGTTGCATGCACACAGCTGCAATTCTTGTTATGTCGCGTAGAATCACCTGCTTGCCTTGGCTACTACAGTTCTGCCACAGAAAGGCAGAGGAGAAACAATAGAAACAAATAAATGATGAGACAGTGAAAGCAAAAGAACCAGCGTACATCCTGGGTGTGTTTAATTTCTTGAGAGGTCATGCTTGGGTAGGTACACCTGCATCACAACTTTCCCATTGCAACTCTCTAAATTTAAAGCCAGCTTCAGGCAGAGGATGAACTCAAGGCATTGCTGGGCTTTCATTGTAGAGTCAAAGGCCATTCATTGCATATTTTTATACTCATTAGGGCACTGTCCTAACCAACTTCTCAGCACTGACACAGCTGTGCCAATGGGGCATCCTGTGCTGCAGCCTGCAGTTGCGGGAGGCAGTCACGGCAGCCTCCTCAAGGTAAGGAAATGTTTGTTTTCTTACCTCAGAGCTTCATTGCCCTTACCCAGTGGTGTCATCTAAATGATTTAAGAACAGATACTCTCTTTTGATTGGCACGTGTCGGGACCCGCCCACCGGAAGTGACGTCATAAGCCAGTAGTGATGTCGTGGCAGGAAGTGACATGAAAAAAGCCCTTTTTGAGGCCTCAGATGATTTTAAACTGACCCAACAGTTGCAACAGTATTCCACAGCACCCCCAGAACATGTTAAGGAGGCCTGGCATCATGTTAAAACCCCAGAGCAACTCATTTTTCAGTGGCAAGGAAAGGAAAGGCTCCGCTCGCTGCCTGCCTGCCTGCCTGGCTCTGAGAACATGCAGGCAACTCAAACATGCAGGAAATTCAAATGTTGCAGAGGGCGGAGTCGACGAGTGGGCGGGCGAATGGGCAGGGCCAGCTGTAATCCTAGAAACCGGTACTTGCGTACACCCGCGTACCCCCTGCATGACATCACTGCCCTTACCCCTGTGCTGGAACATTGGTTAGGACTGCACCTTCAATCATATAGTTCAAACTGGACTGTGACTGCCATCCTATAACACTTTTTTGGGGAGTAAGTCACATTGAATACAGTGGGGCTTCCATCTGAACAGAAATGGATTGTGCAGTGCATCTAGCACTTTACAGACAAGTGCCTATGCAGCAAACTTTATAAATACAGGTGTGCCCCGTTATCCGCTATGGTTCCATTCCAGACCCCACTGTGGATACCTGAAACCATGGATACTGGGTATGCCTTTTTAAAGATAGGGGAACATCAGTAGTTTTGCTGCAGCAAGGTTAAAAAAAAGAGAGATTTGTTTAATGTTCCCCTGTCTTTTTAATAGGTGTCCCAGTATTTATGGTATCTGTGGATAACTGAAACCATGGGTACTGAATCAGTGGATACTGGGGCACACCTGTATTATCATCACAGTAACTTTGAGCATTGTTCCCTTCACCCACTCGAATGCGTTCACATCCAAAACTCCAGTGGAAAACAGCTTGCGATATATTCTTCTTGCCACATATATTTGAATGAAACCCTGTCCCAACAAACATGTTCAGTAACAAACTGTAGTAGGTACAAGGTTAACCGAAAGCACCGTTTTACATCTTTTTTGCATTTTAGCGGTATTTGTATGCAAATATGCAATTTATATTTACTTCACTATGCAATTTCCATTTCTGTGTCAGATAATGTGGTATTTATTTCTTTTTAAACATATTTTAGGGCATTTATATTCTAAGTGTTTCCTACCAAAGACAAACCCTACACATCAATCAGTTTTATACCTAGGTACAGCTAATAACTGAGGATCACCTTGCAAACATGGTGTTGATTCCATTTGATATATTCCATACTGTATCCATTTTGCTTGAAATTATGAGCCTGAAAAGTTTGAGTGCTGGGACTGCTGGGTTCTGATAAAGACGTTTGACTAAAGAAAAACAACAATAAAAACAACACTGCAATTATGGAATCTGTTGTTTTCATTATTTTACCCTCCAAATCAAAGCAGCAGAACTGGAATTTACAGGAGTTACAGGAGTCAACTTAGGGTGGCTCATTTGTTCTCTTTTAAAGGGCTGTTTCCCAATTCAATTGGTTATCTCAGTGGTACTCAAAATGTTTAGCACTAGGACTCACTTTTTAGAGCGACAATCTGTCCAGGACCTACCAGAAGTGATATCATTAACCTGGAAGTGATGTCATGGCTGGAAGTGCCGTCATTGTGATGTCAGACCCTGCTGCTTTCCTGAGAATGCAGCAATAATTTGGGTTATTTCTCAGCCATTTTCCAATAGCGAAGTGAATCAGAAAGAAAAAAGCCTATTTACTACCTTGACGCAAGCAAAACAACCACACAGCCCTCCCCCCTTCCAGCATCCCATTTTCCCATATTCTCAATATGACTGCTTCAGCAGCTTTGCAACCCACCTGAAATTGGCTCGTGTGACCCACTATGCAACAGTGCTGGGCTAGCACCAATGGTGCAGCCAAGGATAAGATCAGGCTTATAGTACAGTGGGACTTCCTTTTGAGTAAACATGTATATAATTGCACTGCACATCACTTCAAACACAATGTTTCCTTTTTGTATCTCAAGGTGCAATATTTGAGGCAGAGACAGAGTCTCAGTATTGAGGTCTAGGGGTTGAGAAAATGGAATGATTTAGCAGGTCTTCTCAAATCATTTGTATAAGCAGAGCTTCACTGACGTCAAGCAATCTCTTTCTGTGATGATGTGCACTATACATTGGAAAATGAATTAATAACACCAATTTACATTTACAGGCATATTCAGTGGCGTTATTCACCCGGTACGCTGGGCGGGACTTACCTTTGAGCGGCAGTCCGCCGGTTGCGTCACGCGGCGTTCTGCCGCTTTCCCGCCCGCTGGGGCGGGCGGGAAAGCGGCAGAACGCCGCGTGACGCAACCGGCGGACTGCCGCTCAAAGGTAAGTCCCGCCCAGCGTACCAGGTGAATAACGCCACTGGGCATATTTTCATTCTCTACAGTACTTTCATATACTTCTGATGTATATATTTTCCATTGTTGCATTGTCTCAAAGCTTTAAAGTTTAAGCTACAATATAAAGTACTTCCCCCCCTAAAAAACAAAACAAAACACACCTCTACCTCTATACATACTTTTCAGAGTTCTGGCCTGGTTATTTTCAGTGCCAGACAAATCATGATAATCCAGCATGTGTTCCTTCTCATTATTCTGTCAGTAAGAGATTCTAAAGATTAATAACCATCACTCTCAAAATGTTAGCATTGTCTCTGAGTTAATGACAGCTATTTGTTACTACTTGCCAGTGATCGTTATCTGGTGGAGTTCTGCAGAGAGAGAGAGAGAGAGAGAGAGAGAGAGAGAGAGAGAGAGAGAAAATAGGTCAGTCTCTGAGCCTAGATCTCAGTGTTCAGATTCATTAGCTCTCTCAGTTATGCACAATGCTCAGCTTTCTTAATGGCTGCTGCTGGTTTCATGCACAAATTATGGCCTCTAGAGAAGTGTACAGTATGGGGCAGGGAGTCTGAGATGCACAGATTATTCCTTTTGCACTGGTTCTATTGGACTCTGGTCCTGCAGGTGCAATGGCCTAATAATATGTTACCATAACCACATGTGTAAGGTCCTTTGTATAGCTCAGTGTTATTCAAATTGTGGTTCGGGACCCACTTGGGACCCACATGGTGGGTCGCAACCTGATGTCAGGTGGGTTGCGGAAAGCTGGGAGCAGCCATCTTATCTTGGAAACCTTACTCTTTTTACATTCGTTTTGTGAGTGTTAACAGTTCGAATTTTCAAGTGACTTTTTTTTTTAAAAAAAGTTCAGTTCAGTTCGTTTAGTTCGTCAAAAAAAATGTTTAGTTCAGCTGCAGAGGGGGTAGCAAGCTCCCTGGATCTCCCAGAGAGCCATTGCAACCCCCCAGGTAACCTTAAAAATTTTGTCCTAATCTTGCTTTCTGTCAGGGATGTTTTATGGTTGTACAGTTGCTGCAGTCTAAGAATGTCAATTTGCAATTCAGGAGTATCATTTTATTATGTTACAATGATAGCACTTCCTGCTTGATGATGTCACTTCCTGCCACAACATCACTTCCAAGTTAATGACATCACTTCCAGTGGGTCCTGACACATGTACCATTCTAAAGAGTGGGTCCTGGTCTAAAAAGTTTGCATACCATTGGTATAGCTTTTTCCAGGGCTTCCCAAACTCCTACAAGGGCACTGTAAATCTTTGCTTGAGCGGGGGTGGGGTGGGGAGTAGCATCACAATCTCCATGATCATGCTGCTGCCAAGCAGGGAAGGGATTTTTATGCTTAGTTGGGGGTCGCTATGGCTCTCTGGAGGGTCCAGGGAACCTGTGACCCACTCTGTAGCTCTCCTGGCAGCTCAAAACTGCTGGGAAAAAGGAAAAAAAAACCACTTCCTGTTTTTGTCAGGAGCTGCGACATTTGGAGTTGCCAGGAGGGCTGCAGAGGGGGTAGCAAGCTCCCTAGATCTCCCAGAGAGCCATTGCAACCCCCAGGTAACCTTAAAAATCCCTTCCTTGTTTGGCAGCAGCACCATTGTGAAGATGGTGCTGATGATGATTTCTGGGCCATTCCCCTTAAATGGGAATCGGCCTTTTCTGGTTTCCCTGGTGGGTTGTGATCCCCTGGCATATTCAATCATGGGAAGAGTCACTTTTAGTTAGGGTTACCAAGTACAAACTGGGACAGAGTGCCTGTACCATTAACCACTGTATAGAAAAGGGGATTTTGGCAGGTGCAGCTTTTGAAATCCTTCCATGATGCGCTGCTGCCCAGATTACCTCTTCTATACAACAGTTAAAGGCTCGCGGCTTACCTGGTGGGCCCCTGACCCACTGGGACACTCTGTCCCAGTTTGTATCTGGTAGCCCTAACTTTAGTCTCAAAACCTAGTACTGGTCCAACCTTTTTCTGCATTGATTTTTGATCCTCAGATTAAACTCAACGTGGATGGCCACTGCAAATGAGAAAGACCGAGTTGATCCCTGGACATGGGGGAAAAATGTGTCCCTTTAAAATCATGGTTCAAAAACTGCTTTTCTAACAGAGGGCAGACTAGAGAGGCAGGCAGGAAGGAAGGCAGTCTCTGACAATTAGGAATGCAAATGACCCCCTCCTTTCACCCTGGCTCACTGAAGAATGGAATTGCATTTCTCTGTTCAGTGAACCAGGGCAAAGGGGGGTTGTTGTTGTTTGCATTTCTAGTTGTCAAAGACTGTCTTCCAGCCTTCCTCTCTACTCTGCCCTCTGTTAGAAGTTTTTGAACCGTGATTTTAAAGTGACACTTTTTTTTTTGTTAAAAACTGGTTTTATTTAGCACGTTCTGAAATGATATCCGTGTCTGAGCATTGCTGGTTACTTACTCACAGGGAAACCTCCAAACAGAAGAGCTGAAATATTCTTCTGAGTTACCCTGCAGTTGTGTTTTGGTATTTGAGTTAGGAGGATTTTGGTAAATTAGTCATTTTGAGTGCCTTTGGGAGAGAAGTGGGATAAAAATCAAATGAATGAAGGAATATAAGATATAAGCATATTTTAAAAACATAGAATAACAGTTCAATCCTAACAAAATTCCCACATGGTGATGATGCAGTGATACTGCATCCTGCAGGGTTGGTTTTTGGGGGGAGGGCTGCTGAAGGTCTTTTCATTGTGACCTAAGTCTCAAATTCAGTGAGATTTACTTGTCATGACTGCACTGTAAATGTCACAAGAATGGAATGGGGGGATGAAAAGTTGGGAAAAGAGCCCAGAAAGAAAGGGTTAAACTCCTCATTCCCCCCTCCCTAATATTTTGGGCCTCATCCAAATTGTGATGGTCTATCCTACAGCTGCTTTTAGCCACACAGGAAGATATCAGGGGCTCTGAACATAAATCTCCTACCTCACATCCAGTTTGGCTTTCATCATTTTGGTTGTCGAATTTTAAGTATTGTGTGGAAGGAATCATTTGCACATCATTTCCCCCATGGCAGGGCATGTGAATTCTACGTGCAATGGTCACTATGTAGCACTCAGAAGAGCTATTTCCCTCTTCTATGCTCCCCAGAAACACAAAAAGCAGAAGCCCTTGTCATGTGTAAAGCTGGGGTGTTTCTGAAAATGTGAAAAGCTTTCAGGATTCAACAAAATGAGGTTATGCAGGGTAAGGGCAAAAGGAGGAAAAAAGAAAACTAATGTCACATGCTGTAA
Source organism: Lerista edwardsae (assembly GCA_029204185.1). Lineage (NCBI taxonomy): Eukaryota > Metazoa > Chordata > Lepidosauria > Squamata > Scincidae > Lerista > Lerista edwardsae. Next base: position 13,924,001 of record JAJKFI010000012.1, read on the forward strand.
AATAATGGGTAATGAAAATGAGTAAACTGGTCCAACAGAAAATAGCGGCTGCTGTCTAATCTAGTTTATACATACAGTCACTACTTACGATGCAGCTTGCTCTGGGAGGCAGCTAATTCAGAAGACCGTTCAGGCCACTTGCAGTTGGAAAGCACAATGAAATATTTAAAACCCTCAAAGCCTACAGAGGAGCTCAAAGCAGTTTGAGAAAGAACATTAGAGAGATTATTTTAAGGATGCTCCTGATTTCACTCCCAGGTTATGGCAGTTCTGCGCTCTTAAAGGTCACAGGCTATATTCAGCAGGGTACATGAATGATGCTGAGGAGCTTTATAATTTTGTGCAGAAACGAGCACGTTCAAAATAAATCTATATGCACCTTACTTTGGCGTCATCTCCCAAATCTGCTGTTGAAATTTTTACACATCGAATGTGCTCTTTCTCTGGTTGTGACGGGAGTGATCAAAAGGGAGGGACTCATGGGGCACACAGTAATGTGTGAAATGTAGGAACACAAAGACCTTGGAATACTGAGTAAGGAAAGAAGGACTCGATGATAGTTCAGATCTCTTCCTCCACCTCTGACCACGAGAACTTTAACTCTGGAACTTTACTAATTTTTTGGAGATTGTATCCCAGAGGCCCCCAAGGCAGCTCAAATAAGCACACATACAATTTGTACTTGCTGTTGTGGCACCATCTCCCTTCTAGAATGAACTTCCAGAAGCTCTGAGGACATCCCTCGCTATGCGGTTTCTGGTGGGGTTGAAAAACATTCAAAGAGGCCTGACTCTCTTGGTGGAACCCTTTCTTTAATCACCGTTTCTAGGTTTCGTCAATTCGTGCTGCTTTTATGATTTTATTTTGCTGCTATTGCATGTTCATCCACTCCATTGTGTGTTTGTAGCTGGTTTTATTTTATTGTATTGCCTGTAGTTACAGTTTTTTAAAAATTGCTTTATTATGCTGCACGGCACTTTGAGCTTATGGAAAAGTAGGATGTCATTCTTTTAAGCAAGCAAGCAAGCAAGCAAAAACAATGACAGCATAAAATCACAGACTATTCTTTTTCTCCTCCTCCTCTTCTTCCTCCTCACAAGCAGCTGGTATCCTATGGCCACTGTGAGAGGGCACAATTTAAGCTTTTGAAAAAGAAACCTAAAATTAGGTGGAGGCAACAGTGGCTTGCTGGGCCTTCTCTTCCTCCTCCTCCTCCTCAGAAGGCCATGGGTGTGCTAAGGCCACTGTGAGTTGTAATTCACATTTAAGAGGCACCTCATGTATATCTCTGTAAGCCCGGAGTGTCAAACCCAGAGGCCAGAGGCAGCCTGCAGCAGCTCTTTATCCAGCCTACATAATAATCAGTCCCTGCCAGTCCCTTGAAAATATTTGCACATTTTCTCTTCCGTGATTTGCAGCTAACAATTTGTATATCAGAATAAAGTGCTCATTTCTGGCCATTATCTGCTTAATGACCTCACTTTCTGCTTAAAGCTGTCACTTCTGGTCTGTGGCATACCCAAAGGGGGGATCACAGCACTAAGTTTTGCAAGCAGCAGCTGTCGCTCCTCGTGGGAGCCATTTGGAGCCTCCATTTTGCTCTAGCCACTGTGAATAGCTCTGATGGGGATGGAGAGCAGCTGCTTGCAAAACCTAGTGCTGTGATCCCCCTTTAGGTATGCCTCTGCTTTCGGCTCTCAGCTGGCTCCATAAGTGCTAGTTGGCCCTCTTCATAGCCGCCACCCCCCTCACCTCACCTGGTGACAGTAAGAACATAAGAAGAGCCCCACTGGATCAGGCCAAAGGCCCATCTAGCCCAGCTTCCTGTATCTCACAGTGGTCCACCAGGTGCCTAAGGGAGCTCAGTAGACAACAAGATGCTTGCATCCTGTTGCCATTCCCTTGCACCCGGCACTCTGAAGCAGCCTACTACTAATGTAAGGAGGTTGCACAACCCATCATGGCCTATAGCCCACGATGGACTTTTTCTCCAGAAATCTCTCCAATCCTCTTTTAAAGGCACCTAGGCCAGATTATTATTATTATTATTAATTATTATTATTATTATTATTATTAATAATAATAATAATAATAATGTCAACATAGTGCCAATTGTCATTGGAGTCCTTGGAGCAGTACCTGGAAGTCTAAAGAAATACCTTGACATTCTTGGCCTTGAGCAAATTACATCAGCTCAGTTCCAGAAAACAACACTGCTTGGAACTGCAAAAATCCTATCCTATCAAGATATCTTTGTGATTCCAATGATAGGTACAAAATTGCAGAATATCACTAGACCAGCAAAGATGATGATGATGATGATGATGATTAACAACATCCAGTATATGGCTATCCTACATCCTGAAGTTCCCAATGAAACATAACTATTGAGAATGAGCAACAGCCCTGTGTACTCAGTATGGTTTGCAAATGCTATACTTGAGATCAGAATTTTTCTGAGAAGCATTACAATGATTTGGAATCAATGAAATCAAAGTGGAGAAAGGGGGATCAGTTTAAGTGTTTTTTGCAATGTGTTTAGCAGGGGTCTTGGATATTTTCAAGAATCAGTCCCAATTCAAATAGTATAACCAAATGGAGAAACTCAGTAGGGCTCATCTAAAATAAAAAATAAAAAAAATTCTGTGTTGCCAACTGACCAGAACAAAAAATAAACAGGGCCTTCTGTGCCATTATCAGTTGTTTGATGATCTGCAGAAGACAGCAGATGTAGCTTTTCACTGGAATGTCATCACTGCTATTATTTGCAGATATAGTTGTGTTAAAGGCACAAGAGCAGAAATTTCCAAAAAAAGTTGGCAACATTTAGGCAGTTCCTATTGCAGGGCTTTAAAGCTACTGTCACTGCTTTGGCACAGTAGAAGCTGTGCTCTGCACATGAGTGTCGGTGGTTTCAGAGAACGGATCTTATAAAATACTAAACATGGAAGTGTCTTAACGGAAGATGGAGTGTACAAAAAGGCAAAAACAAAACCTAAATGCAATACTGTATATTGCAGTCATTTTATTGGCTCATACAAGTTACTATTCCCTTGGTCTCTGTTTCGCTCTTTTCCTTTGACCCACGTCTGATTCCAAACAAGAACCAGACTTGCTTCATAGATCAAGAGGCTTGAGCTAAGAGCGAGAGAATAACTTATATTGAGGAGGGCTGTACACTGCTAGGTTTGCTACATTTTTTTTCTAGCAATGCTTCTATGCCTTGATGGAGAAAATAATCAGCTTGCTTTCCTTAAAATTGGCATGCTGTGATGGCTGGGGTGGATGGGCGGAATCACTAGTTGAATTTCTGTCTCTCAACACACACACCAGCCCAGTGGTGGGATTCAAATAAATTAATAACCGGTTCTGTGTCCTTCAGGGTGGCCTTCAGGGCCATCCGCTGCCTTTCTTCCCTCTCCCAACCTAAAATTAGCAACCGGTTCTGCAGAACTGGTGAGAGCTGGCTGAATTTCACCACTGGTGCAATCCTAACCTGGTGATAGGCTGGCACAGTTAGTCCAGCAAAATTTGGTAGGCAGAAGGGCCACTGTAAAGCGTGTTTGGGCCATTCTTGGAGTCAGAGAGGCCAGCACACAGATGTGCGCCATCTCCCCTGAGTCTGCGAGTGACCCAAACATGCTTCACGGTGGCCCATGTGCCAGCCAAACTTTGCTGGCCTAACTGTGCCGGCCTAACTCCAGGTTAGAATTGTGCCCTCACACTCCTGCTCTAAGCTATAGCTGGAAATCCCAAGATTCTGAAGTAGTGCAAAATATTGTGCCATAAGACTGTTTGGCTTTAAATGTCTCAGTAGCTCTTCTTGCAGCTTCTCAACAGCATGAAGTTTGACCTTAAAATACGATACCTGGGAAAAACACCGGGGTACCAATATTTGGGAGAAAGGTCATCAAGGTCCTTAGGAATAAATGAATGAGCAAATGGTGTCCACACTGGAGAAAAAAGTCTCAAGTAGAAGCACCTTTTTATATTCCTTAATTGTGCTTTCTGTGATAATGGAGAACAGTCGAGAGAACACGAGATTCCAAAGTTGGGGTTCCTCAAGATGAAGCTGGGAAAAATTATATGGCCTTAATGGAATATTTCATAGCAATCAATTAAGCCGTGTTTAATGTACCAAGTAATTGATTGTTTCCAAAGGAAATTAGTCATGACTAAGTCCCATTGAAATGAATTACACTTAAATGAGTCACAACAAACTTGTCTCATTGATTTCACTGGTGCTTAGTCATGACTATGTAGTCACAATCCAATATGAGTGTCATGCATAATGTTTCAGACCAGTAGCTGTATTTGCTATAATAAAAAAGCACATCAGAATCATGTATCTTAAAAATTAAAGTATATATTGTGGGGCATACGTCATATAGGCAAAGGTCTGCATTGTCTAACACCCACAAAAACTCATGCCAAAATGGCTTGTCCATTAAGTGCCTCAGGCTTTTTGTTGTATTTATCAGTGACCAGTGAATCCCGACTCAATTTGTGGTGGTTCGCGAAACTGACAGGGCAGACTAGGCTATGCAGAGGCGGATCTACAGGGAGGGCAAAGCTCTAAGTTTTGCAAGAAGCCTTACCCTGTCATGTAAATCCCTCCTCTCCCTTGCTGCTGTAGCCAGTAAGCAACACCAAGATGTTGCTGTTCCCTGTGAGGATTGGCTAAAACAGTGCAGGAGAGGAGTGATTTCCACTGCAAGGTGAGGCTTCTTGCAAAACTTAGAGCTTTGCCCTCCCTTAGATCTGCCTCTGAGGCTATGTGCGTCAAGAGTCAAACAATGTGCTACTGGGGGAGGAGCATTGCTGCCTAATCACCATTATAGCCACACCCCTCGGCATATATAAATATGGCAGCAGCTTCTAAGGCCTCTAAAACGTTTTGAGAACAACTGATTTACAACATTTGCATTTTGTTCCCTAGGGGAATCTAGTAATAGGACAAGCATTAAGCAATATTTTAATTTGTTTTGTTTTTAAGATCTGAAGCAGAGTCTAGAACAGGGGTCTCCAAAATACGGCCCAGGGGCCACATCCGACCCACCACAAGATTTGATCCAGCCCACAGCAACTTCAATAATTTGACATTTTTACGCATTGTATATCATGTCTCAATCTAAGTATGGCACTGTTCCTTTGTAAATGTCACATTTCTCGTTTTTCCTGAATCATAACATGCTGATGACAAAAAAAAGACCCAAGTCAACCTTATTCATTCATTTAAATTTCATTCAGAGAGCAATCCTAACCTGGCGTTGCCCTCTTCACGGCCTTCAGCCCCATTAGCTTGGAATGCAAGCAGTGCACACCTGCTCCTGGTTCCTCAGAAAATATGGCCGCTGCCTGAACATGTGACGAAGGAACAGTCACGGCCATTTGCTTTGACTCTTATGTGGTGGCCCACACTTTAGAAAACAAAACTGTAAATTGTGTTATCAGCAAGAAAAAGGAAGGGCTTTAATGTCAAAAAAGGAAGAAGAAGGTGTTTTTATTCTGCTCTGATTTGTGCTCGGCTTCAGCACTGACACATTTTAATAGCCAGAAGAATCTACTGAAACATCTTCCGTCTGTCAGCAATGTTCTTTGTCTGCTCTGCCAATCAGAGCAAAACCAGTTCTGATAGAAAAGACCTCAGAAGACACAGATCAGACACTTCATTCCTTCTTTCGGGTTTTTTTTTCCTTCACAGTAACTTTTTTTGTTCTCCCTCCAGTTTATAATGAGTTGAAAACTCACCCAGGACTCAGAGGTCATTTGGATCTGCCAAGGCAGAGTATAAATTCTGGCACCTGGCAAACAGAACAAACATAGCATTTGAGAGGCAGCAATCTACTCTCTTTTTAATAATTGGTCCCTTCCCCATTTCCCAGGAAGGCTAAAGCCTATTAGTCTGAAGCACGGCAGCTGCACGAGAGGAAAAAGTTACTAAAGCTTCCAGTACAGAAGGAGACTTTCCTGGTCTGTTTCTGCTACGACGCATTTGTAAGCGGAAGATGCATTTGAATGCTGCAGGTGCATGTTCTTATTCTGAAAGGCCAGAAACACTGGCAGGACCAAAGGTGGAAAGTCAATTAGAGGATTTCACAAGCTTCGTGGTTCACAACACAAACCTTGGGCTGCCTGTCAGACAAATGATTGGAGAAAACTACCACCAGAGTGAACTGGAACCGTTTTACAGGTTTAGACTAGGTGGATACGGACTTTATCACACGGCCTTCCACCTATATGTGTATATACTATAAATATCTTTATTGCTGGGCATGATGGAATTATGAGCCCATACAGATGGCCAAATGAGGTCTCCTGCCCTGGACTAGATGGGTGATTTGGGAAGAGGTTTTGATGGTCTGGGAAGTCTGGGATCTTACAAAGTGGTCCGGGAGATTTTGCCACACATCAGCTGCAGAGGACTATGTGACCAAAGGGCTTACAAAGGCAGGCTTACTAAGTAGGCATATGTGCCAGTGGCATTCCTACCGGGGGTGGAAAACTCTAAGCGTTGCACGAGGCTGAGCTCCTGTGTAATGTGGCCCCCCTCCCCCTCGCCTCCAGAGCCATTCGCTCTGAACCCGCTCTCCAAGCAGTGAATTGCTCCACCCCACTCTCTTTAGCATTAGAATTACTCTCTCACTATCCTGCATAGTCTGAATTTTGTGGCTGCGGATGACACCAGGTACATTTTAGAAGGGCAGAAGTGGTGGCTTGTGGTGAGGGGAGGCAGAAGAACTGTAATTGTTTATGCCAACACCATGAGTTATTGTCAATTAGCTTCTTAGAGCTTCAGCCAAATGGCAAAACAGAGGATGTTTTCAATTTTAACCAGCTCAGTTCAACCAAGCAATGGTATACCTATAGGGCAGGGGGTGGGGTGCCCCAGATACAATCCTAGGGTGTGTGCCAGAACTACACCCCACATTTTTAAAATTGTGGTTTTACAGAATAATACCAGCATGCTCTATAATGTTCAATGTGGAATTTCATCCAGAATTCAATGAAAAAACAACAGATTATAATATCTTTATTCTAGCAAAAGATATGGCCAAAAAACTAAAAACCAAAAATAAAACTTTCCATGTGAAAATCCTGGTTTATTAAAATTTCAGTTTAATAGATTACAACTATAATGTTATATACTGTTGGATGTGGAATTTTACCAGGAATTCAATGAAAAAAACCAGAGTATAATATCTTTATTCTAGCAAAAGGTATTGCCAACAAAACAAAACAAAAACCCAAAGTAAAAATATCTTATGCAAGGGTGTCAAACATACAGCCTGTGGACCTGCATGATGAGTCCACAAATGTGGCCTACAGAACCTCTTTATCTGGTCCCCATTTCTTGCTTCATCTCCTAACCTCCTGCAACAAGCAAGCAAGCAAGCAAGCAAGCAAGCAACTCCAGCGCAATTAGCCATCTGGGCCAGCAGGGGGTGCTGAGAGTAGGCAGCAAAGGCACAGAGTATGGCCAGTGCAGGAACGCAGAGCAAGCAAAACCTAATAAGATGTAGCCATATGTGTGTGTAACTCCTAATCCCACCCCAGGCCTCCTGCTTGGCTCTTCTTGCCAGCCATGCAGCCACCAGGCCTTCTTCCTTTTCCAGCCTCAGTAAGAAATAGGAAAACAGTGGTGGTGGGAGTGAGATTGAAGGCTCTGGCTTCCGGGCAGTCTCTCAAGAGCTCCAGGTTGAGCATTCTTGATTAAGAAAGCTCTGCTTTAAAAGCAGTTAAACTCTGCTGGGAATGGCGCTTTCATGGAAGGGGGTTGCTTTCATGGAGGCATAACTCTCATGTGTAGGGCTGCAGAACTGAAGTACTTTGAGATGGCGAGAATGGCTTGTGGAGCTCTTTGTAGGGAAAAAGGAATGTGCCAATTGGCTTTAAAAAAAATTAACAGTTGTTCCTTTTAGGAATATGCTGTTTTGTTGGTTACTGATTTGCTGGGTGACCTGTACTGTTCAAATAGTTAAATAAATGAATAAAGTTAATAGGATGACACCACACGTTACCTCACCGGGTGACACCAATCCTAGTGCTGTCACCAGTGGGAAGCTTGGATGGTATTGGTCACTGGCTTAGATGACTTTTAAAGTGGATTCTAAATGTTCATGGTGGATTATAGTCTATCAGTGGTTATTAACCATGATGGCTACATTGAACCTCCAGATGCAGGGGCAGCAATAGCAGGGGAGGGTACAGACGATCACCCATTTCTTGTGGGAAAATATTCATTGCATTTATTTTCTGGCCATTATTATTAATTTCATGACTATCAGTGTCACCTACCTCACAGGGTTGTTGTGAGGACAAAAGAAGTGGAGGAACCACGCACACCATCTTGAGTTCCTTGGAGGAAGGGTGGTGTAAAATGTGATTGATTGATTGATTGATTGATTGATTGATTGATTTTGCCATGGGAGGTGTCCAAAATTTATGGGTTCCAGGTGCAAAATGACCTAGCTACACCACTACAAGCAAGTCAGAATGGGATTTTCCCTCCTTGAATTTTGCCAAGGAGTGAGGGTTGGCCTAAAATCTTCTATTTTCTTTTGAAAAATGGCTCCTGTACCCACAAAATCCTACAATGGTATTTAAAATCTTCCATTGTCTCCCACACCTGACATCCTTATCCTTATTTATTTTACTTATTTAAAACATTTATCTCTCGCTTTTCGTCCCTCAATCAAAGAGAAGAGAGAAGGAGGGGAGGTTTTTCTCTACTCTCCTACTATCATCATTGGAGCAAAAAGAAAGCTAAAGGAGCAAGCAAGCTGGTGAAGGATGTTGGCTATTTATGACCAGGCTGGACCCTATTGCAATCCCAATGGCATCACTAGTGTGCATGAAAGAGTCTGAGTCAAAATTGGGTTCCAAAATTTTTTTGAGGCCGAGGGTGGGTTGGAAAGTCTGAGTTTTGTGAGCCCAATTCTGAGCCTGGTTGGGAAGAGTTAGCCTATTTGGAGTTCAAATCAATACAGGCAGGTCCACGTTATATACAGGGGTTCCATTCCAGGACTCTCAGAGGGTCCAGGTCAGCCCACCCTGTAGGGGGACCCGTGGATTTATGACCAGGCTGGACCCTATCACAATACACAGGTTCCAAATCCTTGCCTAATGTTGGCTGACTGTATTCTACATTCTGCTATAGCTAATCCAGTAAATCTGAGGGCACAATCCTAACCAGGAGTTAGGCCGGCACAGTTAGGCCAGTAAAGTTAGGTCAGCACAAGGGCCACCATAAAGTGCGTGGACTACTCTCGGAGTCAGGGAGGATGGTGCTCGTCTGTGTGCTGACCTCTCTGACTCCGAGAGTGGTCCTAACATACTTCACAGTGTCCCTTGTGCCGGCCAAACTTTGCTGGCCTAACTGTGCCAGCCTAACTCCAGGTTAGGATTGTGCCCTCAATCTTATAACAACAGTGAAAGATTGACAGGTTTTCTCTGAAGAGCATGACTTTCCTTCAAACAAGCGCATCCCTCTCCCAATCAATGTTCTATAATATGGTTCTGGCAGCAGAATGGAAATAAAAAACAAACTTTGGTTGAAGCACAACTTTACCAATAAGCATGATTGATCCCTGTTTTTAATATCCATCAAACAGTTGTTTCAAGGGAAACAATATTGCACAAACGTTATGTTTAAGAATTACCTGTAAGAATGAATATTCTCTTACAAATTCTTCACAACATTTTTAATGCCAGAAGAAGCTCCACAAACACAGACATCCATGTTCTTTGTGTGCACTAACTTCGGAGCCACAACTGCAGTGGGTACCACATGTACTTGGAACGCACCACTCCTTTGGCACTGGCATGTTGGCATTCCTTTGCCAACTGAACTGCCACATCAAAAGAAGTAAATATCAAATTTTTTCTTTTCAATTCACGTTTCAAGCAAGCAAAATTCCTTCAAAACTTCTTATAGTTAATCTGTGGAACTCTTTGCCACAGGAGGTGGTGATGGCCTCTGGTCTAGATGCCTTTAAGAGGGGATTGGATGGATTTCTGGAAAAAAAAGTCCATCGTGGGCTATAGGTCATAATGGATTGTGCAATCTCCTTACATTAGTAGTAGGCTACTTCAGAGTACCGGGTGCAAGGGAGTGGCAACAGGATCCAAGCATCTTGTTGTCTTGTGTCTCCCTGGGGCACCTGGTGGGGCCACTGTGAGATACAGGAAGCTGGACTAGATGGGCCTTTGGCCTGATCCAGCAGGGCTCTTCTTATGTTCTTATGTTTTCCCAGCAAATTTGCAACTCCTTTCTGTTTAGTGAGATATAAGTGTTCAGACTAGGCATCTCAAACTGCTTCAGGAAATCATTTCATATATGCAGAAGCTACACTGTCAAAGCAAATGGGTTTCACCTTTATTGCTCTGCACCACTCAAGAATCTGCTCTCCTTCTGGGCTTGACCTGCCCACCTGGTCCCCTCCCTGCACCATTCCACCCCCTCCCCACATTCTCATTCTCACCGTGACTGCAAGAAGCCCGGTGTGTGCTGGGTCCTGCACTGACACTGGTGGGACTGTGCAGGCCTTCCTGCTGGTGCTTCCTGTAGGCACAACAAGCTTGCACAGTTGTGTTGCAAACGGTGTATACAGTAATGGCATCTAAATGATTTAGCAACAGGTACTCCTTTTGATTGGCACTTGTGTCGAGGTCCGCCCACCAGAAGTGAGGTCTTAGCCGGAACCCAGGAACCGCCGCGCGAATGAGGAATGGCTCTGAGAACGTGCAGGCAACTCAAATGTTGCAGGGGGCGGAGCGGAGCGGAGCGCCGATGGAGTCAACGAGTGGGCGGGCAAATGGGCGGGGCCAGCCCTAATCCTAGGAACGGGTATGCGCGTACCCCCGCGTACCCGCTACATGACATGTCTGATTGTGTGTGTGTGTGTCTGTGTGTGTGTCTGTGTGTATATATATATATGAGACTCTCCTAGTCTCTTCCATGGAGAGTCATGGAAGCCTCCAGAAGGTAAGAGAATGTTTGTTCCCTTACATCACAGCTGCATTGCACTTACCCCGGTGCAGGAAAGTTGGTTAGGATTGCGCCCTAGATCTATGTCTCTGGTGGGTCCTTTAAATTCTAGAAATCTGTACATCCCAGAGATCCAAGTAGTGAAGTTTATTTTCAGACCATTTACCATGGTTTGGCAAACAAAAACAAAAACCATAGTTAGTACTCATGTAATTACACCCCTGAAAGTTGTCTAATAAGTACTTACTCTTTGATGGCGGCAGCTGTTGCTCAATACAGATTTTTTTTTTTAAGCAATTCATCTACATTGCGTTGGCATGTTTTTAGAAAATAGTAACGTTACTTAGATCATGGTTTTCAGGGAACAAATGCTGTCTAAGTAGAAAATATTTGGCTGTCAAAGACTTGAAACTTTTCAACAGCTTAATACTTCAAGGCAGACTAGCTTCATGTTGCTGATATTAGAATTGGGGCCGTAAACTCTGAGAACATAGCAATTGATCGGACAGTGATAATTTCTTACAGTTCAGTCCTAACCAACTTTCCCACGGTGATGCAGCCATGCCAACAGGTGTATGCTGTATGCTGTGATAAGTGGTGGGGAGTCATGAAGGTCTCCTCAAGGTAAGAGAAAGTTTGTTTCCTTACCTTGCGGCTGCATTAGCGCTGGAAAGTTGTTTAGAATTGGACTGTTAATCTGCAGCTACTGAATGTGTCTCCATCAGAACACTGGTAAGCAGTGATGTCATTCAGGGGGAACGGACCAGAACGGGCGTTCCGGATCCTAATGGGCTCCGTGGCTGCTTCCGGGTTCCCCCCCCCCAACATTTGAATTTGAACTCAAAAGTGAGTTCCTGTTCCTAAATCATTTGAATGACACCACTGCTGGTAAGTGACCTTTCTGAATAGCTCAAAGTGGTGCTCTAAGAACACAAGTCTAACCTGGAGTTAGGCCGGTACGGTTAGGTCAGCTAAGTTTGGCCAGCAAAAGGGCCACTGTAAAGTATGTTTGGACCACTCTCGGAGTCAGAGAGGCCAGCACACAGACGTAAGCCATCCTCCCTGACTTTGAGAGTAGTCCAAACACGCTTTATGGTGGTCCTTGTGCCAGCCAAATTTTGCTGGCCTAACTGTGCCAGCCTAACTCCAGGTTAGGATTGCGTTCTGAGTCATCCATCACAATTCACTGTATACACACTTCCAGTCCTGCAGAAGTAAGAGAGCTCCAATTTTGCAAGAGACCCTGCTTGCAACTTTAAACAGCCTAATGAGTCACCTGAAGCTTTCTCTCCAATTCTACCATCCCACACATCTTAACCTTTTCACCCTGCTCCACTGTGGCAAAGGCAGTGTAAGGAAAATCCTACACATGTCTACTCAGAAGTAAATCCCATTATGATCAATGTGGCCTACTCCCAGGTGAGTGGTTAGGAATGCAGCTCCAGTGTGGTTTTTGAAGCCACTGCCAGATGTAGACTTCATAGAGCAGCAAGTTTCAACCACTGTGCTATGGCACATTGGTGTGCCACAAACGGTATGCAGATGTGCCACAGGAGTTTGGGAGGGTTTATTTGTATGGCCGTTGGGGGATGTGAGCCTCCCACTGGCATCATGGTGTGCCTTGTCAATTGTAAAAAACCTGATGGTGTGCCTTGACAATTTTAGCTCCTTTTCAGTATGCCATGAGATGAAAAAGATGGAAAATTGCTGTTATGGAGGAACAGAGGCAGACTGGGTACAGGTGCGTTTGTAGCAACCTCTCTCCTACAGATGCTGTATCTCAGCACAAGAAGAAGCCTGGCATCATTTTGAAGAGGACATTCTCTGCTTTCCTGTGGTGCTGGCATCTTTTGAAAAATGTGTTATCCGGGGTGGAGTATACTGGAGGCTTCCTGTGCAGGTTGCCAGAATTAAATTCCTATGTGATCATCATAGTTGTGGATGTCTCAGGCACATATTCAACCCAAGTTGATGGGTAACCTAAGTTGGTCCTCTACAAAAAGTGTAAGTAGGTTGTATTGGAAAAGGCAGGAGCTACCCCGAGGAGTGAGGGAATGGTATCAGCAATGGCCCCTTGGCCAGGTAAACCAGGGATTATGGGGTTAATCCCAGATCTCCTGCAGCAGAAACACAGCTGCAGGCTGATAAGGGCTCTGGCTCTGAAGGGAGGTTAGCACAGGTGCAGATGGGTGTGGCTGATGTATTAAAGCCTGCCCACTGATTGGCTGGCCTCAGTATAAAGCTGGAGGCAGGAGCTGGAGAAAAGGAGCTGGATAAGTGCTGGAGGATGGTACCTTGGGTAAGTGTTGGAGGAGGGCACCAGGTAGGTGCTGGACTGATGGAGTGCTGGCTGGACTGCCTGCCTGAAGGATGGACTGAGGAACTGGCTGAAGGACTAGATAAGGTAAGGTTGTTTTGGGAGACTATTGTTGGGAATTGTTGTCTGCCACATAGAGCCACCTAGAGCCACCAAGTGGAGGAGGCAGTTATGGCTTGGGCAAGCTGACTGCCTATTGTTTGGTGGTGGGGTTTGTTGGTGCTAGACTTACGGTAGTTTGGAGCTACGCCAGTGATGAGGGCAGTCTGGAGGAGGCTGGCCAGCCAGTGATCCCAATCAAAGCTGCTGGAAGAGAGGAGGCCAGTGGGTGACTGAACCCCCTCCCTCTTGCCTATCTCTGAGGCTGCTCTAGAGGAGAAACTAGTTAGCCTAGTGTGTGAATTAGGGCCCTTGGGGAGGCCTGGCAGGGAGTTTGGCAGAACATAGGTATAAATTCGAATACTGCATCATGAAATAAAGGGAGGAGTTTTCTCGTTCAAGCACATTTAAAAGGGCACAAGACACTCACTGCAGTACAAGAAGGTCAACATAATGAGTAGAATACGTTAGAGAAATATATTTTAAATAAATAATTTGTGATGCAGTCTCAGCTGACCTAAATGGGCATCCCAAGTCCATTCTGAAGCTACTAAGGCACCTCCATGAGTCCTGCAGTTTATTTGAAATGTTAATTATCTCCCTCTGCAAGTACACACAAAATAATTGGGTCTCTTGCTGGCGTTCCAGCAAATATGGGTTAGTCCCAAACATTGGGTCTCTGGAGTGTTGAAGCTCAGAACAGCACCATTCTTTGCAAACAATAATAATAAAAATGCTTAATCAATATAGCTGTGCGTCTGTATTTGTCCAAAAGCATTTTTAATAAGATTCCAATATTGGCTGTCATGCATCACCCAGTCACATTTTCTGTGATTTGCAAATAATTGCTATTTCTGGAATCACTCCTGATAATGCCAAGCTCTTCTACGTTATGACGAACAGCAGGCATCTAATAACTTTCTTTTTTAATTACTCTCTCAATAATTTCTAATTGAATCCCTCTCCCTTCTCCTGCACAGTCCATTACATTGCCATGGCATTCCATTAAAGGGGAGGGAATCTCAGCACCACAGAGCTTTCTTCAACAGTCCCTCATCTTCCTTCACTTTATCCTTTCCCTCACGGGTTTTTTTTTTTTTTTGCCTATTTTATCAGTTTACCCTTCTAGAATCATGCTCTTATCAAGTTGGCAAAGTTAATGTAAACTCAGGGATGTAGCTAAAGAAGTGCAGGGAAGGCCAATGAATTGAATTTTATTGGCCATACATGGATTTCACCATACATGGAATTTTACTTCGGCCCAAAAGCTCTCACATATACCTTAAACTAATAAGTCATACCATCACATTAACAAGACCCCACTAACTCTAAATTTATCCAAATCAAAACCAATTTCACCGGGCAACAAGCTTTAGGGGGGCAACAAGCTGAGCTTGATATCAGTGGCCAAAATTGTGAAAACATTGGTATGTATGAATAATACCATAATATACCATTCAATGTGGAATTTAATGCATAACGCAATGAAACAAATCAGAGTGTAATATCTTCACGCTATTAAACATCATGGCCAAAACCCCAGAAAACGAAAATACAACAGTCATGTAAAAATTGTTGTTTGTTAAAAGTGCAGTTTTTAGGAATAATACTGTCATGTTATATATCATTTGACATGGAATTTCATACGGAATGCAATTAAACAAATTAGACTATAATATCTTCATTCTATCAAACACTATGGCCAAAAAAAACCTAAGAAAATGAAAATACAACTGTGATGTCACTTCCGGTTGTGATGTCACTTCCGGGGCATTATTTTGCCCGCTGCACCAGGCTAAACTGGTTTCTGCTGTAGAGGGCCCTGGAGGTAGCACGGACGGCAGATGACCATCAGCAAGAACAACCTTTATTTCTGGGCACAATCCTAACCAGCTTTCCAGCACCGGGGTAAGGACAACGTAGTTCCGCGATGAGGGAACAAACATACTCTTACCTTAAGGAGGCCTCCATGACTATTACTCCACTGCAGAATGCAGCACATGCCCCATTGGTATAGCTATGTCAGTGCTGGGAAGTTGGTTAGGATTGTACCCTCTATTTGTTATATTATGTTCCAATCAAGAAGCAGCAGTTCCATGTGAGAACCAAAAGCCCTGACATAGGTACATTTTCAGAACAAAAGGTTTGATCTGAAATAGTAAAAGTACAATGGTACTTGTGCAAGCCATATTCCCTCCCCCTCCTTACTGTATCTCCTTGAGTCCCTTCTCAGATTCGGGGAATCTTCATGAATGGGCTGAAGGTTTCTGGGGAGGAGGAATGTTCAGAATCTGGGTGCAGGTGCCTGTTATGAATGAGTGGAAAATCCTGCATGTCATAAACCAATAAATTGGCGAAAGGTCTATGCTAACCCTTTCTTCCAATGCGCTCATTTTCTGTATGCAACAAAGGGTATTGTTTTGCATAGGAACACATTCTGAAATAGGAATTTTAGTCTTGAAGCCTTTTCAAGTCTAAAGTGGAACTATCACATCAACATATCCCCTCACTCTGCATAATATGTACATTGGGTCAAAAATTGTTATTATTTTTATTAACAATATTTATACAGGTATACCAGGTTTCTACAAAATGTAGTTCCCGAAGTGATTTACATAGCAAAATAAGAGCACAGTCCTATGCATGCCTACACAGATGCAAGTCTCATTGTGTTCAGTGTACAATCCTATGCATGCTTACACACAGAAGTACCCCATTGTGTTCAATGGGGCTACTCCCAAGAAAGTATGCTCAGGATTGTGGTCTAAATTGGTGGTTGCCAAACTGGCTTGTTGACCAGATCTGGCGCACTGCAGAATCCCTCCCCAATGTGAATAGCGCTTACCATTCTGCAGTGTCGTTCACATGCAGCCCACCCAGACCCTGGACAGCGACCCTCTGTGCAGCTGCAAAACCTCCTAGGGCAGTGGGCTACAGATGCAACCACCCAAAGTGCAGCATTGTAGTGGGCTCTTTGTGTGGTATCTGGTGGAGGGGTAAGTGCTGCTCTAATCGGGGGCTGCATTTTGGGTGCACAGCAGTCGTAGGTTGGTGACTGCTGGTCAAAATCACTATGTGGTTTCTAATGGCAGTTATTCTCATGATTTCTCAGGCTGAAATGCGCAAGAACATCACTTTAAGACATGTGCAGGTTGTGCCCAGTCTGCACAAGCATTTTTCTTGCGATTAATTCTCTATGAGGTGATTTGCCCTCCAAATCTTTGTATAGTGAAGCCAGCTCTTATAGGGCACGATGACTCTTTTCCATGTCCAGCGCCATGTTTCAAATCCAGGGTTGAAACATGGCATCTAAAATGACTTTTTTTCTTCTTGTTTCCAATGTTCTAATTCAGCTGTTTGCTGATGGGTGGAAAATATTTAGGTCGGCCAAGAGCTGCGTTTGACCTCACTTTCATCTCCTTGATTCCTTTAAGCTTTCTGAGTCATTTCGGAACAATTACACCATTTGGCATGCCCTTTCTCTTAATAAATATTGGCACACGCAAAATGAATAGCAGAAGCACAATAAGAAGTCCCGAGCCTTTGCAAAGACGGAACGGGCAAATGTCACTCGATTAAAAATGTCCCTGATGCAGGACGGTGCCAGCAGCGAGATTTCTACCATTCGCGAGGATTGCATCAAGCCCCACATCACCATCAGCATTCAGTTCAACCCTGTGACCTGCAGGAAACCATTCCATTTGTAAAAGGTCAAACATTCGTAGCCTTAAGCTTTTGAAATGAAGCAGAGAAAACAATTTCAGAGCTATTTACTACCCTGTTCTCTGACAGCTTTTGTCCTGGCTTCCTGTAAGAGATATTTGCTTTTATAGTCACAATCCTTTAAGTAAATATGATGCTTGTGGCTACAGCAAACCATTTGATTGCTTTCTTTGAGTCATAAAGCTTTTATCTTGTTTCTAAAATCATAAAGCCCACCAGGCATTGCGATTTTCCAGTGCTATTGACTGCTGTCCCTTCCATACATTTTAGGTAATCAGATAATAGTATAGATGGTGACAGTGCAATTCAAGTACTATAGGAAGAGAATTTTTGGGGGGTGGGGAGGTAAGACATTATTTGCTTTTGTTTTACTATCTGGCTATACATGGCCATTTGAGAGCCAAGACAGAAATTATTGTGATTAAAGGCGCAATCCTAAACTGAGTTAGGCTGGCATAAACTAAGCCAGCAAAGTTTGGCTGGCACAAGGGACACCATAAAGTATGTTCGGACTATTCTCGGAGTCAGAGAGGCCAGCACACAGATTTGTGCCATCCTCCCTGACTCCAAAAGTAGTCCAAACACGCTTTATGGTGGCCCTTGTGCTCACCAAACTTTGCCTAACTCCAGTTTAAGATTGCACTCCAAGTTGTAATATTTGCACTAGGCCCCTCATAGTCTTCTATGTCAGGTTGCCTAGAATAAACAGAAGTGAGTGTGTGTATACATGTGTGTACATATGAGTCTATAGAAAGACAGACATTAAGGCTGCAATCCTAATCTAGAGTTAGGCCAGCAAAGTTTGGCCGACACAAGGGACACCGTAAAGTATGTTTAGACCACTCTTGGAGTTGGAAAAGCCAGCACACAGATGTGCACCATCCTCCCTTACTCCGGGAGTGGTCCACGCCTTATGGTGGCCCTTGTGCCAGCCAAATGTTGCTGGCCTAACTGTGCCGGCCTAACTCTACATTAGGATTGCGCCCTAAAGAAGATGACAACCCCTTCTAAGGCAATACAGTGGTCAAATGTCGCTTGAGGCCCAGTCCAACATTCCAGCACTGTTGTACTATTGGAATGCACTGCTAGGCAGCCCAATCCTAGCCCATGCTGTATCCAGCGCAGGTTTGGGGCCAGCTGCTGCTTGTTGCAGGGCAAGTGGCAGCATCCCCAATACGGCTACCCAGGCTTGCACCAGTGAAATTGCTGATGCAAATCTGAGAGGACCGGATCGGGGCCGACTGGGCCGAGGGTTAAAATACAGCTTAGGGTGCCTAGGCGAGCCCCACCCTCTCCCCGGTCTGGTCCGCCCATGGGCCTGCCCTCCCTGCCTCTCGCCAGCCCCGTTCTGCCTTCCTCCCGCTGCGCTCCCCAGCCTCCCATGCCGGCCTCTCTAGGCCAGTGCTTCCTGCGTGGAGGCCAGATTGGGCCTGCGGGGGCTGGCGCGACTGCTTGTGCCGGCTTTGCAGCCACCCAGAGTGGTGCAGATGTGCCTTATGGCACACCTGCAAACTCCTAGGCAGGTGCAGGGGACATGCACTGGCCACACAGTCCATTAGCACTGCACCCTCAGAGACATTCTACCCATACTGTTGGTGCCATTAGGGACTCCGAGAGGTTTTGCCATCACCAATGCCATCACCTACTCTATCATAGAGACAGCTATCAAAGAGCTATCATTATGCCAAAGAATGAAAATATGGATGGAATTTTTTTTTTTGCTAGTTTTTTTTTACTAGAAATAATGAAGATTCTAAGAAGAGGAAGTTGCTTGGAGTTGTGAAGAAAGAGATTCCATGTTATGATGTTACATCTTTTTTTCCTCTCTTTTTCTTTTGAGGTTTTATGCTCGTCATTCCAGCTGATAGCTGCTCTGCAACTTCATTATAACGCATTCCTGTTATAATGGAGGGAGTCCAACAGTGCAGAAAAGCCACCTTCGGCTCGCAGGCCACTGTCTGGTGACCAGCCTGCCTTGCCCCTTCCCCCAAAATACAAAGGTTGGCCATCCCTAATCTATAGACATTCTGAGGCAGTACTCTGATCTACCCCTCCAGACAGATTCTACGTATCTGAAACACACACAGCAATATCCAAAACCACTTATTCCAAGCATTTCTACTAATGTCCCTCATTTCTCTCTTTTGAAAGCATCCCTAAAGCAGCATCAGGTTTATTACTCTATAAATCTGTGGAAAAGGCTTACAGTGAAATAATGGTCATCTGCTTCTAAATTAAAACCGTATTGCAGAAAGGCAGACTTATATGTGTGAAAGTACTAATTCCTACAACTAAAACATTAAAGGGAGAGGAGAGAGGAACTTCCTTGCATTTATTTATGCAAGACGACTGCACAGTTGGTAAAAGGAATTTAATGAACAAAAGATTGAAATCAGTTTCTTTTTGTCATTTGTATTTCATCTACCTCCATGATGGTTAAGAACCCGTTACAGGAATGAAAATTACTATTCATTTGCAGAAATCATGTCACCTTCCATGTGTAAGACCCTCTGGCTAAAAAGCACACATTAACAGAAGGGTCAACGGTAGACTGGTTCAGATGGAATAGGAAACCAGAGCTTCCCGTGATGAGAATGAGTCCTAGAGAGCCACAGTCTCAGACAGGGCATGTTCTTTCTCACCTTATCTCACACAGAACTCTTCAAACCACAGCTTTGTAAAGCCAAGAACTGTAGTTTTAACTCTGGTTCATACCAAGATGTGAACTCAGAATTTAACAGCCCAATCCCATTGAGCTAGTCTGTTGCCAGAATTGGCCCTACCACATTCGTAAAAACCACTCCAGCAGTGTGCAAAGCCATGCGCTTCCAGAGCATCAGCAGAGAGGCCTCAGAGGTCTGTTGCGCATTGAGAGATGGAAGTGTGTCCACTGCTGATGGTGAATGAGTGATGGCGTAGAATGGGGGCAGGGTGGATGTTTGGAATAGGGTGGAACCAGTGGTGTCATCTAAATGATATAAGAACAGGTACTCACTTTTGATTGGCACGTGTTGGGACCCGCCCACTGGAAGTGACGTCATAAGTCGGAAGTGATTTTGTGGCAGGGTGACATGAAAAAAGCCCTTTTTGAGGCCTCAGACAATTTTAAACTGACCCAACAGTTGCAGCAGTATTCCACAGCACCCCCAGAACATGTTAAGGAGGCCTGGCATCATGTTAAAGTGATCCAACAGTCCCAAAACCCCAGAGCAGCTCATTTTTCAGTGGCAAGGCAAGGCAAGGCAAGGCTCCGCTCACTGCCTGCCTGCCTGCCTGGCTCTGAGAACATGCAGGCAACTCAAACGTGCCGGAAATTCAACCGTTGCAGGGGGCGGAGTCAACAAGTGGGCGGGCGAATGGGCGGGGCCAGCCGTAATCCTAGGAACCGGTACTCGCATACCCCCGCGTATCCCCTGCATGACATCACTGGGTGGAACAGGGGAGAGCAGGAGGCATGTTGGGAGATGGAAGGGGGAGGGGCTTGGTGGGAGCAACATGTACCAGATGCTGTTCCCTTTCTCGCCTCCTGACAAGTCCCTTCTTCTTTTTGGACTTGTGCCAACTAAAGAGTTGGCACAGGACTGAAGAGACCTATTGGTGAGCAGGAGATTTACAGGGAGGTAATGGAAAATATTTTCTCTTATTCTACCCAGCCTCCTGAACTGACCCACTGCAGGAAGCATCAGCAGGGTGGGGGAAGGATAGTTTTGGGAAGTTGGTTTCACATTCTGGCCTGTTAACCAGGGTTCAACCACTGGTTGACAAAAGCTGTGGGGTTCAGCATGTTGATGTCACCACAGTTCAGCAACAGAGCAAAAGAGGTGGAAGGGGGAGGGACAAAAGGCTCATTCACATAATGAGCAATCGTGGTTTTCTGTTGTGTCTGAAGCTGTCTCAACATCTTTCAAAAATAAATGCTATCAATTCTGATTCTGGCAAAATTAGGAACAACCCAAGAAGCATATTTGGCTTCGAGTGGTCCAAGAATAATGCCACAAGGGTAAATATTCATTGCACACATGAGAAAAGATTTAGCAATCTATTTTACAAGAGTTGTCCCAGATAATCTACACAATTTTGAACGTACTTCAGTACGTATTGTTTGAAATTATAAATTCTGCCTGGCTAGGATTCAAAATTGAGTATAATTGGCCTATAATTAGCCCCACATAAGGGCTCCCTGGACCAGTGGCATTATTCTTCAAAGCAGCAGAGCCAAGATGACAACAGGGTGATTAATTGGTGGTCTGCAAGACCAGAGTCCTGCAGCACCTTAAGGACTAACAAATTTATTGCGGCATGACCTTCCACAAGAACCTAATTTATCAGATGCAATGAAACTGAATAACGGTATCAAAAATGTGTATGTACACACATAGTGCCAGCAGTAGAAATAGATTTAAAAAAAAAATCCTGAAAACAGAGATACTTACTCTCCATGATAAAATCAACTGACATTAAATCAGCAAGATCAACGCACTTGGAGTTAATGAGACCACACATACCGTTATGCTGGATTGGGATGCCAGCCTGACTGCTTTGCAACAGTGAAACAGAGTTCCACTGTTGCAAAATGGCTGCTGACAGCACACTGAGCACTCCATCAGCTGCCATTTTGGGAGCGCTGCAGCAAAAGGCTTCCTGGCAGGGAAGGGGAGGACTGTGGCTGGATAGGCTAAAGCGCTGGCAGATGGTCGGAGGCAACCCATTTACAGAGCAGGAGGCTTCTGGTTAGGGCTAGAGGATTTTAACCTCCTTTCCCCTCTGACGTCTCCTGATCCAAGCCTCCTGCAGGATACAGCATGCTCCTTTTCCACCCAGCTGCACCAGCAGGGGCAGGAAGGATTGGATTGGGCACCAAGGCTCAATTTGTATAACATAACCTTTGAAATCTTTTAACATTTGTAGCCCTTGTGTTTATTTAAACCAAGGGAGGATAAGATAGTCCATTGTTCTTGGGTCAGTAGCCTCACAGGATCCACTCCAATTTATTTATTTTTTAATTCAAGATACTGGTCTTAAGATGTCATTGAAAATGAAATCTTCTTCTCGTTCATCATCATCTTTTTATATTTAAGGCAGTGACAGATGCAAGGTGCTGTACAACAACAACTAAAAATGTCAAGGGATCAGGAAACAAGAAAAGGAAACACTATTTTCTGCCATTCTGGTGTCTGATTTGCATTCACTATCCTCTTACATAGGGACTGATTCTTGTCTAGTGTAAACTATAGAACAGCTCTTTTCAACTTTCTTCATCCCGCGGCACACTGACAAGGTGCTAAATTGTCAAGGCACACACCACCAGTTTTTTGACAAGGCACACTGAACTGCGATGGGAAGCGGCTCACATCCCCCAACGGCCCTACTAAAAATGACCTTCCCCCAAACTCCCAATGGCACACCTGTGGACAATTTGCAGCCATGGCGCAATGGTTGAAAAATTGCTGCTGCAGAAGATGACCATTGGCATGTGATGATGATATATATATATATAGATAGATATAGATATATATGGCAGAGAATATTAGTATGGTGGATGTTGTTCAATCTTTGGACATTATTCCTGAGCAATTACAGGGAAAGGGCTAGTACTGACTTTTGTGGCTTAGTCTTGAGTCATCAGTCTAGCATATTCAGATCTCTGTTCTCATTCCCAGTTACTTCACATGTATGGGAGTCAACCTCAGCTTCCTATCTGAAGAACTGGATCTTTATGAAAAAAAATATTCAGGGTCCTCCAAAATGGCAGCTTTCTAAAACAGTCAAAACTCTGCCAGATCGTGAGTCCTTCTTCTGAAATTACTTCCTTGTACCCCAGCTGTGGATTTCCGCTCCAGATAGATGTCAGCTGTTTTAGCTTGCACATAAGGGAAGCCGGTGGTCACTGGCTCTCCCCCCCCCCCCCGGTAAAGAAACTTCTGAAGAGGATGCATTTTGGTACAAACAGACAATATTGAAAATGAAAGCTTCAAATGACCAAAAAACCATGAAGATCCATGGCTGGAGTTTTATTAGTTTTATTTCCAGAGCCCATCCACAAAACTATTTTTCTCTTTTTCGTTTATTGGAAAATGTATCGGGAGGCTCAGTTTAATCCCATAATTTAAAAATAAATGTTTTGGCTTGGAGTTTGAACATTTTGCACTGAAGGCCAATCCTCTGCAGTTCTTGGCAAAGAGCTCTATACAGTACATTTAACTATGAATATTTCTCTACAAGACATTTTTCCTGTGACACATTTCATGTTTTGTTTGCAGGGACGGTAGTCCCATTATGCCCATATCCCAATTTCATCGAGGTCCTTATTCAATGGTCCCGATTTCTCACATTCTTGGAAACAATCACCCAATATTC
The DNA here is from genome assembly GCA_029204185.1 of Lerista edwardsae. Classification (NCBI taxonomy): domain Eukaryota; kingdom Metazoa; phylum Chordata; class Lepidosauria; order Squamata; family Scincidae; genus Lerista; species Lerista edwardsae. The sequence continues at coordinate 13,947,487 of JAJKFI010000012.1, forward strand.
CAAATCACTTAAAAAAAATAAATTAACTTCTTAATTGGTTTCTGTTTTGTCTGCACTCTTTTCAAAGTACTTAAGCTGCCTAATTATGTGTGGTCAATTATCTCTGCTTTCCAGACTATTACACTCTCTCTTTCTCCATTCTGACCTTGATGTGGTGTTAAAAGTTTTTAATAAGCATGACATCAATCTTAACCCCTTGACATTTTCTGCTGCGCTTTCGTGCTCTTTGATCAGTGATTTTTTCACTTTTCCAACTTTTCCATTTCAAATAATTTTGTACACTGGTCTGTGTTTATTCCACTGCTAGCTCCTTTTCTGCTTTTGTGCCATCAACCTTGTTACTTTAAAATTAGGGTCTGCACTGTGGGTGGTTGTGCAGCACCTAATTATTGAAGCAAAGCTTTTTAATCCCAATTTAGCAAAGCCTTTGACATGTGCACCACTGCACATCTGCTTGTTTGGTCCATTCTGATTCCACCCCATTCCTCCAGCTGTACAATCCTCTGCAATCTCTTACACTTGGTTGGCCAACAAAGGGAACAGCTACAGAAGAATTTATTTATTCATTCGTCTAAAATATTTATTCTCTTGCCTTTCAGTCGTATCGGGGAGCTCCAAAGCAACATACTGTACAATGAAATTTAAAATATTTAACCATCAATAAAACCAACCAGAGATTTTTTCAAAACTAACTAAAATAATATCCAATACATGAGATCAGTACAAAGGGACACATAACTAAAATAACATTGAAATCTCCCCCCCCCAAAAAAATGTTCTGCCAATCTGAATACCAATAACAAGCAGTCTATTTTATATATTTTTTAAAAAAACATATAATGCCTAAGATCTATTTCATATGAAATGCCAGTAGGGGCTTGTGAAGTCCATGGGGGTGGCTCCCATGTTGCGGGACACTGATGGGCGGTGTAGGTTGTGGACCCGCAGGCACTTAGAGCGATCACTGCACAGTAATAGACGGGACGTGGGTTGTACTTGCCTCAGGCTGTTTAATCGAGCAAGACTTTTTACATTCATTGGGTAGACAGGAGGGGGCCTCGTTGCTTCACAGGTCCCTCCCGCAGCCTGGGTGTCATAGCACGTGACACTTCTTGCTCCAGTGGGTCACTCCAAGTGACTTTGTTGCCGGCAGTAACTCTGTGCCCGATTGGCTGGGGCTAGTCTCTTGGGGTGTGGTGGCTGTACCTGGCTGGGTACCCTGATCCCCGGGGATGAGGGGGCGGCTGCTCGTGCTTGCCCCCTCTCTTCTATGGGCCGGGTTATCCCCGGGGGGGTACGTCCACGGCCCCCTGTCTGGCCGAGCACCCCCCTGTCCCAGGGAGGTGTCCCAATAAGGCAGCACCCGTTCCCCCCAGCCCCAGCTAAAGGAGGGCAGGATTGGCAGCCTACTCCTGGGAGGGGTGCTTCGGGCCAAGCCGGGACCCCCAGAGGGGTCCCTCTAGATGAGGTCATCCGGGGAGGAGGGTGGCCAGCCTCCTCGATTGCCGGACCTTCACCCAGGAGCGACCTTCTTCCGGGAGCGGCGCCGAGGAGCGACCACGTGCCTCCCCGGCCGAGCTCCTTATGAGCTCTGGCTGGGGATCTGGAAGTCCCTTCCCCTGGCGCGAGTTCTCAGGCTCAAGATCTCGTGAGGCTTCAGGCCAGCCCGGAAGTCCCTTCCCCAGCAAGATCTCGGGCCAGCTCGAGCTCCGTGCCGGCAGCTGGGGAGGCACACGGCCTCGCTGCGGCTTCTCCCTTTGCAAGGGCAAGGCTGGGCGAGCAGCCTCCCCACCCAGCTGCCCCTGGCTCTGCCGTCCCTGTGCCAGGCCCAGCGAGGCTCCCAGCCACCGGCCGGGGATGCGGCAAGCCCCACCAGGTGCCAACGGGGCTGTCCCGGAGGCCCTCCTCCTCCTGTTGTGGGTGAGTCCTGGCCGGGGTGTGTGTGTTGAGGGTCTGCCGGTGACAGGGCTCTTTGGGGCCTCGCTGCTCTTTGCGTGGCCCCACCACCTAGCAGGGCAAGAGCAGGAAAATAGGGTGCAACAATTGGTTGCCCTTGTTGGGAGTGTGGCACAGCTGAGAGCTGGGGGCTGAGGGGCCTCTGCAGTGATATCACTAGAGTTTGTGTCATCTGGTGCAGGAGGTCAGTGCGCCACCCCCCATGATGGATCTCCTCCTCCCACACCATACAGAATAAATTACAATACCACATGCACTACCTAAATGCAGTGTTATCACTCGGGTTGGTGTTACCCCCATCAACTTTATTTATTTAACTATAGTACAGTTCACCCAATAAATTAGTAACCACAAAAAACCTGTGGCCAATTTGTTCGGCCAAATTCTCCCTGCTGGGCCTCCCTGAGGGCCCCAATGCCCACACTAGGCTAACTAGTTTCCCCTTTAAGCAGCCTCAGAGACAGGCAAGAGGGAGGGGTTCCTTCACCAGCTGGTTCTCCTCTCTTCCAGCAGCCTTGTTTGGATTCACTGGCTGGCCAACCTCCTCCAGATCGCCCTCATCATCGGCTTAGCTCAAGATACCCTAACTTGGCACCACAAAACCGCACCACCAAACAATAGGCAGTCAGCCTACCTAAGCCACACCTGCCTCTTCCACCTGCAGTGGCTGCAGGGGTGTGGCAGCCATACAACAATTCTCCAACCAAGGCACCACAGGAACCCACTCACAGTTCCAATAACCAAGTATCCAGTCAGCCCATCCAACAGTCCTTCAGTCAGTCCATCCAGCAATCCATCAGTCAGTCAGTCAATCAATCAATCCCCAGCCAGCCAGCCAGCCAGCCAGCCAGCCAGCCAGCCAGCCCCTCCCTCCCTCCCTCCCTACACCTACCTGGTGCTACCTTACTGCAGCTCCTGGCTCCAACTTTATACTGAGGCAGGCCAATCGGTGTCTGTCTCTGGGCAGGCTTTAATTCATCAGCCACACCCATCTGCACCTGTGCTAATCACCCTTCATAGCCAGCTGTGCACCTTGCAGAAGCTCTGGGATTAACCCTCTACTTCCTGGGTAATCTGGGACAAGGGGCCACTGCTGATACCATTCCCTATCTCCTCGGGGTATCTCCTGCCTTTTCCAATGCACAATTTGATGACTCTCACACAATTAAATAAGAATTCTAGTATTAGTTCTGCTACATGGAAATGAGAACAGACTCATACTAATGATTTTTTTTTAAAAAAATAGCAATGTTTACATTAAAAAGTTGTATTTTCTGTTTTTAGTTTTTTGGCCATAGCTTTTGATAGAATAAAGATATGACACTCTGGGTTTTTTTTCTTCATTGAATTCCTCATGAAATTCCACACACAACGGTATATAACATGATGGTGTTAGTCCGTAAAATCGCGATGTTTAAAAAATGTGATTTTTACATTAAAATGTTTTAATTTTAGTTTTTAGTTTTTTGGCCATAACTTTTGTTAGAATGAAGGTATTACACTTGGGGTGAAATTCTGCATCCAATGGTATATAGCATGATGATATTATCTTTTAAAACCGCAATTTTAGTAAATTTGGTCCCTGGTGGTGTCACCCCCTGTGCACGTCAACTGGTGCGGCCTCACTCCCTTAGCAACGCCACTGTGCCTCCGGGCTCAATCTGCGCCCTTTTTGCAAGCAGGAAGGATGTGTGCTTTTAGCTCACCTCCTGCCTCTGGGGAGGCATCTGAGAGCTTGCCTGCTCTTTTGTAGCCTCCCTGGATCTGTTGTGGCTTGTTTCTTGCCACATGCACGAGACTTTCAGCTGCGCTTGGGCCAGCTGTTTGGTAAGAGTGCCAGGAAATTAAGAAAGAGCCGAGGTGGCAGCTAATGAAACTACACACATGGAAATAACTGTCATGGAAAGATTGAAGGCAAAAGGAGAAGGGGGTGGCAGAGGATGAGATGGTTAGATGGTGTCACCGAAGCAACAAACATAAAGTTGGGCAAACTCCGGAAGCTAGTGGAGGGCAGGGAGGCCTGGCGTGCTGTGGTCCATGGGGTCGCGAAGAATCGGACATGACTTAGCAACTGAACAACAACAACAACCCATGTGCCTGGGCTTCTCTTCAATTCTGCTCAGATCACACACATTAAGAAAAATGTGACTTAGATTTTATCAATTTGAAAAGAGCGAGTGAAGCATCTGGTACTCTGAATAGTGATGAATGACTAATTTGGAGCTGCATACATTAATTAACAGCTCATTTTGATTATTAGTTTGACAATGAAACAGGGCAAATGGAGATTATTGATTTTTCAGAGTTATACATTATGTGTTAATGTTCTACACTGCAAATTAAACTCAACTGTAGAACGATATGGTGCAACACTGAAGGATTAATCACTGAACAATTTCCATTTGGTCTTTTTTGCAAAATCTTTGTAAACTTAAAAAAACCTCTGTTGTGTCATGACGCACTAGCAAATACTTTCCCTCCCTGTCAAATTGTTCTTAAAATTCCTACAAATCAAACCTACTACTCTGCTTTACTGCTCCATGTGGCCTCAGATTAATCTACAGTGTGTCAATAAATCATAAACTCTTTTATTCATGCTCAAAGTGCATGCAATCAATTTTACCCACTGCTGAGCTTCTGGTATTATCAAATGTTTTGATCTATCTTTGTGTATTTACTAAATAATTTAGGATTATGATATCGACCCATAACACATTGCTTTGAGGAACATAATCTATAGTAACTGTAATATTTTACAAAAAGTTTCATCAGTTCTTTGGAATATAACTCTCTCTCTCTCTCTCTCTCTCTCTCTCTCTCTCTGTGTGTGTGTGTGTGTGTGTGTGTGTGTGTGTGTGTGTTTACAAATGTTATATGTTAAGATCAGTACATAAACATTTTATGTACTGATATTAAAATATATTTATATCTTATGCGCCATTTGCCCAATAGTCTGTAGATGACCCTCACAACATGTCAAAGAGTGCAATCCTAACCTGGAGTTAGTCCGGCACAGTTAGGCCAGCAAAGTTTGGCCAGCACAAGGGCCACTGTAAAACACGTTTGGACCACTCTAGGAGTCAGGGGGGATGGCACACATCTGTGTGCTGGCTTCTCTGACTCCAAGAGTGGTCCAAACATACTTTATGGTGTTCCTTGTGCGGCCAAACTTTGCTGGCCTAACTGTGTCGGCCTACCTCCAGGTCAGGATTGTGCCCTAACTCAGATGAAGGAAAGATGGAAATTTGCAGTTTAAAGTTGCGTCCCTTGCCCGCGTGCGACCTGGGGGCCAGAGAGCAGACTGCTATCCTATCCTCCCACAGACCACCACCTCTCCCACAGAGTCACCTACTATGCTCCGGCGCCTCGCACAAAGTCCCCGCCCTTCCAAAAGCCGTGTACAAAAGCCGTCTACAGCTTTTGGAACTCTTTCAAACAATACTTCCAGTTTTCATCTGGAAAACCAAATGGACTCTTTAATGGCCTCCAGAGGCTTCAGAGGGCTTCCAGGGGGCCAGGGTCACTGCACACATTCCTGCCACCAGGGGCATTTTCCCCCCAGGCTAATTGCAGACCCCTACTTGCAGTTTATAGCTGTAGACTGCACAGTAAAGAAGATGATGGAGCTCCATGATGGTGCATCTGCTTTGAATGCATAATGCCCCAGCTTCAACGCCTGACATCTACATTATAGGCTGGCAAATGTTCTTATCCGAAATTTTGAAGAGTCACTGCCAGTCAGTGTAGACAATCCTGGACCAATGGTTTACATATGGAGACAACTTCCTACATCATCATCGCAACCAGAAACGTCATGGCTGCATCAGACCAAATGCTCATTTCAGGGTTAATACTCATTTTTAACAAGTTTGGCCAACACAGGGGTCACTGTAAAGCATATTTGAACCACTCTCAGGGCACAATCCTAAACTGCGTTCGGCTGGCATAAACTAAGCCAGCAAAATTTGGCCAGTGCAAGGGCCACTGAAAAGCATGTTTGGACCACTCTCAGAGGCAGAGAGGCCAGCAAACAGATGTGAGCCATCCTCCCTGACTCTGCGAGTGGGCCAAGCGCGCTTTATGGTGGCCCTGGTGCTGGCCAAATTTTGCTGGCTTAGTTTATGCCGGCCTAACTCCAGTTTAGGATTGTGCTCTCAGAGTCAGGGAGGATGGTGCCTGTCTGTGGTCCAAACATACTTTTCAATGTCCCTTGTGACGGCCAAACTTTGCTCCAAGTTAGGATTGCACCCTTACTTTCTTTTAAATGTTGCTTCTGATCTCAAGTATAGAACTTGACTTTCATGCCTTTTTCCTTAGTTAGCAAGCAGTCCGATCTTGTGCTGGGGCAGTGCTGGCAGTGTATTGGAAAAGGCAGGAGATACCCCGAGGAGTTAGGGAATGGTATCAGCCATGGCCCTTTGTCCAAATAAACCAGGGATTACAGGGTTAACCCCCAAGGTCTTTGCCTGCAACAGGAACACAGCTGCAGGCTGATGAGGGCCCTGGCTAGCAAGGGTGATTAGCACAGGTGCAGATGGGTGTGGCTGATGAATTAAAGCCTGCCCAGCAACAGACACCGATTGGCCTGCCTCAGTATAAAGTTGGAGGAAGGAGCTGCAGTAAGGTAGCAACAGGTAGGTGCAGCACTGGGTAGGTGCTGGATGGACAGATTATTAAAGGACTGGATAAAGGAAGGGTGATTAGCACCAGGTAGGTGCAGCACTGGGCAGGTGAAGGAAGGAAGGAAGGAAGGTGGCTGTGGATTGACGGACTGATGGATTGCTGGATGGACTGACTGTTAAAGGACTGGATAAGGTAAGGTTATTGTGGGGAGTAACTGTTGTATGGCTGCCACGCCCCTGGAGCCACCACGTGGAGGAGGCAGTTGTGGCTTAGGCAAGCTGACTGCCTATTGTTTGGTGGTGGGGTTTGTTGGCGCTAAATTAGGGTATTTTGAGCTAAGCCGGTGATGAGGGCAGCCTGGAGGAGGCTGGCTAGCCGGTGATTCCAAGCAAAGCTGCTGGAAGAGAGGAGGCCCAGTGGGTGACTGAACCCCCTCCCTCTTGCCTATCTCTGAGGCCGCTCTGGAGGGGAAACTAGTTAGCCTAGTGTGGGCATTGGGGCCCTTGGGGAGGCCCGGCAGCAAATTTGGCAGAACAGGCAGCCCATGTGTGGCCCTGGCAATGGCTGTTGCAAAAGTGCTGTAAGGCACTTTGCTGCTGGGGTGGTGGTGGAAACCATGCAGTGCTGATGGTAGTTGGCTCTGGGCTTCCATGCCAACAGAACATGAAATACAAGTGCCCCACAGAAAGTATCCCCATCACTCCAAAGGGAAGCTTCTTGGGGTGGGGGACAGCAGGGATGGGGTGGAACTGGGTGGAGGGTAGAGGGAGGGTGGGCAGGAGAGAGGATCAGATCCAGAAGTGGGACAGGGATGGTGGCAGATGCTGCTGCTAAATCCTATACCCCCTCCCTAGCCATGTGAAGTGACATAGATCTTCTTGGTTCTGTGGCAGCTAAAGAGCTGGTGCAGATCCAAGTAGACCCATCAGAGCCTCCAGTGCTCTACTGGATGAAGGATGAAGGAAGAGCTAATGGAGGGTGTGACAAAAAGCAGAGCATTGTTTGTGCGGAAATAGTCTTTAGCAGGAAATGTTTTTTTAAAAAGCAGTGCTTCAGTCAAGTGGTGTTCACAAGAACGAAATGAAAGCATGTCATATAAAGAGCAGAGACTATTCGGAGTTTAGGATGAAAGGGGGAAAGGCAACTTATATTAAGATATGGAAATCTTCGCACTTCTTAGCAGAAGTTCAGCAGCCGTAATGGGAGCTGTGTGTTTCCGTGAAGCCTGCATTATTATTTAAGATAGGTTGCAGAACATCTATTAGGACATTGTGACGTATCATAAATAATGTAGGCTAACCTGCTCATGCCAATTAACTGAAGATGTCTTTTGTGTGATATATTAGTTTGCATCTGTTTGGTTGTTCAGTAATGCCTTGATTTTGAGAGTTTGAAAGAGATATTTTGCTCAGCAGTGATATATTCTTTGTAATGCATCACAAGAACATGACTTGTCAAATAAAATAAAAAGCTGAATATCATTATGTATGCAGTCAAATTCTTTGCAAGTGCACTCAACAACTCGAAAGCCCTGCTACCAATGGAATAGGGACTTCTTGTGTTGTAAAACCAAATTTTGTGTAAGGCACATGAGCAGTAATGTTGACAAGTTGGTCATCCCCGATAGAAGCATTTCCTATCACATTTAGCCCTAGAGAATGGAGAATTTGGTGTAGAGATTAGGTACCTTTCCTTCTCTGAATACCTCTAGAGCAGGGGTCAGGGAACTTTTTTACCTTTTACCCCAAAATATATTTAGATACACCGACGTTACCCCCTCGACATTACCCCCTCCCCCCCGCCAGAACAAAAGAAAAAAAATTACATATTGGAACCCATTGCTTTTTATTTGATTAATTAATGAGCTTAATTAATGCTATGTAAATATGAAGCTGTAAAGAGTTTGGGTACACCTGCAGACCTTGAGAGAATAGAATTCAACCCTTCTGGGTTACAACTAGCTTACCTTTTGGACAACAGGTGTAGGTGCTTGAACTTAAGATTTCTCTCTATAATGAATTCAGATTCTGTCTGTCTGTCACACACACACACACACACACACACACACACACAGAGAGAGAGAGAGAGAGAGAGAGAGGCCAGCAACAGCAGTTCTGATTTTGTTTTTGTTTTCTGCTGTTCACCTTGCCTTGTTGCCTCCCGCCTCTTTTTGTGTCCCTGACTCCTTGCGCAGGCACCCCAGCCCTCCCCCCATTCGCTCGCCCACCTGCCCCACTCCTTGGGACAGCAAGACAAGGCAAACCCAGGGAGAGCCCTAGCTGCTCACAAGCAAAGAGGCACGTCCACAGAAGTCCCTCTCAACACACACACACACACGTGTGGGCCTGCAGGCACATGCACACACACACCGCAGCCGCTCACCAGAGCCTCCCCCACGCCTGCACATCTCGTGTTCCTGCCGGGCTCCTGGGTGGCGGCGACAGCAGCAGCTCCTTGGCCTCCCCACCCAAGCTGGTTCAGGATCTTCCCTGGCGTCGAGCACCGCCGACTCCACGGCTGCCTGAGTGCCAGCCGGGAGCGGGTCTGCGCCGGCCTCGCTGCCCGGAATAGGCTTGGCCTCGCCGGCTCCCCCATCACCCGGCACCGCCGCAGTTGCAGCCACGGCTGCGATTTTCTCTGCTGTTGCTTCCTTCTCCCTCTACCAGCAGCGGGATCGATAACCACGGCCTTCTTTGCCGCCTGGGAAGGGAGGGGAACGCTGCCTATTGGGGCCCAAGTACCTTGCCACTTCTAATCTCCTATTGGAAGCAAGGGAAATCCATCAAGCGTGAGAGGAACTTCCCATTGGTCAGAAGAGAGAACGTTGGTCATGAAGGAAGGATGAGGGAAAAGGGGGCGGGGCATACTCCTAGCTGTCCATTACCCCCAGAAATTTCATTTTTACCCCATTGGGGGTAATTTACCCCTGTTGCCTGACCACTGCTCTAGAGATAAATTTCAGAAACAAATAGGAAAGTTATTATAAGGACTATATAGGTAAAGGTTTCCCCACAACCGAATGGTCTAGTCGTGACCGACTGTAGGGGGCAGTGCTCATCTCCGTTTCTAAGCCGAAGAGCTAGTGTTTGTCCAAGGACAAGCTTCTGTGGTCATGTGGCCCGCATGACTATACGCCATAGCACACGGAAGGCCGTAACCTTCCCACCAAAGTGGTACCTATTTATCTACTCGCATTTTTAGGTGCTTTCAAACTGCTAGGTTGGCAGGAGCTGGGGCAAGCAATGGGAGCTCACTCCCTTGCATGGTCTCGAACTACCAACCTTCAGCTCAGCAGCTCAGCAGTTTAACCCGCAGTGCCACCACATCCCTTTATTCCTAAAATAAAGGACGTTAGGACTTATCCCTAAAAAGTGAAAATCATCGTTCACCCAATATCTCATCTTCTCAGTGCTTGAAGGTCCTTGGTAGTGTTCTGGCCCAACAGGCCTAAAACTGTTTGGTCATGTTGGGAGACAAAGGGGTCTGCACTTCTTCTGCCCACCAGTCACAGATTGCTACGTAGCAAAGATGCGAAAAACATGTTTTTGTATTCTGTCCGGAATGCAGATCCATGGTTTCTCAGCATCTGGCAGGCCACAACCCATGTGAAAGGTAGGCTGCATTGTCCTTGATGGTGTGGAGGCTGTGCACCCCCCCCCCCAAATAATACCTACATGTCCACACCAGCCACCTCTCCATACCCACATGCACTTTTCCATCTAAATTCCTAGGATTATTCTTTGGCGGCATTCGTTGATAGATGTTCCCCTTTTATTGGCATTAAGCTTAAAAAGCCATTTGGGCCAAGTGACCTGCTTTTAGCACAGACAGAGTAGATGCTATTATGTGTGTATCACATATCCCCCCACTCTGATTTCTAAACTGGTTCTGCCAGTCTCTAATTTAGTTCACAATGTCAATCAATATTTTACAAACGGCATTATGCTGTTTTCTATGGGATCCTTTTCCCCCTTCTAAACAAAGAACTACCTGCTGAAAGACTCATCACACACTGAATATAAATCTACCATATCTCTTATTGTTCCATTCTGACAGGCACCTCCACTTGAATTGTTCATTGATTAAGAAGATATTTTGTCTCGGAGCAGAAAAGAGTCTTATATAGTTACCCTCTGAAACAGTAGCTGTCACACTCTAATCAGCTCTTTCATTCATTCCCACTCGGTTTACAATTCAAAGCACACATCCACATCAATGTCTAGATTATCTAGAGCCTTCAATAGGCATCGTATTTCCATCCCCAAACTATTTAGATTATAAAAATTGTATTGTGTATCACTATGCAATCACATGATTACACAGGCAAGATTGCGACTCTCATAAGCATTATGTGAGATATTCAAATACTGTTATTGGATATGTTACTGGATATCTTCATCTTAGGGTTGCCGTTCATGACATTTAGAAATAACCTGCTTGTAGGGACATGCAAATATAGACATATGATTAACTCCAGGTAAGGATTACACTCTCAATCTTATATATCTGTAAATGTTTTTCAGTGCTGAATGACCCAGATCCTGATTATCTCAGGAAATGGAAGCTCTCCTAAGAGTCCCCATTCTGATCAAGTCCAACTTTAAATTCCTATCCTATAATGGGACAATCGGCCCAATCCTATGCTCAGCAGCCCCCTGAGGACCAGTGGGGCCAAAGTGGTGACAGCTGCATTCTAAGGCTGCTGAGGCCACTGCCCAGGTCTCCTTGTGGTAAGGAAGTATTTTCTCTGTTACCCCGAGAAATGCTGCTGTGGCGCCAATGGGTCTCCTCGGCTCTGTGGCTGCCTTCAGGCAGATACATAGTCAAGGAGACCCGTGTTGGATTGCCTGGCTCACGCAGGGGGTTAGGATTGGCAGCAGAGACTTCTGCTGTCCCCGCTCCCTCACAGGCCCAATCCTCTACCCTCCCTCTGCCTCATTCTGCCCCTCCCTGCCTCCCCCTATCCTGTCAGGCCTCACCCCTGGCTGGCACTATTGGAACATCGGCCAGCTGTATCGCCTGCGCTGAGGCGCAGCACTGACCGGCGCTGCTTCAGGATGGGTGGTAGTTCTGGGTGCTGTAAACATGCTTTATGGCACATTTACAACACCTGGAGCTGGCGGTACAAGCTTATCACTGGCAATAGATCCCTTAGGATGCGGCTTAGTAGTAAGGACAGGGTCTTCTCCTAGCAGCCCCTGGTGTTACCTTCAACCAAGAGAAATCCAGACCACCCTCCTTTTCCCCTCTTTCCAAAAAAAGAACAGCCCTTCCTTTCTTCCTTTCTTCCTTTCTTCCTTTCTTTCTTTCTTTCTTTCGAAAATCTATGGATTTTCTTAGTTTGAGCTATTTCATGGGCAGTTTAGGGTTTTTGTAATCTGTGAACTGCTTTTGAGATGAATATGTTTTTTAAAAGGTATGTAAATGAAGCATTGTAAAACAAATGCTGTTAAATGACTATTACATTATCTGTTATTGGAAGATGCAAGAGTCCTGTGCTCATGTCAGTTTGCCTGCATGAACTTTGGGAGAAAGGAGACAGATCTGACGTCAATATGCCTGACATGGAAAAAATCATATTAACTATTGGGCTGGCATGCAGAGCCCTTTAGGACAGAGGAAGGTTCCATGTTCTACCACATGGAACAGCACTCCAAGTCCACTAATGGATTGCCAGGCACTTGTAAGTGCAGGCAAGACAATCTCTGATCCTTAGTAATGGTGGCAGGGGTAGCAAAAAATTATACCAGGGCTTAGGGAAGGGGGCATCTTGGGGAATTCAGTTTACCCCAAGGCCCCAGGACCTGTCACCAGTACTAGTAGGAATAGAATAATATCAAGATAGAAAAAGGAAGATACCCTACCTACAGTGATCCTATAATATATGGACTAGTGTTGATCCTAATGCCTCTTGATGTCCATGAATATAAATTGTGACGTCATAATTACCATCATGTTGGATCTGTATAACATGATGACATTCAGAATTTTTTAAAAATTGTGTCTGTACTAATAAGTATATTCAAGTCTATGGGGAGGAGACAGAGTTGGTGGATGGAGAACAAAATCAGTATTACAAATATGAAAAGGAATAATATTTTATGAAATCTGTGGGGGGAAAACTTGGCAGACTATATCTCTTCTACCGTAGTTACAGAGCACAAATACTGGCATAGCTTTTACTTTATTCCTTATACTCTATATATCTAGAGTCTGATCTTCTGTAATGAGCACAGATTGCTAAATATGCAATTTACCTTGAATGTTTGGAAGGATGTGTTTTATACCCAATAAAAGTGATGCTATCTCTGGATATAAATTAACTGAAACACCAGATTAGAAAGTAATCAGTGTGCTAAACTACAGTATCCATGTTGTGGGGGATGGGTGGGGAATGATTATTGCCTTACTACGTATATCACTACTAATGGATACGCATTCTCAATCCAATTCCTTCGCCACATGTATTTATTGTTTTTATTAACTCCAGACACCACAGCCATTCTTGGATTCTCTCTTATGCACATGGTTCCAAACAACTCTTGGGCCAAACTAGACATGTACTGTTTTAGGAGCGATGGTGGTAAATATTTTTTATTTAAAATATTTTTTCTTCTCTCTCCCAAATCTTTCAATTCCTGCCCCTGCTGGCTACCTTTTTGGTACAACTGCATTGGCAGGGAGAGGGGAAGGTTAGGATTAGGCTCTGAGTATGGTAGGTGGCTAGGGACATGGTGTCGCTGCGGGTTAAACCACTGCTGCTGGTCTTTCTGACTGGAAGGTTGGCAGTTCAAGACCATGCCCAGCTCCTGCCAACCTAGCAGTTTGAAAGCATCTAAAAATGCAAGTAGATAAATAGGTACCACTTTGGTGGGAAGGTTACGGCATTCCGTGCGCTACGGCGTATAGTCATGCTGGCCACATGACCATGGAAGCTTGTCCTCAGACAAACGCCGGCTCTACAGGCTTAGAAACGGAGATGAGCACCGCCCCCTACAGTCATGACTAGACCATTCGGTCGTGGGGAAACCTTTACCTTTTTATGGTATGTTACCTCTGGATTTTAAGGAAATGTGATGTGAGTCCTTAGTGCAACTAGTGTAAGGAAGCACATCTCCAATTTTTTGATCTTATTACAGGTTGGCCCTTGTTATCCATGGCCCATGTCATCCATGTTATCTATGGGGGATCTGTTTGGCACTTGAATGGAAAGAAATCCATGTTAATTAAAAATCCCCATCTGTATATGGTTTTCATATACACATATGCATAGGTGAGGCCTTCCTTTTATTTTTGACCAGTCTTCTTCCCAAGCTTTAAATCCTAAAACGGGCTCAGCCTTCCCATTCACAGAATCAGAACAAAACTAAATACAGGTTTTATGAACATCTATGAACTGGATGTACAGCGTTCACAATTTTTTTTTTTCTAAACTGTGCTGCATACTGGAATAATTTGGAATATTGAAAATAGCAATTTAAGCTTCTTAAAAATGCTGGCAGATCTTATGAGTCCTTTTCTGAGATGATGCCACATGGATCAGATCTCAGAATCCCAGCACTGGTATAATAGCCTGCTACTTTTTTTTTGGCAGTACATAGACTGAACTGTGACAGCATGAGAGCTAAGAGACCATGTTTTCAATCAGAACTTTGCCTGGTTCAAATCCTGCCTCTACCATTAACTCCCTTGGAGACCTTAGTTGAGCTTCCCCTGCAATATGGAGATGATAAAGCTTACTTGACTGAGGGTGCAATCCTAACCCACTTTCCAGTACTGGGGAAGAGCAATGCAGCTCTGACGCAAGGGAACAAACATTCCCTGACCTTGAGGAGGCCTCCATGACTACTACTCCACTGCAGGATGCAGCACATGCCCCATTGGCACAGCTAGGTCAGTGTTGGAAAGTTGGAATAGAGGATTGGGCCCTCTATTTGTTATATTATGTTCCAATCAAGAAGCAGCAATTCTGGCCTAACCTGGAGTAAGGCCGGCACAGGCCAGCAAAGTTTGGCCAACACAAAGTTTGTTTGGACCTCTCAGAGAGACAGAGAGACCAGCACACAGACATGCACTATCCTCCGTGACTCCGAGAGTGGCCCAAACTTTGCTGGTCTAACTGTGCTGGCATCACTCCAGGTTAGAACTGCGCTCTTACAAAGCTGTTGTAAGGTTTGCATCGAGATCATAGATGTGAACATCTTTGCAGACTTGAGAATCACTATAAAAGTCCTAAGTGTTATTGTTATTCAAGGCTGAATATTGTATCCCAGCTAATAGTTTTGTGGCATCTGTTTCTTTAATTAACTGATCATTTTAGTAATATAATACAAAGTCACTTTTTCCCTAAAGCTGTTCCATACAACAGAGAATTAAATGTTCTGGTTAGCATCATCAGTAACGCCTGGGACTTAATATGCATTAGAGACACTCTGGGAACATCAGTGCATGTTTTAAACATTTCACATATTTATGGATGATGGCATTTATTAAAGGCCTAAAGCACATGGCACTGAAACTCCAGACATGAAACCATTTTCATCCTGTAGGTCACTTGAAACCCATTTGGTAACAATCTTACACTACCAAAGAATCAATGTATCAGTTAATTTGCCCATCAGGCTATTAAGTCAGTTTTCTGGGCCACTTCTACCAAACTCTTCTACTGAGCAGGGGAATAGCTAATGAAAGTGTAGCCCAGTGCAGAAGGGAAAATGTTGCCTCAGAAGTGACATCACAACAGGAAGTGACATCACAGTTATATTTTTGTTTTCTCGGGGGGGGGGGGTTGGCAGTAACTTTGATAGAATAAAGATATTACACTCTGGTTTGTTTCATTGCATTTTTGCATTAAATTACCTTCCCAATGATATATAAGATGATGGTATTACTCATACATACCAAAGCTTTCACAATTTTGGCCACTAATGTCAAGCTCAGCTTGTTGCCCCCCCTAAAGTTTGTTGCCCAGTGCAAGTGGTCTCCCCTCCACTTCATTAGCTACACCTCTGCTAATGAGAATTCAAATTTTACTTTATTTAAAACTGAAAACCAAAATTCAAGTGCATACCACTATCATGTTT
Organism: Lerista edwardsae; assembly: GCA_029204185.1. Lineage (NCBI taxonomy): Eukaryota > Metazoa > Chordata > Lepidosauria > Squamata > Scincidae > Lerista > Lerista edwardsae. The sequence goes on from JAJKFI010000012.1 coordinate 13,963,149, forward strand.
AACTGAGCACCTTTTAACAGCAGAGGTAATATTGGTTTTTATATAAAAAAACACAAAACCATTCTTTGCCAAGAACAAGTTTTTTAACTGCATTTTTTTGTTAATCATATTTCAAAAATAACAAAAAAATAATCAAGGAGAAAACGAAAGAAAAAGAATAGGATGGAAGAGGAGTAAAGATAGGAGAACACATGACATCGTAAAGGGCCAGCAAATCAACTGGATTATCTGAAACGTGGTGCTTGCTGTATCTAAAAGAAGATGCTGATTTTGGGGTTTTGTGAATGATCACCTTCCTCACTTGTCACCTTAGAACTCCTTCCTGTCTTAAGCTAAAAGGAAAACAATAAGATTGGCTGGAGGAAGAGGGTTACACTTCATTTTCTTCTATTGTCATTTTCTTTGATCATCCCCAGCCCTAAATGGAAACTTCCATTGTTTTGCACCCTACAAAGGGTGGTAGGGTGCAAAGGCGAGGATGTGGCTTTTGTTCACTGGTGCAAATGTTCTGTGCAAGCAGGTGTGGCTGCTCATGGACTTTTCAAAAACACAAGTCAGGCAAAGATTCCCATTTTCTACCAATGATGCGCTGGAGATTGCATTTCTACCAATGTTGCTCTAACACATAATTGGTAGAAAATGTTAAGCCAATCTGCTAGAGGTAGGGTAGGGTAGGGTGGGACGATTGTTCTGTGAATTAAAGAGGTTGATAACCTTGAGGTTTGTGGGATCTGAGGCCTCTTGCCATCAGTGCAAAAGCCACATTGCTGACCTGAGTCGTGCTCTCCCAGCACGCACAGAGCACCACTTGTAATCACACATTGCCATGCATCATGCGCCCAAATAATGAAAGCTTAGTCAGGGAACAGTGTAGAGGTGACAAGTGACCTATATCCCCTTCTGCTGAACATGCTAACTACCACTCTAGCGCTGCCTCAGTTGAGAGGGGGAGAATGTTTGGATTGAGTCGGTTGGTTGGTTGGCTCCACCAAAGGCTACAAAGCAGTTGTGTGAGACATGCTCAACAATATGATCAAAATTAGGAGTGTGACAAAAGGGAAAACATTTAGCCCTTTCCCCCTATGCAGTTGTCCTGATGAAAATTATCCTCCCTAAGGTGCTATTTCCCTGGAAGCGAAGCTAGAGACAGTTTTTGTCAGTGTGTGAGGGAAAGCTCTAAAAACTGGTCCCACATGCTGTGCCTCTGAGGCTGCTATTTAAAAAAAAAATGCCAAGCACTACATTTAACTTAAGCTGTACTATGGCCCTAAGCAATGGAGAAAAGGGTAGGGAGAGCATAAAGAAGAAAATTTGTGAAGAAATTGAAAACCACGCTAACCCATCCACCTGATCTGTCATTCAGAATCCAGCTGCTGGGTTGTAGTCAGACAAAATATGGATTTATGGATCAGCCCCAGAACTGCTTCAAGTATGATCGAATTTCTTCTATAAACAGCATTTTTGTACAAGCAAAGTACAGTACATAGTATAGATTGCCCAATGTAAATGTAATGGATCGTATTTTACTGTTTCTTCTGCAAGAGGAAGAAGTTCAATTTGAGCAAGGGAGGAGGGGCAATTTTTGCCAACCTCTCCTTCCCTTGATAACCATTGTACCCCCTACAATTTGTTTCTGTTGGTCCCCAAATTATCAGTAACCTACATTTGGAGCCTACAGAGGACTTCAGAAGAAAGGGGTGAAAGGCAAAACCAAAAACCCTTATGCAAACTGGGCTTCTTAAAATGCAATCCTAACCTGGATTAGGACCACAAATCCCTAACCGCCCCTGACTCCAAGAATGGTACAAAATGCTTTACAGCAGTGGTGCTGTAACTTTTTAGCACTGAGTCCCACTTTTTAGAATGACAATCTGTCTGGGAATCATCCACAGTGATGTCATGTCTGGAAGTGCTGTCATTGTGACACTAGAGCTTGCTGTTTGCCTGAGAATGCAGCAATAAATTGAGTTATTTCTCAGCCATTTTACAGTATCAAAGTGATTCAGAAAGAAAGAAAAAAACATGCCTATTTACAACCTTGACAAAAGCAAAACAGCCACACAGTCCTTCCCCTTTCCAGCATCCCATCTTCCCATATTTTCAATACAGCTGTCCTAGGTGCTTCGCGACTCACGTGAAGGCTCACAAACCACTAGCGGGTCCTGGCCCACAGTTTGGGAACCACTGCTTTACAGTCTATTTGCAACACTCCTGGGCCAGTTAAAGGGACTTGTGCCAGCCTAGCTCCAAGTTAGGCTTTGTCCCTTATACTCACAGGAAAAATCTTCAAGGCAATGAATACCCATGTCGATTTCACTGCCTGTCCATGCAACGGTCTGTTGAGAGCAAACATGACTTCTCATTGCATGGATATGCAGCTGAACAGACCTGTGATGCTCTAGATATGTTTTATTTTACCGATGTGGAAATGCTACCCATCTCCAAAACTAGATACATCAGAAATGACCTCAAGCCTCCCAGTTCCAACAGTTGCATAGGAAGACTTCATTCATTTTATTATAAATGCAACAGGAAAGCAGTTAATTAGATCACCACAGAGATAATTAACTAACTTTACTCTAACCAGATGTCACGCTCAGGAAGATGGCATTTTCCATGTTTCAGAATGCTAAGGGGAAAAGACCCTATAAAAACAGTTTTTAAAGTTATTGCTACCTTGTGTTTTATAAAACAGAAAAGAGTGAATAAATTTTAGTCAGCACAGCAAAAATAAAGTGCCTCATCTCAAATACAAGCAGAACACAGACATGTATTATAAACTCCAATTAAAAGGAACTCATTTTTACTAGAGTTTGTGGCTAGTAAAAATGCAAGCTGGTCAGTGTAGTAAAATAAATTAAAAATTAAGAGGTCTTCATAATCAAAACGTAAGGCATTATATTGTCTCACCCCTCAGTTAATATTAGCTCAGCGTGATGCTGCAGACTGGCAGCATAATTCTGTGCTTGTCTATTCAGAAGTAAGCTCCATTCTGTTCGATAGCCAGAATTGGGCTTACTTCCAGGTACGCCTTTACAGGGATGGCAGCTTTGTGCCCCAATCCCATCCCCCAACATCCTTCATATCCTACCAGAGGTGAAGCATCCATGTGGCGTGGTGTTGTGCCAACAATGGGTGCCGCCATGGGGTGGGCACTCTAGTGAAGGAGACAATGAAGGAGACAATGAAAATTATGGAGTGTAGATGGGCCTGCATAAATAAATGCAAAATGGAGCAATTCCGGATGCAGGGGACATGGTGAGGAGGCACAGTGATGCGTCCTGTTGTCACCCCATCCCAGGTGCTGTCAGAGCCCGCAATGACTCTGCATCCTCCAGAATGCAGCTGTGTTGCCAGAGGGCACACTACATGCTATGGGGTGGGTGACCAGACAGCCCAGGACAGATAAGTAAAAATACTTTTTACTCTCCTCACTACAGGCTGCCTGGCCATCAATGAGTCTCTTTGGACCCGCATTACCTATTTTGCTGGCATAAGTGCAAGAAGAGGTAGGGGGTATGCCGGGCCAGGAAAATGGGGATATGATACAAGTGCTAGTACCAATAACATCCACTCACCTGCCCTTGAAAAGCCCCCTGCCTATAATGCCCCCATCCTCCCTGATGCTCCTCCCCCCACCAAAGAACTGCTTGTGCTGCCACCTTACCTACTCTGGAGCAGTGTCCGGGAGCCACTGGAGTGTGTGGCCATATCTGTCAGTGGTCCTGCAGTGCACAACAGCGGCACACGTTTTCCCTGCATAAGGCCTAGATAAGATATGCCTAGAAACTATGGCATCAAGCAAATATCATGGCTGGCACTGCCATTCCTGTGTCCAAACATCTGAAATACTATGCATATGAGTATAGTAGTCTAGGGCCGTAGAGTTTCTTGTTACATCACTGGGACACCCACATGTGCATCTCATTAAGACTTAAAGATATTTAATGCCAAAATCCCGGACACTTAATTGCATGGTATTTCCACATGAATAAGGATGAAGGCTGGTGATTAATTGGTACTCAAACAAGGCTGACAGGGCCCAACTACACATTATGGAGAACATGCTAGTTTGGCCTGTTTTGTTTTCTTTTTAAAAAGCAGCAAGAAGACAAGAGGCCTTTGACGTTTAGCTCCTGCCACCATTCATATTCTGATCTCCCCTAATTTAAAGAGGAAATAAACTTCAGTTGGCTTTCAACCAAAAGGTTTTTCCTCCTCCTGTGCAGGAGTTGTGTGATCAGAACAGGAACCACAGCTAAGAGCACAATCGAAAGCACTCAGTAGGCTGGCACAAGTCCCTTATGCTGGCCCAGTGTCATAGCAAATGCACTATGCACTGTGTCATAGTAAAGCAAGTTTGCATTGACACAGAGGAGGGTAAGCCAGGGCGCAGATGTCCAGCAGGGTCCAGCAGGGTGGAGTTAAGATGGGCCGAGCTCAGCTGGCCCGGGGGTTGGAGAGGGTGAAGGGAGGCAGAATGGGGTGGGGAGGAGGTGGGTATGGGCAGGCCCGTGCATTGACTGGACCACTTGCACCAGATCCTAACCCCCGTCCCGTCGGTCTTGATCTGGGCTGCTCAGATTTGCACTGCTGATTTTGGCGGCACAGACCCGAGTAGCCACATTCAGGCTACTGCACATTACCCAGGGGTAGGGGACTCAATTCCCTTTGCCCTGACCCCCCCCCCCCGCTGGATATGGGGCAGGCCTGTTGGACTGCCTATTCCTGATTGGGGGTAGGATTGCGCTCTAAGAGTTGTAAGTCCAATATGCCCTTTCTGTAGCTTTGTGATATTTTGCATGTTCCCCCATGCAGTTTCAAAACAAAATCAAAACAAAACGTGGCCACATTAACATGTTTAAAGTAACATATTTTTGGTCTCTGATTGTTTATACAGTTGGTTCTCAACACCAACAGGTTTGCAATCTGTGGAGTTGAATCAACACAGATCGCAAGCCCAGGCCTCAGAGAACCCCTCAGAAGTGGCCTCTTCGCGCTTCAGAAGGCCTGCCAGAGCCTTCTGAAAAGGTGCTTCATGTTTGTTAGGCCAATCTAGGGATTCCATTATCTGTGGAATTTGGTATTTGCCAGGTGAGGCAGGAACGGATATCAAGAGCCCACTCTATAAGATAATAAATAAAGCAGAGAGGCAGGGCAGTGGTGGTCCCAGGGCTTAGGCCACATCCCAATCTGCCATCCTCCCTGTCCCTGATCCAGAAGTAATTGTGGTGACATCACTGCAATTTCAAGGGCAGGGGGTGCTCGAGGCCACTTCCTCCTTTCTGTCCTCCTTTCAAAAAGGGTGGAAAGGAGGATCCTGTCCCCTCCGAGGACTGGAGAAGCTGGGTGCTATTTGCAGCAGCACAAAGCCACTTGGATTTGCACCACTACAAGCAGACCTTGGTTCCTACGCTACTTGGAGGAATCTTGTGCCGCTTCAAGCTTGCAGTGGCGCAAGATTCCTCCGACAATTGGAGGAGCTTGGCGCTGCTTCTAGCTGCGCAAACCAGCTTCCTGGAGTGGCCTTATGCTAGCTGCACATAGTAGCTTTGGGGAGTGGCTTCATGCAGCTAGAAGCAGCGCCTGCCCCCTCTGATACTCTGAGGGGGTAGGCGCCACTACAAGCAGCACAGAGCTGCTGCCGGGAGCTGCATCAGTATGGCTTGTGGCAGCAGCGGGGTGTGTGTGTCGTGGTGCCACCCAATGCTGGGTGGTGCCTAAAACCATTTGCCCCCTTGACCTCCCTAGGTATGCCACTGAGGTAGGGGATGTGAGTTAAAGAGCCAAAGAAGTGCACAAGTGGGGAGCCAGGAACTCTTCATTCCTCTTGTAGCCCCTCCTCCCAGGTCCTTTCTGCCAGCCAGATTCCAATAGTAGAAATTAGCCCGGCTGGAACTACAATGCTACAAAATCATGTATAATTTAGTGGGCAGAAGATTTAGTCGAGAGGGTTAATGCCTCCGTTTGCCTGAAGATAAGAGCTGAAGATCCAAAGGTCGCCAGCTCGGGACTGCCGGAAGTCTCCGTGAGCGGCAGACCTTGCAAACTGCGGCTGATTAAAAAGCTGAGTTCCAGCTGCCTCGTGGGAGGAGGAGTGTGCTAGTCAGCTGCATCTCTGGTGAGAGCAGGAAAGCCTCTTATCAGCCAGCAGAAGACAGGCGGGCGGCTAAAGAAAGAAGACTAAATCCAGAAAGATCCATCTGTATGAGTGTTGTTCTTGAAAGATAGAACGTTTCTGTATAATTGTAAAAACCTTCGGGTTTGTGAATAAAGTCTGCCTATGTAAACCGCTTTGAGTTACAGTCATTAGAGTAATCTAGTGATCTTAAGAAAGGTGGTATATAAATACAAGCATTAAGCATTATTATAAAGAAGGGCTCTGGTTCTTAGATTTAAAGGGCCACATGAACATAGGGGAGAATGCTAAACCCTCTCCTGAGTAGATGATCTCTGTGCAGTTTGTTCTCTGAGCACGTTTTCCTTCAGCCAACTTTTGATTACTGTACAGAAGTGAGCTCTGGGAAGACAAAGTGGGGGGGGATGAAGTTGGTGTGAGGAAAAAATGACAGACATTGGGAGTTCAGCTCCCTTTATCCATGCACTGGAGTTTGTTCTGCAAACCAGACTCCCACCGTTCAACTTACATGCATGTGGGGCAGCAGATCTGGGTTTAAAGAAACAGGTGTCATGTGTTGTGTGTCCTTTTGCTTCTCATACATAAGTTACATTCCTTACAGTGCGATCCGATGCAGGTTGAAGTAACTCTCACTGTGTTCAGTGAGATCTACTCCCAGGAAAGTGTGCCCGGGGCTGCAGCTCTTCTGCTCTTCTGATTTTTGAACTCGGTGAAGTGGCCTTTAACACTAAAACGTGCCTTGCGTATGCTTAGCACGGGGCAGATCCTTCTTGTGGCATTTCTCTTTTTCTAGCATGTGTGAAATTCAAAACAGATTCCCCGCTGAGTGTTATCTTAATCAGAAAGGTAGCACTTGGGGGCTTTCTTTCTGCTAATAAGTCCCACTGGATGGCACAGTCTCGATGAACCTTTAATGTTTTGCTTCAGTTCTACAAAAAAAAGGGGGGGGGAACTGAGGAGGCACAACTGGAAATTAAAATGGTAGTAACTTCTGCTGTTTCTTACACCCACTTTGCATTTGATGGCTTGTTCTGGGGAGTCATTTTATGCTCGAAGAAGAAGACGACATTCAGAACCATAATTGAATGAAGCCAAAATTCCATTAACATCCTGCTCATACAGTGACTTGGAAGTAACACTTCTGCATTTTGCTATGTATTAATCAGGAAATCTGCTTAGGATTGAACGTGGCCATTGCTCAGTAGCTGACCCCATATTTTGCATGCAGAAGGCCCCAGATTCAATCCCTGGCATATTCAGGTAGGGCTGGAAAAAAGATTCCCACTGGACATCCTGGAGCCCCACTGCCAGTCAAGATTAACAATATGGAGCTAGATGGACTCTTGGTCTGGCCAGGTTCAGCCCAAGCTGAAGCAGCACCCAAATTCTCCCCCCTCTCTTCGTAACTTCCTCCTCTGGGAAGGTCTGGTCTAGAGATGAGAGAAGGAGGTAAGCAACCGCCCATCCTTGTCCCACCTGCTTTCCAAGGGGAGTGAGCAAGACAACAAGTGGACGGAATGGCCAGGCTGCCAGTGGGCCAGGGGAGGTAGCAGGTGGGCGCACAGTGCCCTCCAGCAGTTCACCACCTCCCGCTGCCTGCCTCTCAAAGCCTTGTGTGTGAGCAAGCCCTGAGTCTGAACCCAGAGGCACTGCGTCCATAGGCCATGATGTAGTGCCTACCATGGGCACCACTGAGGAGCTGGGTGCACCGGGAAATAAAGTGGCACGGAGCTGGACCCTACCGCCCACCCCTGCCTCTGTTACACTCCAAAATGGAATGATTCTGGAAGCAGGGGGTGTGGCGAGGCTGTGGGGGGGGCGCAGTGATGCATTTCATCACTGCCCCACCCCAGGCACGATCAGAGCCTGCTCTGGCTCTGTCTGAACCACTATAAGGCAGCTTCATATGCGTCTGGAGGCAGTGATGTCATGCACCCACTACGCAAGTACTGGTTCCTAGAAGTTGAGCTGGCCCCGCCCACTCGAAGCTGGCCCCATCGGCTGGTTGGCTCAGCAGCTGCGCATGCATACTGCACGCCCGCAGCCATTGCCTGCACTTTCTGTGAGGAGGCAGGCAGGCAGGCAGCGTGGTGGCGGCTGCAGCAGTGGCAGCAGCGTAGCAAGAGGACCGGAGGTGGCGGCGGCGGCGGCAGCAGCAGCGAGGGAGACCTGGGAATAAGGCAGCAAGTGTGAGAAGGTAGGCTGCCTGGGGCTCCCGCTCCCTCCAGCCGTGCAGATCCAGCGTCCCGGTTCCTCCTGCAGCCTTCCCCCAGCCCCCACGTGGTCTTTTTTTGGTTGCCCGTTCCCCCTCCTGCTCCTTGCCGGCTCCTTGCATTTAACTTTAAAGTTAAATGGCTCCCTGTCCCAAAAGGGCTCACAATCTAGTACAGTTTAGCCTGCTATTTAACCAGGGAACAGTTGAAGCAAAATCTGTATATACACATCTCTAGAAAGCAAAGCAATAGAAGTGAAATCAACACTAACCACAAGCTGAAGTTATTACAAACATGATCACATGGCAACAATTATGACCTCACTTCCAGCTATGACCTCACTTCCTGCCATGACATCACTTCTGGCTTATGACATCACTTCCGGTGGGCGGACTCCGACAAGTGCCAATCAAAAGTGAGGACCTGTTCCTAAATCATTTGGATGACACCACTGTCTGGAGGGTGAATGCAGGGGTCCAGGGTATCATAGGCCAGTATTATTATCCATACTTTGCATGTGGCTGATCGTGTTGCTGAAGCTGAGAGACTGTAGCTTGCCCCAGAGAGGCATGCTAAACTGGGAACTTCCTTATTTGCAGCTCAGGGCCAAACTAGATATGAGAGCAGCAGATCTCCAGGTTTAAACATGGAACTGAATAATCATATAGAGCGGGGGTTAGTACTTTGGAGTACCCGGAGTGGGCCATTTCCACCAGTTGCTAGTCTGTAAGTGGCCCAAAATGCATGCAAAATCATAAAACTTCAGACTGGCACCTGGTGGAAATGGCCCACTCCGGGTACTCCAAAGTTCCCGGACTTTCTTTCCTGCAATATGCACACCCAGCTCTGAGAAAAACAGCTGTCATACCTGTGGTTGGACTGTGTCTGAGCTTGGGAATGGCACAGTTTTATTATATGATTTTGCATGCATTTTGGCCCATTCTCAGAATGGCATCTTGTACATTAGCCACTTCGGGTACTCTGAATTTCCCGGACTTTTTTCCCGGCAATACGCACACCTAGTACTGTCAAATCCAGTTGAAAGAGCTTCCATTGCAATTTTTTTGATTTGATATGCGAACTGCACCGGACTACTATTACGTTGGGCTATGGAGACCCACAGAAAGCCAACCCAACTCTTTGAGGCTCTTCCTATTACATTTGAAAAATGAACGTAATAATTACCTGATCTCCCAGTTTCCTTGAGATGTTGTGAAGATCAAACCTGTTATTAAGCTTTGCCAATGAGAGACACAGAAGCACCTGCATAGAATAAAGAGAAGCATATATAGCAGAGTCCTGAGTATGCGCTAGGTCGGTAGAAGGGGAGGTTGTGTGTATGAATCGAAGTGCCTGCCAATACTCATTTGTTTTAAATGGTGCTTCATTTGTGGAGTGCTTTCTAATTTGTGAGGTATACTAATCTGAAAATGGGAGGCCTATTAGTTTTATAGGTTTCCAAAGCAGAAAAAAACAACCCCATGAGATGACTCAATTAAAATGGAAAGAAGTCACTGGTACAAATTATAGGACAGAAAAATAATGTAGCATAGCAGACTGAGGGTGCAATCCTAACCTGGAGTTAGGCTGGCACAGTAAGGCCAGCAAAGTTTGGCTGGCACAAGGGCCACCGTAAGGCACAATTGGACCACTCTCAGAGTCAAGGAGGATGGTGCACATCTGTGGGATGGCCTCTCTGACTCCAGGAGTGGTCCAAACATACTGTATGGTGTCCCTTGTGCCGGCCAAACTTTGCTGGCCTAACTGTGCCGGCCTAACTCCAGGTTAGGACTGAGCCCTGAGGGAGAGAATACTCAAGAATCCCCAGTCAATGGGAACTGGCTGTATGACTTCCCTGTATGAGGCAGTAGAAAGAAATGAAGTCAGCACAACAGCAAAATGATATTCTTTCCCTTCATTATCACAGTGTGAAATGGATGTCTTTATTCCTAACAAAACTGGCCATAACTGTGTGGAGGCTCCAGGGCTTTGCATATTTTGGGAGAATATTTGTGCTTCATACAGCGCAGAATTTAATAGCATGGCTTGTTTATATATCTGCTTGAAATCTGACTCAGTAACAAGGACAGAAGTTTGAATCGAAAGAACTATAGCTTTTATTTTGCATGTTGTGATTTTTACGAACGAAGAGCAATAATTTAGTTATTGCAATGCCTCCGTTCCACACTTGATTGTTGCTTGCGTTAATTCATGATTGCTGTATATTTCAATAGTTACAATTTTGTCTGGAGTACAACTTCAAGTCCTTGTGCAGCCTGCTGTGACCAATAAATTCTCAACTACCTCTTTTTGCATAAATATCCCTTTCAAGACTTGTAAGAAAAATCTAAACTGTGGTACTGAAAAAAAAGGGATTGCCACTAAGTGGAAAATAGGACTAAATTCTAATGCGCCAAGCTAAATAAAATGGGAATACAAAGTAAGGTATAAGAGGTGAAATATGTCTTCCTGTCCATTTCTGTCACTGGCGCAGTCCAATTTGACCCACAGCAGCAGCTGGGGATAATCTAGGATGAGGGAACAAATTTCCCCTTACCCTGAGGAGGCCGCAACATGCCAAAACTCCCCCTACAGGACACAGTGGAACTGCATCTGCACTATCAGATGAAGGAGTTACATAGGATTGGGTTGCCCATTACCTCCTGTTTGCCTTCAGGTCACTCTCCCCCCCCCCCCCCCAACATGAGTTACTGGTGTTAGGGAATCGGGGAGGGCCATCTGGGAAGGTCAATTCCATGCTTGGGATAATTAAAAAAGGGGCTGAGAATAAAATGGCCAATATTATTATGTCATTGTACAAATCGATGGTAAGCCCACATCTGGAGTATTGCGTACAGTTCTGGTCACCACATCTCAAAAAGGACATAGTGGAGCTGGAAAAGGTGCAGAAGAGAGCAATGAAAATGATTCCGGGGCTGAGGCACCTCCCTTATGAAGGAAGACTGCAGTGTTTGGGGCTCTTCACTCTGGAAAAAAGGTGCCTGAGGGGGGACATGCTTCAGATGTACAAAATTATGCATGGGAGGGATAGAGTTGATAGAGGGATGTTCTTTTCCGTCCCTCACAACACCAGAACCAGGGGGCATCCACTAAAATTGAGTGTTAGGAAAGTTAGAACAAACCAAAGAAAATATTTCTTGTAATTAGTGTATAGCGTGTAGTTTTTGGAACTCCTTGCCACAAGATGTGGTGATGGTGTCTGGCTTGGATGTCAGACAGATTTGGATAGTTTTATGGAGGAAAAGTCCATCATGGGCTATAGACCATGATGGGTTGTGCAACCTCCTTACATTAGTAGTAGGCTACTTCAGAATGCTAGGTGCAAGGGAGTGGCAACAGGATGCAGGCATCTTGTTGTCTTATGTCCTCCATGAGGCATCTGGTGGGCCACCATGAGATACAGGAAGCTGGACTAGATGGGTCTTTGGTCTGATCCAGCAGGGCTCTTCTTATGCCGAGCTCCAGCCCCATAGCTGGATGCTCGCTGATTGGCTTGCC
>JAJKFI010000012.1:13975029-14010166 GCA_029204185.1 Lerista edwardsae
AGTCCAAGATTGGCTGGTCGCCATATTTGGGGCCGGGTAGGAATTTTTCTGCCTGCCTGATTGGCCTTTGGCGGGTAGTTTTTTCGCCTACCCTGGACTGCACTGGGGGATTAATGAGGTGGGTGTCACATATGCAGACGGCAACCTTGGTTGCTTTATTGCAGGTTAGCACGGTCACAAAGGCTGGAAGGAGGCTTTTGGTGTGCATCCGGAGGTCAGCTAAGGCACTGAGTGACCCATCGGCAGGCCCACAGTTGCTGACCGGCGCGTGGGGCTGGCAGGGAATCTCTTAGCCTCAAGCCTTGGCCCCGCCCCAGATGCTTCCCGGCCGGGGCGGGGCCTGCCGGCCTGCTGCCTCCGCCCCCGCGGGGGTTGGGCAATGAAGGGTCACGCCCCAAGGGGCTGGCCCAGAGCCAGGATGTTTCGCCCGCCAGGGGGCTGGCCGGCGGCTGGACCCCCACCTTCAGTTAAGGCCTTGCCCATTTATCCTGCCGTGATTAATTGCTGCCGATCTCCGGCTCCTCTTCTTTGTGATTTGTTGCAATAAAGTGGCCCGTTCATCCATACGCATCTGTCTCTTGTGGCGTCATTGGGGGGTGCACAGCTCATGTTCTTATTACTAGATCATATGCACTGTTGTGCACTTTTTGCAACTCTGTAAGTCAGGCTGCACTGCCTGAACATGAGTTCTGGCAGCACAGCCTGTTGATAGGATTGGGCCATCACATGAGAAACCCTCTGGAAATTGAAAAGGAGAAGTAAAGCAAGAGAGGGAAGAACTAAAAGGAAGCAGGTTCATCTCCTTATGCTCAACTGTAACCTTCTTCTTTTCCGCCAGGATAAAGCATAACATTAGTCGAACTCATGCACAGAGTGCAATGAAAAATGAATACCAATTTGTTTGAGAGCTACAGTCCTAGGATATCCCTGTACAGATATTTTGAAGCCCCGTAGTCTTTCTGCCTTAGTACTGCAATGCCCTTCGACAACATTATACACAGATTATGCACGGTGCATAAGTCTCAATCCCAAGTGTTCCTGATTTTTCTCTTAAGGATGCCTTTAGATCTCAGTCCAATATCTTGCCAGCCAATGACTAGAGCTATGCATAATTCATCCCTTGCCTAAAACCAGAGAGTCTTTCTATTTAATTTGTTGAGTTGCAGTTAAATATCAAAATGTTTCAGGGTGGATGTATGGCACTCATCTACCTGAAAATGCAAACAAAAATGTATCCTGCAAATGATTGTAAATGCACCTGACAGCCCACTCCCACAAAAGGTCTAGTGGATCCCTCATACAGTAGGACATGTGACTGTCACATCACTGTCATGAGCTGCTGGCAAAAATGACCAGAGGCTCTGCACACTTGTCCCATGTGGACCCAGCTTCCCTTGGACCACTTAGGGCCTAGAGGCCCAGGGTTGAGTTGGGAGAAGTTCGGGGGAGGTTCTGGGCAGGAAGTGGAATGGGTAGAGAGTGGGCAGGGGCTGGAGTAGCACGTGCCATGATGCTATGCCCATTTTTCCAGTTCTCTCCTCAGACATACCCTAGCAAAACAGCTGGTATGGGTCTGAGAAAACCAGGCAGTCTACCAGAAGATAAGAAACATTTTTACTTACTTCTCCCAGGCTGTCCCCTCATGCCCTCCAACATTACATGCAGCTCATGCTCCTTCTGTGAGGTTACATGGTAGAAGGCAGTGGGGGGTTGGAATGTGTTCTTATGTGCTCTTTACTGCAAGGATTAAATTGCATGGATTAAATTGTTTCCAGGGCAGCACAGTGGAACATTAATGCAGGGGTTCCCCAACTTTTTTGACTGGGGGCTCCCTTGACCTGCTAGGGCTACAATCCTATACATTGTATAGGGCGGTGGTTTTTTCCGCAAAGATTCTGTGGCTCCCCTGGCTGAGTGCTATGTGGTCTCAGTGGTATTAAGCCATCTCAGAAAACAGCATGGATAAGTGTGAAAACAAATAGGGAACAATGTACGTATATTTCATGCCAAACTGGTGATCTTGGCATACACATTCATATGCAGGTACATCACAGACACTCACAACTACATTCCTATCAGCCCACTGTTCTGTCACACTGATAGTTCCAATGGCCCATTTTCACCGGTTGAAAGATTCACCACATTGAATTGCTACCTTTTGCCCCTTCCCTACACAATCCTCTTTTTTTTGGCTGAGGAAAATTACTTGAGTTGGAAGATGTGGTCAAGTATTGGCTTCACCAGAGGTGGCCAATTATTAAAGGTCCAGGAGCCCTAAAGTTGAAAGGTTGGCCATCCCTGGTCTGCACACTTCTTGGGTTATATTCCAAGGCTGCTTTGCCGGGCTGTCTTGCACCAAATCTCAGTTGACTCCTTTCCTTACCCACAGAGTGATTCATATCATAGCATGGGACTCCAAATTTAAGCAGACAAAACTGCATTTTGCCTACAGGTTGCATGTGAATACTTGTCCTAAACTCTGTGTGAGGTTTCTCTCAGAGCCTTCACTTTCCTCACAGAAATAACACATCGAAGCTGTGTTAGTTGTCAGCATTCTGTAGATGACATTTTCCCTTGTGAGCAGCTAGAATGATCATAAATATTCAGTGATATACCACAGTAGCTCAGCCAGGGCATGCAGGGCTGCAGACCACAACAGGGTAACTGCTGTAGTTATTATTGTGTATTATACAGTAATATTGTATTTTGTGTATAATATGCTAAGATACCAAGATTTTGTTTTGGCTATAAGAGGTTATGATTACCTCAGTGAGCTGATACCAAGTGCACTGAGGCCTAATGCTAAAGCCAGTGTGAGGTGATCACAAATAAATTGTTCTGTTATATTCATTGTTAGTGTGAAGGTAATGCTTTGGTGAGTGTTCTGCCAAATTCCCTGCCGGGCCTCCCCAAGGGCCCCAATACCCACACTAGGCTAACTAGTTTCCCCTCCAGAGCGGCCTCAGAGATAGGCAAGAGGGAGGGGCTTCAGTCACCCACTGGGCCTCCTCTCTGCCAGCAGCTTTGCTTGGGATCACCGGCTGGCCAGCCTCCTCCAGACTGCCCTCATCACTGGCTTAGCTCCAAACTACTCTAAGTCTAGCACCAACAAGCCCCACCACCAAACAATAGGCAGTCAGCTTGCCTAAGCCACAACTGCCTCCTCCACTTGGTGGCTCCAGGGGCGTGGCAGCCATACAACAGTTCCCAATAATTTCCAACAATAAACTTACCTTCCTTTAGCCAGTCAGTCCATCCATCCATCTAGTCCATCCAATAGTCTTCAGGCAGTCAATCTATCCAGTCAATCCCAATTCGTCCATCCAGTACCTACCTGATGCTAATCACTCTTTAGTAATCCAGTCCTTCAACAATCCATCCATCCACTCATTCAGCACCCACCTAGTGCCCTCCTCCAACACCCACCAAGGTGCTCTTCTCCAGCACCTACCAAGTTCTGTAGCTCCTGCCTCCAATTTTATACTGAGGCCAGCCAATCAGTGTTGGGCAAGCTTTAATTCATCAGCCACATCCTTTTCCACCTGTGCTAACCTCCCTTCATAGCCTGAGCCCTCATCAGCCTTCAGCTGTGCTCCTGAGGCTTGCAAAGTCCTTGGGGGTACCTGGCTTATTCTGGGACAAGGAGCCATTGCTGATACCATTCCCTATCTCCTTAGAGTATCTCCTGCCTTTTCCAATACAGTGAGGAAGGAAAAAAATCTAATTTTGTAAACCTATGGTCTTTGCTGTACTTTTACTTTCTTCAAGCTTAACAGCTTCTCTGAGACTTTAAGTTCTGCTCTGAGACTTTAGGTTCTTTTTTATTGTTAGAAGACTTGATTTTCTGTTCTACCACTTTTTAAAGTGGATGATCATATCACGGAGAAATTTGCCACAGGCAGGGCGAAGGGAACAAAACAGCATATCCTAGGCTTGTTTCGGGTGACTGTATTTGGGGAAAGCAGCCAGCAGAACACTGCATCTGCATTTTGCTTCAGGGAAGGACTGGCACAACATAATAACATTAAGATCCTGGGAGAGATCAGATCAACTTTGTGGTGCAAAACCAAAATCTCTGATTTTAATTGTAGCTCCCTTCCAAATATGGAGTTGCAGATATTTATGAATTAACATTATTAACAGGCTCCTGTGTCTATACAAGATACATGGAAGATAGAACTCCACTAGGTGTCTCTTTCCCTACCTCAGAGCTGCCATGTTTGGTGCAATTTACCCTTTTGAGAAAACTCTTAAAGATACAGGCATGTTCAGTAGTGAAATTCAGGGGTTCACCCAGGTTCTATAGAACCGGTTGTTAAATGGACGGGCCCCGCCCACTCACTTACCTCGGCTGGCTTCAGGCTTTTTTTGGCTCTGGCTATGACATCATAGAACCGGTTGTTAATTCATTTGAATTCTACCACTGGGCATGTCCCGGTATGCACATGGAAGTCCAGTGCAACTCTTGCACTCTTCCTCCCTCCGGGGTCTTTTTTTCTCTTTTAGCGATGCCGAAGGCGGCGGCTGCTGCAGCACTTTCTCTTCCTCCTCTCACATGCTTGTGAAACAACGTTCATTTTTCCAAAGCCCTCTCAGGTTGTGTTGCAGGACGCAAGAGCCTGCCTTCATGCTGGTTCACCTCAGCTCATCTCTTCTCTCCCTGCCTGCTTTGACTTCCTGTTGTGCTGCCATCTGAGCAAGTGGCTGCAGCGGCTGCTTCTGCTGCTCCTCTCCCAAGCTTTCTACCTCCTTACAGGCAGGCGGAGAGAGGAGCAGAGGCAAACTGGTATAGAGGCCTTGGAGTGGGGAGGGAGGAAAAACAAACATGGTTTAGTTTGCTTTGCTCCTCTCTCCCCCTGCCCGCGGAGAGGTAGAAAGCTTGGGAGGAGGAGAAGCAGCTGCTACAGGTGCTTGCTTGCATGGTGGCACAACAGGAAGTCAAAGCAGACAGGAGAAGAGAATAAACATGTGAGAGCGTGAAGAGAAATAGCAGCAGCCAACTGGCTGCACTAAAAGAGGAGAAAAAAATGGAGGGAGGGACTGGGAGGAAGAGCACGAAGGTTCAGATGATGCCATGAATGAGGTGTGACAACCTCATTGGGGTCACGACCCAAAGGTTGAAGAACACTGATACACATGATGGTATTATTTGAAAATACCAAGATTTTCACAATTTTGCTAGGAGTGGTGTCATTCCCCAAGTATGTCACCCGTATAGCTGTATTGGAAAAGGCAGGAGCTACCCCGAGGAGTGAGGGAATGGTATCAGCAATGGCCCCTTGTCCAGGTAAACCAGGGATTATGGGGTCAATCCCAGAACTCCTGCAGCAGGAACACAGCTGCAGGCTGATAAGGGCTCTGGCTCTGAAGGGAGGTTAGCACAGGTGCAGATGGGTGTGGCTGCCCACTGATTGGCTGGCCTTAGTATAAAGTTGGAGGCAGGAGCTATAGTAAAAGAACCTGGGTAGGTGCTGTAGAAGGGCACCAAGTAGGTGTTGCCAAAGCTGGATTAAGGGTGATTTGTACCAGGTACAGTAGGTGCTGCACAGAAGCACCTGGGTAGGTGCTGGATGGATGGATTGTTCTGATGGAGTGCTGGCTGGGCTGCCTGCCTGAAGGATTGGTGGACAGACTGAAGGAAGGACTGTTGGACTAGCTAAAGGAGGGACTGGCTAAGGTAAGGTTATTGTGGGGAGTAATTGTTGTATAGCTGCCACGCCCCTGGAGCCACCAAGTGGAGGAGGCAGTTGTGGCTTAGGCAAGCTGACTGACTATTTTTTGTTGGTGGGGTCTGTTGGTGCTAGACTTAGTTTGGAGCTAAGCCAGTGATGAGGGCAGTCGGGAGAAGGCTGGCTAGCTGGTGATCCCAAGCAAAGCTGCTGGCAGAGAGGAGGCCCAGTGGGTGACTGAACCCCCTCCCTCTTGCCTATCTCTGAGGCCGCTCTGGAGGGGAAACTAGTTAGCCTGTTGTGGGCATTGAGGCCCTTGGGGAGGCTCAGCAGGGATTTTGGCAGAACAGTAGCCCACCCACCCCTGCACTCCCCCAGCAATGCCACTGTCTACCCGTACACAACACTGGTACTATCTGTGGATGGTAATTACTCTTCTTCCCAAGGGACATATTTTGCCATCAAAATACTCTTTCTATATGTACTTAATCTTGAGTTTATCAGATATCCAGTCATGTGTCCACCATCTTGGAAAACAGTAGATATGGAATTTATGCCACAGTTTGTCTGATCACATATCAACATGGTCCAGAATCACATACAAACTTAAAAATACTTTGCACATATAATTTTTTAAGGCAGTCTATGGCAGATCCTGAACTAATGAACTTTGTACTGTACATACACAATTTTTAATGAGCATGGTTTTGGACCAATATTCTTCTGGAACAATATTTAAAGTTGCAAACACAGCACATAACTGCATTTCATTTGGAAGGATGTGCACTTTGCACACACTTTTATTTTGGAAATGGTTAATACTACCAAAAAGTTGCTAGAAGAATACACTGAAACGGTTCATATTATTATGCTGGAGGACCTAGTAAACTAGTGGCATTAACTATCCACTCTAAACAATTGTTAAAGTTCTGGAATGAGATTCTGAAATATAACTCTGCTTTCATAAATTTTTATGGTGTCATGAAACAGTGATATCACTGTAGCTCAAGACCCTTCTTTGAGAGGGGATTTATTTCATCCGAGAACGGAGCTGACCTTGCCATCTTCTATAATTTGATGCTATGGCGAAAGCATTTTTACTGTCTACATATGTAGCCTTATGGAAAATGACAAAAGTAGAAAACTTGTGAGCTAAATGAAGCTTATTTATAGGACGTGGCATGGCCTTTTCCATCAATGGGGCGTAGATGGATGCAGCATGCTGTCAGGTTTCCTTGAACAACCTTTCTAAAATATATCATATAGATTTTTCACTGTACGAGGACTGGGATGGTTTCAGATGCTAATTTTCTGCTGACTTATACCCATGTCTATACAGGGCAATTTGTAAGAGAAAATGTCTACAAGCTTAAGTACTGCTTCATTGTAGGTAACATTTCCACACCTGGGGCCATTTAAAAACACATTTTGTGAATATCCTTGGAGGTTTGATTCAAGACCCTGGCTGACTAGCTCTTTGGCTATAGGCTACTTGTCCTTCTTTTAAATGCTCTGAGCTGAGTCAGACCACCCATGAAGTAGGGTGAAGTGGCTCCCACAGGCGGCATGTTGGAGAGGGCCAGTGATGGGGTTCAGGGGGTTCGCCCAGGTTCTATAGAACCGGTTTTTAAATGGCCGGGCCCCGCCCACTCGCTTACCTCGGCTGGCTTCAGGTTTTTTTTTGGCTCCGGCTATGACGTCATAGAACCGGTTGTTAATTTATTTGAATCCCACCACTGGAGAGGGCGCTGCACTGGCGGGGAAGGGGAAGCCCATGTACATCTTATACGTGCCCATCACCCCTGTCCCCTGCTCATTCTGCCCTGCCAATACTCGTCTGCTGGCAATAGTGCCTTGTGCAGGTGGCAATGGCTGCTGCTCCTGGATAATGGTCTTGGCTGGGTAGGGCCAAGACAGAGGATGAGCATAATGTGCGGATGCACACATGGGGCCACTATAGTTATAGTGGTAGGTATTAGGGGGTGTCATTAGGTGGCAGATCATATTGAGCCAGCCCTGAAAAGCTGCATTTTGCACATTTTATTTGGTGCATTTGTTTCACTGCCTCCTGCGTAATATGCCTGATCCATGGCCTGGGATCTTTTCAGCTGGTTTAATGCAATCAATCAGTCCATTGTGAAGCTTCCCCTGAATACCATTCTGAAACAACTGCGGTGCAGAATGCAATGGGCCAGCTTTTTTTACTGGTGTCAGTCAAAGGGAGTGCATGACTCTGGTGCTGAAAGAATGGCACTGCTGGCTGTTGCTCTGCTTCCAGGCACGTTAAGATGAATTGCATCCTTTTTCTTTTTTTAAAGCCATTTAAATTCTCAGGTTTTATGTAATACTAGCTGTTTGACCCGGCATTGCCCAGGCAACAAATTATCTCAAGTCCAAACATGGACGCAAACGGCATCGGGAGCGTCACCATTCATCTTGGTGACTCTGGAAACTACGGATTTGACACCAATTTTGGCTGTTTTTGACCATTTTCATGTGGGCCCCCCGCGTACCCCTACCCTCGGGGGCGCTAGGGAGGTCTGCCTCCTGCAGTGTTTGTCGCCAGACTGTAAAGCATACGCACGCCAAGTTTGGTGTAAATCGTTGCAGGCAACCGTTCTCACGTTGGCCCCCCTGCATACCCCCACCCCCGGGGGCGGTAGGGGGGCCTGACCCCCACAGTGTTTGTCGTCAGTCTGCCAGGCATGCGCATGGCGAGTTTGGTGCCAATTGGTCCAGGTGTTCCAGCGGGGCATGGCGGACATTCTGTTTCAGACACCTTCTCACCCTCCATGTCAAGGGGGGGGCGAACCAGGACTCCAACAGCATCGGGACCATTGGCGGTCGTCTCGGCGGCCCCGGAAACTACAGATGCAACACCGATTTTGGCCGTTTTTGACCATTTTCACGTGGGGTCCCCCACGTACCCCACCCCCCGGGGCTGTTAGGGGGCCCCAACCCCCACAGTGTTTGTCACCAGGCCGCCAGGCATCCGCATACTGAGTATGGTGCCAATCAGTCCAGGCGTTCCAGTGGGGCATGGCGCAGGTTTGGTTTTGCACCCCTTCTTGCCCCCCATGTCAAGGGGGGCCCAAACCCAGATTCCAACCACGTCGGGAGTGTCACCGCTCATCTCAGGGATCCCAAAAACTAAGGATCCGACGCCGATTTTGGCCGTTTTTGACCATTTTCACATGGGTCCCCCCGTGAACCCCCACCCCCAGGGGCGCTAGGGGAGCCCGACCCCCACAGTATTCGTCACCAGACTGCAAGGCACACCCCTGCCAAGTTTGGCGTCAATCGCTCCAGGCGTTCCAGGAGGGCATGGCGGACGTTTTGTTTTGCACCCCTTCTCGCCCCCACATTGGGGGGGAGGCGAAGCTGGACTCCAATGGCATCGGGAGCATCACCACTCTTCTTGGCGGCCCCAGAACCTATGGATCCGACACCGATTTCGGCTGTTTTTGACCATTTTCACATGGGGCCACCTGCGTACCTCCAGCCCCGGGGGTGGTAGGGGTCCCTGACCCCCGTAGTGTTTGTCCCCAGGCTGCCAGGCATCCACATGTCGAGGTTGGTACCAATCGGTACAGGCATTCCAGCGGGGCATGGCGAACGTTTTGTTTTGCACCCCTTCTTGCCCCCCACGCCAAGGGGGGGCCAAACCCGGACTCCACTGGCGTTGCGAGCATCACTGCTCGTCTCAGTGGCCCCAGAAACTATGGACCAGAAACCGATTTTGGCCGTTTTCGACCATTTTCACGTGGAGCCTCCTGCGTACCCCCACCCCTGGGGGTGGTAGGGGGCCTTGACCCCTGCAGTGTTTGTCCCCAGGCTGCCAGGCATCCACACACCAAGTTTGGTGCCACTCGGTCTAGGCGTTCCAGCGGGGCATGGCAGACGTTTTGTTTCGCACCCCTTCTCGCCCCCCCCATGCCGAGGGGGGGGCAAATCCGGACTCCAACGGCGTCAGGAGCATCGCCACTCATCCCAGCAACCCCGGAAACTATAGATTTGACACCGATTTTGGCCATTTTTGACCATTTTCACACGGGCCCCCCTGCATACCCCAACAGCGTTTATTGGCAGGCTACAGGGCATGTGCGTGCCAAGTTTGGCGCGCGTTGGTCCAGGCGTTCCAGCAGTGCATGGCGGATGTTTTGTTTTGCACCCCTTCTCGCCCCCCATGCCGGGGGGGGGGCAAACCTGGACTCCACCAGCGTCGGGAGTGTTGGCGACCCTGGAAACTACGGATTTGACACCAATGTCAGCCGTCGCATTCATGTTGATGTTTCACACACACCCTGCACCCCCCCCGGGGGTCCTAGGGGGGTCTGACTCCTGCAGTGTTTGTCGCCAGGCTGCAAGGTGTATACGTGCCAAGTTTCGTGTCGATCGGTCCAGGCGTAGCCTATGCAGAACATACGTACAAACACACCCACGTTCTCTTTTATGTACTGTATATAGAAGATTTTATGCTCCCTTAAAATTGTATGTAACCTTCTTGGATTCTTATTGAAAAGGAAATGCAGAATATACAGGTAATAACAGGTAATATATACATAAATAATAGAGCACACCTGGCCAGATTGTACTCTTGCAGCAAAGTTCTATCTTTGGAAATCAGTATTTGAAGTCATTCTAGGGCTGTAGTTAGCGGCAAGGTAACCATCTCCACTGTCAAACACATCTGCATCTGAATGAACCTGTCAGAAAGGAGGAAGCTTCTAACACTCTGACATTGTTTAATAAATGTATACTAGGTAGTTACAGCTATTTAAATATCTCCGTACATGATGCAAATTGATAATTTAAAAATGCTTTGATCTCCTTTGTAGTCGATATACTCACAAACAACTTCAAAGTTGTGCCAGAAATATCAAGAGTGCACCAATTCAGATTCAAATTCCTATGATGCAAAGATAAAATTCAGTACAACGGGACAAGGATCCTTTTAAAATGGCAATCTTGGAGGGAAGAATTAGATGCGTCTCATCAAATGAAGCTTCTTGTTGACCACTATTAATAGTTAGAAGACCTATTAAATAGATAAAAAAGAACATAAGAATAGCCCTGTTGGATCTGACCAAAGGCCTATTTAATTCAATATGCTGATTCTCACAGTGATTTGCCCCTGGGAAGCCCATAAGCAAGAGAAAAAAAGGCATACTTTTCCAATGCTTCCCAAAATTGGTACTCAAAGGAATACTACCTCTGACCTTGGAGGTAGCACAGACATACCCATCATGACCTGTAGTCATTGATGGACCTGCCCTCCATGAATTCCCCCTTTGCTAGCTATGCAAGCTAGTGGCCATCAGCACACCTTGTGGCAATGAATCCCACAGACTAATTATGTGCTGTGTGAAGCAAGAAGGATATTATGCAGGCAAAGGTAAGCACTTCTAGGTCCTATTGATTTTAATGGAAGGGATAAGCTCTTGCTTAAATCTCTCCTGCTGAAATCAATGAAACATCAGTGCTTAACTTTGCCTGGATTGTGCACGAAGGGTACAATCTGCTTTTTTTTCCAGAAATCAGTCATAAAATTTCCACTGATTTCAATGGAATTGGGTTGCATTCACAGCTGCTAAATGATCATTGCTTTAGCAAGTGAACACTGTCAACTTCCCTAGACAAAGTATTTGCAAGACTTGAAACTAGATATAATTCCTAAGGACAATTGGCCCTATGCATGTTTATCAGTCAAAACAGCCATACTCCCGGGGTCAGCAAGTGCTTAAGTGAGCACCGTTCTGTCTCCCTAGCCTTTATTTACCCAGAGTGTGGCATGCAGCCTCCCTCCTCTGGGCTGCTTTGGATTACAACAGTGCATGCAGAGAACGCAGCATGCATTGGTGCAAAGCAGGGAAGCTGAAGTCTGTGCTACTGTTAAGTCAAGGGTGGAGGGAAGGGGAGGCCTGCAAAGCCCTTCCAGAAACAGTTCCAGAGGGTTCAACAGAGGGTTCAGTCAGCACTAGCTTTAGCCTATTTCAGGGAAAGAAGCAAGGCAAGAGAGTGAAGGGGGCTTTTCTGTTGAAAGGCTTCTTGAGGGCTAATTCAGTGGGGGCGAAGCTGTGATTTATTTATTTTTTCACTCAGATGAAGGAAACCCTCAGAACAGTGGTGTCATCTAAATGATTTAATAACAGGTACTCACTTTTGATTGGCACGTGTCGGGACCCGTCCACCAGAAGTGACGTCATAAGCCAGAAGTGATGTCGTGGCAGGAAGTGACATGAAAAAAGCCGTTTTTGAGGCCTCAGACAATTTTAAACTGACCCAGCAGTTGCAACAGTATTCCACAGCACCCCCAGAACATGTTAAGGAGGCCTGGCATGTTAAAGTGACCCAACAGTTCCAAAACCCCAGAGCAGCTCATTTTTCAGTAGCAAGGCAAGGCAAGGCAAGGCTCCGCTCGCTGCCTGCCTGCCTGCCTGGCTGGCTCTGAGAACATGCAGACAACTCAAACGTGCAGGAAATTCAAACGTTGCAGAGGGCGGAGTCGACGAGTGGGCGGGCGAATGGGCAGAGCCAGCTGTAATCCTAGAAACCGGTACTCGCGTACCCCCGCGTACCCCCTGCATGACATCACTGCCTCAGAAGTGCTTCCAGCCTTTTGCAGGTTGGGCTCTCCCATGCCATTGTGGGCACCCCCTCCTCTTCTCCCCACCTGCAGTTCGCACTAGGCTTGGCTCCCTCCCTCCACTTTATCAGCCATCTGCAGGCAGGTGGGAGAGTGTGCATAGATTCACATGCCTTCCCCCCCCCAAAAAGAACGTTTTAGTTAGAGCTACCAGATACAAATAAAAGTGCCTATACCTTTAGCTATTGTGTAGAAGCGGGAATTTGGGAAGGTTTAGCTCATCATGGAAGGGTTACAAAAGCTGCACCTGCCTCAATTCCCTCTTCTGTACCATGGGTAAAGGTATAGGCACTCTGCCCCAGTTTGTATCTGGTAACCCTATTTTTAGGGGAGGTGGCAGGAAGTTCACACTGGACTTGGCTCCCTCAACCCTCCAGCTACTTGTGAGGGAGATGCACACTAATGCATATACAAGGTGTTTTAAGCGTTTGGGGCAGGAGGTGGTAGCAGTTAAAGGTTCATGTGGCAGTGGACAAGGGGATGGTGGTGGTAAAATGCTAAGTTTTGCAGGAGCCTGAGTTTTGCATAGCTACTTTAGTGTTGTGAGTGGGAGTAGGGAGAGATTTATTTACACAGCATAGCGCAAAGAGACATCTTTTTTAAATCTGTCTGTATGACTGTCTGAAGAGATCTGCTAGTTTGAACGCCTTAGTTAGAAATCATTCCCAGTTAGAATAGTATTCCGCAAGAACAAGAATTTTAATAAAGAACAGTCTGGCAATATCTACAGTTCTCAAACACATCTTCCACTATACCATAATGCATATTGCATTCAAAATGAAAACAGCCTCCGTTTCTGCTGTTCATGTCTGATGATAGCACCTGCTTTGATAAATGTGTCATAACATTATGTTGCTGGAAAAAAAAAACACAGGTCATAATATTAACACTGACAAACAGATGAAGGCAAGAAAAGACTGCAGCTTTTGTTCAAAATGCATGACAGAAGGTTTAGCCAACAAAACATTTATGATTGCATAAAGAAAGGCAGATCAATGGCATTGTACAGACTTTACATACCAAAATACAGATTTTAATGAAGTAAAGATCTTGCAGGCACAGATCATATACACTCCTCAGCTTTAGATGGCGAACATGCTCATGTATGTATGCATGCACCTGAGTATGAACGCACACATTGCACATGGGTCTGAACAGGAAATTCTCAGGTATATCTGAGCTACCACAAATCCCAGTGCCTGAACAACATCAACTAAATGGGTGCCGCATGGGGAAAAACGTGGACACAAATGAATGAAACAGTTATTAGTGATTTGAGTCATGGCAAAGTCTTCCAATTCAGGAGCAATAAGACCATCTTGTCCCATTCCTATTGCAACTAGTGTGGATAACTGACAACTGCTATACTGGGGCAGAAACTCAAGACCCAATGACATAGGGAGTCGCAAGAGTAGTGAGGCACACATTCAGCTATGTGCACATGTGTTATGTCAGTGCAGCTTGGTTTATGACTTTGGCACTTAGAATAATTCCAGAGTAACTATTATTACTAGACCAAAACGATTCATTTATAATTGCCACAAAAAATGATGCTTTCTCTTCTAACATCCATCTTCCATGATGTTCCATTTTGTCTTCATTTTTGCTTTATGAGAAGGATTTTCAGACCCTGATCCTATCTGGGCCAGCTCCATCTCTGGGTATCATAAAGCATGGATAGGATAGGATCAGGGATAGGACCACCGAGGATAGGATTGGGCAGTCAGTATGGTCACTGTGAGAAGTGGCATGCACTTCCTTCCTATCAGTGGACCTCCTTAGTTCTTTCAAATGTCCAACCCAGCAATTTTCAACCTTCTTCATCTCACAGCATGCTGACATGCTACTAAACTTTTCAGGGCATACCATCAGTTTTTTACAATAGACAAGGCATGCCATGCACCTGGTGGGGGGCTCACATCCCCCAATGGCCCTACTAATAAATGACCCTCACCTGAATTCCCACAGCACACCTTCAGACCATTTGAGGCCCACTGGTTGAAAATCACTGGTCTAACTCCATCCCACCAGTAAGGTTGGGGAACATGGTACATTACAATATTACAATCTGTATTCTAGAAGAGGATTTTTGTAAAAACCCACTCTGTCTCAAAATGTGCTAAAATCTCACTGCAAGCCTTGATCATGACCACCAAAAGCCAGTCTTGGCAGCAGTTTTGCAATGCCTCTGAAAGAGGAATGCCTCTGTCTACGGTGAAACGACGTAGACAGGAGGACCTCGCTGCAAACACTGCTCTGAGTGCAGAAATTGAATGCTTAAGAGGATGTTTTCAGCAGCTCTTAAGAACTGGGATGGTAGAAGACATCCTAGAGACTGGCTCTCATTCCATTTTCTTCAAAGGCCAGTTTTGCGTGGGTGCAACTTACTTTACAAGTGAAAATCTGAACTCAAATATATCATTCAGAGACAGCAGTCCAGGCGTTTGCTTCAACTCACACAGTAGCCAGAGATTAAACCGAGATATTCATAAAGCAGATCTCTCACTGCTATGCGGCAGGACACCAGTTTTCCTTTGAAGCTGTCAGAGTTCAAACCTCACCATGTCTAATGGCTCTGATCACAAGCAGTACGCGGCTTAGTGATGCCTGTTGTTGTTTGGCTGTCAGGGGACAAAAAGAATGCAGCTTTGTGATCCAGAATCTCTAAGTTATCCATATTGCAATGAAGTGGCAAAAAACCAGGAAAGGGGTTGGCGTTGGACCAGCATTTAAAAAGAATAATGATAGAGAACAGTCTTCATTGGGTATATGATGGATGGTTATTTTTTTTTGCCTCTCTCATTACACACCCCATAGCTACATGCTACAAAGACTGCACAACCTTAAATTTCAAATTAGTGTTTTCTTCTCCTGGTATTTATTTCTGCTTTAAAACCTATTTTGCTTCCTTTAAAAATATAGCTCATTTGAGTCAACATTATTGGAGTGGATTGCAATAGTTAAAAGCAAGTGTATATAAAAAAGAATGTTCTATAAAAATGAAAAGTTACATTAAAAAACCCACCCCAAACACTTGCTATCCAATCTTATACATTAGGCAAACCTAAGACCATTGAAATGTATAGATTTCGACATGGCTAACTCTGCATGGGATCAGGCTGTTCATTTTCTTGACTGTAATGAGTCTGATCAAGAAAGTAAACTATAGCTATGCATTTCACTTCGGTGTACCCTTAGGTGCAGCTCCACCAATTCATTTCGAATGGCGTGACTCCATCTATTTATAAGTAAACTGTGATGGTACTGCGGGTTAAACTGCTGAACTGCTGACTGGAAGGTTGGCAGTTCAGGATCATGTGACAGAGTGAGCTCCCCTTGCTTGTCTCAGCTCCTGCCAACCTAGCAGTTCGAAAGCACGTAAAAGTACGAGTAGATAAATACAGTAGGTACCACTTCAATGGCAAGGTAACAGCGTTCCATGCGCCTTGGTGTGTAGTCATGTTGGCCACATGACCACGGAAGCTTGTCCTTGGACAAACGCTGGCTCTTCAGCTTAGAAACGGTGATGAGCGCTGCCCCCTACAGTCGGTCACGACTAGACAATTCGATCGTGGGGAAACCTTTACCTTTAAGCTGTAATGGGATAACCCAGTTTTTACAAAGTTTTCTGAAGCTCCGTCCCAAAACACAGAGTGCCACCTCTGTATCTCTGTCTTCCTTCATAGCCACCCTTCTGTGAAGCCTTAGAATTCATTCTCAGGCTTAATGCGACTGAAACAAAGCCTAAAAACATACAACTGCCCTTGCAATGCCTTTTAATCCTGCCTCTCTCGCCCATCATGAATTCCTTTCCCTTCTCCACTTCTCCACGTATTAGTTGTCCTTTCTCTGTAAATGTTGTCATCTGGGCATTTGATGAATTCATTGATGGAAGTTGGCATCACAGTGGCAAACTCCCACCCCCATTCTTGCACATGTGTTGAGCACTACAATGCCTCTGCATTCATTGAATGCACAGACAATAACCTCTGCCCAGAGTTATTGTCTAAGTCAGTGGTTCTCAAATTTTTTAGCACTGGATCCCACTCTTTAGAATGACCATCTGTTTGGGGCCCACCAGAAATGATGTCATAGCCAGAAGTGATATCATTGCGACCCCAGAGCCTTCTGCTTTCCTGAGAATGCAGCAATAAGTAGGGTTATTTCTTGGGCATTTTCCAAAAGCAAAGAGCATCAGAAAGGGAAAAAAGGTATTTACAGCCTTGACACAAGCAAAACAAACACAGAGCCCTCCTACTTTCCAGCATCTCATATTCCCATATTTTCAATATGACTGCTTGTATTGGGAAAGGCAGGAGATATCCCGAGGAGATATGGAATGGTATCAGCAGTGGCCCCTTGTCCCAGATTAGGCAGGAAGTAAGGGGTTAATCCCAGAGCTTCTGCAAACCTGCACTAGGAACACAGCTGCAGGCTGATGAGGGCCCTGGCTAGGAAGGGATTAGCACAGGTGCAGATGGGTGTGGCTGATGAGCTAGAGCCTGCCCACCAACAGACACCAATTGGCCTGCCTCAGTATAAAGTTGGAGGAAGGAGCTGCAGTAAGGAGCCTGGGTAGGTGCTGGAGGAGGGTACCAGGTATGTGTAGCACTGGGCAGGTGTACGAAGGCAGGAAAGTGGCTGTGGATTGACTGACTGATGAATTGCTGGATGGACTGACTGACTGACTGTTAAAGGACTGGATAAGGTAAGGTTATTGTGGGGAAAAACTGTGGGGAACTGTTGTATGGCTGCCACGCCCCTGGAGCCACCAAGTGGAGGAGGCAGTTGTGACTTAGGCAAGCTGACTGCCTATTGTTTGGTGGTGGAGTTTGGTGGTGGGGTATTTTGGGCTAAGCTAGTGATGAGGGCAGTCTAGAGGCGACTGACCAGCTGGTGATCCCAAGCAAAGCTGCTGGAAGAGAGGAGGCCCAGTGGGTGACTGAACCCCCTCCCTCTTGCCTATCTCTGAGGCTGCTTTGTGGGTAAACTAGTTAGCCTAGTGTGGGCATTGGGGCCCTTGGGGAGGCCCAGCAGGGAGAATTTGGCAGAACACTGCTCTAAGTGCTTCGTGACTCACTTGGTATTGTCTCATGACCCACTGGTGGGTTCTGGCCCACAGTTTGGGATCCACTGGTCTAAGTTTAAATTGTGTGCTGTTCAGAACAAGAACCTGACTTTTGCATGTTATTTTGTGCAATGCTATGCATGCTGATAGCATGACTGTATATCACAAATAGTAATAATGTTATGTCAGGAACTGGTAACCTACCAGATGTGTCTGCTTGGAAACCAAAAAAAGATGACAGTATAATGTGAATAAAGCTTGAAAAATGGGAAATAACTAATTGGTCCAATAAAAATTACTGCATCTTTTTCTGTCCGTATCTGTTTTTATTTTCCCCAGAAGGCTCAGCATTAAAATATTCATACTAATGCCAGGCTTCCCAGTGTTATATTATCCCTGGGAAGGCAGCTACATGATCAAGAGGATTAGCTGATGTTGTGAAGAGAAAAGAGCATTAAGTACTAAGTACACCTTCCTTGATCACTGTTTGCTGTTAACAAGAGATGTAAAAGTCATTCTCAGTTGAATCCAATCCAATTGTATACTTCTTTTATTAGGCAAGGAAGCAAGAAAGATCTGCTGTAGCAAGAAAAGATAGCAAGGACCTAAAATGAAGCGTAATTCTTCTGAGCCATTTTGTAAAGAGGAATAAAAGTTGTTGTTGTATTCCTGAACTAGTGGTCAAGTTCCTCAATATCCTTCCATCATATGTGCAAGGGTAAACCAGATCACACACCTTCTGGACAGTTGCTACCAATCATGACTGCACTTGCCATGGGACTGTCTGCCTTAGAGGTCCTAGCCCTCTATGGGTGCAATCCTAACCTAGTCTCCAGCACTGGAATAAAGGTAATGCAGCTCTGAGGTAAGGGAACAAACATTTGCTTACCTTGAGGAGGCCTCAGTGACTGCCTTCCCCCAACTGCAGGATGCAGCACATGATGCCCCATTGGCACAGTTATGTCAGTGCTGGTTAGGTTGGTTAGGATTGCGCTCTAAGAGCCACAATATCCTGCTTGTGTAAGCTTGGCAACTCTTTGATGAAAACAACACTCCCCTCTGTGAAACATCCAGCATTCTCCTCTGTGAGCAAGAGTTCTGTACGAGTTCTGCTCCTCATTCCAAATGCACACACAAGCCCAGCCAAACAAAGAGTTTGAGGGCCATTCTACTCTAGCCTCAATAAGCACAAGCAAGGAAGAGTTCCTCAGTGAATACCTTCAGTCCGGCCTTTCCTGCTTCCTTTTCAGTAGGTTATGGATCTTGGTAGCTTCTCAGCAATGGGAAACACCTGTGTGTATTCTAGGATAGCCATTCCAAGGAATCCATCATTAGCCTAGTGACACAGGGAAGTGCAGCTGGGTGCAATCCTGACCTGGAGTTAGGCCGGCACAGTTTGGGTGGCACAAGGGACACCGTAAAGTATGTTTGGACCACTCTCAGAGTCAGAGAGGCCAGCACGCAGACGTGCGCCATCCTCCCTGACTCTGAGAGTGGTCCAAATGCGCTTTATGGTGGCCCTTGTGCCAGCCAAACTTTGCTGGCCTAACTGTAACGGCCTGACTCCAGGTCAGGATTGCACCCTCAGTCTATGTGCTCGCACACACACGCTTTCCCTCTGCAGAATCCCTCCTTCCGTAGCTCCCCCTGTTATCATAATCTGCTCCATTATGGGAGTAACAGCATGAAGAAAACAATTTGAGATTATCAACACTGCAAGTGCACCTTCGTGTTCCTGCAGTGAACCCAGTTTCTAGACCTTCAATTCACACCCAGCCACAACTAAAATTAATTTTTAAATCCTCAACCATGGATCTTAAGGGAGTGCCCAGGCCAGAGGTAAGATTAGCCTGGGCATTGTTAATAAGGGGTGAGGCCATGGTGGGGTCGTGGGAGACTTTGATGTGAAGAGCTGCCTTCCTTCCTGCCCTCTTCAATTCAAGTCTGTATTGTTCCCTTGGTAGCTAATATATTACAAGTCAACGTAAATGTTCATTTCAAAGGGCATCACTGACCTTAAATGAAAGCACTGGAGATCAAAACAGCTCCTAGCCTATTTGCTGTTTGTTAAAAAGCCCTCTTGAATATGATGTCAACTAGTGGCAAAAACATGGGACAGATCATTTATCTTTTGCATCTTTTGCATTTAAAAATATATATACAGCAGCAACTGACCTTTATTACTGAAGTCAGGTAAAAATGCCTACAAAGCAGTTCTCAAACTGGTAGGTCCTGACCCACCAGGGGAACCAAAAGCAGGGTGTTCCACCTTAAGGGGAGTGGCCCAGCACCAATGGCACTGCAAAGATTGGTGATTGAAAACCAGAGGTGTGTTGCAATCACTATCTTTAGATATTCTGAGGCTTGGGGAGGCCTGTGGAGCAGTGATGTCATGCAGGGGGAACGCGGGGGGCCTCAGTTCCACTAGTTAAAATTAGGGCTGACTCCGCCCACTTCACTCTCCCTCCTCCCCCCTCCCAATTCCTCTGCAAAGAGCTTTTCTTCTTGGTTGGCCAGCACTCAGAGGGTTAAAGGGAGCGACTCTGGATTCCTAGGGGGCCGTGGAGGTGTCTGCCGACTCCCTGCACCCCCAAGAGGCAAGTGCTGCCCCTAGTAATCCAAGCCCCCACTTTCACCCCTGGCAGTGGGGGAATCCTGGTGATGGCATCACTGCCTTTGCCCCTCCATTACTGAGTTCCCAGCTTCCCTGTAGAATTTGGGAATCGCTCGTCCAGCAAATCATGTTTTGTCTAGCATTTTCTCTAAGGCTGCAATCCTATCCACACTTACCTGGGAGTAGGCCCCATTGGCTATAATGGGACTTAATTCTGAGTAGGCATGCATAGGATTGGGCTGCAAGTTTGTTCAGCCACTCCGTACATGTCAGAATTACAAACCATTAGTGTATGTACCAAAGAATAATTTGGCATACATAAAATGCCCAAAGCAAGAAATATAGCAGTCCAATCAGTTTGCTGCACAGTTGGTTTCTGTTGTATTTTCTGAGAGCTAGATTTCTACACAATTCTTGTCATCTACCTGACTTGACATGAATGGCTTTGTTCACCCACTGAACGGCAATAATTTAAAGTAATTATATTAATATACTAAATATCTGCTGGATGTCCAAATAATGTGTATGTAGGTGGCGCACTGCTGCTGCTGGGCTTTCCGACCGGAAGGTTGGGAGTTCAAGACTGCGCAACAGAGTGAGCTCCTGTTGCTTGTCCCAGCTCCTGCCAACAGTGCAGTTCGAAAGCACCTAAATGCAAGTAGATAAATAGGGACCATTTCGGTGGGAAGGTAACAGCGTTCCGTGAGCTATGGTGTATATTATGCCGGCCACATGACCATGGAAGCTTGTCCTTGGACAAAACGCGGGATCTACAGGCTTTGAAATGGAGATGAGCACCGCCCCCTACAGTCGGTCAGGACTAGACCATTCGGTCGAGGGGAAACCTTTACCTTTTAGAATTAGATTGGACTTAGGTTGCCCTGTGGGCAATACTAGGCTTGCTCAGGTAGTTTTAGGCCATGGTACAAAGCAATTATATGCCAGGGCCTCAAACTCTTCTTGTGACCTTCATAGCACAAACCAGGGCCTTCCTCCTTATCCTTTGATTTACCGGAAAGTTGGAGACCCATTCAGAAATATGGTACCTCACACCTTATTGAAGTCGTGCACACATGAAGTAATGAGTCTAATACAGGCATTGTCTGCTCACTTGACAAGTTAGGGACTGGAGCTGTGAAGAAAAGCGGAAACTGTCGGAAAAAGGAACCCATACTTTTTTTAGTTTACAAATGTTCCTTCCAATGTGGGTTTTTTTTTTTTTTGGCTTGCAAATTCCTGCTGTTGCACAAAGATTTTTGAAAATGGACTCTCATTAACGCTTTTGGGAATAGGAATAGGCCTGAATATAAAGCTGGCGTTCTTTCTCTCTCTCTCACACACACACACAAACACACACATACCGAAACAGCTTGAGTCAGCATGGGCGCAATCCTAACCAACATTCCAGCATGGGGTAAGGGCAATGCAGCTCCAAGATAACTGAACAAACATTCCCTTACCTTGAGGAGGACTCTGTGGCTACTGCTCCACTGCAGGATGCAGCACATGCCCCACTGGCACAGCTAGGTCAGTGCTGGAAAGTTGGTGAGGATTGTGCCCCATGTCATATGCAAATCAACATGGGGGAAGGCAATTTTTGCCTTTAGAACATCAGAGAGCGGTTGAGAGAACAGTGCACGTGCTGAGTCAATATTCCCAGTATAACTGAAATGTGTTGAAAAAGCAGATAATCAAAAAACCAACTGTTGGAAAGCAGGAGATACCTATAAGAATACCACAGAAAATTTAAGGTCAGATGAAGGGGCAATTCTAGTGTCTCTTCCACCAAGAAGAACTCCAGCAGCACCTAAGCACTGCTGTATGGAAACCCATAATAGTGAACATTTGGGCCTTGATGAATTCCTTGAACATACCGGTTGAGCTTAATTATCAGCAGATTTTTCATCCATGGATTTCACTCGGGGTGCAATCCTAAACTAAGTTAGGCCGGCATAAACTAAGCCAGCAAAGTTTGGCCAGTACACGGGACACCGTAAAGTATGTTTGGACCACTCTCGGAGTCAAGGAGGCCAGCACACAGACGTGCACCATCCTTCCTGATTCCGAGAGTGGTCCAAACACGCTTTATGGTGGCCCTTGTGCTGGCCAAACTTTGCTGGCTTAATTTATGCTGGCCTAACTCTAGTTTAGGATTGCGCTCTGAATGCGGGTCCCAAATTAAGTTCAACCTAAAGCCTCTGAAGGCGACAGGAGATGTTCTCCGGTTACCTCCAGAGGCTCTTCTGAGGCCCACCGAGGACACACAGGTCCTCCCACAGCCTTGGTGAGCCTCAGAGTGGCCATTTCAGCCAAAAAACATCACCTCCAGGTTTCCGGAGGAGGTGACTTTTTAATGCCTTATACAGCATTACAAGGCCTGGGAAAGCCCTCTGGGGCTCTTCTGGGTTTTTACAATGCTTTATAAGGCTTTAAAATCATCATTGCCCTCCAGACAGTAGCACAATACAGCTCTGCTGGTGCCTGGAGGGTGAGGCGGAGAAAATCCTCCATTCTGACCCCATTGAAGGCCACGTGCAAATGCACAAGGCTTTGATGTGGCTCAGAAAGCCCTTCGGACAGCAGTGGAGCACAGCTTCACTGCTGTCTGGAGGGTGGGTGGAAATCCAGGAATGGAACCCGCATGGATAAAAAGCCCCAGCTGTATTTCACCCCAGGATTAGAACTAGAACCAGACTAGCAAAAGGAGATGCAACAGTCTGAGCAATTTCATTGTAGCCAAGGAGACTTCATAGGTTTTGGAAGTGGCTGACAGATGCCTTGGGTTCCTGTTGCTGAGCTGCTTGAGCTGCTTTGGGACTACTAGCACTGCCTGCCCATCTGCCCACCTGCTTGCATTTGAACATGTCATCATCAACTATTTACAAAAGTATCATAACATGATCTGGACCGAAACGCTTTGCTCTTGTGTACGGTTTAGACTGTTAACGGTCTAGTTTAAATGCTATAAAGCACATTATCAATTACTTGCGAGTCAGTGAAAAGGCCTATGCTGTCCTGCCAGCATTGCATTGAGAACCAGTGATAAGTGCAGCACCAAGCATCTGGGAAGTGAGGTAGAACTGAGGTGGGGGGGGGCAGAGGTAGGAAGACAGTGGAGCAGGGGGCAGGAAAGGCATGGGAGGGGCGGGAGATTAGTGGAGTGGGGTTACACAATATCCTAAGTCCTGCCCCAGACCGGCAAGCCCTACATGGACATTCACCAGCAAATTAGCTGGCACGATTCAAGTAGCCTCATTGAGAGGGCCAGTTCACGGCATGGGGGTAAGGGATCAAATGTTTCCTTTAACCAGAGTTGACCTTCGTTCTTCTTCTAGCCTGCACTGGATACAGCATAGTCTACTTGGCACTGCAACTCCACTGCAGTTTAGGATTGGGCTGTGAATGGCATTTTCCTATTTTCCTATTGTCTTCCACAGGAAATTTGCATGGCAGGGAATATATGTGGTGGTCTCTTCACTTTGATTGCACATTTCCCAGGTGCAAGTTCCTTCTTGACATTACACTAGGTGCACGAAGCCAGCCATGCTTCCTCTCTTCTGTCCTTTGCATCCAGGAAGTAGCATCAATAGTGGGGTGCAGGTGATGTGGACCACAATAAGTGATGCACTCGGGCGAAGGGTGACACCACTACTGGCCAAAATTGTGAAAATCTTCATATTTTTTAATAGTACCATCATGCCATACATATATACATACATGTGTACACACACACACACACACACACACACACAGAGAGAGAGAGAGAGAGAGAGAGAGAGAGAGAGAGAGAGAGTATGCTATCAAAAGTTGTAGCCAAATAACCAGAAAAGGAACCAAAAACTGAATTTCCTTGTCTCAAAACTGTCCAATGAGACTGATTGCTCTGAGAGCTAGTACAATGTTGTTATGACAGAGCAAGAAACTAGTAAGTTGTTAGTAGGAGTCAGCTCTCCTTTCCATGTATCTGAGCTAATACTAGAACTCCTGTTCAGAGAGCAATCCTACACTATGCCGGCCATTACACTATGCAAGGCCCATTAGGAGGCGGCAGCAGCATTGTGCAGGACAAGGGGAGGTTTTCCCCACGTAAGCCCTTGTGGGCCTGCTCAGATCTGCGCCAGCAAAATAGCAGGCACAGAGGAATGTGGACAGGAGCGTCCCGAATCAGGGCCGCCCTGGCTAGGAACCAGCGTTAGGATATAGCACTACGGCTGTCCTCTGTCTCAACCGCGTCACAACCCCCATCTCTGCCCACTGTGCTGCCCAGTTATGCCCCTGGAACGCCTCTGGAACACCTTCGCGGAGGCCCTGCACTGACTGAGCGATGCTGACGCTTGACTGGCGCACAGCTGGCACTGCCGATAGTCGCGGCGGCGCCCAAGCGCCAGTGCTGCTGCTTGCGCTAGCCAAGCACCATAGCGCCAAAGCAGAGTGCTTTACAGCACGTTTGCAACAACATTCGGCCAGCACAAGAGCGCAGCGCCAGCGCTAAGGGGGTATAGGATTGCGCTGCCCATCACATGAGTGTCATCGAATTGGCCATTTTTTTTTGTTGGTTACTGATTTGTTAGGTGAATTGTATTGTAACATTTTTGAATGAATGAATGAATGAAGTAAATGGGGGGGGGGTTTACACCAACCCTAGTGATGTCCCTGCATTTAGGTTGTACATATGATATTGTAATTTATTCTATGTGATCGGGTACTGGAGGAGGTCCATCATGGGGGTGATGCAATAAGCTCTCACTCCAGGTGACACAAATCCTAGTGATGCCACTGCCCTTCTGCCACTGCCTGTCACCACCACAGGTAACATAACCCCTGCCCTCAGGTTTGGATTATTCACCCCACAAGTCATCAGCGGCCTTATGTCTTGGCTTAGCTCTAGTCACATGGTCCTATCTATTCTACTGGCTCCTTGCCTTGATGCAGCTGTTCCATGATTAGTCCATTTGCCTAGAGGCCTGGGCAAAGAGTGGTGGGTAGATGGTTCCTCCCTCTGGCACTGGATTGACATTTTGGTCCCCTACAAATCTACTATATTTTATAGCATCACAAGTGTGCTTTTACCTGAAAGAGGAATTAGTGACTGGATTTCTACAAAAGAGAGTTTGCATGGCTATTGGGCCTCTCTTTCTTGGCTATTATGGGGGCTGCTATAACAAAAGCCATATTTATTGGGGCTTAAAGTTTGGTTGTAGCTGTTGTTTTTAAGGTCCTCACAAATATAATTGCTGCCATTGAAGTTTGAATTTATTCTGCAATTTCCATCCCCTTATAAGCACTAACTTTTTTTCATTTTGACACCGCGCACTTGTAAATTGTCGCGGTGAGTGGATTTCCAAAGAGCAACGTCTTAATCAATGGATTTAAATCTGCCCTCCAAGTAGAGTTCAGCAGAATATTTCATAGTACTTGAGAGCAGTCACAGCGACTTTTTCCCAGAGTTATGGAACAGCCTGCAAGCAATACTTGAACACTGACAGTAATTTTGATGCCCGGCAATGCGGTGCTTTTGAAGCCGTCAGACACTGAATCTTGTTCCGCTGCCATTGATTCTTGAGAGCGTGTTGACGCCATCAAGTCACATTGCCCCTGTTATATACTGTTCCATTGTTTAATATATATTTTTCTTACTTTGAAGTCCTTGAGATTTTATTGGGGGTTTTGTCAGGAGTTTCTGGAAGGCAAGAAATTGACTTCGGAGGAAGCGCATTATTCCGAAGGTTCCACCGTGAAGGTATCATTTCACCCGTCGCGCTAAACACATTTCTTCATTCTGTCAAAGGAATGATCAAACAACAGACCAGGAGGCATTATTTTATTCCCACCTAATCATGTTCTACAGCAGAAAGGCACTCCAGGGCCTTTGCTGCTCTCCTGCCTTCGCTTCCCGGAGGTGCATGGAGAGGCAGTCGGCCAAAGGGCAGGTGCTTTCATCCATGCAGGAAGTACAAATGATAGAACAATACTGCACACACCAGAATACATGCCGGCTATTATTAAATGGGGTTATGTTGTTTCACAGCAAATAGAAGAGACACTTGACTAAGAGGCTCCTAAAAGTTTCAGAGTCAGGATAGTGTGGAGGCAGAGAGAGAGAAACAGAGAGAGAGAGACAGAGAGAGAGACAATGTAGAAATGGATGGCCGTTCATTGATTACATGGCTGTGATTGCCTCCCTCTAACTCACAAGCAGCCAACAGGACTTCTCCATTCCTAATCCCAAGTCAGAAGTGAGCCCGTTCATTTGCTCTCTGAAGAGGCGCATAGCAACTGCTTGGGGAGTGCCCTTTCGTGAAGACCTGCTGGTCCTACAATGCACTAAGGATCATCAGAAGCCCAGTGACTACGTTGGGACCTGCAGCTTTTCTGTGGCTGCTGAAGATTTGAGGGTGTTCCCTATCAGATGGGAAAAGGTGTCTAACCCTAACCCTCAGCCATAAGGAAGTTTTGTTAAAGGCTGTGATAATAGGAAGGGAAGGAAGAGAACTCCTTACACTGGGGCTCCTTGAAGGTGCTCAACCCATGTCTGGCTTTGGAGGAAAGGGGGAGAGCAATCCTAATTGTGCTGGAATGGTGAGGCTGGCCGGCCAACACCATATCCTAACGCAGTATAGTGGAGGCTAGAGCCTCCCCACGGCAAGGGAACGTGCACTCCCTTACGGTAGGGGAGGCTCCAGCCTCTCCTATGCGCTTCTTGGATCTGTGCCTGCTAAATAGAGACCGAGGAGACCGCATGGCCTGAATCGCCTGCAGCGCCGGTCCTGTTGCTCAAGTGCTCATGCAGTGCAGGGGTGCCGATCAGCACCCCCACATCGGTGCTCCGCCCCTTGTGTCGACACTATGACGTAGCATCGACGCAACAGGCGCAATAGGATTGAGCTGTGGATCTAGCAGTAGAGCTCTGATAACAATTTTGTTGCACAAGCCTATGCCTGACTACTCAGAAGCAAACCCTGTTGTATTTAATGGGGCTTGCTCTCAGTGAAGTGCAGAGTTTTGCAGCCGGAGGCCCCAATCCTATTTGCCTTCTAAAACTATACTAGGGTTCCAGCAGCGCCAGGCCCTTTACAGCTGTAGATAGTCTCTAATTCACTGGTAGACCATTAAGAACATGTGTATCACTAAATATCAAGGCCTGTAGTAGAACAATAGTTATAGTATTAGTGACTTCATCCCCCACCCCAATTATTTCAGAGCGTGACCAAAACATATGTGGAAAGGGAAACTTCAGATATCCAGACTACCAGCATCTGGATTATTTACTAAGGACGCAATCGTGAATTGTCCTTGGGCCAATGCCAGTCCCTTATGCTGGCCCAGTGTTGTTGCAAACGTGCCGTAAGGCACGTCTGTGCCCAGAAAAGAAGGCACTAGGCCAGCACAGGGAGTTGCGCTGACCCATGGACAATTAAGACACCTGGTATTTGGGGCCCATGCCAGCTGAGTTTGGCTGGCGTGGGGGAAGGTGAGAAAAAAAGAGGGGAAGGCAGAGGCGGCCCGGGGGGCGGGAATGGAGCGTGAATCCTGCACTTAGGCCGGTTCCTAACACCCTCCCCCAGCTAGTTGGCCTTGATCGGGGCTGCTTGGATTTGAGCCATCAATTTTGTCCCCTTACACTGAGGTGAGCTGCAGTTGCCTCCCAGCCTGCGTGCTCCAATGCAGGTTAGGACTGGGGCTGTAAGTATGATATTATCTGGGCAGAGTACAAAACACCCTAAATTGGAACATCAACAGCAGGCATGCTGAATCATTTACTTTCAGTACACAGAGCCTCTTGTCTTTTTAATTTCCATTAATATTTTTAATCGTTAAATATGTTAAATATGTATACAAGAAACCTAGGCTCATGAACCCGGCAAAAGTGCCCATGTACATCTTTAGTCTCAACTGTTCTTTTCCCCCTCTCTCTCTTTTCCCTCTCTTTTCCCTCTCTCAAAACACCAGAACCAGGGAGCATCCACTAAAACTGAGTGTTGGGAGAATTAAAACAGATAAAAGGAAGTACTTTTTTACCCAGCGGGTAGTTAATCTGTGGAACTCTTTGCCACAGGAGGTGGTGATGGCATCTGGTCTTGATGCCTTTAAGAGGGGATTGGACAGATTTCTGGAAGAAAAGTCCATCGTGGGCTATAGGCAATGATGGGTTGTAACCTCCTTAAATTAGTAGTAGGCTACTTCAGAGTACCGGGTGCAAGGGAGTGGCAACAGGATGCAAGCATCTTGTTGTCTCATGCCTCCCTGGGGCACCTGGTGGGCCGCTGTGAGATACAGGAAGCTGGACTAGATGGGGCTTTGGCCTGATCCAGGAGGCTCTTCTTATGTTCCAACTCACCTACTGATTCCAGGCCCTGAAACTTATTTTTGATGTTCTAGGCACTTAATATAAAGGGGTCTTGCTCCTAAAAATTCTGCTCCAGATAAGAACAGATAAATCCAGTATTTATTTAAAAATAGTTTCCCAGACCTCATGTTTTTGTGAGATATAAATCGATAGTCATACAGACCCATGGGAATTTTGAACTCCAACACTAAACCATAAGGCCTACTGTTTCTCTCTAGAGAGAAACAAGTGGTTAATGGTGTTTTAGGCCCAGGCAAGACCTGACTGGTAAAAGGGGAGGGCTGTGCGTATTCCTAAACTGATACATAGGGAAAAGTTCCCAGACTCAAGACACAGCTGTAACCTTGGGTGAAACTTGCATTGAGTCAGCGTAATAGCCATCCCTATGCATCCTGGGTAAAAGCATGTGCAAGGGAGGGGGGAGAAGTAAATTATTCTGCATGAGTGCTACCAGGTGGCTGGGCAATAACCAATGAAAATACTGTAAGAAACTCCGCCTCAGTAGTATAAATTGTTGCACCCATTTTGTGCATGGTGTGGTACGTAGTTTGTTCTGTTTTAGATTTTGCTGGCCACCCATATTTGCAAATATGACAATAAACCTTTCTTTTGAACCATACATTTGGGATCCAGGTATTTATGCTTTACATTTTGCTACAGTTTTACCTTCCTTGCTATGTAAGTATGATTTTAAAATATTTATGTACATTCCTCAGTGGTATCTGGCTGTGAAGAACAAAACGTTGGTAGTATAAGAGAGCTGTGCTTAGACTTTCATTTATGCATTTCAGAGAAAAGGTAGTGCAAGAGGACAGGGAATCATTTAGCTTTATATTATTATTGTTTGCCTGTACGTAGACTGCTTTGAGAACTTTGTGTTGAAAAGCGGTATATAAATACTGTTGATTGATTGATTGATTGATTGATGGAAAATGACAGGGTGGTAAAATATGAATCTCTATTTCTGTGCTGCATTTCTTATCTGGATTGCGCTCCCTTGTGTTGCTATTTTTACTTTAAAGTAAAGCCCAAAGTACATGAAGACTCATTCAACATCTGATGAGTTTAACCTTGTTTCTCAGGGCGCAATCCTAAACTGAGTTCAGCTGGCATAAATTAAGCCAGCAAAGTTTGGCCAGCACAAGGGACACCATAAAGTATGTTTGGACCACTCTTGGAGTCAGAGGCCAGCACACAGATGTGTGCCATCCTCCCTGACTCCGAGAATAGTCCAAACCTGTTTAATGGTGGCCCTTGTGCTGGCCAAACTTTGCTGGCTTAGTTTATGCCAGCCTAACTCCAGTTTAGGATTGCACTCTCATTCTTGAAGCTGGCCACTGGTCATTTCACTTATTTTGATAACTGGTCTTGAATTCTAGTTGATGGATTGATACAACCAAAAGTTGTGTGACCTAAAACTGCTACTTTTACTTCAGCAGGTGTGTGTGTGTGCGCACACATGGCTGGATCCAGGAGTGGCAGGGCCCGATATATACTATTATATACTATTTATTTTTATACCACTTTTCAACACAAAGTTCACAAAGCAGTTTACAGGCAAATAGTAATAATAAAGTTAAATGACTCCCTGTCCTACAGGGCTCACAGTCTAAAAAATGGAGACCACCACCAGCAACAGCCACTAGGAAGGACACTGCACAAAGTGTTGTACCTGGAAATGGTTGATGGTGACATAGTGTCGTCACTGCCAGCTGCTTCCAAGAGGCCCATTTTGGGTAGTTCGGAAGCTGGGGCAGGTGGGAGGGCGCAAGGTAAAGCTGCTCTGCTTGCCCCAGTGACCTACAGCTTATAGAAATCCTGGCTGCTGCAGCAGGTGCTATGCTTGCTGCGCTGGTGTGGGGCCCCCCAAAGCGCGGGGCCCAATTTGGCAACTTTGGTCACATTGGTTTAAGGCCGGCCTTGTGTGTGTGCCTGTGTGTCTCTCTGTGTGTGTACAGTTGGAGGAGTCATGTATGTAGCCAGTGTTGTCTTCCCTTCTAATGCTTTCACTTCCCCGTTCATGCTTTCACCCAACACATGAAAAGCTATTGAGCGGTTACAGCTCTAGGCTAGACTTGGAATTCATGAGGGATCAGTGACAGCAATTGCTGTGCAATCACAGAACTATGGGGGAAAAAAGCCTTGCAACCATTGGGGGAAAAGAACACCCCAGGCTGTAATCTCATAATACTGGTGTGTGTGTCTGTGTGTGTCTGTGTGTGTGTGTGTTTGTGTGTGTGCGGGTGCATGCACGCTCATTCATTCATTTCTTGGGCAATGTCAGCTCCTTTTCCATTATGAGTTAAACACACAGTCCATGGGAAATCTGTAACTGGGTTTTCCAGAAGAATATCCTAGTTCTAATGTTAGGGCATGAGGTGGAAGGAGGGAAATGACCTTTTCCCACTTGTACTATTTCACCAATGCCCTTTGGAGCTGCTGTGGAAGGGGAAACATTCACGTCAAATGATTATATATTTCCCTCTCCACAGGTAATAGAAGCTCCAGGGGTGGGGAGTGGGTAGGGAATTGGTTGAGGAGAAAAGGGCTGCCCACTTCTTCCTGGGCTATGGTCCCAATTCAAATCAGGAGTGGTTCCAGAGGTGGGGTGAGATATGCAGCAGAAGGCCAAGCAAGTGTCCACAGTTGTGCCTGCCCACCACTGGGCCAGTGAGAGCCCACCGCCACAATGTGGCAAGCCAGTCAGGGTGGCAGGGCCCAATGGGCAAGTGGGAAGGTTTCCTGCCTACTGTCCCCCAAAGCTGCAGCCGACACTGCCTACAGCTGCCTTTAGGAAAAGCAAAAGTCTTTGAAAGATTCAGCCACAGATCTCTCATATGCAATGTGCAGTTTGGCCCCATGACCTGAGTGGAGGTGTGGATGGCCAATGGTCAAGCTCTGGAAGAACTCAAAGCTGGATGCTCCTGAAAAGCAACATGACTTTTGACACAAGTATAGGAGCTGGGCTGGGCTGGGCTGGGCTGGGCTGGGGTGTGTGTGTGCGTGCACGCGTGCCTATCACATTTTGCAAGCTCACAACCAGTCCTCCGAAGGACATCAGTGCGAGTGTGAGGCAGAGGCACACCCTTCATAAATTGAAATAGAAACTGCCATTTGCCTGGCCTCTCCCACTGTAGAAAGCACAACACACCAGTGCACAATTTCATTAGCCCATTTGCATTTGTCACGTGACGACTCATGCCCATATTCCTCGATGGTTAAGTTTCATTTGTCTTGGGCTGTTTGGATACTTTAAGCAGCAATCTTTAAGCTGGCTTTAAAGTCAAGATGGTGGGAAGGACACACAAAGGGTCAGAATAAATCTTAAATTACGAGGTGGAG
Organism: Lerista edwardsae; assembly: GCA_029204185.1. Lineage (NCBI taxonomy): Eukaryota > Metazoa > Chordata > Lepidosauria > Squamata > Scincidae > Lerista > Lerista edwardsae. Next base: position 14,006,716 of record JAJKFI010000012.1, read on the forward strand.
AACGGGCAAAAGAACAGAGAGCCGGCCACAGCATGCTAACATTCCGAGTCTCTGGGATTCTGTGTTTATACCACAAATGCTATGTGCCAGCGAGAGACGCTGTATTTCTTTATTGCAACAACAATAAAGCAGAATAAAAAAGAACCTTATCATCTTTGAGAGTTACGAAGTCCTTGTGAATCTCAGTATGCTTTAGAGTGCATCCACTTCTCTGGTGCCTTTTTGGACTGTAAATATTCATGATCCCTGTTAGAAACTCATGGCTTATACAGGGTTTTTCCTCTCTGAAACAACAACCTTTGATTTTCTTCTTTTGCTCCACGATAGCTACATGAAACTCATTTTCCAATCGGGTAATTTCCCCTTTCCTGCTCAGTAAGAATTAAGCTTTATTTTTGTTAGCTATAGCACAGCATCGAAACCAACAGCCACATTCTAAACTGTGCTGGGATGGAGAGGACAACTGGCCTGTGTCGCATCCAGCATAGGTGAGGAGCTGGCTAGAGCTCAACTTGGAGTAAAGGGATATTTATCCCCTTATGCCATATTGTGCACCAGCCACCCTATGGAGTACTTAGAACTGCACCAGGAGGGGGAGTGGGGTTCCTGCCCATGTTGCGAAGGCTGGTCCCACCCCCTCCCTGGCCAGGCCTGCCCACTGGTCCACATACCCTCTGCTCAAAAATGCCTCGTTCCACCCCCCCTTCTAATCCCCTGTACCAGCATGCTTTGGTCAGGGCAAACCCTCCTGCTTTGGGGCTGGATTCAGCGTGGGGAGGCTGGCGTGCATCCTTGCTGTGTCTCAGCTGACTTGAAAAGGGGTGCAAGCCTGCTTTATGACACATTCACAACATTCCTGGGGCGGCATAAGGGACTTGTGCTGGGCGAAGATGGTCTCAAGATTGCGGTCCAAGTGATGTAAGACAGATAAGAATATGAGACTCTGAGCATGGGGGGGGGAAATGCATAGACTGCTCCAAAAGGCCTATTTATGGAGATAACATCTGTTTGATTGTGCATTGGCCCGCTGAAGTGAAGGTATGTCCATTCCAGCAGATCAGGATGAGTTTATAGAGATGATCAGCCCATCCCAGGTTAGCAGGCTTATGCTAGGGCACCTTGATCATCTTTTTGAATGGTGCAGTAGTTGGAAGGATGTGTGGTAAAACATGCCTCTGTGTCCCCTCCATGGCTGTCTTGAAATGGTTCTCCAAACCACCGTTTGAAAGATGGGAAAGAAGTGACCAGCTCCAGCACGCCCCCTCCATCCGTCTCCTCTTCTCCTCACATGGACCACTTCATGCATCACCACAGTGTGGTGATTATCTCTGATCCAGAATGCTGTGCTTTGAGTGAGTTCTCCGAAAAAGATGTTGATCCAACTTCTCAGATCATGTCTGGAGAGCTTGTTCAAGCTGTAGTTTGCCGAGTCCAATGAAACAGCATTCTGTGGTTTGTTAGACCAGGAAGTAATGGAGTCACCTTACTAGGAGGGGAGGAGGGGAGGGGTAATGGGAGGAGAAAGCATTTGGGCTCCTGGCTAGGAGGGTAGGCTGCGTTCAGGCACCCCCTTTGCATGACTGAAGCCTACAAGGACAAAGAATTGCCAGGAGACCTCAGCAGAATGAGGGGGTGGAATGATGGATGACCTGCATCATGGTCGGTCAAGGGCTTGCATGGCCCTTCGCATTAAAAAAGAATTAAGATAGAAGAATAGCATAGTACAGTAGTGACACAAATATTCTCTGTATATTACATTAAAGAGGTCTTTCTGAATGGCTCTCTTTCCTGTCATCCACATGTCCCTCCACTTGTGCATAATGAACATGTGTGGAAGGGAGAGCCAAAGCATGTCAGCAAGCCTCTCCCTTGTGGCAACATTCTGCCGAAGCCGCATTCTCTCCTCCAGCATTTGTCTGCAGGGGCAAACGCTGGAGGCCTCCCTGTGAGCTCAAGCCCTGGCTAGCCACTGAGGGCCTGATCCTATTGGGCTTAGTGTGGGTGGTACAAGCGCAGTGCCCACACTACTGCCGTGAAAGGCACCTCCAGCACCAGCAGTAAGCCCTCACTGCTGGCGCTGGCCCAGGGCCAGTCCCGTGCACCCGGAGGCAACAACACGACATTGGCGATGGGTAAGTTTACCCCTTACTGGCATTGCGCCGATTCCGGCCAAGTGGAACTGGGCAGGGGGAGGGGTGGGTGTAACTGGGTGGGGGAGGGGTAGAAGATGGGGTGGGACCAGTGATGACCTTCGCTGTCAGATCCTATCCACTTGACATGGATGCCCTCACCTCTGCACCAGCAAAATTGCCAGCGCAGAGGTGAGGAGACCCATCAGCTGCCCTGAGCTCTTACCCAGGGGAAGAGGGGAAATGTCTGCTTCCTCCAAGGAACCTCTGGCGCCTGGCCGATGCTGGTAGGATGCAACCACTGCTCTTCTGGGCACAAGGAAAGCATAAGATTGGGGTGCGAGTGTTCCAGATCATGGGGAGGATCTTTCTGTTGGCACAGCATTTATCTATGCATACCAATGCTGTATGGGACGTGGTGGCGCTGCGGGTTAAACCACTGTTGCTGACCGGAAGGTTGGCAGTTTGAGACCGCGCGATGGAGTGAGCTCCCGTTGCTTGTCCCAGCTCCTGCCAACCTAGCACTTTGAAAGCACATAAAAATGCAAGGAGATAAATAGGGACCACTTCGATGGGAAGGTAACCGCGTTCCATGCGCTTTGGCATATAGTCATGCTGGCCACATGACCATGGAAGCTTGTCCTCGGACAAACACCGGCTTTAAGGCTTAGAAACAGAGATGAGCACTGCCCCCTACAGTCGGTCACGACTAGACCATTCGGTCGTGGGGAAACCTTTACCTTTTACCAATGTTGTATACATTCAAGGAATGGGGTTTCAGGAGTATATCAAGGTGGGGCTTGCTGACACACTCTTGCTTCCTCCCCCCCACAAACATTTATCCCATATGTGGATGACAATCTGAATAGGGGCTTCAGTCTCTGTCTCATTGTGGATTATAAAACAGGGATTCTTTTGCAAGGTTGTTAAGTCCTTGCAATGTTATAGGAAAAACCTAAGCCCAGTTATTGGGAGAGATCCATACATTTTAATAGGCAATCAATTGCACAAACACAAGGATGCATTTGGGACAGTGGTGTCATTCAAATGATTTAGAAACAGGTACTCACTTTTGATTGGCACTTGTCAGGGTCCGCCCACCGGAAGTGACGACATAAGCCGGAAGTGATGTCGTGGCAGGAAGTGACATGAAAAAGCCCTTTTTGAGGCCTCAGACAATTTTAAACTGACCCAACAGTTGCAACAGTATTCCACAGCACCCCCAGAACATGTTAAGGAGGCCTGGCATCATGTTAAAGTGACCCAACAGTTCCAAAACCCCAGAGCAGCTCATTCTTCAGTGGCAAGGCAAGGCAAGGCTC
>JAJKFI010000012.1:14010176-14021212 GCA_029204185.1 Lerista edwardsae
AGGCTCCGCTCGCTGCCTGCCTGCCTGCCTGGCTCTGAGAACGTGCAGGCAACTCAAACGTGCAGGAAATTCAAACGCTGCAGGGGGCGGAGTCGACAAGTGGGCGGGCAAATGGGCGGGGCCAGCCATAATCCTAGAAACCGGTACTCGCGTACCCCCGCGTACCCCTTGCATGACATCACTGATTTGGAACGTAGGTATTACATGTTATAACTAGCAGATTTTAACAAAATACGTGGGAAGCTGATTATAGTATTTGATCTTACGTAAAACGTACAGATCATGCAGTGAAATGAAATTAAAGTGTGGTGCAATAGAAAGAATGACATGAGACTCCCAGGTACAAATCATCACACAGTTGTGATCGTTGCTGAGCAGTCTTGCTCACTCTCTCTTATGGTAATGAAACTGGTATCATCCCGGTTAGAGTGCTGTGCATGGTGCCTGTTTTGAAAACAACTCAGAAAGTAGAATTGATTCTTAATATGGTAACTACAGGTACTGTTTTCTCATCTGCGGTTTTCCCATCCGCTGATTTGACTGACAGCGCAATCCTAGGCAGTGCCGACATAATAAGGCCGACTTTGCAGGGCCATATCCTAAGGCCAGCCGGGGGCAGCAGCAGCTCAGCGCAGGGCAAGGGAGGATTTCCCCTTGCACCCGGGTAAGCCCCAGTTAGCCCTATGGGGCTGCTCGCATCTGTGCCTGCTGTTTTGCAGGCCCAGGTTCACATGCACAGCAGCGGCCCGAATCTGGGCCTCCAAGGCTGGGGACAGGGTTTAGGACTTGGCACTACGGCCGTCGTGCGTCACCACCCCCATTGTTGCCCACTGTGCCACCCAGTTATGTCCCCGGCATGCCTCTGGCACACCCCCGGTGAGGTCCTGTGCCGACTGAGCGCTGCCGACATTCAACGAAATTCGACCAGTGCATGACTGGCGCTGCTGACAGGTGCAGAGGCGCCCGTGCGCCAACGCTACTGCTTGCACCGGTCCAGCGCCTGACTTATCGGCACAGATGTGCTTGATGGCACATTTACGATAGCGCTGGACCAGCGCAAGAGCATAGAGCCGGCGCAACGCCGGTATAGGATTACAGTCTCAGTGCAGAGGGAAGAGCAGTGCCTTTTGTTTAACTAAACACATTCCTTTAATTAGCAAGCAGCATTTTTTAAGGCTTCTCTTACCATGGCAATGCAGCAGCAAGCATTCTCCAGGGGCTTAGAACAGATTACTATCAATTAGCTCTGAATAATGTCTCTTCCCCTGCCCTGGAACCACTTTGCATTTTGCATTTTTTTACCTCGCTCCCCTCAGAAAAGTGAAAAAGTGTTATCTCAGATCAAATTAATACTAATCTGTTCAGAGCCCCTGGAGAATGCCTGCAGCTGCATTGCCATGGTAAGAGAAGCTTTTTTAAAAAATGATGACTGCTAATTAAAGGAACGTCTTTGTTCTTTAAATGGATTTGATTTAACACTGTTTTTGGCATCCTGGAAGGGAAAGCTTGCAGATAAAAAGGCTCCACCTGCATATTCAGTGCCAGCTTGCTGGGAGCTATAGGACAAAGCAGCCCCCCATAGTAGCCCCCACCCACACCTAATGGCTTAGTGGGACCTTACACTGATACTGAGAGTTCAAGGCACACCAATTCCGATACCAAGAGGTCTTTTAATTTGGGATTTCCTCCCCAATGAGGTTTCCTTGACTCCGGGCGCAATCCTAACCAACTTTCCAGCACTAACATAGCTAGTGCTGCATCCTGCAGTTGCGGGGGAGGGGGAGGCAGTCACGGAGGCCTCCGCAACGTAAGGGAATGTTTGTTCCCTTACCTCAGAGCTGCATCACCCTTACTCTTGTGCTGGAAAGTTGGTTAGAATTGAGCCCTTTCTCTGTCATCAAACAGAAATTAATAACCAACTTTTAAGAAGTTTTGATCTTGCATTTTTAAAAACCTGCTTGTAATTATTTTAATCCTTAATAATATGCTTGTTTTAATTGCTTAGTAATGTATTATGTGTTTTACCTTTTGTAAGTCACCTTGTGAGGCCAGTATAAGGAAGGGCATGAACCCAAAATAATAATTAGCCTTGAGGCTTGCCTAGGAATTTCATCTAACATGAAACTTTGAGATGAATTTGGGGAGTTCTGCTTGGAAAAGCATGAAAGGGAAGCAAAGATAGTTAAGCCTGACTCACACTAATTCTTAGAGGAGTTTTTGTCCATGCCTACAAAGTGACAACACCATGGAATAATGTCTGACAGGAATAAGAGAGAAAAATTAAGACGGAAATGCGTTGACATTTCAATGAAAAGACTTGACTGTAGGAAGTATAGAGGTTTACAAAAACATCTAATCCACCACATTTTAATACCACCTCTTAAGAAAAAAGAAGATGTGCATTCAATGAGATAATAAAACAGGCTTTGCATTTTGAGTTTCTCTTGTTCTTTAACAGCAGTGAATCAATCTCTATGAGCGTTAAAATTCTGAGTGGAATGACAGTTTCCTTTCTCACACAAACAAACATGTTTATTTATTTCTGCTGATACCTGCAGTTTTTAACATAATTACATTCATTGGCTTCAAAATCAATACCCATACATAACACATACAGAAATGTACATTGTTAATTTCTACATTTTTCTTTACTGCATATTGAGCTGTAAGGGCCATAGGTAGAGGCAATAAAAGAATGCCTAATGATGCATTTAAAATACTTAATGTATTTTTAACAGACTGGCCAAATACAGATTTATCTACCCTGTAGAGATACACTCACCATCCAGAAGCTTGCCTATAATGGGATGCATTTATCTGGATGGTGATCTCAGCCAAGTAACTCTTTCAGTGTTTCTCCATCTCACACGCTATGAGTTATGAAGCACTCTGAAATTGTACAAAACTGAAGAAATGAACTGAGTTTTCCAAATTTGCAAATCACATTCATCATCATACTTGGATTTATATACCGCCTTTCTTAGGTCACCAGATTTCTCTAATGACTATAACTCAAGGCGGTTTACATAGCCAGACTTTATTCAGAAACCCGAAGGTTTTTACAGTTTTTACAGAAATGTTCTATCTTTCAAGAACTACACACATACAGATGGATCTTACTGGATTTAGCCCTTCTTTCTGGCCACCCGTTTGTCTTCTTGCTGGCTGATAAATGGCTTCCCTGCTCCCACCAGAGAAGCGGCTGAACTTCGGCACAACTCCCCCTCACACAAGGCAGCCGAAGCTCAGCTGTTAATCAGTTGCAATTACAAGGTCTGCCGCTCACAGAGACTTCCAGCTGTCCCGAACTGGCGACCTTCAGCTCTTATCTTCAGGCAAACAGAGGCATTAACCCTCTCGACTAAATCTTCCACCCTTTCATGGTGCTGCCTTTGAGGAAACCAGAATTTGAATGAGAGAATCCATGAATTTGCCGTGAACATAAGAACGTAAGAAGTGCCCCGCTGAATCAGGCCAAGGGCCCATCTAGTCCAGCGTCCTGTATCTCGGTGGCCCACCAGAATATTTGACATAATGATACGACATGTGAACATACCTTAAACTAACCTTATTGTCAATACAAATTATTCAAAATCTATTGCATAAAAAGCAGGCTCCATCTAGGTTTGGTTTTCCAAGTTCCCATTCCATCAAGTGTTATGGGAAGCCTTGGGAGTCTGTAAGAATGGAGCATGGGTTGAGATAACTCCCATTGCTTTGCCTTTGTGTAGCCCCAAAGCCTGGCTAAAATAGTAGGTTGCATAATATTTTGGCCCATATATGTGCTATGTGAGGATGTGGTGGCGCAGCGGGTTAAACCGCTGCTGCTGGGCTTTCCAACCGGAAGGTTGGGAGTTCAAGACTGCATGACGGAGTGAGCTCCCGTTGCTTGTCCCAGCTCCTGCCAACCGAGCAGTTCAAAAGCACGTAAAAATGCCAGTAGATAAATAGGGACCACTTCGGTGGGAAAGTAACGGCGTTCCGTGCGCCTCGGTGTATAGTCATGCCAGTCACATGAACACGGAAGCTTGTCCTTGGACAAAACACCGGCTCTACAGGCTTTGAAATGGAGATGAGCACCGCCCCCTACAGTCGGTCACAACTAGACCATTCGGTCGTGGGGAAACCTTTACCTATGTGCTATGGGGTCTTTCTAAATGCAGTTCCGCAACTTCCAAAATGTGGGAGAATTTGAGAAGCTGCTACTGACACTGTTTGAGGAAGTAGAACTTGGAAAAAAAGTCAAGGAACTATTAATATGCACATTGAAACATGTCCTTAGGTTTCTTTAGATCAGAAGTGGGCCTAGCAAGGGGTCACAGGGGTTGGAGTGGCAGCGGAGTCGCTGCCAATGGAGGGGAGGGGTCGACGCATAGGTGAGCCATGCGAGTGGCATTCAACCTGCCTGCCCCTGTAGTGAAAGAGCTCCAAAATGGAGCGTGGCATGGTAGGGGCGTGGCAGGGGTGGTGCAGCAGCAGGGTGCCCGCACAGAGGGCGGTGATTGTCACCTTGGTCCTGGGTGGAGCCTCGGCTGAGTCCGCCATTGCTTTAGATTGCTTGGACCTGGACCACAGAGATGGAAATAATAAGTTAACCTTGTAAGGATGATCAGTGAACAGTTAGGCCAGCAAAGTTTGGCTGGTAAAAGGGACACTGTAAAGTATGTTTGGACCACTCTCTGAGTCAGAGAGGCCAGCACACAGATGGATGCCATCCTCCCTGACTCAGAGAGTGGTCCAAACGCCCTTGTACTAGCCAAACTTTGCTGGCCTAACTGTACTGGCCTAACTCCAGCTAAGGATTGTGCCCTTAATCAGAGCCAAAACTACATAGGGCTTAGCAACAGAAACTATTTCAAGGCCAGAGCAACATATAAACTATTCTGAACTCAAGTGGAGACAGCTATCTTCACATTTTTAGTCTATCCTTCTTTCAATAAATATATGGTTATGGTACCTTGTACCAAACACGTGAGGTAAAATGAAGAGAGAGTTATTTAACTAAGAGCGCAATCCTAACCTGGAGTTAGGCCAACACAGTTAGGCCATCAAAGTTTGATCGGCACAAGAGACACCGTAAAGTCTGTTTGGACCTCTCTCAGTGACAGAGAGGCCAGCACACAGACGTACACCATCCCCCTAACTCTGAGAGAGGTCCAAACACACTTTATGGTTGCTCTGGGTTCAGCCAAACTTTGCTGGCCTAACTATGCTGGCCTAACTCCAGGTTAGAATTGTGTCCTAAGATAGCCCTCTGTAGAACCTACACTGCTTTGCATGTATCTACCTGGTCCAAGTACAACATACTATGACTGTCTTACTACATCTGCCTGTTAGGTCACAGGATTTTCCCTTTAGGCAAGTTTGTGTGCAAGCAGCTCTCATTTAAAAACAAACAAACAAAAAAACAAAAAAACTAGGACTGCTGCTCTCTTTAAATAAGGGTATACGTATATCACTGTATATGATGGGATCCACAAATTTCATCCAATTAGTCTGCTTTTATCTATGTTTTCCCAATAATGTACGCAGGTTTATATATCCAAAGCGTTCATTTGGCTCTCGTGACCAAGATAACACTGTGGGTGCAATCCTAGGCAGCGCCGGACTGGCGAGGCCGATGGGCCAACACCATATCCAGCGCTGCCTAGGAAGAGCTGGAGCCTCCCTGCGGCAAGGGAGCATGCGCTCCCTTACCGTAGGGGAGGCTCCAGCCCCCGCTATGTGCTCCTCGGATCTGCGCCCACTAAAGAGCGGGCGCAGATCCGAGGAGACCGCGCGACCTGAATCGGGGCTGCATGGCCTCGCTGACAGGCTTAGGACATGGCCCTACAGCCACCTCCGAAGCCCACCCAAGTCCCGCCTCCTCCCTCCCACCAATCCCTGTCCAGAAATGGGACAGAGAATCCCCTGCGCCGACCATGTTCAGTCGTGCAAGGGAGGCTCTCCGTCGGTGCTCTGAAGCCGATGCTGCAAGCAGCGTCGGCTTCAGAGTTGGAACGCTGACGCAGGGGTGCTGCTTGGCACCCGCATGCTGGCGCTCCACCCCTTGCATTGGTGCAATGACGTCACGTTGATGCAAGGGGCACACTAGGATTGCGCTGCGCATATGATAAGGTTGTAGACTGTATTATGTGATGGTATCTGACAGTCAATTTCATATGAACACAAAACAAGACACTGCCCACAGGTGTTTGGGAAACTAAAAATGTAGTTTGGGTCCCCTATCTTATTTTGGAGAAGAATGTTTGGCCTTCAGGGGAGGTGGCTGGGGTCATTCCCCAGTGTGCAGATGTAATTTGTTAGGCATTTAAGGCACTTCCAAATGCCCCGTTTTTGCTGACTGTTGATGCCTGTCAGCGACAGAGGAGAAAAGATGATGATACATTCCCTGAGGGTGGTTCAGTCGATGAGGAAAATTAAAATGGAAATGGTGGAAACCCCATGACAAAAATGCTACCTAATGTTCTCCGTCGTTTCGTTGAGAAACACAGTGGCAATTGTTTTGGCTTTTTCGTAAGTTCTGCATCTGCCTCTTTGATTTTGATTTGATTGATTTGATTTAGAGTTTATTGGCCAAGTATGTAACCATACCCGGAATTTGGTGCGGCTACCAGCAACATACAAACAATGCTACATACATACAATGCTCTGTTCTTTCTCTCTCTGTGGATATGGGTCAGAAAAGCATCAAATCAAATTTGAAGTATTCAAAAAAGCAGTTGTCCTATCTTCAGGGAGACCAGCCTGTGTTGACCTGTCAGCAGTGTCAAGAGAAAAGGAAATTCTCAGCTCAATAGCACATTCCTAAAAGGAAGGAGTAGCTCATCCCTAATACAGTATATATAAAATACACATAAATGCCCTAAGGGTCAATTCATTTTTCTCATGAACTGGATGGGAACCTCAATTCTATGAGTAATTTATGTGACGCTTCTCCATGTATTGCAAAATTGCCTCATGTCTGGAAACAAATGATGTGCAAGCTGGCACTAACTAACCTGTGGGAGCAATCCTAAAATGAGTTAGGCCGGCATAAGCTAAGCCAGCAAAATTTGGCCAGCTCAAGGGACAGTAAAGTAAAGTTGTTTGGACTACTCTCGGAGTCAGAGAGGCCAGCCCGCAGACGGGAGCCATCCTCCCTGACTCCGAGAGTAGTCCAAACATGCTTTATGGTGGCCCTTGTGCCGGCCAAACTTTGCTGGCTTAGCTTATGTCGGCCTAGCTCCCATTTAGGACTGTGCTCTCTGTATAATGCTGCAATCCTATACACACTTGCCTAGGAGTAAGTCCCAAGAACTCAATGGCATATATTTCTTAGTAGATCTAGGTAGAATTGTGCTGTAAACATTATATAATATCTTGTAATGACAAACTGGTAGTCAAATCTTCATTCCCATCTCCTTTCCTTTGCATTTTTGTAGCAGAGAGAGAAACAGAATTTCTTCAAAGATCTTCAAATATATTATTAGTTACAAAGCTCAGGCAGATTTATGGATCTTGTCTGAGGGCATATTTGCATAAATACTGGGGCTGGAATTAGAGGTGTTCAGCTAATCCAGGCTATTTAATAAGTGGCATATATAGAAACTACAATGGTTTCTTCCAATTGGGAGTCCAAATCACATGACAATTTTTAATGACATTTTTTCTCTAGCAAGGAAGAATGGAAATACATTCCAGATGTGGTATAAAGCAAACAGTGTAGCTGAATGGTGTGCCACCCCAGGGAACACCTTCCTGAGCTGCCCACCTTACCCCTCTGAACACAACCAGAGTTGTGCTCTGGTCACATCCAGAAGCTGCTGTGAGGGCCGGGGGCATTACGTGAGGCCACCCCAGCCCTCAGAATGACTCCGGAAAGCCGGAAATAGTTACTTCCAGTTTTGGGACAAACTGGCTATTCTGGAAGGGTTCTGAGGGTTCAGGAGGCCAGGCACAAACTCAGCCCCCAGAAGGCTTTCTCCTGCCTCCAGAAGGCCAAAAATTACCACTTCCAGTTTTCAGCTTTTCTGAAAACTGTGGCGATTTTCTGCCTTCTGGAGGAAGTGAGGACCAAAGAGGTCACCCGCAGCCTCCTCAGTCCTCAGAACACCCTCCGTCACAGCTCCAGATAAGTCCAGAGGGGGCAGCTGCAAGTGGGTGGGCACCCAGGGTCCTGTGCAGTAGTGAAATTCAGGGGGTTCGCCCAGGTTCTATAGAACTGGTTGTTAAATGGCTGGGCCCCGCCCACTTGCTTACCTCGGCTGGCTTCGGGTTTTTTTTTGTTCCGGCTATGACATCATAGAACCAGTTGTTAATTCATTTGAACTGCACCACTGGTCCTGTGACACCTGTGCCCCCCCTCAGCTACACAACTGACATAAAGCAACTCTCCTTGAAGCAATGACTATCTGATTTTTATAGATTTTTATAAATAGCAATGACTATCTGATTTTTTTTTGTATGATTTTGAATTTTGCCTGAAAGTGTAGTATAGATCAAACCATTTCCTTGGTATTTTTTAAACTTTTCATTTTCTCTGCGTGCCAAACTATTTGTTGGAAGTGTTTCTGTAGTGGTATGCCTTTGATAATCAGACGTGGTTCAGTCTAGGTACTGTCAAAGAACACATAATAGCTGTGCTTCATCTATACTGTAGCAATACCTGCAGATGTTAAAAAGGACACGTCCCAGTCAACCAAAGGATACAAGAGGCAACATAACTGATAAACCACTGGTATTCGAGAGAGAGAGAGAGAGAGAGAGAGAGAGAGAGAGAGAGAGAGAGAGAGAGAGAGAGAGAGAGATGGACAGACGGACAGACAGACAGACGGACAGACGGATGGAGATAGGGAAGGGAACTAGCTGCCTTGGGTGCCCCAATGCGTGGTAGAAAGGCAGGGTAAAAATTTTTAAATAAATAAAAAATAAACTTTCAGCTTGAATCTGGGAGATGGTGTCTCAGTTCACTTCATTTTTCAGTCACTTTTTTTTACATCCCTCTTGGCAACTGGCATTTTCCATTTCACACCTCCAGAATCCTTCCTGGAATGATGCCATGCCATCACATGGCAGCTTCCATTCACCAACCAGGCTTTCATCGGCAATGGGTTTCTGGCATGGTGACCATGAGAACAGGGCCATGAGGCTTGGAGGAAAGATAACAGGAGTAAACATGACGTCACGTTCTTGAAGCCGACTTACAAATATGGCTGACTCAGATGTTTCCCGCCAAGGAGGAGGATTGCCGCCGCGAATTCACGAATAAAAATCTCCCTGCACGTGTGTAAAAATTAATCTCAACGTCTTTAATCATGCCTGCGTGTTCTGCATACGGGTGTGCGAATCACTGTACGAAAAATGGGATTTAATTTCCACGGAAAGATTCATGTATTCACATTACATCGGTTCAATAACCGATTTTTTTTTGCATTATGTTTGAAGCTGTGTAATTTCTTGTTGTTCCTAGCAGTCTTATTCACCATTTTCTGACACCCACTGTTAATGGTCTAGAAGGAAAAAATATATATTTCCCCTCTCCTTTTTTCCCCCTTCCCGTTTACACTTTTTTTTCCCGCCTTCCATTTTCTACTGTAATATTCTCGAAATTCTGAACATTAACAGAATTTGTTTTATGAGGTGGTGGTGGTGAGTATAGAAGTTTAAAAAGTTAAAAAAAATACTCTTAATAGCCTAGAAGTAAAAAAGAATTCCTCTCCTATTGACAACTACTTGTGTTATACATTGAGAGATTTTAATGTAATTTTCCTACATATTTATCTAATTTTTGCCCACCCTCACCTTTTTTTCTTTCCTTCCCGTTCACACTTGATTCCTGCTTGTGTAGATTTTAAAAAATAAGTCTGTCAAAACAGTGCAATCCGAGTTTAAATAGACAGCAAGCGGCATTTCGTCCGGTGTGTTCAGTAATATAATTACGCGGAATTAAACCTTGGAATTGCATATTAACTCATAATATGGTTACCACTGATGTTTCTTCATGATCACACATTGTTATTTTGGTAAGTTTTTACTTCAGGAGTAAACGATGCAGTCCTAAACATCACGCGAAAACCCATCTGAAATGCTTGGAATGAGCAATGTTTTGCACTCACCAACATGGCTGCTAAGCCCGCCCCCTGGCCTCATTCGGCTGCTATCTCTTGTTAAAGCATGTTTACTCCTGTTATCTTTCCTCCAAGCCGTGAGGCCTACTGAAGCAGTCACTGCAGGCAGCAGACTTGTGGGACATGTCCATCTCTGTCTGCCCACCCCTCTACTGCTCCACCTTCTCTTCCTACTCTCTGAATTGGAAAAGGAAGAGGGGACAAAGGGAAAGAGGAAATGTGGAGGGGAGAGGAGTGCTGAGCTAGAACATAGGGGAGCAGACATTGGTGCATCATTGAGCAAGGGGAGCAGCATTTGATATGCATGCATGCATGCAAGCTTATAGCATGTGCAGGCAGGCTGCAGGGAGCCAGAATGCTTGAAAAGAGTAGATCGAACACTAACAGGAAGCAGGGAGTTAAGCTGCTTTCTGTTAACATTCAGTCTAGTATCTTCAAGCATTCAGGATGTTTGCAGCCTGCCAGCACACGCTATAAGCTTGCACGTTTATAATGACCTGAAAAAGGAAGAAACGTTTCACCATGGACCCGCAGATAATTGAATCTGTGGATATTAGATCCCCAGATACAGTGGGATGCCTGTACAGATAAATGCTGTATGTGTGTATATGGGGGGGGGCATAAGGAGTTCTTCTGTGTGGTGGTGAGACTTACCAGTGTGGTCTTAGCCTCCACTGCATATTGCATGGACTGTGCCCACATGAACGTATTTTCGGAAGAGGGTTAATGTTGCAGGTCACCTCCACGTACACTCATGAGTGAGTATCATGAGTGAGTAACCCCTGCTAACTGGAAACCCCTGCTAACTGGACAAGAGGCACCTTTTCCAGTGGTGTTCCTCTTATATTTAGCAGGGGGAGAGTAACTGTCCCTCTTCACCCCTGCGCAGTCTTTCTAGTGGCTGTTGCTGGCGGTCTGCCTTTTTTT
>JAJKFI010000012.1:14026212-14051738 GCA_029204185.1 Lerista edwardsae
GTTGCTTCACACCTTGTTTATGAGGTGTGAAGCAACTGTTCCATCCCAGTGATGGCTGGCATGCCTTGTTATCCACTGATCCGGTATCCAGTGATTTGACTCACAACTGTTACAGGGATCCACCTTTAAATGTCTTGTAACAAGGAATAAAAGGGTCAAAATCCATTTCCTCCCTTCCTACATTCCATTAGATTCCATTATTCACCCCATCTAGTGGCTGAATGTGGTGTAATTTCTATACCAATGAATTCTAGGCTAACAATGGACAGGCAATGGTCCTGGAAGTGGGTCTTTAAAGATATTTTTCCATTGATTTTGGTATCCACTGATTTTGTTATCCACTGGGAATTCTGGAATTGAACCCCAGTAGACAATGAGTCGCAACCTGTATGTCATACTGCGCTATTCTTATTCTCACTTGCTCCTCTTATTTTGTTCTGTGTCTAAATATAGTTTGGACTAACTCCTCTTTTTATTAGCATCATAAATCTAGCTCCTATGAAAGAATGTCACTTTAAAGTAGCCTTGAGAGGAGTAGTTCAGAATATTATTTGTGGGAATTTTTTTTTAAAATGCTGTATTTTGTGACACTGTCCATATTGTGGAGGCTCTCCGGCCTTGCCTGGGTTGGTGGGGGATGACCAGGAGGGGGGATGCCCTGCAGCAGCAGTGGGAACCCGGTGGCAGGCCTGGCGGGCTGGGTGAGCGAGGCCTTCCATCGCTGGCCACCATGGGCTGGGGGCACGCCAGGGGAGCCTGCGGCCCGGCGTGGAGGACGGCAGCAAGGCCTGGCCAGCCAGAGAGCCCTGTCACTTGTCTATGGTGCTCCGCATGCCATGTCATCAGGCAGCGATGAGGGAAGCCCAGAGAGGGTTTCCCTCAACCCCGCCTCCAAGTGCGTTGCCGTGACGGAGGCAGGGAGCCATCAGCAGGCCAACCCCGCGGAGGAATCGGGGGCGGAGCAACACACAGCCCACCCCCTGGAGGTGAGCCCGGAGTGGGTGGCGGGGCCACCCCTGGAGCTGGCCAGCAGCTGCAGTGAGAGAACGCCCAGCTGAGCTTGGACAAGCCACCAGGGGTGGCTAGATTATCTTGGGCTGCCCTCAGAGGGCACTGCCCCTTGCCGACAGAGCCCAATCGAAGGATGGAGGAAGGGGCAGAGCCCTGGGGGGGGGCGAGGGAGGCCTATAAGGCCAAGTTCAGCCCATGGTAAGAGGCAGTGGAAGGGAGACAGGCCAGGAGGCTGGTGTGCGGAAGCCACCTGGCCCCAGAATCAAGAGCAAAGGACCAAGGGCAATGCAACCCCCTTTCCCCATGGCTACACTGAGACTGCTTGACCTGCGTAACTCTCCTCGTTCCTCAGGGGCCTTTCGCCCCCAGCTACCGGCCGGGCATTCCATGAGGGGCACCAACCAAGAGAGGGGCACTCTCTGCCTCCTCCTTCACTGGACATCGCCATCCAGCCAGGGGTCTGCCCCAGGGACCGTGACATACACAATTCCCCAAAACTTTTATACAGACAGATTTATACCAAACTTTTTCTATGAACAGACTGGAGGAAGGCTCACTTTTGAATGCATACCTTGAGTACATATTTATACATATAGATATATTATAAGAACCTATTAACATCTAATTAGAAAGAAAAGATTCACTGGGAAGACTTGTGAAAAACTTATTTGGGATTGTAGCATACAAACATCACAAGACAGAAGTGGAGCATTAGTGCTGGTTGTGAATTTAGCGTTTGCATTTCCTGACCTTTCAATGGTTTAGAAGTACAACTTTGATATTCCATTAATTTTAGGGGTTTTTTTTTCTGCAAAAGCCATGTGAATGTTATTACCGTGTTGGTATATGCATGATTGGGCTCTGAGCCTTATCTTGAAAATGTGTAACCTTTCACTTCATTTAATTAATTCACAAAGGGGAGGAATGGAAAGAACATCCAGACTTTCTGTCTGGCTGATACTCACTACCGAGAGCATGCCACAAATACCATGAAACTTATGCGCCCCTCCTGTTGAGGAGGACTGTGCTGTGCTACTTCCAACATGGATGGTGCTGCAGGCATCACAAGACATTTTCAGCCCAGCCACCTTCCAGCACAAGAGTTTGCCTTACAGCAGACAATCAAGATACACTTTCTCACATGCCCAATGGACACTGTGTACATGGTACATGATGCAATATTTCAGATGTATGTGTCGGTGGCCTGGTGGGAAAGGGAACTGAGATACTGAATAAGAACAGACATAAGAACTCTGCAGAAATAGACCTATCTATGTCCATGTTTTCAACCAATGTGCTGAGGCATATTCCCAATTTACACTGAGTGGTGGCCTTTGGGAAGTCTGTCTTTTCCTGTAGCTAACGGCATACTGTACTTCCTTAAGCCATCAGGATTTGTTCTAATAACCCTATTATTTGCCTTCTAGGCCTCGTTGGTAGATCAGATTTTGCTTGTTCCTGCTTTTTGCTAATGACACACTATGAATCTGATAAGATAATCAAATCCAAAACCTCAATGAGTATTCGTGGCTTTTTTTTAAAAAAAAGAATAACAACACTGAACCCCAAATAAAAACTTCTGTCATCTTTTAAGTAGCTAGCAGTGCATGAACAGCAATTCACAAATGAAGAAACACCAATGAAGCAATTCAGAAATGATGCTGTTTTGACTGTGTGCTTTTTGGAGGTGTTTCAGAAGGAGAGGTAGATTGAAAGGGTAGCAATTGGAAAGTGGACTCCACTTTCAAGATATCTTGTTGTCTTGTGTGCTCCCAGAGGAATTTGGTGGGCCACTGTGAGATACAGGAAGCTATACTAGATGGGCCCTTGGCCTGATCCAGCTCGGCTTATATTCTTATAAAGTCTTATTTTTGCAAACCTCAACTGGATCTACTAATGTGGGAAGGGACAGCTAAACCAGGTTTTGTCTTTGGGTTGAGGAGCAAGGGACTGTACTCCAGATAACATTGATTAGCCAGGTTTCCCAATGAAGCTGTGTATGCAGGTAACTCCTTCTTTCCCCTGAGCCCCAAACACACACTGGCTGGAGGTGTGGGTAGCAGGTGCATTAGTACTGGGGTGGGGGTGGGGGTGAGGAGCCACGACACAATCTGAGTCACCCTCCTCATGTTCAGTAAATGCAGGGAAAGTTTCATAAGACAGAGTTTTGAGAGAGGATTAATGCTCCCCTCTGCCACCCTACTTTTGCCTATGGCTGCCCATGGACTCCTAAAACATATATTCCTCTACTTGTTTAAGACCATTTCTATCCTCCCATTCTCTTTAGGCATAAAGAACCAAGTGGCTAACATCAGAAATATAAATCAAAATAAACAAAATATCTAACCGTATAAACAATATTGCTTCCAATCATTTTCCATTACCACGTAATGTGCGTGACTGCATGACTTCAGAGGGTGAACAGAAAGTGCAGGAGCCTTTTATCTTCTGTGCACAAAGACCTCAGGGCACAATCCTAACCTGGAGTTAGGCCGGCACAGTTAGGCCACCACTTTGGGCGTGGTGCAAGGATAATAGGCTACTTTAGAATGCCACATGCAGGGCAGTGGCAGTGAGATACAAGTATCACAAGATACAAGTCTTGTGTGCTCCGTCAGGCATCTGGTGGGCCACTATGAGATACAGGAAGCTGGACTTGATGGGCCCTTGGTCTGATCCAGCAGGGCTTTTCTTACGTTCTTATGTAAAGCGTGTTTGGAGGGAGGATAGCGCACGTCTGTTTGCTGGCTGCTCTGACTCCATACTTTACAGTGTCCTTTGTGCCGGCCAAACTTTGCTGGCCTAACTGTGTCGGCCTAACTCCAGGTTAGGATAGCACTAGCAGAAATTTAATTCTGTCACCTCTTGCATCAGGAGTTTGTGTACTTGCCAAGGGTGGGCATGAGTGGGAGGGAGGGAGGGGAGAAACACACAAAAAAATGTGATTCAGTAGGAACAAGCAAGCCACTTGTGGTTCCTCTTCTATTTAGAATCATCCAAAGCAACTCTGAGGTCTATGACTTTTTAACCTGGAACCCACTTTATGAACAGCTGTCAATACAAAGGACTCTTGGGGACTGATCCAAAGGCCCTTATCACCAGCAGTACACCTGTACCATCGGCTAAAAGTGTTGCGATTGTGCTGTAAAGCAGGTTATGACACCATGGTGGGAGGAGGGCTGGCTCTGGGTCAGCACTAGTGAGCACCTGGCCTCAACACCAAAAGGGCAGGCTGCCAGCACTCTAGCAGGTAAGTATTTTTGGCGTGAGGGAGAGGTGGAGAGGGGATGGAATCGGGGTCAAGGGAGGATCGGTCCCTCACAGGAGGGGGGGGAACCTGTTGGTGGCTTCCACCAGGCAGCCCAACACAGCAGAGACTCCAAGAATCCCATAGCAGGGGCCAGGGCTATCACGGGGAGACCATGTGGCTGCTGCAGATCCTGCAGGATGCAGGCAATTTTGCTCCTACTGCTCCTACTGGAGCTGGGCACCTCATAAGCTCTGTAAAGTAAAAGCATGGGTATGGTTGGGCATATGGCTCCAAAACTAGCAACACTTCTTGAAGTTATATTAAAAGAGGTGGGAGTTATATTAAAAGCGTTGGGGTTTTTTTTGGGTGGGGGAGGATTTCAGTGTTTTCCAAGGTTAGAAGTGCAGAAAGCGGTGTTAGGTGTTTTTATTCAAAATTCACATTAAAATTATAAATTATAATCAATCAATCAATCAATCAATCAACAGGTACTTATATACCGCTTTTCAACATGAAGTTCACAAAGCGGTTTACAGGCAAATAGTAATAATAATAAAATTACATGGCTCCCTGTCCCAAAGGGGCTCACAATCTAAAAAAATGCAGAACACCACCAGCAACAGCCACTAGAAAAGACACTGCGCAGGGGAGAATGGGGCCAATTGCTCTCCCCCTGCTAAATATAAGAGGAACACCACTTGGAAAAGTGTCTCTTGCCCAGTTAGCAGGGGTTTAATAGCTTTAGAAGTTTACTAGGTAGGTGATATAGGTGGTAGAGTGTCAGTAGATGGAGCCACAGTCATTACCCATTACCCACAATTATTGAATAAGAAATAAAAACCAAATAAAACTAATTTTTTGCTGATTTTTTTTTGGTTGTGTGTGTGTGATTGGTTGTTTTCAAAAAAGAGAAGGGAATAAGCCAGTATTACGTGTTTGTCTTTTGTTTCTCGCTACATACTACTTTAGTCTTTTCTAAACTGAGTGGGACTTACTGCCCAGTGAACATGTGTACGTCTATTGGCAATTTACAGCTTAATCCTATGGTGCCTCGGCACCCAGAGGAACAGCGGCATTGAAATGGCTACCACTGTATGGATACCACGGCAGCCACCAGAATCTTCATGGGCTAAGGGACCATTGGCTCCCTTGCCCCATGTCAAGCCCCAATAGCTCCAGTAGGTCTACTCAGATCTGCGCCCTCTTTCGAACGGGCACAGGTTCAAGAAGACTCATGTCAAGGGCCTTGACCAGGGAGGGGGCATAGGCAGTGGTGGGATTGAGGGGGAACACGGGGGAACTCAGTTCCACTAGTTAAAATTAGGGCTGACTCCGCCCACTTCACTCTCCCTCCTCACCCCTCCCAATTCCTCTGCAAAGAGCTTTTCTTCTTGGTTGGCCGGCACTCAGAGGGTTAAAGGGAGCAATTCCTAGGGGAGCGAAGGCAGTGATGTCATTCAGGGGGAACGGACCAGAACGGGCGTTCTGGATCCTAATGGGCTCCGTGGCTGGTTCCGGATTCCCGACAAGTGCCAATCAAAAGTGAGTTCCTGTTCCTAAATCATTTAGATCCCACTACTGGGCATAGGATGTGGTAGCAGAGTCTGTCGTAGTCTCCACTCCACCCCTGAGTCCTGTTCATCCTTTGGGCTGCCCAGTTCTGCCCCCTCCCCACCTTCTCCTGTCTCCCCCCTCCCCGAAAACCTGCAGCGCCAGCCAGTGGCAGCATTCACCGCTGACCACATCTCAGTATCGACCTCCCGGTTCTGAGGCACAGCACTGACTGGCTCTGCAGCACCGCTGCCACTATGCTGCTACCGCAAGCACCAGAGCTGGCAGTAGTAGTGTACTGCCAGAGCCCATAGGTTTGGGCTCAGTTGTTTTTCTAGGTCCCCAGCATTTACTATTCTGTCCCTGGTGTGTGAGTCTTGGCTGCAGGATGCCACATAGCTTTTAAAACCGCTGAGTAGCGTGACCCTGTTTAAAAGCAACATGTATAACAAGTGTAGTCAGTACATTTATATACTAGCTTATGCCCTCTCATGGCAGTAAAAGTCAATTCCGGATTGCTTTAGGAAGAACTATAAAAATGTAAATTACTCAGACAGACCTGATTCGGTCTTATTGCTTTGGCTGAGTTCTAACACTTAAACTTGGGATATATGGCTGCTGGAGGTAATTAATACTTGGTAATTTGCATATTCACAAGACACTGTACTATTTTTCTTTCAGCTAGGGTGAGATGAATGAGCAGAGATTCCTGAGACCACTTAACTAGGATTCTGGATTTGAAGGATTTGCCTTCATTTAAATGTGTACAATTCCTCATAGCATGTTATCTGAGCCCGATTATATTGCCCTTATTTTTCATAGCAGGAGAGGGGAAGTAAGACAGATTATGTTATTTGATGCAACAGAAAATGCTGGGGGAGCCAAGCAAACAAACAGGTACTGTAACTGAAAGGAATACAAAAGCCAAAATGGAGATTCACACCTATAATATCAGAATCTTGTACATTCAAAAGGAGCAGCCTAATAGAGATAGATAAATGTTGGTTCCGAATCACTGGAAGAGGTTTACAAAATGCTCGCATGAAGGTTACAACTGTAAAATCCTGCTAGGGCAAGAGAGATTTTTTCCCATGGATGGGGATGTCAGCAAAGCCAACCCCTAGAGCACCTGGCTGCCTGGTGCTTCGGTGTGACCACATGACGAATCCCACTGTGTCAAATGGAGTGAGGCATTCCAATGTTCAGCGTGACATAGAATGGAAATGTTGATTATTGTTGTAGTGCCAGTGAAAATATTGTGCCATTTCATATGGAGGGCTTGTTTCCAAAAAAAAGTAATGAACCCACCCATACAAGAAAAATGATAGCACAAAAAGACAAGAACAAAAGAAATAAGAAAAAGCACTTGAAGGTCCAGACACCTGACCCAGGTAGGACTGCATTCCCACAATAAAGAATAAAGTCATATATCCTTCCCCTATAGTTATGAATGGCACGTAATTCAAATATTTCAGTGTTTCCCAGCACCAAGTGGGTTCAGGGGGACCCACTTGGTGGGTTGTGACCTGATGTCAGTTTGGTGGTGGAAAGCTGAGAGCAGCCGTCTTGGAAGCTGCAGACCTTACTTTTGCTATTCAGGCATGCCCCGGTATCTGCTGGGGTTCCATTCTGGAGATCCCTGTGAATACCTGAAACTGTGGGTACTGGGGATACCTTTTTAAAGAAAGGGGAACATCAGTGGTTTTGCTGCAACAAGGTAAAAAAAAAAGAGATTTGTTTAATGTTCCCGTATCTTTTTAATAGGTGTCCTAGTATCCATGGTATCTGTGGATAACTGAAACTGTGGAGACTGAGAGTGCAATCCTATATTGCTCTGGATTAGTGAGGCCCTTACCTTAGGGGAGGCTCCAGCCTCCACTTGCACTACTCAGATCTGCGCCTGCCCAGAACCGCCCCCTCCCCCGTCCCAACATGGCACCTCCCTTGCGCCAGTCAGCTTCATTGCAGCGCCAGTTCTGTTGTCTTAGCTCCGATGCAGGGGTGCCGTGCGGCAGCCCTGCATCTGCACTTAATGCGCAGCGCCAACACAACCCCGTTGCATCAATGCTGCATGGCCTTTACGATTGCACTGCGAATCAGTGAATCGTGCCTGTATTCCTTTTTCAAGTGAGGGTTTTATTTAAATTTTTTCAGTTCAGTGCTTTTACATAATATTTTGTCCTAATCTTGCTTTCTGTCACAGAAGGTTTCATGGTTGTGCAATTGCTGCAGTCCAAGAATGCCGGTTTGCTTTCTAGGAGTGTCATGTGATTACATCACAATGATGGCACATCCTGCTTGATGATGCCACTTTCGGCTGTGACATCATTTCCAGTGGGTCCCAACACAAGTGTCGTTCTAAAAAGTGGGCCCTGGTATAAAACATTTGAGAACCACTGGTATTTTTGATGCAGCCATGTAGTTTGAGTATGGATTTATTTCTTATGGGCTTTTTTTTTATTAAACACATGCTCTAGGCAACTAACACCTAATAGCAGTGGCTAGCATCCAAGGAAGTTAGTCATGAGCCATGACTAAGCACTATTGAAATTGTACATGACAGGTTAGTAACCATGGACAGATAGATGACTAATGTAAATTCTGGTCAGCAGGACCCAAGTCATCACGTCTCATGAATTTTTTAACAATGACCATGTCAAAAAATAACAGTACATTTAAAACAGAATGCCAAATTGACTAAATATAAGAGTAATAAAGCTACATTATAGAAATACAATGCATCGTCATCGTCATCGTCATCGTCATCGTCATCGTCATCATCATCGTCATCGTCATCATCATCATCATCATCATTAATTGCACAAAACCAGGAATGTCATAGGATACAAATGCCAAAGCCCTACTTCAAAATACTTGCATGTTTCCATGTGGGCTCTAGTGTTCTCTGTTCTACTAGAAATGAAGGATTCCCAACAACCCTTGAAAACCCTTCAATTTTTAATTTAAGAATTCTTTTAACTTACTGGGAATTTGAACTCAGATCTCCTTGGTCTGAAACTCTGAATGTAAGTCACATTATCACTTAGAAGGAGCATCACCCTAACAGTTAAAATGGGGGCGGGGCACGTACTGGTAAACACTTTGCAGACAAATACAACTTCTGGGGAAGCCAACTCACAGTCCTCACTGTGTATTCACACTGCATGTTTTCAAACCCAAATCTACTGCTTCCCAACATAGCCATTATTGACTGCAGAAGCACTTCTGTTTAGCTCTCACTTTGATTTGATTGCTGTCTAATTGATTATGTTTCATACAAGGCTGCTGCAAAAGAGTCGAAGAAACTCAGTAGCCGTGGCCGTAATGTCATATTTTCTTGCTGCTCTGAGGTCTCACAGAGCTTGTCGCGAGGATCAAAAATACATGACTTCAGATATAACTCCAGGACCGACCTTGTTCAGAAACAATAGGTTGCTGCTCTCAGTTGAAACACAGATTCTGGTAGTGCCTCCCATTATAGGTAGAGTTTATTCCACAGGGGCTTAGTGGAGATGAATGACTAAAATGTCTGAAGAAAACGGGAACTGATTTCCTTTTGTAGCGGGGCTTGCTTCAGTACTGGCTGTCTATTGCTTCAGCAGATTGGTTTTATGTCGCTGACAGGTGGGCAGGTGTCGAGACGGATTTGGTCTGGGTCCTTTTTGTTGTTGCATTTGTAGCTTATTTTAAGACACAGGGTTATATTCATTTTGTGACCAGAAATAGCCGTTTGTGAGGGGGGAATAAGCTGGGGGAGAAAATCAAAGCACTGGAAAGGAGCAAGGCAATTCCTGTTACATGGCCTTTTTTCTGCTTCTGACAGCAGTGGCTCTGCCCTGGCTGACAATTGCCACCCCTGTGCCGGTTCCCCACCCATGGCACTGCCCCCAAGCCCCCCACCATGTCACACTCAATTTCAGTGCCCTCTGACAGGAGACTCTTTTTCTGACCTTGTATACTGGATCTCTAACTACCTTCCGGTAAAGGTCAATTCATAGCAGGTGTGTGGTCTACAAAGTGCATTTACCTATTGCCACATACACGTAGGCCCTGTGGCTGTGTATTCAGCTGCCACTGTTCTTTTTCACATGGTCTATTCCAAAAGTGTATGCAATGTTTAAGGGAATGACCTAATGGAAATGGCAACACCCAATGGTAGTGCAATGGTATTATGTTATTTCAGTGTAAACAGCCATATTACATCAAGCGTTTGCCACTATAATCACCACACATTCATGTTCTTAATTAAGTGTTACTGCTATCATTTGTCCAGTTCATCAAGCCCATTTGGAATTTTAGTCTTCTCCATAAAGTGTTTCCTTCCTTGCTTGGATTCCCTACAGCAGTGGTTCCCAAACTGTGGGTCGGAACCCACCAGTGGGTCGTGAGCCAATTCCAGATGGGTCACAAAGCACCTAGACTGGCAAATTGAAAATATGGGAAGATGGGATGTTGGAAAGCAGGAGAGCTGTGTGGTTGGTTTGCTTGTGTCAAGGTTGTAAATTGGCTTTTTTTTTCCTTTTCTGATTCACATTGCTATTGGAAAATGATTGAGAAATAACCCAACTTATAGCTGCGTTCTCAGGAAAGCAGCAGGTTCTGGTGCAGGTTCACAATGAGGGCATTTCCTGCCATGACATCACTTCCGGTGGGTCCTGGATACATTGTCATTCTAAAACGTGGGTCCCAGTGCTAAAAGGTTTGAGAATCACTGTCTTGCAAATAAAAAATAATCAGTCAAACCATATTTCTCTTCTTGTTCCTAAATTGGGCACCAGGTTACTCAAGCCAGGGAAACAATATTCAGATGCATTTAGGGAGAGGCGTCCATATGAAATGGTGCCAAATCTCATTGAATTACATTTCCCATTATGAAAGGGCCTTAATGCTTTTGATGTTTAGGGAATAGTGCTGTGTCAGTTAGATAAATGGAACAAAATTAAAGCAGAAAAAAAGCTGAATATCTAAAGGGTTGGTGATTGAGAAAACTATTTGGTTATATAATAGTCTCCCAAGAGAAGGGGGATGGAAGATCCATTACATGAGCCAGACATCACATGTGCTGGAAAATATGTTGGGCTGGCTAAAAAGAAGATTAATGTTCTTGTGAGGGTTCAGAAACTGTACAACCTTTACAATTTACCTTATACAGACATTTGGAAAAAAGCAATGAGTTATTTGACACTCCCAGGACTGTAATCAGCTTTGTGAAAGAGAGCATCAGGACCGTGAATAGATAAATAGTGAAATAATGGCTTTGAATGTATCCATTGCATCAAACAGGATGCCTGATATTACTGAGCATTTGTTTGGCAAAACTGAGGGCATAGTCCTAACCTGGAGTTGGGCCAGCACAGTTAGGCCAGCAAAGTTTGGTTGGCGCAAGGGCCACCATAAGGCACATTTGGACCACTCTTGGAGTCAGGGAGAATAGCTGGCCTTTCTGACTCCGAGAGTGGTCCAAACATACTTCTTGCTGTCCCTTGTGTGGGCCAAACTTTGCTGGCTTAACTGTGCCGGCCTAACTCCAGGTTATGATTGTGACTCTGAATCACTGCAGATAGGCTGTAACATCTGGTGTGTTTCAGGTGTTCCACCAACCGATTAAACAGACATTAAGGTCTTCCAGTGAATGACTAAAAGGTGATAAACATTAACATTCAGAGGCAAACACTGATAAGCCAGAGGGCAACTTTTGTGAATGTCAACATTCACCAGTGGCTTGACGGCATCAACCTTAGCAAATAATGCTGACGATCCCATTTAGGTGACTGCCAACATTCAGTGCTGTTGTGGTCATTCCCCTTCTGGTCTCTGGGGCTGTTAGCATTTGTGCATGTGGATCCAAAGATTCATGAGCAATTCAATATGCGCAGTAGCATCTGCGCAAAACCAACTCTAGATTGTCCAGCTTCTCAGGCTCTCTGCCAAGCTGCATTTTCTAAGAACAACCACTAGAGTGCTGCAGGTATCCATTCAAGATCTCGGAACATTTCCAGACATCAGCTTGTACGCTGTGAGCTGGCAAATGTACACTGGAAATACAGCCTTTGTTTTAAAGACTCGATTGCATCTGCTTTACCCTGTCTGGAAATCAGCTGAGATTGGTGAAGCCAGGGGCTGTGTCATCCTTCTATTGCCTTCTGAGAGTTCAGACCACCCTAGTTCAGACAGAGGAGAAATGCTGTGTAATGCCATCACATTTGGAAGACTGGGAAGTGAGCAGGTTTTACAACCCAGGGGCCCTCAGCTGTGCGCTCCGCTTCTAGTTGCATTGATATAGCTGTCAATAATTGATGTGGGTGTTTTATTAATCTGTTGTTGCAGAAGCAGGGGAGTCTTTCTTGCACACAGTGGGGGAACAATGTTGAGCCACCGCTGGGAGATGACTTGAGAAATATAGTGCTTGCCTGGAAATGATATGTAAGGCTGGTAGACGCAATGGTCATGGCGGCTGAATGAAGAGGCAAAAGAGGCTTGCTTGCATAAGGCAGCTTGCAAACATAGGTGCCAACTTTGTGGGTGGCAGGGGGTGGAGGGCACCCACAATAATTTTTGGGGGGGCTCAGCATCCCAACATCCCCCCCCCAAAGATCAGAGCACCCCCACACCTGAGCAACCCTCAGCCTGGTCACGCGGGTAAACCTACCCAAATTCTGTTTGGTCTCTCCAGTTTGTTGCAGTGCTGGAAGGCATGCGTTCCAATGCTCCTTTTCATTGGTCACAAGGCTAATATGAGCCTTGGATTGGTTTTTATTTCTCGTAGGTCCTGCCAGTCGCATGCTGATTGAATGAAGTGATTGGGTTGGGAGAACACAGACATGACTGTTAACGTCTTCGCAGCTGGTCTGCAGCTCTGAAAAAGCAGTCCTGCTTGTGTGCTGTGGCTAGGACAGGGCTGGGGAGCTGGCCCCAGGGCTTACTGGTTTTCTTTACAAGAGAGGGAGAGGGAGAGATGGCGGGAATGACAGGGTGAGCGAGAGATGGCAAGCGTGACAGAGGGTGAGGGAGAGATGGCAAGAGCGACAGAGGGTGAGGAGAGATGGCGAGAGTGACAGGGTGAGGAAGAAATGGTGGGAGCGACAGGGCGAGCGAGAGATGCCAGGAGCAACAGAGAGCGAGGGAGAGATGGCGGGAGTGACAGGGCGAGGGAAAGATGGGGGGAGTGACAGAGCGAGGGAAAGATGCCAGGAGCGACAGAGGGCAAGGGATTGATGGCGGGAGTGACAGAAGGCAAGCAAGAGATTTGAAGGTGCAATTTTACTGCTGTGTGGGCTTGGCTACGCCAGGTGGTGTGGCTGTATCAGGGGCTGTGGCTATGGGCACCCCCAATGTTGAACTCAAGTCGGCTCCCCTGCTTGCAAACAACGTAAGACTCCCATCCAACATGATCCTTTTTCTTCCGGCTTTCCAGACAGAGATGAGCAAACGTAACTCAGGATGCAATCCTAGAGCGCAATCCTAACCTGGAGTTTGGACCACTCTTGGTCAGAGAGGCATGCACACAGACGTGTGCCATCCTCCCTGACTCCTAGAGTGGCCCAAATGCACTTTACGGAGACCCTTGTGCCGGCCAAACGTTGCTGGCCTAACTGTGCCTGTCTAACTCCAGGTTAGGATTGCGTCCTTAATCAACTTTTCAGCACCAGCGGAAGGACAATGCAAATCCAAGGTAAGGAAAGAAACATTCCCTTACCTTGAGGAGGCCTCTGTGACTGTCCCCTAACTGCAGGATGCAGCACGTGTCCCATTGGCACCGCTATGCCAGTGCTGGAAAGTTGGTTAGGATTTCACCCTCAGACACTGACTGAACTTGTCACATGCAATGCATGACACTATATTCCTCGGGCAGCCTTCACATGAAACATGACATGAGTACTTGTCACGCCGTGCTCCATAATTAAGATAACTCAGCGAGTTGGTTCCTGCATTTCTAGAAGAATCAAGATAATCTTGAATACGATTAAGACTTTTATGCATATGTACCCACAGGAAACATACCAAAATGACCGAGGATGCAGGTCATTATGTTGGAAGTTGCTGAGATTGACAAGCTTATTACATGGTTATGACAAGTACAGACCTAGCCAAAGGGATGACTTTCCCAAGGAAGTAGCATTTCAACCCACAGAGGTATCAGAAGGGTGAGGATGGGGTTTTCCTTTTCCCTTGGCGTTTGAGCCAGTTTCCCTTGGGAGAAGCATTTCTACAAGGGGTTACCATTTACTTTCATTGCAGCCACTGGCAGCCAGGATCGAGCCAGGATCAAGCCAGCCAGTGACTTTCACTGCAGCCAGTTTCAAGCCAGGACTACACCAATATAGTTACTGTGACAGAACCAGAAATGATTCCTGGTTTCCCTTTAGACCAGCTGCAATCACAGACATAAACATGCATGGGGACAGAAATGGAAAGGGGAAAAAAAGCAGTGCAGTTCAAATATAGCTTCAGTATGCACAAGGCTCTTTTGCCTCTTACAGTAAGGATCTTACAAACCAAGCTATTGGTAAGGTTGCTTTCTTTGTGTGTGTTAGGAATAAGAAAGATACGGTATTGCTAGATAGAGGAGATAGCATCTATAATGTACAGTGGAGTCACGTCTTATGCAGAGGTTAGGTTATAAAGTCAGTGCATAGGTCGAAAATTGCACATCCCTTAGTATAGATCTTTTAAATTGCTTGAATTTAGGGACCATATTCTATGAATAATATGCACTGTATCTTTTAAAACTAGAATCACATTATGATGGGTTCATGGGAACTGAGGGAACATCAGTTCATGGGAACATCTCCCATCTCACACTTACTGCAAGGCATATGTTTATTGAAGATCCAATCCTGTGGCATGCCTTGGGCCAATGCAACATGCTTGCGTCGGGCCAAGGGTGCCAGGCCAAGGTGCTGAAGTGCCGCTCTTGTGTCAGTGAACTCAGCTGGCACAAGAGCGGTTCCGGGTGTGGGGAGGGCAGGCAGGAGGAAGGAAATGGGGGCGCGAACCGGTAGGCGTGCTGGCCTGTGGAGGGGCAGGGCCACATGGCTGGCTCAGAGCTGTGTCTGCTGTGTCCAGGGAGGCGCCATAGACTGCCTTACCTACACTGTATATGGCGCAGGCCCACCAGCCTTGTCATTCCAGTGCAGTGGCGTTTCTACAGGGATGGCAAAGCTCTAAGTTTTGCAAGAAGCCTCACCTTGCAGTGGAAATCACTCCTCTCCTGCACCGTTTTAGCCAATCCTCACAGGGAACAGCAACATCTTGGCGTTGCTTACTGGCTACAGCAGCAAGGGAGAGGAGGGATTTACATGACAGGGTAAGGCTTCTTGCAACACTTAGAGCTTTGCCATCCCTGTAGAAACGCCTCTGTTCCAGTGCAAGTTAGGATTGCGCCCTGAGTGAAATGGTGAGCAGAATAGTCCACACTACTTAAGAAACCATTTAAGAAACGACTTAAGAGCACAATCCTAACTTGGAGTTTAGCCAGCACAGTTAGGCCAGCAACGTTTGGCTGGCACAAGGGACACCATAATATTTGTTTGGACCACTCTTAGAATCAGAGACCAGCACATAAAAGTGTGCCATCCTCCCTGACTCCAAGAGTGGTCAAAATGTGCTTTATGGTGGCCCTTCTGCCGGTCAAACTTTGCTGGCCTTACTGTGCCAGCCTAACTTCAGATTAGGATTGCGCTCTAAGAAACTGTGAGCGCAATCCTAAACTGGAGTTAGGCCGGCATAAACTAAACCAGCAAAGTTTGGCCAGCACATGTGCCACCATAAAGCATGTTTGGACTACTCTCAGAGTCAGGGAGGATGGCTTACGTCTGTGTGCTGGCCTCTCTGACTCCGGGAAGTGGTCCAAACATACTTTATGGTGTCCCTTGTGCTGGCCTAGTTTATGCTGGCCTAACTCAGTTTAGGGTTATGCCCTGTGTCTAGTTGAATGGGCATACATTTAAAATGCATATGATGCAACTCCACTATACCCATAAGTATTTACCAAGATTCCAATGAGGCCACTTGACCAGAACTATAAACAGTTAAAGTGAGGGCTGAATTGCTATGAGGAAAGAAAAATTGCTGAATCCCATTTCAGTTTTAGGAGCAGAAAGCATTAAGTAAGTTGTAAGTGTTTTAGAGCAGCTAGGATATAATGTCCCTCATTTGTACAATGGAAGAATGTTGTTGTCTACATGGGCACTGCTAGGCTTGGTAACCCACAGGAGACAATGGATGTCTGCTACTTCCAGTGCCCTCCCTTTAGATGATGTTCCTTTCTGAGTTCAATGAGTATCTCTCCAAACGCTCCAGAGGAATATTCCAAGCTCTCAATAGACTCAGCCATGATATGCTGTTAATCAGCCACCAATCTAATGGTCAGCAAAGAACCACAATGCTGCTGAAAAAATAAAACAATAACTTCCAACAACAAATTCAGATGTTTGTGAGTTTCTAGGACCTATGGAACGTGAAGGGCTTTTGAGCCAGGGTGCTAGTGGTGGTGATTGTGTCCTACAAAAGGAAAATGGAAGGCAAGGGGTAAAAACTAGTTTGCAACAATAAAAGATAAAGATATTTTATTTAAGACAACTTGCATTCCAATCCTCCCCTTTCCTCAACCATAGCATGCAGCCCCATCAAAATGGGATGCCCTATATGCTGTGGTGGGTCTGGTCAGATCTGGAGGCTTCAGTGAGGTAAGGAAAATATTTTCGTTTGTCTCCCCATAAGCCTGCCAATTGCCAATGGGTCTCCTCGGAGCTGCACCAGCTCTTTAGCAGGCAGAAATCTAAGGAGATAGAGGGGCGGGGAGTGGCTGCCACCAGAAGGGACAACATCCCTCCAACATGCTTCCAGCCCTCCCCAGCCCTCTGTTCTTCTGTCCCTTCACCTTCTTCTGCCCACCCTGTGGAATCACCTCCACTTTCATCAGTGGATGGAAGAAATTCAGGATCATGACCAACTTTCCCCCATTCTCCATGTGCTAATCTTCAGATACACCAGGTAGGGCCAATTCACACAATCTGACTCCCAATTGTCTCCCAATTTAGAATAACCACATTGAGGGTGCAATCCTAACCAGGAGTTAGGCCGGCACAGTTAGGCCAGCTATGTTTGGCTGGCACAAGGGCACATTTGGACCACTCTCGGAGTCAGACAGGCCAACACACAGATGTGCGCCATCCCCCCTGACTCCAAGAGTGGTCCAAATGTGCTTTATGGTGTCCCTTGTGCCAGCCAAACTGTGCTGGCCTAACTGTGCTGGCCTTACTCCAGGTTAGGATTGTGTCCTGAGTTTATGTTGGAGGGAAATGACAAAAACCCCTGATTCTAAAGGTAGTGGTATCCGGGTAGGAGACAGCTGGCACTAATGGTTACAGTCACTTTTTAGCCTGGTCACCCAAATAGGACAGACCAATGAAAAAGCCCTTGATGGAGAAATAAGAAAAATGGTTTCATCAATGAGAAGCAGAGCCATCTAGCTGTTCTCCTTAGCCCGTCATTAATTTCTTTGCTGTTTCACTCTTCCAAGTGCTAAATTGGCAGTCTCAAATTTTACTATATAAAGTTAATGAAGGATGTGCCTTAACTTGCTTGACATTTGGCCTATCTCTTTACGCCCTTTACATGCCAAGAAGGTTTCTGATTCCTTTAATCAACGATATAGACTTTTCTGTTTTAACCATGGCCCTCTTCAAAAAAGAAAGCTGGCTCCTGGATGCCAAATGTATATCTTAAATTGCCTCTGCGGAGCAGTGACTGTTGCAATCATACTGTTTATGGAAAGGAGTTATTTGATCATAATTCTGGAATCAACATGAGAAATGTATGCTACACCCATAGTATATATATGATTACATATTTTGCTTTTCTATGGAGGTGCATTATTTCTTCCCAGCCAAAATACTAACTGGCGTGCAGAGGTGTTCCTTAGATTTCCAGGAGTGATACAAGGCGTGTTTCCCCCACCCCTTAAATTGCTAATATTAATTTCTTCTCTCTATATGTACATTTTGTACATTCGTGTCTCTACATTCATGCTTAATGAAAGTACTAAGTGTAAAATGTAATGATTGTAATAAAAAGGATGAAAGATCGCACAGAGATGTTTCAGGTATACCAGCAGGGGTCAGCTGAAAGATATTTGACTATAAAAATGATATTCAGAGCGCAATCCTAAATTGCCCTGGAATGGTGAGGCCGGCAGGCCTGTGCCATATCCAGCACAGCTTGGGCTTGCTGGGGAGCCTCCCCGGGGCAAGGGCACATCTGCGTCCTTGCCTCACGGGAGGCTCCAGCCTCTCCATAGGGTTCCTTGGATCTGTGCCTGCTAAATAGCAGAGCTGCAGAGCCAAGGAAGCTGCAGGGCCCAAATCAAGGCCACGCAGCCTGGGGATGGAGCCTCGGATGTGGCCTACCCAACCCGCTCCCGGGGCTGGCATGCCGTCCGGCACGCCCACCTCCCCACCCAAAACCACCAGCGGCGTCATTCAGGCGGAACGGCCTGGTACTCTGTTCCGCTAGTTCCGCGGAGCTCCCGGGCCGCACCGCTGCCTCAGAGGATGGGCGAGCTGCTGCTGGGCCCGCCCACCCTCCCTTGTGTCTGGAATCGCTCTAAAATGGAGTGATTCCGGCGCAGTGAGGCTTGGGGGGGGGCGTGGCAGCCCTCCGCCATAGGGCGGAGGGCTGTCAATCATCCAAGTGTTCCGGTAGTTGGCGTGCTCGGATGACATCACTGAAAACCACCCTCCTGCTGGGACGGCAATACTAAATTCTCGTCCGCGATAAGGGCTTTGGGATCGGGTTCTCATTCCCCTTGCCTTCCGTAAGCTTCCCTCTCTGCAATGGGTCTCTTTGGAACCTGCCCCAGCTCTGCAGCTCTTTATGGCGCTTTTGCAACAGCACATGTGAGCAGAACACATGTCCTGCGGTGCAGCCCAAATGACTCTCCCTTAAAATCAGAGGGAGCAAAGTCGTTCCATTAGTTTCTCTAGGGAAATTAAACACACACCACCACCACCCCCAGCTAAAAGACTTCTGGGGGCAAAAGCCGATCTGAACATAATGGCATTTACACAAACAGCAACTAATGAAAAAGAAATGCCATTGAGAAGCCATTTGTGACTATGGAATTTATTTCTTTACCATGAATGAAAAGAACAAGCCTGATCTGGTTCAATTTTTTACTTGTTATGCAATGAAGGCACACCCCTACTATCAAATCAAATGGCTATGTTATGATGCCATTGAGAGCAAATGAAGTCCTCCCACTTCCCTCGCTCTTGTGAGTGTGGAATAAGTGAAAATATTTTTATTTCTTAGTTAAGTAGGCAACACTTCTAGCATCTGAATGCATATCCTGTTGAATGCAATGGAGAGAAAATGGATAAAATCCACATAGGATGTGCATTACTTTGGATGGGATGCAGATTTGGATATGCGCCTATGTTTGAGTTCCCATTCAAATTCTGTCCAACCTAGTTAACTAGGCTTGATTACATTAAGAACATAAGAGGAGCCCCATTGGATCAGGCCAAAGGCCCATGTAGTCCTGTATCTCTCAGTGGCCCACCAGATGCCTCAGGTTGAACACAAGACAACAAGTTGCCTGCATCTCATTGCCACTCCCCTGCATCCAGCTCTCCAAGGTAGCCTACCGCTAAAATAGGAAGGTCGCACTAACCATCATGGCCTGTAGCCTACAATGGACTTCTCCAGATATCAGTCCCCTTTTACATTGGAGGAGACACTATTCCATATTCAGTGAGATACACATTTAGATGTGCATTCAAATGCACAATCCCATCTGCGTTCTGAACCAAGTATGAGCTATGTATGACTAGTTGAAGGGAGGGAACATCAGAACAGTAGATAAGATTTTCTTATTTCTCTCCCAATCCCTTGTACATATGTTTCACAAAGGGATGTTATACCATCACCCTGTTGTAGGACAAGCCAAGTGTTTATTTTTGGATTTAATGAACTGTATGAGCTGGTGCAGCAAGTTAATCCGCTGTTGCTGGGCTTTCAACCACAAGGTTGGGAGTTCAAGAGTGTGCAATGGAGTGAGCTCCCGTTGCTTGTCCCAGCTCCTGCCAACCTAGCAGTTCGAAAGCACCTCAATGCAAGTAGATAAATAGGGACCACTTTGGTGGGAAGGGAACAGTGTTCCGTGCGCTACGGCGTAGAGTCATGCTGGCCACATGATCGGACAAAAACGCCAGCTCTACAGGCTTTGAAACGGAGATGAGCACTGCCCCCTACAATTGGTCACGACTAGACCATTTGGTCATGGGGAAACCTTTACCTTTATGAGCTTCTAAAGCTGAAAGCTTTAAGCAAGAACACCACCCTTGTAGGGTAGCACAGTAACCAGCAAACAGAGGTTCTGGCAACAGTAGAAGCAGCAACTCTTGGTGGGAAAACACTTTTTGGCTAAAGTCAGTATAGTTTGTTGAGAGCCTCCTTAACGTGGCTCTGTACCCCATTGTGGTTATTTTGGCCTATAAGTAATACTTGTGATTGCTATGCTCATGATGGTCAGATGGAAGTGTAACCAGATGCACATAATACAGGACCTGGAAAGGTGAAGGGGTAAGACCAGGATGTGATGGGAACAGGTATGGACCCCATCGAGGGGAGGGCAGTGCTGAGAACACCCTCTCCTTCCCTTAAACGTGTACAGGTGTGACTCCATTTTGGATTTCATCCTGAGAGTTCTGAGCTGCTATCCTGCAAGGAGGTCACAGAGGTGATCTACCAAGGCAGACAATGCAGACCATTAAGAATTGGTGCCAAGGGACATTTGAATCTCTCCCTTCCCTCAGGGTCTTGTAATGCAAATCTGGATATCTAACAAAAAAAGCGTAGTATGGACAACTTCTGCCTAACTCTATTCTAATCTGACCAGGAGCTAAAATAACCTGGAAAGTCTTTTTTGGACTAAGCCAAAAGGGTTCCCCACCAAAGTTTAAAGCAGCAACAGAAAAGGCTGGAGCATTAGAGTGATTTTATAAAATAAACAAATTGTTGTGTTTAGGAAAAGCATAAAGCAGTTTTAAAAGGAATGAGGTTTTGGCTGGATAGAAAGAAATAGTGCTTTCCCAGCAGAAGAAGAAAAGGGGGGAAGTATTGAAAAAGACTATACCTGCCTTTATCCATTGGCAATCTTATCACCACTACTGTGCTATTCAAATGCAGACTCCCTTCCAGCCACTCCAGAGTAGCCTTTTATCAAGATGATTGGGTCAGGTGGGGAGGGGAAGATTCTAACTCTTAAGGTTTGCATCTTCCTGTGTAAGTACTTACCACATTGATAACGGTTGTATCAAGCAATCAAATGTGTCAAGCACTTGTGGCTAAATCTATCTGGTTTAAATGTCTCCTTTCTGCTTTTGTGTAAATATCTCCTTCCTGTTTAAATGTGCCAACCCTATTATAATCTTATCTTAATATTGGTGCCATTGGTGCTGCTAAATGTATTTGACCACCCTTTGTAATCACTCTCCTTCCCCTTCCCTGACCCTTGGTTGGGGTCACACTGGAGGGGGGAGCAGGAGCAAAGAAAAACCACCAATCAGATGTCTCACATCACCAAAATTGCCAATAGCAAGTTGCCAATAGCAATGTTTTTATTTGTTGTTGCCAATTCCATATTTGCATGTTCAAATGTATAACTGATCAAGCCCAGATGTACAAATTACACAACTTCTGTGGTCTCCTTGGAGACGTATTGCATTTGTGTCCATTTTACTGATGTCCTACACATGAGTAAAGTGTATTTCTCTTTCTGCAACATCAAAGTCCAGCTGGCATTCTTTTTCGTCGACGGTTCCTTGGTAAGCCACAGAGAGGGGATCCCCGGCCAGCCAGGATCGAAGGAGTTGGGCTGGGAAGGACTCTGTCCCTCAGGACATCAGGATGGGAAAGCATGCCAGGGAAACAAAACCTCAAATTAACAGCCCCTGAGCTTAAAGGGACAGGGGCCTCGAAAAATCACTTTATTGGCTTGATTTCCTCCTACTTCAACCCAAAGGTGGGGGAGAGGGTGAAACCGGTCACAAACACACACTTCAGTTCAGTTCAGCACCAGCTGTATGTTTGTAGTCAGTGGTCGGCCAAGGTACAAAGAGGAGAATCCTTGTTTGTCACACTCATGAATGACCCTTACTAAAATGACACATGATAATAGAGGAGGTTTCCATGGATGAGGGAGGCTTCTGCACTTACACGGATTAGATAAATGACTAGTCCTTGATGCCTGATTGAATTAATAAACGCAGCAGTAAAGGACAAAAACAGCTTGAGTTGGGGGGGACAGGTGCGCACGGAGGCCCGAGCGCACCCATGGCTGGAGCCGAAACCGCGCCCCCAGGACGTCGCCCCGCCCCCGTGCGTCACCCCAACATGCCTCCCTTAGCCGGGAACGCTCCATTTCCAAGCATAAGGGAGGCGTGGGTGGGCAGTAGGGCCGAAGACTGCGCGGTTTCGCCCAGACCGTGCGCAATGGCGCCCCGCCGCTGCCCGGCGCCCCATGGCTCGTGCCATCCCAGGCTATAGGTAAGATACGCACCAGGGGGGAATCCTAAGCAAACTTTCTGAACAAATTATAATCATGTCTTCCCACATTGCTCCAGTTAGCCATATTTTATTCTAAGATAAAGCTTAGTACTAAGTGTGTGTGTGTGTGTGTGTGTGTGTGTGTGTGTGTGTGTGTGTGTAAAGCAGAGGAGATGCCTCCATTTTACTCTCGGAGCCATGAATGGCTTTGAAGGCTAGGGGGAGGGGTTGCTTTGCATTGATATTCCACTGTGGCAGGCCTAGGAGGGTTCTGCCAGTGCCACCCACCTGCTAGTCTGCCTGAGTCACCCTAGGTGAGCGGCATTCAGCCCGCCCATCAACCTCTGAGCTGAGAGCACTCCAAAGTGGAGTGCAGCATGGTGGGGGATGTGGCGTGGGCTGTACAGGGGGCAGGGAGCGTTGATCCTTGGCTGGGTTCACTACTGATATTTAGGCACCTAAAAACTTAGCACTTTGCCTCCCCCTCTGGGAATACCACTGTCCTTACTCGCTTTTCTTTTTCTAAGCTTAAGTTCCCAAATGCTGTCGCCTGTCCTTGTAAGGAAAGTGCTCCAGCCTTCTGATCCTTTTGGGCGGCTGTCCTATACATGCTTACTTGGGAGTCACTGAACCGAAAGTTATCGCTGAGTAAGCATACAAGGAATTGAGCGAAGGGTTGCCCTCTCTTGCATCATTTCCAGATCTACAATATCCTTCTTGAGGTGTGACAGCCAGAACTGGACAAGGCATTCCAAATGTGGCACACAGCATATATTTCTATAGAGGCATTATATTATAAATTAGCTGTCTTGTACTGCATCCTTGCCCAAATGATCCCTACTCTCTGCTTCCTGTTCTTTAACTGGAACCAATCCATAATGGAACGTGTCTGCTTATGCCACCACTACTAAGGTTACTCAAGAGCCTCAAATAAAAGAGCAAATGTAAGTAAAATGTTTTTTGTGTTTTTTTTGCTGTGGACTATATGGCTTTTGTCCTTCAAAGAATGGAAAAACGCTGCCGTGGGGCCGTTTGCTCTCGGGTATAATGTGTTTTATAAGCTTTGCTGAAGTAGTGAATAGAAATGAGAGGTTTCAGTTACCCCCTGTAGAGACAACTGCAATCTCATCATCAGCCTGATAACAGTTGATGGTTCTGTGGTCACCTTTCCAGGATTGCGGTTGATATGGATATGTTCCTTCTCTGCTCAAAAACTCAGCATCCCCAGCCAGCTTTTGTTAAATTTTCTTTCATTTGAGCTTTGTTGCAGAGGCTGATGTCAGCACATGGCATCCTCGGGCAAATGCTGGTGTCCCAGGAGGGCCCGTTGCTTTTATGCCTGCTCTGCCATTGGGCCCTTTACGTCCCACCCCCTCCTACCTGTGCGTTGGAGCATCCATTCGGATTTCTCCCTTATATTGCAAAGCAAACAATATCTGCCACAACACTGCCTACGCCAGGGGTACTGTGGAGCAGAAGAAGTGACTTCAGCATTGCATGAAGTCCTGGTCCTCCCCACGGCTGCTGCTACCAAATAAGGTACCAGGATAGACAAGGAAGGAGGGAGCCACTACAGGACACTTTGCACAGGATCAAGGCCGGCTCTAGGAGTGGCGGGGCCCAATGCGGGGCATTCCTGTGGGGCCCCTCCCCTTGCCTGCGGGGAGAAACACACTTACGATGCTGCGCATGGCACTTGGAAGTAGTTGGTGTTGACATGATGACATCACCGCCAACTGCTTCCAGGAGGCCCATTTCGAGCCATTTGGAGGCAGGGGCAGGTGGCAGGGCCCAAGGTAAAGCTGTTCTGCTTGCCTCACTGGTCGACAGCCCACAGAGATCCTGTCTGCAGCAATATGCTCTCTGCTCTGGTGCAGGGACCCCCGAAGTGCGGGCCCAATGTGATGACATCGATCACATTGGCTTAAGGCTGGCCCTGCGCAGGATCCTTTCAAACGCGGAACTGGTCATGTTGTTGTGGCAAAGAATCTCTTCAGGTGGGCCCCACTTCTCAGATTCCCCCCCCCCAAAAAAACCCCATCCTTGGTACAGAGAGTACTTTGAGCATGTGTTTAGTATTATTACTGCTGTCAAAAACACTGGCGCTCTGCCTCTCCGGGGCTTGAAGTAGCTTCCATCAAATGAGCAATGAAGTACACTAGAAGCCCAGAAAACAGCATTTCAAATCATTATCCCATCAACTGTAATCACTGACAGCAGTGCACTCCAGAGCAGCAGGATCCTGGCCTGGTGCAGTAGCATCCAAAGCGGTGCCCCCATATCCCACCTCCCCCCCTTTTTTTTGCAGCTATGTGCATGCCCTGATCTGTCTCAGCTGCAACCACCTTATCACTTCTTCTGAATGGGCTGCAGGGAGCTTACTGGGCATGCTCAGCTTGGCTTATTTTGAAGAAGAGACCTGGTAGGCACGGGGGGCTTGGCACGTCCTGGCCCCTGCTCCTCTGCTCTTGCCATCTCTTTCTTCTCTATTCAGCTGCTTCTTCAAGACAGGTTGCGGGGAGCCTGCTGGAACAGGAAGGAGTTCTTCCAGAGGATCCGAGTATGACTGGCTGAGGGAATGGAAGAAACAGGAAGAGGCTCTTCCACCCAGCACACTGGTGGTTCCTTTCACATGGGCTTGTTCCTCAGGGACCCCCTGGATGCAGATCATCCCTGGGAACAAGGGCCCACCCACCCACTTACTACCTTGCCCAGCTGGCTGAAAACCTGGCAGGTAAGTTGGTGATTGAGGGGGAAATGTTTGAGGAGGGAAGGATAGCCCTGCTACAGGGGCACACCCAGGTATGTATGTGGTTCATGGCACAATCCTAACCTGGAGATAAGCTGGCCAGAACAAGGGACACTGTAAAGCACTTTTGGACCACTCTTGTAGTCAGAGAGGCCAGCACACAGACATGCACCATCCTCCCTGA
Organism: Lerista edwardsae; assembly: GCA_029204185.1. Lineage (NCBI taxonomy): Eukaryota > Metazoa > Chordata > Lepidosauria > Squamata > Scincidae > Lerista > Lerista edwardsae. The sequence goes on from JAJKFI010000012.1 coordinate 14,051,509, forward strand.
CTCCGAGAGTGGTCCGAACGGGCTTTACGGTGGCCCTTGTGCTGGCCAAACTCCAATGCACACTTCAGATGTGCACAATAGGCCTTCCCTCATTGCTTGACCAAGGATCTGGCACAACCTGGTCCCCATCTCAGTCTCACATGAAACCACTTTACTACTGGGTGGGTGACTGCCCATGTATCACTCTCTCTCTCTCTCTCTCTCTCTCTCTCTCTCTCTCTCTCTCTCTC
>JAJKFI010000012.1:14051748-14068272 GCA_029204185.1 Lerista edwardsae
TCTCTCTCTCTCTCTCTCTCTCTCTCTCTCTCTCTCTCTCTCTCTCTGAAGTTCCATGAAGAAAAAGAAGGAAGGTACGTTACATCAACAGATAGTATGATACTATGCTGCAGGGCTAGTTTCCAAATCATGTGGAAGATGTTGGCAAGGTCATGATTTTGAAACTATCCCTGTAGCATAGTATCATCCCATCAGAGGCCCACACAACCAGGCCATCCTCTGTCCCCTCCAGTACCAGTGGCATGAATTGGCCAAGAGACTCTACCAAATCACCCAAGATCCCCCTCTATAAAAAAAAGCATCCTATGGAGGCCCCTGTGTCATCATTGGAGCCCCTAGTAGGATGTTTCTACTATGCAGCAAAGAATTTGTCCAGCAGGTGTGGGGAGTCTAATATGCCCTGTAGGGAGAGCCAAGGCAAGGCTTTGCCCCAGGGCTTCCAACAACCTGGTGCTGGCCCTGCCATTTCATGTGGAATGGAAATAGTAGAAGATCGTGCTCATCAAAGTATTGTGTGCACTATTTCTTAGGCTTCAATTCCTAGAGGTAACAAACCAATGTCTGGGTTGCACCATTTCAGGTGGGGATGCACCATAAAGAAAGCATGGCTAGAAGCCCTTTTTGTAGTTTAATACAGTGGTATTCAAACCTTTTAGACTGGGACCCACTTTTTAGAATGGCACTTGTGTTGGCACCCACCAGAAGTGATGTCTTTAAACTGGAAGTGATGTTGTGGCAGGAAGTGACATTGTCAAGCAGGAAGTGCTGTCATTGTAACGTAATAAAATGACACTCCTAAAATGCAAACTGGCATTCCTGGACTGCAGCAATTGCACAACCATGAAACATCCTTGATAGAAAACAAGATTAGGACAAAATATTCCGTAAAGCACTGAACTAAAAACATTTAAAAAAAAAAAACTCACTTGAAAATTCAAACTGTTAACACTCACAAAAGGAATATAACAAGAGTAAGGTATGCAGTTTCTAAGATGGCTGCTTCCAGCTTTCCATGACCCACCTGACATCAGGTCACAACCCACCAAGTGGGTCCCAACCCACAGTTTGAATAACACTGGTTTAATACATGCAGGAAATTATTGGTTTCAGAACTTCATTCAACCACACGAATCCCCATCCGGAATATGAAGTGATCCAGCTCAGACACCAGTGAGAACAAGCCCTTTGTATCATGATGTTTTATGGTGTATCCTTCTCTACTGCAATGACTTTGTAAACTACAATGGTTGCGGCTCCTGTCTGTGACTCAGAAGGTTGTAAATATAAAGGAGTCTGATGGATGGGCTCTCAATGCACATTATATATTCTGCAGACACTCAAAAAGAAGCTAGGGAAAATGCCTCTTGCAGGTTCAGTCAGACTTGTGAATCCTGCACGAACCTTGGATGTCTAATATTCTGCTATTATTGCTACTTCATTTTTGGATTATTTAATGCAAATTGTTTTCAAAGAAGCACATGCTTTTTAAAGAAATGAAGGTGTCTTTAAAAACCTTTTTTTTTTAGATTTAAGCGCTTCTTTATCAAATAAAATGTTCACAGCAAAGTAGCAAACCAGCTTTGAAGGTTTGCACGCTCCATCTTGATTGTTAATCTTTGAGGGACACCAATTAAGGCACAGTCCTAACCTGGAGTTAGGTCGGCACAGTTAGGTCAGCTAACTGTGCCAACCTAGTTCAACTGGCACAAAGTTCCACCCATAAAGGCCGCCGTAAAGCACATTTGGACCACCTGCAAAAGCAGGTGAAATACAAGGAGTTGACAAAGAGCCCTTACAAAACACTGGCATGTGAGCTGTCTATTGATGGTACTCGCATCTTGCTCTAGAAAGGTCAGAGTAGTTCTTACCATGAATCTGTTGATCCCAGGCCATTCACTGTGTTCTGAAACATTCAAAGAGGGGTATGTTGAATAAGCGGCCTGGAGAAGTTGCTGAGTGTTACAACAGGCTGCCAATTCTTGGCATTCTCTGCAGCTGTCTGACATTGTAATGCAAGCACAATAAATTTTCAGATTTGTTTTTTTAAAAAAATCACTAACAAGTAATGCATGTATTGTATGCCATATTTCTTTCTGAAAACTCGTCAGTATTTGCCAGGCATAAATTAACGTTTGCATTCTGGAGGTTAGAGGTACTAGTCCATAAATCTAAAGATGCCTGGATCACTCCCAAGTTTTGATGGGGAGGCTCCACAGCCCATGCTTTGCTTGCACAAGGTCCCAGCTGAATTCCTGATTCCAGTTTAATGGATTATAGTCAGCAGGCTTGGGAAAGAACCTCTGCCTGAAAGCTTGGAGAATTGCTGCCAACCAGAATAGGTAATACTGTGCAATATCTGCATGGTAGAGCAGGAGATTCTTAGGTGCAGGCGGCCCTAGATTTAATGCCTGGTATCTCCAGTTAAAATTGGAGTAAGAGTAGAAACTAACAAGCTTGATGGACTGGCTATGGGCGCAATCTTAACCTGGAGTTAGGCCAGCAAAGTTTGGCTGGCACAAGGGACACCATCAGGTATGTTTGGACCACTCTCGGAGTCAGCGAGGCCAGCACACAGACCTGCGCCATCCTCCCTGACTCTGAGAGTGGTCCAAAGGTGCTTTATGGTGGCCCTTCTGCTTGCCAAACTTTGCTAGCCTATCTGTACCAGCCTAACTCCAGGTTAGAATTGCGTACTATGTATAGGCCAATTTCAAATTGTGTGTGGTTGTTTTTTTTTGAGGGGGGGAACGGGGGTAAATGCTATTATATAATAGAGGAAAATACCATCAATAAGGTAAGTGAAAAGGAAATCAAACCACATTCTTAGACAATTCTGAATTCTCAAACAAATTAATTGGTCCACACAAAAGCAGCTTCATATGCTAATACTCTGATTAGCAAGAATCCTGGAAAAATATATCTACATTGGATGTCTCCTGAAAGCAGCCAAACATGGAAGAGATGGATCAATCATCTGATTGTGAGCGCAATCCTATACCTGCGTTGCGCTGACACTATGCTCTTGCGCTGATTCAGCGCTGTCGCAAATGTGCCGTCAAGCTCATCTGCATTGGCTAGTTGGGCTATGGACTGGCGCAAGCAGCAGCGTCGTTGCACGTCCACCACCACACCTATCAGCAGCGCTTGCTTTGCATTGGTCATGCATCGGTGGCGCTCGGTGCCGAGGATATGCCAGAGGCGTGCTGGGGGCATAACGGGGTGGCGCAGTGACACACAACGGGCACTGTGCCATATCCTAAACCCTGTCCCCGGCCACGGCAGCCCCGGCTTGGGTTGTTGCTGTACAGAACAGCAGGCACAGATCCGAGCAGTCCCATAAGGCTGACTGGGGCTTACCTGGGTGCAAAGGGAAAACCTCCCCTTGTCCTGCGCTAAGCTGCTGCTGCCTCCTGCTGGGCTTAGGATATGGCCCTGCTATGTCGGCCTTACTTAAGATTGCACTGTCAATATTAGTAGGGTTACCAGATCCAAACTAGGACAGAGTGTCTATACCTTTAACCATTGTATAGGAGAAGTAATTTGGGCAGGTGCAGCTCATCATGGAAGGGGTTCAAAAGCTGCATCTGCCCAAATTCCCTCTTCTATACAATGGTTAAAGGTATAGGCACTCTGTCCCAGTTTGGATCCGGTAATCCTAAATATAAGACACTTAGAGCCAAATCCTATCCAATCTTCCAGCCCTAATGTAGCCATTCCAATGGGGTGTGTGCTGCATTTTGTGGTGGTGGACAAGCTATAGAGGCCTCCTCAAAATAAGGGAACATGATCTCAGGGCTGCATTGCAGCTGCATTGGCACCAAAAAGTTGGATAGGATTGGGCCCTTATATTCAATAATGCTTTCCTATAGATATCCTAGGATTACATTATGCCATAGGAGTGTTTACTAAACAGCTCTGGATTTATTAATTTGTTTTGCAGTATAAACTAGCTGTGTTCACATTTATTACTGTTCCACATCATGTGACTTCTTGGCCTTCAATTTATGGCACTGGCCCTCAAGCCTACTGTGTGTCATATGAGAAGTTTAAGCATCATTTTCTTTTGCTTTCTTATGACTTATTTTAATGAAGTGGTTTCCAGCCTTTGGGAGCCAGTGGACCACTACTCCTGCACTTGGGTCCGTTGTGAACCACTCAGTGTGCAGCTGCAGGAGGATGTGGTGATGGCAAATGATGTCATCGTGCCATTACCAATGGCTTCCAAACTGGCCCAATCAGAGCCAAGGGAGGGAAGCAGCGCCATCACTAATGACTCATGAGCTGGTCCAATTTCAGGCCAATCAGAGTGGAGAGTGGGAACACCCACTCAAAGCCAATGAAATGACAAACACACAACACTCTGCTTGCTTGTCAGATGCGGCGGCCAGCTGGCTTGCTGACACCTCCCATGTTCCCATGGACCACCTTTTGTCCGTGGACCATGAACTGGGAACCAGTGTTTTAATGAGAAGGGGAATAACAGGTCAAGGTCACAAATAAGGCATGGATGGGAGAGGGATAAGGAGAAGAAAGAAAACCAGATATAAAAAAATTAGAAGTGGGTTCTGTACAGCTGTTTGGGGTTAAAAGCAGATCCAAGATCTGAAACGGTTGATGAACTCACAGAAATGCAATCTTCCCAAAAGCCACTTTATAGACAGATGCCTTTATTTTTCTGTTTCAAAAGTATTATGACATACATTAGTATTATATTTGACTCACATGCCCAGGAAAAAGAGACTAATGCCAAACTCCTTCCAGACTAACTTTAGTTATGGTTGACATTTCAGAGTAAATAAGATATGAAAAGGAGCACAAAAGGTGCAAATTAGGATCTGTAATAGCTTCACCGACCAATATATTTTTGACCATTATTATTCTATACCCAAATCTCTGGAGGACAAGAGAATGAGTTTTGTAATTACACCAAATATATGCATTTTACAATTGCTTAATATGGCATGATACTTTAAAATGATAGCTTCTTGTGCGAACACTTTATTGCTAGGAACTACCTAATTAGAAATACTTCAAGGACAGTAAATCAAAAAGTTTATTCAATGTGCTGGAACCCCGTACATGAATAAATTATGCACAAAATTAAGTAGAGCAGAAATATTAGGAGGTCTGAAAGTGATCCATCTGAGACTGATAATTTACAGCTAAATTTTCTTTTATCGATGCTTAATGATTTTGTGTGCTTCTGAAGGGGAAAAAAGGAAAGCTGGTCTTTCAACTTTGTTTGAGGGGAGGTGTTACATGGTCAATATTTTGCATCTGTTAATTTCTGTTGAGTGCAAGGCATACATTTAAAGCAGGTACCTCATACTAGGTGCCTGCCTGGAGAGTAGAGGATCATACCAATAATGTGTCTCTGCGCCTAATCCTAACTGACTGTTCAGTGCCTATGTAGTTGCGCAAACAGGCTGTGCTCTGCGTCCTGCACTGGGGGTGTAGTCAAGGATGCCTCCTCAAGGAAACTGAACATGTGTTTCCTTATCAGCACTGGAAAATTGGATAGCTACGCGACTATGCTACGCGACTAATTATGGCAACAGATCCAATCAGGAAGCCTACATTTTCCTTTGAAACATGTCATCACCCTGCCCTTAATGCTCCATATTTGGGTGGTGACTTCTTTGTTCCTGAAATGTAGTTGTCACACTTCCAAAATGCTGATGAAGCTTTCCTACTCTGAATCCAGCTAGAACACCATAGCGTAGTATGCTCCATTCTCTATTCTCTTTTTTTCCTGCCAAATTATATTGGCTCACCATAGACCATTGCATTGTAATTTAAAGCAGTTCATCAAGCATTCTGTCTTGCGAGATATGCAACTCAAAAATGGTCAGTATCAAGGATTTCTGAGGATTGGACTAGTCAGTAGGATAGCTTGCTTTGAATAGCAAGATAACATAAATAGGTCAGGTGAATGGTCTACCTAACTAGATCTTTTCAGAAGTTTGAACCATGCTTGCTATTTTTTTTTTCAGAAATACAACAGCTTTTAGAAGAGTCTTGGTATAACACCCCCAGAGTATGAGTTTTTTTCTCTCTCACCATATCTACATAATGAAGTGATATAGGTTTTATACCAGTTTTTTTCATGGCTTTCCCTAAAGAAATATGAGATTTATGGTTGGTGACATTTGTGAACATTTTGTTAGAGCTCCGTTGCCTCCTCTCTGAATTACAGTTCCCCCATGGAAAGGAAAGCAATTTGTAGTTTGTTTTGTACGTGCAATCTCTTTCTAAACTGACCTGGCCCAGTGCAACCAGTAGCTTTCAAATGGGCATCAAATGGGAAAGTTTCCATTCCTTTCCCACTACATTTGCCTCCTGTTCATCTCTTAACTCCTTTTGGGTTATGTTGGAGCAGACATGTGTGATGTCAGGGGTGGGGCCTGGTTGAGCACAGGGACAGAGCCTGCGGCCACTCAAGTGCCCAACAATGGCCAGGCCCACCTCCCCATTGACCACTGTGCAATTACTTGCCAGATGATAATAAGATAAACCCCTGCTAACTGGGCAAGAGGCACTTTTTTTCCAGTGGTGTCCCTCTTATATTTAGCAGGGGGAGAATCCCTCTTTGCCCCAGCACAGTATCTGTTCTAGTGGCTGTTGCTTGTGGTGTTCTGCATTTTTTGTTTTTTAGATTGTGAGCCCTTTTGGGGACAGGGAGCCATTTAACGCCATCATTTTTTGCCTGTAAACCACCTCGTGTTGAAAAGCAGTATATAAATACTATTGATTGATAGATTGGTTGATAATAGGTGTGTGCATTGCCCTGGGACTCAGTCAGTGATGTCATCCGGGCGCACCAGGAACCGGAACACCCGGATGATTGACACTCAAGTGCCATGCCTCCCTAAGCCTCACAGCGCCCGAATTGCTCCATTTCAGAGCGATTCGGGACGCGAGGGAGGGAGGGCGGGCCCAGCAGCAGCTCGCCCGTCCTCCGGAGAGGTGGCGCAGCCCAGGCCCGTCCACAGAATGGCGTACCGGGCCATTCCGCCTGGATGACGCCTCTGGACTCAGTCCTATTGGCTGCTGAGGAAAAGCAGCATGCCTCCATGTGAGTTGAGACCATTGGTCCCTCTAGCTAAATACAGTCTCCTTAATACTGGCCTCATCTCAGGGAAATGACCTGTTAAAGGTTCCTTTTTAAAGACAGGAGATATTCTGCCTTCCTTCTATCACGAACTCCTGTGGATCGAACCAATCACCTGTCTGAGCACTAGCCAGACCTGCTTCACATCAGCACGTGAAGCAGCAGGTGAAGGTAGCTGCATCATGCCCTGGGCTGGCTGGCTGGCCGGCTGGCTGGCTGCCTTTTTCTTCTTGCTCTGAAAATAGTGTAATATATGTTGTCTTTCAACTTTAACAAATAGCACTGCAAGTTACATGTGACTAGATTTCATGTACCTAATAGATAGAATTTAGGAGAAGAGGTAACTACAGTTTTTGATTCATATACTAATTTACTGCAGGCAGCTCATGGTGTGAAGTTAATCTTCCAAGGTGCAGATTAATTCTAGTTTTGCGACCCACCTGGGAGAATAGGATGACTGCTATCTATATTCTTAGTTGATTTGTAAGAGTATATTCATTTTGATTTGTAACAGACAAAGCCATGGCAGCAAAGGAAAGTTCACTCTTTTGTATAAAACAATTACATTTTGAAATAATCTTTTGCGAAAACTGAGAGGCATTCAGTGGAACTCAGCTCAAGGCAATGTTCCATACAAATGGGGGGGGGAAGTAAGTGACCAAGGCTTATGAACCCCACAGAAATAATCCAAATCATAGAATTAAAGTATCCTCCACTGCTTCAGCCTTTGTTTAATGACTGCAAGGAGAGAGAGAGAAAAGCCCTTTTTACGCATATATGAGCAGCACATCACTGTTCCTGGCCTAAAATGGGACTGCAGCATCATTGAGCGTGTTACTAAATTAGTTAAAAAGTTTTAATCTTGTTCCAGAAGCTGATGAACTGATACATATATATATATATATATTTTTTTACGTGGAAGGAATTAGAAGTCAAAGCCACAGGCATGATGCAAAGTAGAAACAGGCTAACAGCCTGCAGCTTGGTGGGTCGGCTTAACATGATCAATTTTGCCGTCCAATAGATGAAAAACAGGCTTGATGTTTTCGGCGATCAAGTGTGAATGACATTTGTAAAGCACTCTGTCAAATCTTACTACTTAATCAGAGAAACACTGATGTGGCTAGTGTAATTGGCAAAGTATGCGTGGAAGTAATTCCTCCTCGAAAGGCACTGTAGGCATGTGTCCAGGACCCAATTAAACTAATGAGAATTAACTGTGTGTTAAACAAATGCATACAAGCTCTCTAGGAATATATGTCACAAATGTACTGGCGCTTCTTCCCCCTTCTTAAATTAATTTCTTTTTACCATTACAGAACCTGCCATTTCCAATCTACTGAATAGGCATCAGCCTGCCCTGCAACTGCCAACACAACTTAGTTCCAGTACTAAGAACGGAGGATATATTTTGCAAAACTTGGTACCTATGTGGTAGAACATATATTCGGAAGTGATCCATTTATTTCACTTATAGTCCAATCCTATGCAGGTCTACTCAGAGGTCCCACTGAGGTCAATGAGACCTACTCCTGGGTAAACAAGATTGCAGCCTTATGGCCCAATCCTTAGGAGGCCTGTGCTGGTGGAACATGTGTTCCACCAGTGCATGTTGTTGATAAAACACTTTGCGACAGCACAAGGCCCAGGCACACTGACAGGGAGGACTGAGCCTTCCCACTGATGGCGGTGGTTGTTGGGAGGCCCTCCGCAGCAGATACATCCAGTGTAGGGGTGGGGAGGGGATTGAATGGAGGAGGAACAGGATGAGACTGTGATAGGTGAGGGGGTGGGCATCTCAGGAGGGAGTGGGATTGGCAGTGCCAGCATGTGCCATATCCAAACCCACTTCCTGGGCCTGATCTACCTGCGCAGACCAACATGGACTTGTGCCAGCGATATCACTGGTGCAGGTCCAAGTTGACCCATTGCATCTGCTGGGGTTTTCTCTGTCCCTTCACCCCAAGGAGACCTTTTGCAGCCAAAATTCCCACCGGCTATAGTAAAGCCAGTGCCGGCACCACTGCATCACCACGCAGGATTTACACTGGATCGGGTTGTTAAAGGGCTTAGAGCAGACTTGATTTCACACAGGTGAATGTAAGATGGGCATCTTGGTCTCCAATTCTTAGCCCACATCAACCTTTCAGGCATCTCAGATCTAGACGTGAAATGTGGCTTCCACATATCTTCAGTCCATGAGGCTCCATCTTTGAGCATGTGAACTCAGGCATTGTTTGGGAGTCTGGCACTACTAACTGAGTAGGGTGCAGACCATCCTGAAGTAAATGGATCAATGTCTGGACTCTGGGTAAGGCTGCCCTTACTGTCCACATGCTTGAAAAATTTCTTCCAGCTGGAAATATGGCCTTTTTCATGCTTTAAAATGAGAAAACAGTTGTAAAGACTTAACAAACAGTGCAAGAAGAACCAAGACTGATGCCCTATTCACACAGTGAATATTCAGCGAATTAAAGGCCAAATCCCATCCAATCTACCAGCCCTGATGTAGCTGTCCCAATGGGATGTGTGCTGCATTCTATGGTGGTGGGGAAGTCATGGAGGCTCCTCAAGGTAAGGGAACATTTGTTCCCTGACCTTGTTGCTGCAATGCAGCTGCATTGGTGGTGGAAAGTTGGATAGGATTGGGCCCTAAAACATAGTAAAGGAAGTGGGTAAGATGGGGGGTAAGATTGCTAATCTAGCCCTGGTTTGCATAGATGAGTTGATGGAGACGGAGATTGTCCATCCATTTATATGTTCTAAAATTGTGCCTAGAAAAAACAATGCATCATTGTTTATTGTCCATATAATTGGACAGAGCCGGTGATTAAAAACCACATGCCGTGGTAGTTTTGCATTCCCCAAACTCTACTAATTTTCAAAGGATTTTGGCTTAGAAATTCACATAAGCTCTTTACAATAGAATCTGACCTTTAATAAACAGCTTTTTAAATCCTTCTAATCATCCTGCATGAATGCCAAAGTTGTGCAGGTTTGATGTTTCAGATTTAATGAATTTGATGGAAGAAGTAGCATAGCCAGAAGGGGTGCGAGGTAAGTTACTGCAGGTGCCAGAACGCGCCATGGAAGCAGACACTCCCACTCACCGTCAGAGCATTCTGTGCAGCAACAGCAACGTGCCGGCCCTACTCCACATTGCCGTCACTGCTTGGAACGGTTCCAGCAATGAGTTGGGCCGCTTACACAGCGTGTTGCCGTGCCCCTTCTGGCTATGCTACTGGATGGAAGAAACTAGTTTTTGTATCTGAAAAGCCTTACACCTTTCAAGATGGAGTGGTGGTGGTGGTGGTGGTGTTACCTTAAAGATTTACATACACCAGTCTAGACAGCTGGATTGTCCATCCTTTGCCCACTCTTATAGACAATAATTGACAGCCCAATCCTAACCAACTTTCCATTTGGTTATTCAGCCCCGAGGGAAGGGAACAAACTTCCCTGTAACTTGAGGAGGCCTCTGTGACTATCCCCCCATCCCCGAATGCAGTGCACATCCCATTGGCATGCCTGCATCAGTGCTGGAAAGTTGGTTAGGATTGGGCTGTCAATTATTGTGTCGTATGCATGATCCAGTTCAAAGCACCAGGATTTTCACTGTGGTTACAGGGTATCTCCTGCCCCAGAAGAGGTTGGGGGGGGGGAGAACAAAGGACAGGCTGGCAGTAGTGGTGGTGACTGGCAAACCACAATATGAGCCCAGGTCCACATTAGGGAACCTCTCATCTTGCCTCATTCTGGGTGAGGCATCTTCAATTGGAAGAGTTCCCAACTCCACCAATTTGAACTCTGCATCACTACTTCCAGATGTCTAAAGATTACTGTGGCAGCATAGTAGGATTACCAAATAGTAGGGTTACTAGTCCGTAAATCTAAAGATGCCTGGATCACTCCCAAGTTTTGATGGGGAGGCTCCATAGCCCATGCTTTGCTTGCACAAGGTCCCAGCTGAATTCCTGATTTGTTTTCCATTTGAAGCCAATTTGTTTTCTCTCGTTCCTCTCCCGTGCTTGCCCTTACACAGCTGGTGCCTGTTGAGATTTTGCTTTTGGGGAAAGGATGCCAATTCCCTCCTTCTGCAATGCCCCTGCAATCCCTCCGTTGCCAGCTTCAAGCCTGCCACAGATCTCCCCACCCCCGAAGATGACACCCTTGCAACAATAACGAGACAAGCGCCTGCTGTTGGACACGCGCATCAGTCTCCCCAGATTTGGAGACTCAGCAAGAGAGCGAGAGCTGGGCACGCCCTCTCCAGATCTGGGATGCCAGGGGGCAGCCAGGCTTGAGAACGATGCAGAGAGGCTGCTTGGGGGGCAGCCTGCCCGCCTCCACCCCCTGCACCAGGGAGAATGCGTGCTGGGGAGGCCATACCAAGGCGTCGAGCTCCCTCTCAGCCACTAGAGGGCAATGTGGGGCGTCAACCCCCCCCCCCGGTGTATGGCTTGCTACAGTAGTGTTCAGCAGGCAGTGACATATCCCTTCCTGTTTGGCTGCAATGCTTGCCTGGCAGACAGGCAGATCTGAGGGAAAAGGGGGCAGGGCATACTCCTATATGTCCATTACCCCCAGGAATTTCATTTTTACCCCATTTGGGGTAATTTACCCCTGTTCCCTGACCACTGGTTTAAAAGGTTGAAGCTGCCAAAATTACCTCTTCTGTATAATGGTTAAAGGTATAGGCACTCTGCCCCGTTTGCATCTGGTAACCCTATGTAAAACACTGTGCAAAGCAAGCTAGCTTTCCTCATGCAGCCCCTTGCATGCACGCAACACCCTCTTGCATCTGAAGGTCTTCAGAGACATCTTCATTAAAAACAAAGTTATTTGTGAAGCATTCAGATCTCTCTTTAAAAAGAAAAGTTCATTGTATATGGATCTGTCTTTTGATAACCTGACTGATTTACATCTGCATCTTCTCCAGAATTGTAGAGTTCAGCTTTATAAATATTTAACTCAAAATCATAACTGGAAATGCACTGTATTTCTTCATCTTATTAATGCTAATGGCCGTTTTTTATTGAGCAATAGGATCATAGAACAGATGAGAGAGAAAAGGGAGTTTATGGTAAAGAGAGCAATGAAATAAAATCTGGTCATCCTTCTAAGTCTTGGGGTATTTCTTGTATATTGCATGTTTAGTTTAAAATACTTTTGCTGAACACAGAATCTGTAGTCTTTTCTGGAAAGGCTGAACATATACAGTAGATGTTTTCTGTCATATGGACATTTAGGAGCCATTTATCTTGCGTATTTCCTGCATTTGTTACATTTAAGATTTGACATGCCTACTATGTACTTCCTGGGAGTGCTGAATTCCCTACTGACCAGATTTTTACAACATTAATGGCCCAATCCTATCCCTTTCCCTGCCACTGGAACAAGCATTCTGGAGGCGGGATGTGCGTTACAGCTGTTGCAAACATCCTTCCAGAAGTGCTCAGAGCCATGCGCTTCCAGAGTGCGGGAGCAGTCAAGGCCGTGCACTGCGGCGGGAAATGGAGCAGCTGCCAACGAAAGGAGATCAGCAAGGGAGGAGGAATGGGGTTGGGGGAGGGTGGAATGAGGCAGAACGGGGAGGGCGGGGCATGATGGAGGAGATGGCGCCTGGTATGGGCAACGTGTGCAGGATGCAGTCCCTTCCAATAGCAGCTGGCTCACCCCCTATCTCTACGCAGACTTGTGAAGAACTGGGGCAGGTCTGAGGAGACAGAATGCCAGTCAAAGGGCTTATGGGAAGGTAAGGGAAAATGTAAGCACCAACGGATTGCTGCATTCTCAGGAAAGCAGCAGGCTCTGGAGTCACAGTGATGGCACTTTCGACCAAGCCATCCCTTCTGGTGGGTCCTAAATAGATTGTCATTCTAAAAAGTGGGTCCCAGAGCTAAAATGTTTAAGAACCACTGCTTTACAAAGTTTAGGACAAAACGTTGGGTTACTACCTAGAAGTGTGGGTGTGGTCTTCAAACCCAGCAAATGAATTTCTCAACAGGTGATCTATAGGTAGCATTCACAGCACAGTTAGTGATCGCAGCTTTGTTAAAATCCTGTGTTTCTCTGTTTCTTTGGGCAGCTCTCGGTTTTGCCTGAACAAGGAAAAAAAAATAACTGTGGAAGGCAACAGGAGCTCTGTCTCCAGGCAATTGAATTATCACCCTCATGTTTTTCTGTCTCTGTGGGTATTATTGCTTCCCTTACACCAGTGGTTCTCAAACGTTTTAGCACCAGCACCCACTTTTTAGAATGACAATCTGTCCAGGACCCACTGGAAGTGATGTCCTGGCTGAAAGTGCCATCAATGTGACGCCAGAGCCTGCTACTTTCCTGAGAATGCAGCAATAAGTTGGATTATTTCTCAGTAATTTTTCAATAGCAAAGTGAATGAGAAAGAAAAAAAGCCTATTTACAACCTTGGCATAAGCAAAACAACCACACAGACCTCCCCCTTTCTGGCATCCCATCTTCCCATATTTTCAGTATGGCTGCCCTAAGTGCTTTGTGACCCACCTGTAATTGACCAGTGACCTACTGGTGGGTCCCAACCTTCAGTTTGGGAACAACTGTTGTAGAGCATTATCAAGGGAATGAAGAAAAACAACTAAGGTGACACCTTTAAAACCCTGAAATTCACTATAGGAGCAAGAATATCCAGCTCTACCTTATAAAAAAAGAACAAGCAAGGTAAAGGCCCAAGTCTATGGCCCTTGTTTGCTGGCGATACTTCAGTATCCCTGGATAAAAGTGTTGTGAATGTGCTTTCAGGGTGTTTGCGGCACCACTGAGGGCAACACTGCCCCGCTGAGCCCAGAACCATTGGCGCTGAACCTCAGTGCCCTGGAGCCACCGCTGCGCTGGCAACCACAGTAAGTGTAACTGCAAGCAGGCGGTGTGGCCTTTCAGGGCGAAGGGTGGGACTAGCGGCGGCCTTCACTGCCAGAACCCATGCCCCCCTTCATGCTGGGCAGTCCAACATGGCATTGCTCTGCTCATCACCAGCAACATAGCTAGGAGCAAGAATACGTCCCCTTCTCCCAAATGTCCCATTCTGGCGAGCAGACCCTGGTGGCTGCTTTGGCTCCTGCAGGAAGCAAGAGTTGCCATTTTGGCGCCGCTGCTCCTACAGGAGCCTGTGAGATCAGGATCGGGCTCTGTGGCAAATACCCCTTCCAAAAGAACCCTAAGCTCAGCCAGCTGCAACCTGCCTATAGAAGGGCCACTCCCATTTCAGTGTTGCAGAAGAACAGGAGTATTTATCACCAGGCTTTCTTAATCAGCTAGCTCACCTGAGCTTGATATTCTTGTTCCTAGAGAGTTATAGGGTTTTTTAGGTGTCAGCTTAGTTGATTATTCCCTTGATATTGCTCTACAAAGTTTAGGGCAAAAAGTTGGGTTACTATGGTGGATATCAAACCCAGAAAATGAATTTCTTAACAGGAGACAACTCCAGCCACAGAAGCCTTCATTCTTACACTACTTCAGTGTTATTGAAACTGTGGGTCGGGACCCACTTGATGGGTTGTGAGCTGATGTCAGGTGGGTCGCAGAAAGCTGGGAGCAGCCATCTTGGAAACTGCAGACCTTACTCTTGTTATATTTCTTTTGTGAGTGTTAACAGTTTGAATTTTCAAATGAGGTTTTTTTTAAAATTGTTTTTAGTTTAGGCTTTTACATAATTTTTTGTCCTAATCTTGCTTTCTGTCAGGGATGTTTCATGGTTGTACAATTGCTGCAGTCCAGGAATGCCAATTTGCATTTCAGGACTGTCATTTTATTATGTTATAATGACAGCACTTCCTGCTTGACAATGTCACTTCCTGCCACAACATCACTTCCAGGTTAATGACATCACTTCCGGTGGGTGCCAACACAAGTGCCATTCTAAAAAGTGGGTCCCGGTCTCAAAAGTTTGAATGCCACTGCACTACTTATAACTGCATTTTGTGTCAATTTATTTGATGTATTTCATTCAGCGCACTTTGTATCTGGCTCTTTCTAAAAATTATGTTTATTTTGATCTAAAAGGTTTAAATAAAGGTTGGCTTTCAGGTTTAAAACCTCACAGAGCACCTCACGGCAATAATTAAAATACATAGGGCAACCTTTAAAAGAAACACAGACACCGTAAAAACAATATGATCTCAGAGCAATTAGCAGAGGTTAACCACAGCAGAGGAGATTCAAAGCCTTGGTAGAGTGGGGTGTCATTAGCAGCAGGGCCTTCTATTCCCCGAAGGAGAGTTGGTTTTGAGCAAGTGGAAGGGATCCTTGAGCAAACCAAACTCTCCTTCCATTCATGGAAGGTGCACCCAGTGACAGCACACTGCAGTGCCAAAGATCTGGATGTCTCCTATCAAGAACAATGCAAGAAAAACATTGTTTTTCTGCAAGGAAACCAGTGTTTGCAAGAAAAACAGTGTTTGTCTTGTCAACACAAGATAAAATAAGCTGGTATCAGTCAAGGCAGGGCCAGCCTTATGCCAATGTGACCAATGTCGTCACATTGGGCCCCGCATTTTGGGGGGCCTCACACCAGCACAGCAAGCATATCACCTGCTGCAGCAGCTGGGATCCTTTGATAAGCAGCTGGGATCTCTATGGGCTGTAAGTCAGTGGGGCAGGCATAGCAGTTTTGCCTTGGGTCCTCCCACCTGACCCTGCCTCCAAACAGCCCAAAATGGAACTCCTGGAAGCTGTTGGTTATGAGGAGGTACATGCTTTGTGCGTGGCACCACAAGAGCTCTTCTGGTGAGGGGGGGCCCCCGCGGGGAAGGTAGGGGGCCCCACGAGAGTGCCCTGCATTGGGCCCCGCTGCTCCTAAAGCCGGCCCTGACACAAGGTTGAAATCACACAAGGTTAAAATTGCAAGCCTAAAAGCAGGTAACCTAAATGGCTAGGGCAAACGAAAACATTTTCAGCTAGTGTTCAAAAGACGTTAAACCAATCTCCTTGGGAAGAGTATTCCATACATGGGGCACCACTACTTAAAAGGCCCTTTTCCTTTGAGACAATGGAGTACTTTCTGGTTGACGCCTGACCATGTTTAAGTACCTGGCGTATGTATTTCCCAGTAAAAAACCCTACATCTTGCTTGGACAAATGGGACCGTCGTCCCACACCAGCCCTCCTATTTGTTCTTAGAACTAAGAGAATGTCCACTCGTCAAGCACCTCCTCTTCTGTTTTTTTTAGCTCAAACAACCTTTTTCTCCTTTCAATTTTACATTCATTACACATTTTGAAATTGTGGCAGTTAATCTTATCCATATTTTTTTTCTTACAATGATTTATAGCATGCTGCTTACAGAATAACTGATGATTGCCGACTCAGAGATTAATTTTACTTCTTTGGAAAACACACACACACACACACACACACACACACACACACACACACACACA
>JAJKFI010000012.1:14077012-14097012 GCA_029204185.1 Lerista edwardsae
TCTCTCTCTCTCTCTCTCTCTCTCTCTCTCTCTCTCTCTCTCTCTCTGGTCTAGAGGGGCAGAATAGATTGTCATTTTAAAGTGTGGGTCCTGCTGCTAAAAAGTTTGAGAAGCTCTACTTTAACACTTGAAAACAAAACAAAAGCCTTCAAGTTATTCCCATGTCCTAAACGAAACACTTCAATATTGGTAACACAGCGGACCATGACAACTGTGTTGCTTATTATGCTGTGGTGGCACTCATCAGTTTGTCTCAGAGTGACCATGGGTGGTTAAGTTTCTAACACTGTGCGGATGAATTGCTTGCAGGCTACATGAACATAAGGTAGAACGTGCTATATATTCAATGGACCCCCTATATGCAGAAGTATATGAGATTGTAGGCTAAAAGAACATGTGCTAGTTACTGTTTTCTGTGAGTGGCTCTGATTTCCACCCTTTAGAAAGGACAGTAACACAATTTGATTGTTTTTTTTTTTCCTAAGCCTGGGCCCAGCCATCAGGCTTGGAGGTGTCTTCCAAGGCAGCCTAAAGCATTACAGGGCGCAATCCTAACCAACTTTCCAGCACTGACATAGCCATGCCAATGGGGCATGTGCTGCATCCTGCAGTGGAGCAGTAGTCACTGATGCCTCCTCAAGGTAAGGCAAGGTTTGTTCCCTTACCCCAGAACTGCATTGTCCTTACCCTGGTACTGGAAATTTGGTTAGGATTGCACCCTCAGGCAGTTTAGAAAACAACAAACCAAAAGAAAAATAGTTATCTCCACTCAAGTTGAATAAAATGTATTTCACATCAGCTTCAATCATTCTCATTCACCACCTGTGACTCTTGTCTATAATATTTCAAGCCAATTCATGGGGAACGGATCCTACATGCTGTTCACCTAGTAGTCAGGGGAGCCAAGTTTCAGCAACAAACAACTGTTTGCCACACAAATGGGAAAAGCCGCAGAGAGCAAAGGAGATGCAGACCGAGTTCAGCGGTGATTTCTACTCTAAGAAGAAAAGA
The DNA here is from genome assembly GCA_029204185.1 of Lerista edwardsae. Classification (NCBI taxonomy): domain Eukaryota; kingdom Metazoa; phylum Chordata; class Lepidosauria; order Squamata; family Scincidae; genus Lerista; species Lerista edwardsae. The sequence continues at coordinate 14,078,024 of JAJKFI010000012.1, forward strand.
GACACAAAAAAGCCCCAAACTGTAGAGCTAAGCACAATGAATTTGCCATGCTAGCGCCACCAGTGGACTTCAATTTACAGGGGTCAGAGTGTTGTGACTTTATGCGGCTTGGAGTGAGAGATTATGGGATGCACATGTTTAGAATGCGGGAGTTATTTCAATGTGTTTAAAGCAAATTGAAGCTATCAAGACGCTTGAAGCTGATCACCTGAATGGGGCCAGATCAATACAAGCCAACCCAAGGCCTTTGCTCCATCCCCCTCTGGGCCACCTATTTTCTACCCCACTGCCAATCAGCAGTTATTACAATGTAAGCTGGTTGAGCAGGATCACGGCAACAATGGACGTTGCATAGGGTCTCAAATTCCCCAATGATTTGTGTGTCATGTCCTCTAGCAGTGGCTTTCAAACCGTTTACCTAAGAAACTTTGAGTTTCTCCTCTCCTCAGCAGGCGTTCATTGATGTGAAGCTCAAGCAGCCCTGAAAGGCAACTTGTCCAATATTACTGCTCTTCTCCAGCAGGGCTGGCCGATCCATGACACATTCACGTATCGTGGCAGATTTACAGAGTGGTGAACTCCACGGCCAAGTGGATGCTGTTTGGCATCTTTGCTGTTCCCAGCACTGCCATGCGAGTGGAGCCAGGAACTGCCCCATCCCCACGGCAACCAGGGCTTCCTGGGCACTTCAACTGGGAGCTCTGCACAAGTCCGAAGGCAACAAAGTGGAGGGGGCAGCTGGAGAGCAGCAGATGCTGGCTGGCTGCTGGGGGCGGGGGCTTGCTGGGGGGCCTCATCCCTTTTCGACCCAGAGATTGCAGGAAGCAGTTGAAGTCCCAACCAAAACAAGCAGCCTCCGATCCTCTTCTGAGTGTGCTTTGATTTTCAAAACAAGTTGGGGGAACATTGCTCTCTTTCTCTCCACTGGATGCAGCGGCGTCATGTAGCCGGAACACTGGGTGGGAGGAACGGGTGAGCGGCAGCCCGCCCGTTGCGTACCTCTCCATTTCACTATCTTCCCCGCCCCCGCAGGGGTGGGGAAGACGGCGAAACAGAGCGGTACGCAACGGGCGGGCTGCCGCTCACCCGTTCCTCCCGCCCAGCATTCCGGCTGCATGACGCCGCTGACTGGATGCCTTTAAAAGGGGATTGGACAGATTTCTGAAAGAAAACTCCATCACAGGTTACAAACTATGACAGGCATGTCTAGCCTGAGATTAGCTGGTCGCTCATCATGAGGGCCAGGTAGGAGGTTTTTTCTTTTTTCTTTTTCTTTTTTTTTTTTAGACAATCTTTATTAATTTATATTCAAAAATAAACTTTACAATCCAAAACAAAGACATTTATACAAAAAAGGAGGAGAAAGAAAAAGACTATTCCATTCTCAATACCGTGTAGTCCAGTATAGCAAATCTGTTGATTCCTTATCCATTGTCTTCTCACCGTTCAAAAATGGGTACCAAACATCTAAAAAACTGTCCTTTTTAACCTCTCCCCTCATAATTCTTACTCGCATTGTTAGCTTTTCCATAACAGCTACTTCCCAAACTCTTTTCATATATTTTTGAAAGGACAGTCCTTTCAATTCTTTCCAGTTATTAGCAATTTCAATTCTTGCGACTCCAATAAGAATCTCTATCAACTTTTTGTTTTTTAAATTTTCATTCTCACTGGTAAACAATGAGAATAGTAGAAGGGTACAGTTATCCTTTATATTTTGTTGTGTAATATTTTCTAACCATTTTATCACTTCTTTCCAAAAAATTACTACTTTTGGACAATATAACCACATATGTTCCATATTTCCTTCTAATCCACAGTTCCTCCAGCACCTGTCTGGAATCTTTTTATTTATTTGATGGAGTTTCCTAGGAGTCAAATACCATCTATGAGTAGTCTTTAGTACCGTTTCTTTTAATTTTACAGAAATAGACTTATATGCTTGATTCTTCCATATCCCATTCCATACATCATCTGATATCTTAATCTTCAGATTTTTTTCCCACAGCATCTTTATCCCACTATATTTAGGGTATACATGTTTTATTATTTCTTTATACAACATTGAGATTAAACCTTTTTTAATACCTTGTTTCTCTCCTATACAATATTCCTCTAACATTGTTAATGTTCTAATAGGCCCAAATTTTTTATATTGCTGCTTAACAAAATTCATCACTTGAGTCAATTGCAACCAATTGCTACTTGTTATATTTATTCTCTTTTTTAATTGTTCACATAAAATTGGTTTTCCACTTATAAATAGATCCTTCATTCTGTATATACCATATTTTCTCCATTCTTTAAATTGCGCATATCTTTCTTGGGTTTTAAAATTAGGGTGTTCCAAAATTGGGCATAAAGGAGAGATAGGTGGGGCAAAAACCTGTAAATATTTTCTCCAGATATTCATTGTTTCCTTCAAAAAAGGATTTTGAATTTGATCTCTTTTGGCTGGCAATTTCGTACTATATAAATGTATATTTATAATATTTTCTGGGTAGGAGGTTTTTTCTGTCAACTGAATTGGCCATGGATGGCAGGTTTTTCTGCCTACCCCAGACTGGCAGGGAAGGATGGATGTTCAGTAGGTTTCATGATTTACACTTATGTTTAATAAACCCAAACCTCAGTCTGGTGTCTTCCTTCCTTGCAAGGGTAATAGGCTACCTCAGAATGCCTGATGAGGGGAGTGGCACCAAGATACAAGTATCTGGTTGTCTTGTGTGCTCCCTCAGGCATCTGGTTGGCCACTGTGAGATACAGGAGGCTGGACTAGATAGGCCCTTGGCCTGATCCACAAGGCTTTTCTTATGTTCTTATATAATATTATGCCTTGTCTCATCTCCCTCCCTTATCCTCTTCTCAGAGGATCCCCTCCACATTGTCTTTTCTGTCCTCATTTTTCTCCAGCATTGGCCATTCACCCCCAATTTTTCAGTTTTGCCCCCTCCCCACCTAAAATCACTTCAGTTTTGCTTTATTTTCCTTGATGTCTACACTTCAAAGAGCCTGTGAGCTTCAAGTCTGGCTGGAGACTAGACCGACAGCACAAGTGTATGCATACCTACTGAGAAGTACATCTCACTGAATTAAGTGAGACTTACTCCCAGGCAAGACAATGCCAGCGCTGGTGGGATGCTCATTCTTGCAGCGGGAGAGCCCCATAGGATGGGACTGTAAGTGATGTAGCAGTTTCAGAACAATTAGTAAAAGCCAGCATTTTAACTATTTGTGAAATTCAGTCATTCAGAATAGTATATTAGACCAGATCACATGCAGAGATCCCATATTTAATTCAGAAACGAGGCTGTGGGGGACTATGTTGTTCAGTCGCTAAGTCACGTCCGACTCTTCGCGACCCCATGGACCACAGCACGTCAGGCCTCCCTGTCCTCCACTAGCTTCCGGAGTTCACCCAACTTCATGTTCATCGCTTCGGTGACACTATCTAACCATCTCATCCTCTGCCGCCCCCTTCTCCTTTTGCCTTCAATCTTTCCCAGCATGAGGGTCTTTTCTAAAGAGTCCTCTCTTCTCAGGAGATGGCCAAAGTATTGGAGCTTCAGCTTCAGGATTTGTCCTTCCAGGGAGCAATCAGGCTTGACTTCCTGTAGGATTGACCGATTGGATCTCCTTGCAGTCCAGGGGACTCTCAAGAGTCTTCTCCAACACCATAATTCAAAAGCATCTATTCTTCGGCGCTCTGCCTTTCATATGGTCCAGCTCTCACAGTCATACATTGCTACTGGGAAAACCATAACTTTGACTATGTAAACCTTTGTTGGCAGGGTGATGTCTCAGCTTTTGATTAAGTTGTCTAGGTTCACCATAGCTTTCCTCCCAAGAAGCAAACATCTTTTAATTTCATGGCTGCAATCACCATGGGACTGCATCAGTTGCTAACTGCTCAATCCTATCTGCCACCTTTGGCAGAAATGCAGCTGTGCTGATGGAGCACACACTGCATTCAGTGGGTGAGGGGCAATAGGACAGTAGGTAAAAGTATTTTTTACTCCCCCACCAGTAATCTGCCTGTCCATCTATGGGTCTCCTCAAACCTATGTATACCAAGAAAAGGGGCAGGGTGGTCTGGGAAAGTGGGGATAGGCTGTAGTGCACACTAGTGGATGCATGATCCATCCCCTCCCTGCACATCCTCCCCCAATCTATCCTTTGCCTTCCCCTCCTACAACAAACCTCTGTTGCCAACTTACTGGCCTCTGGAGCGCCTGCTCCATCGCTGTGTCACTACCTGCTTGCGGCAGCAACCCAGAAGCACACAATGGTGGCTGAGCTTTCATGCTGCTGTTTAAGACCTTGTGCTGCAGGAATGCTAGTTTGGGCAGTGCAAAACCCTAATAAGATTGGGGCCCAAATTATAGCTAAATATTGTCATCTTCTAAGTACAGTACATGGATGAAGAGGTTATGTTTTTCACATGTGTTTTGGTTTGGCTTTTTTATGTTGCACATTGTCTTGCACAGCCTTGGCACAAAAGGTAGGCTACGGATGCTTTAATAAATAGTTAGGCAGCCTTTTCAACCTCAACATCAAACAAGATAAACATAATCAAAAAAGATCTTCTTCCCTGAGTGCCTCCAGTGCAAAAGCAGGCAGCCACACTGCCAGGAGTACTATAGTGATGTCAGGGCGCCTTTTTCAGGCGAAAGGAAAGACAAATTTAGCTTTTCTGTGATGCACTCTACAATTTCCCCACCCCCAAATAACACAAGGACAAATATTTATTGTAAAGTCTACATTAGAGAAGAGATCATGGTTTGAAACAGGAATTCAAACCTGAGTTCAAAAGGAAAGGCTCTCTCTCTCTCTCTCTCTCTCTCTCTCTCTCTCTGTGTGTGTGTGTGTGTGTGTGTGTTGCTTCACTTGGTTAAAATGTACATTGAAAATCACCCAAATTTTGCCAATATAGTTCATCTTCCCTTGGCTAATTCCTCACTCAAACATGTACTCAAATAATTTCAAGCAGTCATTTGAATGAAGTGAGAACAGCGAGCCTTTCTAATAGGTTGCTTATGCAACTCCAAACAATTTAGAGAGATTAGGGAGTTGTCACAAAGATACCGAAAGCCTAAGGAGGGCTTCTCTACCAACAACTAATTGGTTGTGTTCTTTGATAGCCTTTTATTAAGTAGATACAGCTGAATGAAGACAAACCAGAAAGGGAGATAATTTTTGTTTATCATTCATTTTTACTCTATTTAGTAGACAGGTTTTTTTTTTGGAATTTTCTGAAATCTTTATTAATATTCCCATTATCTCATGCAAATTGATGTGCTGCATTGAGTTTCTTTTTGTTGGTTGTTTGGTTTCCGCTGTCTTCCTCTTTGGTGGTCCGTGAATTCAATCCAACATGAGTGAAGAAAATGTATTTAATGTTATGCCTAGGGTGAAGGGATGTAATATTCCCATACATGATTACAGAGCATCTCATTTTATTCACAGAGTGCATGCCATTGCCCTTTAAGAAAGAATGAGAATGAGGTATCATTATCATTGTGACTTTCCTGGTGATTAGCCATTTTCCAGAGGGGCTTCCGGGTATGCACTAGGCATTTAAAAAACATCAACACACCTTGCTTTTGAATCAAAGTCCCATTATACAGTGCCGTTCCTATGGGGGATGCCAAGTTTTGCAGGAGCCTGAACTCGTGTAAAGTGGCCCTGCCCCTCTCTTCCAATGCCATTTGCAGCTCAGAGATCAAAGCCAACTCTCTAAGCCTCGAATGGCTCTGGAGGTGAAGGGAACGCTTTTCACAGGAGCTCAGGCTCCTGCAAAACTTAGCATTTCACACTCCCCCTGTAGGAATGCCACTGTATGTGTGGGACCATTTTCTGTGACCACTGGTTTCACTTCCCTCTGAATCCAAGTCCCTCACACACAGCATTGGAAAATACATTCAGGGCATTGCTCCCTGCTAACATCCTGATCCTAATCCTATTGAACTGAATGGGGCTTAGTTCTGAGTTGCTGAGCATTGGATTGTGCTTTGATAGAGGTCTATAGTCCAAACAGGAGTCTATACCTATTTCCAAACTCATTTTACATATTTGGGCATTAGAGATTACACTTCAGTGTGATCTCCGTGGACATTGGCTAATGGGCAATCATCTGTGTTCTTGACATATTGCCTTGTTAGTACCTCATTAACACCTGCTGGTAGAAGAGTATTCCTTGGGGGATTTTTTTCTGCTGTGCACTCACCTGATGGAAAGTTAATTGTGTCACTATGCAGTGGTCCCATTAAAGCCGCTGAGCATCTGTGATTAATAAGGCGATAAAGGAATGAGGAAGTGAACCCAGAACTCAAAAAGCCTCCCTCTGGCACCGGGTCATATTTGGGAAGGCCAGACCTGTACTTGAAAGCTCTTCTGGGGCAGAGGCTGTGTATGCCCCCTCTCGAGGGCAACCTTCCGAGGTTGCCTAAAAATGGAGCATGCATGAACAATGCATTGGATTGGAGGTTTCACAGCCATGACCCCTGTGAGTGTCCTTACCTTGTCACTATTCTGCTTGGCACCTCAAGTACTGGTGGGAACTATGCTCCTCCCACCCTAACTACTTGCCTGAAGCTCAGTTCCATATGCATAGTTCTTCCCACCTTCCCTTTGTTCTCCCCACCCATCTAAAAACAGATCCATTAAGTAACAGTGAAGAAAAATATGATCAGGTTTAGATGAAATGTCCAAGCCAGCACTTCCCACATGCAATTAGGGCTGCAAGTACACACATCCTGCTTCCCTTCTCACACCCCATTCTCACACTCCACAGTGTGTGTGTGTGTGTGTGTGTGTGTGTGTGTGTGTGTGTGTGAGGGGTGAAGGTTGTCCGAGTTGCTCCTTCACATACTGTTTAAACATTACTTAGGGCCAGCGGTGATATGCTGCCGGAACGCTGGGCGGGACATCCAGGTGATCAACAGCCCGCCCGTCGCATTCCGGAGTGGTACGCCGTTTGTGTAACCAATTACGCCACTTGCGTACGTTACGCAAACGGCATAACGCTGCGGAACACGACAGGTGGGCTGTCGATCACCTGGATGTCCCGCCCAGCATTCTGGCAGCATATCACCGCTGCTTAGGGCTTAATCCTAATCAACTTTTCAGCACTGACACACTGTGCCAATGAGGCACCTGCTGCATTCTGAGCTGGTGGGGCCATCACAAGGCCTCCTCAAGGGAAGGGAGTATTTGCTTGCTTACCTCTGGTAAGCTATTGTGAAGCGGAGGCCGTGTAGCCCTGCTGTACCACCACAGTTTAGGACTGGGCTGCCTGTGGCATTTCTACATCACCTTTTATTATAATAATAAAACTTTATTGCAGTCACAAAGCCGCCCAAAAATAAAAAAAAGTACAATAGCAATGTATGGAATATAGGAGAGACAGGAAAACGTATATAGAAAAAGTATTGGACAATCAAGCCCAAGCCAGATCAAGGCTGACCCCACCACCCACAAGTCAATCCCAGCTCCAATCCCATGACACATCTCCACTGGCAAATTTCCTATTATATTGTCAACAATTTGTCTCTAATTATGATACTGATACATACCTGCCTATGTTTGAACCTCCTTCACATTTTATACTTGCCCATAGTGAGCTAAAAAATTGCATGTGCCCAGATTCACAAACGACCTAGGGGAACGCTGGGCGGGACATACGCAGAACTCCCGCATGATTGGCTGCCCGTCCGTTCTGCCCCGCCACCTTCCCCGCCACCGCGCGGGCTGCCCAGGCCTCGGAGGGGGCGCCTGCTCGCCTGGGGGGCCCCCCGGGTGCCCGGGTATGCAGCGGTGGGGCGTGCCAACTGGGGGCAGCGGGCCCAGCCCGCGCGGCCGGCGGGGACGGCAGCGGGGCAGAACAGACAGGCTGCCAATCACGAGCTGCCAATTACGCATATGTCCTGCCCAGCGTTCCCCCAGGTCATTTGTGAATCCCATTGCTGCATGTGCCTCTTATAAAGGGCATACATTTAATAAAATTAAAGTATAAAAAAGGAGGGTATACATATAAAACTTGGCATACATGCCCTCAAAAAAATGGTATGACTTGAAAAGTAAACCTTTTTTTTTTAGTATTTCAAAGGGAAATACACTGTATTCCAGTGATTCTCAAACTTGGTGTTTCGTGACCTGATTTCTGGTGGTCTGAAAACACAGGTGATAATCAGACAACTAATTGCCTCAAGCCCTGAGGCTACTCAAAAATCAGATACCTGCTAACTGCCCTGCAAAGAGCTGAGGTTTGCAAGATAGCTGCTAATTGCCCTGGAAACAGCTGAGCTCCTGCAGTTTGCATGCTTGTGTAAATATAGGCAGATACATGTTTGAGCATCTTTTTTCTGGTGTGTTTTTTCTCCAAGTACATCAATGACAAGCAGTAGAGTCAGGTTGGCAGCTGGGTTGGGAGCCCAATCCTATGCCTGTCTACTCAGAAGTAAATCCTATTGTAGTTAATGGGGCTTACTCCCAGGTAAGTGTGGATAGGATTGCAGCCTGGGTCACGTAACCAAGCCCCTCAAGCCTTGAGACTATTATGGCTGCCTCATTGTGAGCAATGGATCAAGGTTGTGTTGTTTGGCAAATAAATAAAATATTACTTGTTAAAAATAAATAAAATTTCTCTAGATCTTTTAGATCTTTCTAGATCTTTTTTTAAAGTCTTGTAAGGCTAGGTTGGTCCCAATAGTCATTTTAAAAAGTGGGTCCTGGTGCTGAAAAGTTTGAGAACTGCTGTTGTGTGCATGCCTTTCAATTCAATAAGCTATACTTATTGTACTTTTAGGTATCTTGGCCCCAGTATGACTAGGTAACATTTGAGTCTGCCCATAGAATATGAGATCAGTTGAACATATATTAGTAATCCTGGATATGTAATACACAATAACACCAAACATTAGAATAGTCACAATGCTACTCCTGTAAAATTTATTCCTCTGGATTTTAGTCTACAATCAAATTGTAAAGCGATTATGAAAATTTGAAGCAAACTAGATAGATGGCAGTAAATGACTAGAATGTAAGAATGCCATGTGGCAAGTTTTTTTTTTATCTTTCCTTTCAAACTTCAGTTTTTTAAAAAAAAAACATGTGGTGGTTTAGAAGAAAAAAAGTTGCATGCTCAGTGAAATTAGCAACTTGTTCTCTCGACATATGGTTACAGGTAATTAAGTGTTTGGAGAATACCATCTTGCAGCACACCTAAAATGACATTCTCAAAATACTGGTGAAGTACAACATAACGAAGTGCATTTCCATTCTGCAGTACCTTACAGCGAAGTATGGATTGAACAGGCAGAGGACACAATCTGAGCCCAATTAGTGAGTGATAACAAGATGGATTTCTTTTTTTTAATTCTGAGGTTGCAGCCATGAGAGGTGGGGGCCAGTCCCACTGGTGATTCAACACAAGCTTGCCAGTAGCCAGTACAAATCTGCTGCTGTACAATAGCCTCTAACCCATAGTACATCTACTTTTCCCAAGTGACTTTTGAACCAAAGACCTACTTTGTCACATAAACACCACGGATATATTAAAGAGTATCACCTTGTACTGCATCTTATATAAGGTATTGTTAGTATTATTACTACTTGGACATTGTTATATCTGGTACTTGAACACCTCATTAGAATCCTGATTTTTTTTTTTTCAGGATAGGATCCAATTATCTCATAAAGAGATGCCACAGTTGGTAGGAGTGAATAGGGGTGGGTTTTTTGGTGATATTTTTTCCCCAAAACATTTTGATTAAAATAGCAAATTGCCGTGTTATGTGTTTTTATCCAAGTTTTTATTGCAAATTATACAAGCAGCACAATAAATAAGGGTGAATGGCCCTACAAAGGCAAGCAATTACTGGCCCACACATCCCAGCCCCAAATAACCTGCTCAAAAATTCCCAAGCTGCACTCTGATCGCTGCTTGGAGTGTCAAGAAACTGCTACTTACTACTTCCACATTCCATTAAAGTCACCTAAGCATGCACTGTGAACTACTGTATAATGGCTTGTGTTCATTGTTTAATGAACAATGTTTCTGTTCCTCCTGTTTCTGCCACTCCTTCTCCTGATCTCTTACTGAAAACTAATTGTGGATTCCTCAAAACTATGTCAAAGATAAACAAAAGTAGTGTTATTTTTGTGAAATTGATCTATATTTCTGTCAAACTCTGTCAAAAATGAGCAAAAGTGGTGTTTTTTCACATTTTGACCTAAATTTCATTTTATGTAGTGTTTTTAGTAGAAATTCTCATTATTTAGAATTCTGTGTTGTTCACAAAAAAAAAAAAAATCCCTAGGAGTGAAACAGGCTGTCTGTCTGTGATGCTACCCAGTTCCCTTTAAGATGAGTTTGGATTTGGTCAAGGAACTGAGTGAGTACGAACACCTTTCCCAACAATATAATGAATCTACTCTAAGCTTTCTGTCATGGTCTTCTTGTAGACCACATCCCAGTTGTACTTCAACAGCTGCTAATCATAGTGAATGGCGGAATGGGTATCTTATTTGTCAAAATAATAAGGCCATGAAAGCAGTTGGTTTTCACCATTAGTTTTTCAAGACACAATGACCCTTTCCTATCAAGCCATCTTCCAGAGTGACATAAAAGGGATTTACCTTTCCATTAATTGCATCCCCTTTGACCTGATAAAGGCACAAACATGCTTTCCCCCCCTACAATTTGGAATACCTTCCTTTCAAACATCGCCTGAACTTTCCAAGCGTACCCAAATATAATCAGACGTAAAAATAGCCAAGATGCAAGCCCCTGTCGTGGTTTGGAATGAAAATGAAAACAATTATTTTCATTCTCGGTTGCTCTTTCCCTATTAAAACCTCCATAGTAACAGCTGGCTTCAGGGTGCTGAATGTGTTCAGCTAGGAGTTTCAAAGAAGAATGCTAATGGAAAGCGTAAGCTACAAGTCCCTCCCTTGTACCCATCTGGAGCTGTGTAAACTGTGCCATTCTGTGTCGTTTGTATTTGTCCTGCACAGGTCAAGGGCAGCCGGTGTATTCCCAGTATATAGCTTTGTACGTTGTCTGCTGTCCAATATTGTGAAGTGCTACAAACCCAACCCACCCACCTCGCTTAGTACAGCCAGTCTCCTTGATCCACACTATTGTTCTCCTTCATCCTGTTTCATCCTCCTTTCTTTCCTACAAGATGCTAAGAGTTACAAATTTGGAACTTTGGAATGGGGACATTTGAGGCACCTGACTCTGCATACAAGGAGGCATAACTGCTGGCCTGATCCCAGGTATATTACACACACACACCATACGACAGTGGCATCCAAACTTTTTAGCCCGGGACCCACTTTTTAGAATGGCACTCATGTCAGGACCCACTGGAAGTGATGTCATTAACCTGGAAGTGATGTTGTGACAGATAGTGACATCATCAAGCACGAAGTGCTGTCATTGTAACATAATAAAAAGACACTCCTGAATTGCAAATTGGCATTCTTGGACTGCAGCAATTGTACAACTATGAAACATCTCTGACAATAAGCAAGATTAGGACAAAATATGATGTAAAAGCAGTGAACGAAAAACTAAATTTTAAAAAACCCTCACTTGAAAATTCAAACTCACAAATGGAGTGAACACTCACAAAAGGAATATAGCAAGAGTAAGGTCTGCAGTTTCCAAAATGGCTGCTCCCAGCTTTCTGTGACCCATCTGACATCAGATTGCGACCCACCAAGTGGGTCCCAACCCACAGTTTGAATAACACTGCCAATGAGATGCCTGGGAGTTGTGCTACAGCTTCCAGCCCAGCAAACATCAGGTCATGCATAGATCCAGTAGGGTTGAGGAATTCAATAGTTACCTTCTGACTACTGTATGAATTAGCTTCAGAACTTGTCACTCAGATGTGTACCAAACTAGTTTATCTTCTGCTTGACCACCTGGATACCAACTGCTGGTCTAACAGCCTGGATATTTCCTTGCTCTAGCTCTCACCTTCTGTATCATGGGGTGCCCTTCCTTCTTTTACCAACATCAATTTTCTGCATTTCTCTTCTGCCTGACCCTTTTCTGCTTGCATACATACAGTATTCTTGTATCCTACCTATGTCATTGCTTACATTTATGCCCTCTTTCCATTCTCTGATTTCTCCTTGAAAATGTTTCAGTGCTACATTTCCGCAATCTCTGGCACCGTCACTTTTCCCATCCTGAAACCGTATTGCCTTTCTCAAGTTGATTCTGCTCGTTCCGGAGATCCTTTTCAAAATCTATCACACATCCTCACATCACTTCTTTTCATGCCTGGAATGCCATTCTGTCTGAACCTGTGATGTACCTAGAAGTTTTGCAAGCAGCCGCTCCCTCTCCTCTTTGGAGCCACTTGGACCCAACATACCCTCTGGTTTGCTCTAGCCGCAGGGAGTGGCTCTGAAGAGGAGGGGGAGTGGCTGCTTACAAAACAGGCAGCCCAATCCTGAACTGCCTGCCGCCCAAGTGAGCAGCAGTAGCCAGTCTGCAGTAGGGATCTATGCACTATGGACACTGGTGGGCTGTGAATGGTCCGCAGGTGTGCCGCAGGACATTTGGAAGAGGTCACTTGTTAGTAGGTCCATTGGGGGATGTGAGCCCCTTGCCGGCAGTGTGGTGTGCCTTGTCAATAGTCCAAAAACTGATGGTGTTTCCATAAAATGTTACCCCTTCATCAGTGTGAGATGAAAAAGGTTGAAAACTGCCTCACTTGCTCCATACCTGACTAGAGTCAGGTATGGAGCAAGCACCTGACCATTGTGTCCTTCTAGATCCCCATTGCAGGGGAAGACCTCAGTGAAGTGGGGAAGAAAAATGATGCATTTTTTCCCCTTCTCTGAAACCCCCCCCCCACCCTGCTGCCAGGCCTGATTAGCACTACAAGACCAGCTGGAACACTGAACTGAGCACTCCTCTTAGACACTGAAGACACACCACAACATTTTGTTGCAGGTAACGTTTATCCATTCCAATTTGCTACAGCTTTAACTGCTTTGCCCAGAAAATTCAGACGCCAGGGTTTGATCCCAACTGAGTACAGCGTTGATATGTTACATTTACTTTGGTCGTTAGTGAAGATGAGCTGATTTACTAAGCTTTCTGTCATTTACAAAAGCATCTCTTTCAAAAGCTTTGGCAGCTGTGACGTCTTAATCCAATATTTAACCCTGATTTAGCAAGAAATCTGACCTATTTCACATCCACATCTGAGTCACTCTTTTATCAAAAAGGGGACTGAGCATTATATAGATGACTGACACAATTTTACAGCAAAGAAGAGCAGCATGAGCTCTTGGGCAGCCCCAGCTCATCTACACTTGGAATGGCAGTGGGTGGGCTGTCCCATCCCCCAAATTCTGCTGCCTCGAGTGTACAATGTGTTCAAACTGGGACCTCCACCTCCCACATGCCATCAGGTCATACACACACATGCACACACTGGAGTTGGAAAATTTCACCTACAGTTTAGTGAGCTGGAAAACTTAACCTCCATTTACATTTATATTAAGGAGTAAACAAATCTCTATTCAGACAAGTGCTGAACATGCATTAATTCAGGAGAGGGCATGATTCCATGGTTCAGTGTTTCCCAAACGTTTTAGCACTAGGACCAACTTTTTAAAGTTATATTCTATCATGACCCCTTAGACAAAAAAAAAAAAGAATTTTAGAAAGAAATATTTTATTATTAACAAGAATAATTAATAATAACTGGAGTCCTGTGCTTCTGAGGCTGCTACTGTAGAGACTTTATGTATAGTATCTCTGTATGTAGGCATTTGCTAGACTCTTCCTAGAAGTCTCTAGAAACTCCCTAACGGTGCAATCCTAACACCAGGCTGGAATAGGCAGGCCGACATGCCCCACCCCATATCCAGCTCAGGGATGGTTTTTGGTGCTGCTTGGAGGTGCTGCTGCCCTACCAGAGGAGAAGGGAAATTGTCTTCTTCCCCTGGGTAATGTGCAGCTGCCAGGTTAGGGCTACTTGGAGCTGCGCCGTTGAAATTGTCGGCTCAACTTTGAATGGATGAATTGGGGCTGCCCAGGCCAGGGTTAGGATCTGGCCTGAAGGCCAGATTCTGGCTCCTCCCCATCCCTTGGCTGGGCCTGCCTCCCCCTGCCCGGCCCCTCATCCCATTCTGCTCCCCTACACCCTCCCTGAGCCCCTGAGCTGACTGAGCAAGGATGCCCTTACCATTGCAGCACAGGGCCAGAGCCAGGAGCCGGGAGGCCAGCCTATGCTGCTTGCACCAGCCTCCGGGTCCTCCAAAATGCACTCTGTGGCATGCTTCAGACACCCGGAGGTCGGCACAAGCAACATTTGCCCACATAGACTGCAGTTAGGATTGCGCTTTCAGGACTCTTTCCCCAAACTTTTAGAGTCATTCCAAAATACCCAAAAGGCGGAACTGGAGAACAGAGATGTGCAATTAGGCCAGACAAAAGGCTGAGACGGGGTTCCCACATGATCTCCAGCATGCCAGTTACTAGAGATAATCCAAAAATGTGGCATTTTAATTTGGAGGCATGAAGATCCCCTCATGCCACCATGCACTAGGTAGGTGATATAGGTAGGTGATATAAGTGTCAGCAGATGAAACCAGTCTTACCCATGCAAACCCCCCCCCCCAGTCTTCTCTGGTTTTTTTTTTCTTTTATGTTTCCCACAAATTTCCCAGTTTTTGTGGATTTTTTGGGCAGAAGACTTTGATTTTTTTTTGTTGGGGTTTTTTTTTTTTTTTTTTTACAAAAATGAAAAGTGTAGAAAAGGACATTATGCATTTTAATTGTTATCCCTGAAAAATTACAACTCTATTTATTGTAGTTTGGTGACAAATTATATCTTGGTATTTCTACCACTCGTATTTTTTTGACAAGATTTCTTGCAACATTTCTTGCTCTGTGTTTTGACTAGGCTTTTGGATGTGCTTCCTGGTGTACCTGTAGAGCATTATACTTTTATAATAATGTACCTGAACTTAGCAATGACAACATTTCTGCAGCTTTAGTTGAGCTGGTACTCAAAGGCTATCCTGTTCTGTCAGAAACAGTCCTATTTTGCAACAAAAGACTATCAACCTGAGTCCATTTAATTGAAAAAGGACAATCATTGGGAGCATCTGTTAATATAATGGAATAAAAAATCTATTATTTTAATTGGCATGTGCTTACATTCGTCCTCTGACCACTCAGAGTTGTTCTGTACCATGTGTTTTCTCTCTTGATGGTAGAGCTTTTAACTATCCTCATGAGAGGCTGTTCAACAGCGTAAAATATATCACTACAGGGAATATTTTTTCAAGAGGTGGTCTGCAATTTCCCATCTGTAATTCTATTCATTACATTCAGTTCTTGGCTCTTGCATAAGTTTAACTAATGCGTCATTGGGGGTGTGTGTTGTTCTTCTCATACACAAAACTCAAATACTTAGAGCCAAGATGGCATTTTTTAATCTAAGGCCCAGTGCAATCCGATACCCCCCTTACGCTGGCGCCAAGCTCTTGCGCCGGCCGAGCGCTGTTGCAAACGTGCCGTTAAGTGCATCCACATTGGCACTGTGGTGCTGAACTGGTGCGAGCAGCAGTGCTGGCACTCGGGTGCTGCTGCGATCATCAGCAGTGCCAGCCATGCGCCAGTCAAGCATTGGCGTTGCTCAGTTGGCACAGGGCCTCCATGAGGGCATTTCAGAGGTGTTCTGGGGCCGTAACTGGGCAGTGCAGTGGGCGGAGACGGCGGTTATGACACAGGGCGGCCATAGTGCCATATTCTAACGCCTGTCCCCGGCCAGTGCTGCCCCAATTCGGGCCGCTTCTGTGCATGTTCCTCTGTGCCTACAAAACAGCAGGCACAGATTCGAGCAGGCCCATAGGGGTGACTAGGGCTTATGTGGGTGCAAAGGGAAAACCTCCCCTTGTCCTGGACGTTGCTGCTGCCGCCTCCTAATGGACTTTAGGATACAGCCCTGCAATCAGCCTTACTAGGCTGGCATAGTCTCTCTCTCTCTCTCTCTCTCTCTCTCTCTCTCTCTCTCTCTCTCTCAGGGTGTCCTCTTTTTCTAGGATTTCAAGACAGATAGCAGGTGCAAAAGGTGCAGATCTTCAAGAGGGGCTGCCTGTATCACTTGCATGTGAGTTTGTTAGGTTGCACTATAGGAGGACAAGACACCCCAAAATCAAGAGTTTTTAGCATCTATTTTGCAGCATCCTACATTTTCCTTGAATGTCCTACATTTTGGGATGCTGTGTCCTTCTGATCACCTTGATCTATCCGCCTGTCTGCCTGCCTGTCTTCCCCCATCCCATATATAATTTCAGTCAATAATACTGCATATATTTGGATTTGTATTGCCTTCACGATGCAGTCAAATTTCCAAATGAATCACCATTGATGCAATGGTGCCAAACTGGTAGGATCTCTATGTTCACTGCACACCCTGCAAACAGAGCTCTCTGCTTATCTGGGCTGCAGTGTCAACCTATCTGAAGACCCAATCCTATGCGGTCTTACCTGGGATTAAGTCCCATTTAACTCAGAGGGGCTTACTTCCAAGTGGACATGCATAAAATTGTGCTGTCAATATGGTCAGCTGACTCCAAGGGCCAATCCCACTCCACCAGACAGTACAAAGCCCCAGACTCAAAGTATCCTTCTTACTCTGAAGAACTTGCTTCTTGTGCTTGACAATACTGCCTGATTAAGGTCCAGCCCCTCTTCCCTTGAATCATGACTGCTTCCTGGTTTTGACTAGGCACTTGTTTCTGGTCCCTCTGGGCTGACAGCCAGCTCTCCTGCTGGCCCAGATACTGGCTGCCTGAAACATGGTGCTTGCTAAGGACTGACATCAAATTTGCACATATGCAAAACCTCAGTAGGGTGTCTTTTTGAGAAACAGAACCAAATAATAACTTAGAATTTAGCTGGCAAATAGCTGCTCATTAGAAATAAACATCTTTAATATTTACTTTCTCACTCATGTTTGTAGAAAGGTTTATAAGGGAAAGCCTTCCAGAATGCAAGCGCCCATGTGCACACACACACATATACACACACACACTTCTGACGTAAACATTTTAATTGTATAACAGTTGTAATTCTGTAATTTGGGGGTGCATTTGCATTCCAGAGCTGCTACTCTAATGGCCCAAATCTATCTCCAGCCATCCTATAGCATACAGCAGTGGTTCAGAAAACTGTGGGTCAGGACCCATCAGTGGGCTGCGAGCTATTTTTAGGTGGGTCGCAAAGCACCTAGGGCAGCCATATTGAAAATATGGGAAGATGGGATGCTGGAAATGGGGAGGGCTGTGTGGTTGTTTTGCTTGTGTCAAGGTTATAAATAGGCTTTTTCCTTTCTGATTCACTTTGCTACTGGAAAATGACTGAGAAGTAATAATAATAATAATAATAATAATAATAATAATAATAATAATAATACTTGGATTTATATACCGCCTTTCTTAGGTCACCAGATTTCTCTAATGACTATAACTCAAGGCAGTTTACATGGGCAGACTTTATTCAGAAACCCGAAGGTTTTTACAATTTATATAGAAATGTTCTATCTCTCAAGAACTACACACATACAGATGGATCTTTTTGGATTTAGCCCTTCTTTCTGGCCACCCGTTTGTCTTCTTGCTGGCTGATAAGCGGCTTCCCTGCTCCCACCAGAGAAGCGGCTGAACTTCGGCACAACTCCCCCTCACACAAGGCAGCCGAAGCTCAGCTGTTAATCAGTCGCAATTAACGAGGTCTGCCGCTCACAGAGACTTCCAGCTGTCCCGAACTGGCGACCTTCAGATCTTCAGCTCTTACCTTCAGGCAAACGGAGGCATTAACCCTCTCGACTAAATCTTCTTCAATAAGTAACCCAACTTATTGCTGCATTCTCAGGAAAGCAACAGGCTCTGGCGCCACAATGACAGCACCTCCGGCCATGACATCCCATGCGGTCCTGGGCAGAGGGTCATTCTAAAAAGTGGGCCCCTGTGCTAAAAGGTTTGAGAACCACCGGCATACAGAACTGCCAACAGAGCATGCACTACAGAGGAACAACTATAGGATTCCATGGAGTGAACACTTATAAAGACCATTGGCTATACAGCCTTGTGTTCTTTGTTCCAGCCGTGTTCCGGAGTCCTGCCTGCCTTGCTTTCAGTTGAATTAACCTGCTGATGCTGCACAAACACCCCCATTTCAGCCTCTATTTGACAATCATTGTGCCAGCCAGCATCCAGGATGTTAACTGCCTGCAATCCTTTTCCTCTTCTGGTTTTTCCTTCCCCTCTCCCTGAGCACTACTGACAGCACAATCTTATGCATATTTACTTAGACGTTAGTCTCACCGAGTTCAGTGGAACTTTCTCCCAGGTAAACAGGCATTACATAGGATTGCTGCCTTAGAGCATGATCCTATGCATTTCAACTTAGGTCCCATTGTGTCCAATGAGGCTTACTCCCAGGAAAATGTGTATAGGATTGTAGCATCACTTACGTGGGAGAAAGCCCCATTGACTATAACGGGGTTTACTTCTGAGTAGACAGGCACAGCTCTCAATCACTGAAGCCAATGTGGGCCAGTCAGGCAACCTTCTCAACCTACTTTCTCTCTCCAAAGCACCCAGCTCCTTTCTACCTCCTGAGAAGAAAGGCCGCTTGGGTCTCCTGCTCATGTCCCTGCAAGACAGCTTCACAGAAACGAACAGTAATTTTGGTCTGCAGCCTCATCAAGAATCCAACAAATCTCTGCTATCTTTTCTTCCTTTGTCTCATGTAAAAGCAAATTGACTGTACATTTAGTGATTGTCTTTCTCTTCTGGAGTGTTGTGGTGTGTGATTTGACCGCAAATGAGTCTCCTTGGACCTGTGGCAGCTCTTTAGCTCGTACCAGTCAGAGGCGATAAAAGGGACACTTGGCTGGCACTGGGAAGGGGCAGAATTTCATGCAAGTCACCCACTCCAGGTG
>JAJKFI010000012.1:14111967-14134206 GCA_029204185.1 Lerista edwardsae
TATTATTATTATTATTATTATTATTATTATTATTATTATTATTATTAGAGCACTTTGGGCTACTAATCCGGATTCCATGTCTACTTATGCAGGGCACTTTAGAGGTAGCATGCAGTTTTGTGAGTGTGTTCAAACGAGCAAAAAGGGAGGAACCTACAATCCAAAAACGTGAATGAAAACCTAGCTTCATGATTCATGGCAAGTGCTACACTACATGACTCATTGGAATCTGCAGTCCAAATCTCTCTTGCTTGTGGAAGTTTATTTTTCTCTTATTTTAATTGCGTTTTGCATCAGCGAAATGGAGTGATTAGAAACATAGCTGAAATGCAAAGTTATGTAGATTGCAAGGGGAAAAAATGATCAGGACTCTCTGTGGCCACTCTTGGATTCTCAATTAAAGGTTTACTACTCTGGAAGCAAAGCAGCTAAAGAATTTCTAAAAGATACGTATCCATGCAATGAACTGCATTAGGCCAAGAATCAAGCTATACTTTTATGGTATATAGCACATGAAGCTGCTCTAGGTGGGTGTGAATAGGTCTCTCCAGCCTTAATTATTCAGAAAAAATTGTAACACAGGAAGCATGAGTGACTTGACAGCACAATCCTAACCTGGAGTTAGGTCGGCACAGTTAGGCCAGCAAAGTTTGGCCAGCACGAAGGACACTGTAAAGCTCATTTGGACCACTCTTGGAGTCAGGGACAATGGCACATGTTTGTTCTGGCCTCTCTGACTCCAGAGTTGTCCAAACTTACTTTATGGTGGTCCTTGTGCCAGGCAAACTTTGCTGGCCTAACTGCGCTGGCCTAACTTCAGGTTAGGATTGTTCTCTGAGTCTTGTACTGAAGTGTGTGTGTGAGAGAGAGGGGGGATATGCACTTATTATCCTTACAATAATGTGACTTCTCTTGATGTGGGAAAAAAGGGGGAGATATTTCTAAGATCCACAGAAGGCAATTCAGTGCAGCTTTGCAGTTTCTTCTCCTTCTATTCATGTAATTGATACCTCCCCTTTTTTCCTCTATTTTCCAAGTGTGGGAACATAAGACATACCTGTCTTTGGGCAATGGATGCATCTTCATCCTTTGTACTGCACAAGATCCAGAAGCAGTGTTAAATCATACCTTCCTCGTCTCAAATGGCCAAAGCCCGTTTTGCAAAATTAATCCTGTAAAATAATTCATAAGCACCGTTTAGGCTTCCTAAAGTCCTACATTAGGCAGAAGATTTTTGCTTGAACTTAGGGCACAATCCTAACCTAAAGTTAGGCTGGCACCGTTAGGCCAGCAAAGTTTGGCCAGCGCAAGGGACACCGTAAGGTATGTTTGGAACACCCTCGGAGTCAGAGAGGTCAGCACACAGATGTGTGCCATCTGTCCCAACTCTGAGAGGGGTCCAAATGCACTTTACAGTTTATTATTCTACTCTCATGTCTTCTGAACGTCTCTGCTCTTTTTGTTGCAACTCTGTTACATGTCCTAGATAACTGACCAAAATACCCCAAGATTTAAAATAAAATCTTGAAGACCAGTATAAGATGCACGCGTGCACACACACTGGTGCAGATGCACCACCAGAGCGCATAGTGCATCCTGAGGTGGGTGGGAGCAGTCCCAGAGATCTCCTCTGGGTAAGGGAACATTTATTCCCTTGCTTGGGGAATCCCATGCTTGAGCCTTTTCTGCTCAAATGGGTCTGCCCAGACTTGTACCAGTAACTACTGGTGCAGGTCTGAGTTGACCCAGCAAGGTGGATCATGGCTGGGATGGGTGATAGAGTATCAATGGTACTGCTGCCTCTGATATGGCCCCCTTCCCAGCACTGATACCCGCCTCTCCACACCAGTCCCCCGCCCCATTCCTTTCCCTCTTCACCCAGTTTTGCCCTACCCTCAACCTCTGCCTGCACACCCCATGCTAACCTATCGGTGTGGGGCTTTTCCTGCAACAGCTGGTATGTGTCCTTGGCCATTTGCCACTTGCGGCAAAAGTCTGGCTATGCAGCATGGCACATCGCCTTCTGTAGCAGCCATTAAGCATGCTGCATCACCAGAACGCCAGTCCTAGCAGTGCAGCACGCCCATAGGATTAGACCCTTGGCTTTGAAATTTCTGAATAGGTGCCATTCCAGTATGCCAGCTCCCGACTAAGTATCAATTTATTCTTCCATACCTGAAATTTGGCTTCCATATAATGTCTGCTGGGCTCATTAATATATACTTCTGCTGGGAATCAAGAGGCTGTGATAAGGTCACTGCATGCAAATTATTTTCAGCAGCAAGATACACTGTTATGAAGAGTATGCCTTTATTTTAGAAAGGAAAGGTTATTGCTTAATCCAGTGACCTACGACCATTCAGACATTTGCTATTTATTGGTGGATGATAATAATCATATTCCCAATAATATCTTGAGCCTTAGTGGCATGGAGACTTTATTAGCTGATGCTACGTACAGGCCTTGAAACAAAGATCAATTTCTTGTAATTGAAGAAATTAAAAAATTTCTTTTTTAAAGAAGATTACAGTTACTGTCAATAACATTATTTTACTAGAAAAGGCTAAAAGGCTGCCTGACAAGGCTTTCTGACCTTTTTCTGTTCATTGTCATGTGGGAAGAAATCAGGTGGGAAGAAATCATATTTCACCAAGAAGAGAGGGTTAAAAAAAATGAATAGTAATTTGAATGAATAGATGAGAAAAACAACTCGAGACTCACATCTCAGACTCGAGTTTTCACATTTTTTTTGACTCATGCCAGATTCACATGTCTCAAGATCTCAAAGACTCAGGCAGTGACTCGGGTTTTGGACCATGCACTTGAGTCTGGGTCCTCGTGCTTCCATGTGGCACACACAAACAGCACATGGCCCTTTAAACAGGCAGGGAGACCAACAGAGCCTCCACCCCGAGGTTGCAGACACCTTGAAAGAAGGAACCCAAACAGATTGCAGCCCTTGAAACCGTCAGGCAGATGTTTCTGTTCGTGTCTGCCTGTCAGTTTCAAGGGCTGTGATCTGATCACAGATCTGATCAAAGAGTCCCTCTTTGAAGGTATCTGCGGCATTCCAGAGCCCCCCTGAAGTTGAAGACCCCTTGAAAGAGGGACCGCTGAGCAATATGCAGCCCTTGAAACTGGGCTGTTCATGTCTGCCTGCCAGTTTAAAGAGGCACACGCTGCTTGGGGATCCCTCTTTCAAGGGGTCTTCAACTTCAGGGGGTTCTGCTGGCCTTGCAGAGACCCCCTAAAGTTGCAGGAACCTTCAAAGAGGCATCCCAGTGCAGAGCGCACCCCTTTAAGAGTCTCAAGTCTGAGTCAAAACGAGTCATTAATGTCCACAAGTTGAGTTTCCAAGGGTGCGCATTATGACTAGTGGACGAGTCGAGTCTCAGGGTGGTGACGACTCGTGAATCGACTCATACTCAACCTTAGTGACTCATCCCAACACTGGTAATTTACTTTAAATAAAAAGCAAGAAGGCTGACAATGCAATCCAAACCTTCTGCTCCGCCAGCACGGTGGCTGCTGCACCATGTGTGTGTTGCAAACAGGCCATAACACACATTTGCAGCACCCAGAGAGTAAGCAGCACTGGCGGGGAGGCTTGCACTGCTCTGCCAATGCTGCATCCAGTGGATTTGCACCAGGTGGTGGAGGGGTGCAATAGGGTGGAACGGAGGCATTTCTGGACACGGGAAGGGCAGAAAGGAGGCGGATCAGGCCTGGGCGGAGGTGGGATTAGCAGAGCAGGGCTCCATCATATCCTAACCCTCTTCCCAGGCCTGAACATGCTACATGGATCTGCTTGGACTTGTGCCAGCTAAATAGCTGCTCATATCCAAGTTGCGTCACTGATATGAGCAGTAGACTGGCAGTAGACAGCCTACTGGCTAGGCTGGAGCATTACTCGGGATAAGTGGAAAAACGTCCGCTCACCCCAAGGAGGCCTCCAGCATGCCCCTGAGCTGCACTAGATACAGTGGAGGCCATGTGGTCCTGCTCCGCCAGTGGATTTTCAGTCTTGGACTGTCCACTACTTTTCAAAGAAGCAGTGCACTAATTTGACAGAGAATAAGAGGGTAATAGGTCTGTGCTTCATCCAATGCAGCTTCGAGGGAGACTGGAGCCTCTCCGGCACAAGGGCACATCCGTGCCCTTCACGAGGGGAGGTGCCAGCCCGGAGGGCTCCTTGGATCTGCGCCTGCAAAATTGGCCCGAATCAGGGCTGTGCGGACTGGGGACGAGCTCTTGGATTTGGCCTAATGGCCAATCCCAAGCCCACGCCCCTCCCTGGGTCAGCATGCCCGCTGGACCACCCCACGCCCCACACAGGGATGTGCACCCCCCCCAGCCCAGCTCAATCCCTGGAGGCAAGGCTTGCCCCAAGTGGTTCTTGGAAAGCTCTGTAAGCCTGGCCTTTGCAAGTCTCTTGCCAGCTGGAGGGTTGGCAGGCTGGGTGGAGAGTCCTCAGCAACTAGATCTGGAGACCCATGCATTTAGACGGATGGCCAGACATACCACATTGACAGGCCCAAATCCCTGTGAGGCCCCTCCTCGGCTTCAGCCTGCTCAGCCTAATGGATAGCACAGCCCTGGCAATGGGACTATAATATGACTACCAAATTGTATTTTTTGATTGGATACAAATTCTAGAACAGCTGAGTTTCTCAATCCTCCCCCCACCCCAACCATTGAGGCCAATGCAAAGACACTGGTGAAGCATGACCTGCATCCAATGTGCGGGGCCGGGGGGGGGGGGTGGGAATAAAGAGGCTTGTCAGCAGTAAGTAAATATACCTCTGATGGCCTATGGGTATATGTCCAAGGAGAGAAAGGGAGCAGGCTGGGCTGAAAAATGAGGGAATCAGATCCAGTGTATGCATTTGCTGCTGCTGTTGAATGGATGTGGGTGTGCACAGGTGTGCGAGAGAGAGAGAGAGAGAGAGAGAGAGAGAGAGAGCATTTCCTTTTTCAGTGTCCCTGAAATTCTCCTATCCCTTGAACTGACATGATACATGTTGTCAGAACTACTAGTGGGCCACGAAAGGGCATAGGAGGAGGTGAAATTTGCAGGGTGAAGAATGCGATGCAGTCCCTCAGGAGTGGAAGTGATGCTACATTGCACTCCTTGGCAAGCTGCATAAATCATAGGGTTTTGCAGCACAGGCGGGCCTGACAGGTAGAAAGGCATTGAACTGTACAGTACAAGGAAGGACTCGGTTGTATCTGCCATCATTATTTCAGCCAAGAATATTCCCTTCACCATTCTGCAAAAACTTTTAGGGATGTAATGCCAATCACAGGAATCTTCTGAATAAATATCGCACATCTCACAGCCGGAAGACTGTGACAGGGAAATTGCTGCCCAGACCAGAAACATACTTTATAATTAGGCATTTTGGAAATTACTGACATTTTCTAACCCTTTAAGACTAGGGGCTTCTTTTTTTCTCTAGTAGGTTTCCTTTCCTTTCCTAGAATAATAATAATATGTAGCACCGGATGTAAATGTTACACCCGTAAGACAGCTCTCAAAAGCAAGTGAACACACTGTGGCTGCAATCCTAACCACATTTACCTGGGAGTAAGTCCCATTGACTTCTTAGTATATATATATGCATAAGATTGAGCTCTGTGCTCCACAAATGCTTCTGTACAGTGGCACAAATGCTTCTGTACAGTGGTCCAGCTTTGTCCCTGGGACAAGAACTTATATTCTGCATGTATAGGAACATTAGTGACTACCACTGTAAAGTCTACCCCACTGCCCCACCACCAACCCAAATCTAGTGTTAAATTCCAGTATCACAATATTTGGTCATACCTGCTTTTTTCTCCTGCCTTGCGTTGGAGAACTGGCAGCTGGAGGCAGATCCAGATTTAAAATTTGCTTTAGACATTTATCAGTAACTAATGTGCATGCCTGGCAAATGTGGGACTTCTCTCTGGTAAGAAAGTACCTTAAGATTTTGAAGTCCCAACTTCTGAGTAGGTAAAGCTCAAACATGGAAAGGTAGATGGTGTAAGAAAAAGTGACTGACACCCACTCACCCCTGCAAAAAAAACAAAAACACAAAACCCCAAAACCAGACCTAAGATTACAATGAAGAGGTCCCAATCCTATCCGGACCTGAAGCCAGCAAGTCTTGCAATCTGCTGCCATAAGTCCTGGGCTGGCAGAGTAAAAGGTGCACAGCTATTGTGCAATTGGGAGCCACTGGTGCAAACAGCCAGAGACCCCACGCACATGACAGTCGCTCCTGGACGCCTTGCCAAAGCAGGAAAGGTGGCGGTGGGAGTGGTTTGGGGGAGGAATGGCGCAGAGAGCAGGCTGAACTGGGGGATGTTCACAGGCTAGAGGATTCGGAGAGAGGATCTCCCTGCTAACTGGGCAACAGGCACTTTTCCAAGTGGTGTTGCTCTTATATTTAGCAGGGGAAGAGCAATTGTCCCTATTAACCCCTGACCAGTGTCTTTTCTAGTGGCTGTTGCTGGTGGTGTTCTGCATTTTTTTTAAGATTGTAAGCCCTTTGGGACAGGGAACCACTTAACTTTATTATTACTATTTGCCTATAAACCACTTTGTGAACTTTGTGTTGAAAAGCAGTATATAAATACTATTGATTGATTGATCTCAGAAGCAGCAGAGCACACCAAGATCCTACACCTCCCATTTCCTGGCACAACACACCTCTTGAGGCTCTGCAGACATGTGCCAGCTTAATAGGTGGCATAGGTCCAAGGAGATACACTGGAGGCCAGATGGCCCATGGGGAAGTAAGTAAAATATAATTTTTTTAAATAACCTCTCCAGGGCTATCTGGGTGCCCCCTCCCCTCCAACGCATGCATGGGCTGAAAGTTAGAGATGTAAGCATGCATCTTTTTCACTAAGCTGCTGGATTTCTGAAGAGACATCTGAGACTATGGTACTTCTAATGCGACAGCTGAGTGCAAGGATTTAAAATGTATCTTTAGGCATGGATGACAGTGCTTGTGCATTTCCTGGTTAAGGCCAGAGGTTGTTAGGGAGTTCAATCTATATATTATAACTATTGTATAACCATTTCATTTATTTAAATAGCTATGTAAACCACATCATGAAATACTTTCTTTGAAAAGTGGTACATAACTATTGATGATGGTGATGATGTGATGATAACACCACCACCCTGAAAGTGTCTCTTGGTTAGCATCTGGTCTTGATGCCTTTAAGAGGGGATTGGATGGATTTCTGGAGGAAAGGTCCGTCGTGGGCTATAGGCAATGATGGATTGTGCAACCTCCTTACAAAGGTGGTGGGCTACTGGTACCGGGTGCAAGGGAGTGGCAACAGGATGCAAGCATCTTGTTGTCTCATGCCTCCCTGGGGCACCTGGTGGGCCGCTGTGAGATACAGGAAGCTGGACTAGATGGGCCTTTGGCCTGATCCAGCAGGGCTCTTCTTATGTTCTTATATGTTCTTATGTAGGCAGGTGGTGCCTGATTATCCATGGATTTTTCATCTGTGGATTTGGCTCAACGCAGGTTCCCTGGAATCTGCCAGACCCAACCAGAGCTGAGCTCCTGTCAGGTCCAGAGGGTTTTCTAAGGCCCAGAGAGCACAACTACGGTTGGGTTCGGAGGGTGGGGTGCCCAAATCCACTGGTTTGACTACCCACAGATTTCTGTATCTTTGGGGTTCTAGGAATGGAATCCCTGCGGATACCATGGCATGACTGTGAAAGGTTCTCAGAATTGGTTCGATTTATATTCCATTGGTCAGATTTATTTTATTAGATGTATTTTCATCTATTTTTTTTCTGGCTGGGTTTGTCTCTGACTTTAGATGTCAGCTATGCACGTATGTGTAGAGATACGTGAATCCAAAAAGTATCCTGACATTGGTTCACAATTGCTTTTTGACGAGACTCTGCCACAGTGGCTCAGTTTGAGCCACCGTGCCCACAATGGCATACAGCGGTTGCATCGGTTTTGATGGAAATGACTTCCTCCCTTTGAAAACGTTTTCAGTGGTCAGTTGATAAGAGAGGATTCGTATGATAAATGCTTAATACATGACAGTGTCATGCAGTGGTTTGTTTTGTTGTTGTGTTAGTTCTCTGAACCTGTATAAACCCAACATAGAGAGCTTTTCTCTGCTATCCACCACAGTGTGCTTCAACATTGTTAGCCCCTGTGCACAAGTTCAGATACAATATCAGCAGCACATATCCTGTCTATATGTGGTAAATTGGCAGGGAGTGGAAACCCTTGATTAGAAACAATAAGGGAACATTTGTTCCCTTACTTTGGGGCTGCATTGTAGCTGCATCAATGCTGGAAAATTGGATAAGACTGGGACCTGATGCACTAGGTAGATGATATAGGGCCCAATCCACTGGGCCATACCACAGGCAGTACTCTTGTACCACCCGGGTACGTGTCACCCAATGTTCCATAAGCTGTTACCACCGGTGCTGGGGCAGCACCATGGTGACGGAGGTCATGGGCGGCCTGGAGGGCGCCCCGCTCACTGGTGAACCCACCACTCACCAGCAATGCGGCGGTCCTGGGAAGGGGGGGGAGGGCGTTCTGTGCTGGGGGAGGGGTGGAGCAGGGGGTGGGACCTGACCTCTGAGTACGGCCGCGTGGCCTTTCATGAGGCCCTCACTTCTGTGTCGGCTAAATAGCTGGTGCAGAAGCTAGGAGATGTGTCATTTGCCCTGCACCCTTACCGTGGGGAAAAGGGACCTTTGTCCCCGTTCCCCGT
This sequence comes from Lerista edwardsae, assembly GCA_029204185.1. Classification (NCBI taxonomy): domain Eukaryota; kingdom Metazoa; phylum Chordata; class Lepidosauria; order Squamata; family Scincidae; genus Lerista; species Lerista edwardsae. Next base: position 14,120,722 of record JAJKFI010000012.1, read on the forward strand.
GGTGCCTCCTCGGGCTGCCTGGCTGCTGCGGGATGCGGCAGTAGCTGCCTGGCTACCACTGCGTTTCCAGGCAGTCGGACAGCTCTGGATTGGGCTGATAGTGTCAGCAGATGCAGCCATGGTATTATTTCGAACTGGAAAAGCAATCTATTTTAATTTCTGAAATATATCTTAAGCATCAAAATATTTTTTTTGTTTTGTTTTACATATTAACAACAAAAACTGAAACTGAATGGGAGCCCCCACTTTGAAGTGCATGTGAATTGTTTGAAGTACAGGAAAATGGTAGAAAAAGAAAACGTAAGGAATTCCTCTTAGATCAGGGCGATTTATAAGAGGTCACCGTTTAAAGCCTACAGCTTGTTCCACCCAACAGTCTGAGTAGGATCTACTTCCTTCAACTTCCAGGCAGTCTGTTTGGGATTTCAGTTCTTAACTATTTTTACTGTTAACTAAAGAAAAAGGCATCCTGCAGCGAGGGAAGAAAGAAAAGCCTAATTAGAGAAAACAAAGAAAAATCAGCTTGCATTACACCCTGTGGCCCTGGATTTGCTGTGATTGTAGAGCCATGCTGAAGCACGGAAAATTGTAGAACTGGAGCCGGGAAGTAATTAAAAATTAGCAGCAACGCTCAGCTGTTTCTTTCTCTGCTTGCTCTAATCATCCATCTCCTTATTTCTCCAATCCTTTTGTTCATTCTGGGAGATCTCTCATTAACGAACTGTAATAAGCATCCATAAAGAAACACTGAAGGAAATTAGGAGTGCAAAAACTGCAACAAGGGGGGGGGGAAGCGAGAGAGCAAAGGAGTGATGTAATCAGAAGTGGGGAAAGGAGAATTGGGAGGAACAGAAACTTGGAGAAGAACTTCAAACGGAAAAGTGAAGAAAGTTATAAAAATGCAAATTTAGGAGGTTTAGGAGGTCTGCTAAGTTCCAAACTAAGAAACCAGTTAAAATTATCATTTTCACCCTCTCCATTATGATTTTTTTTAAAAAAGCTTAATAGGCAGCTCGAAGAGATTTCCATTACATTTTGATTAATTAAATATAATAGTTAAAAGCAGCTGCCAATAAGAATTTAAAATGACTTGCCAGTTAATTTCTTTAATTTCAAATGATGGCAGCAGTTCCATTTAACTTTCTAACCTTTGGCAGAAGCTACAGCTATAAATGATTTCTATTACAGTGACACCAACCTATTTGGCACAGTGGGTATCTTCTGCATGCGTATATTTTTTAAAAAGGAATCACAACTGGAATTTCCTATCAGACAGATGCCAGCAAAGATATACAAATCAGAGCAGAAATTATAGCCCTTTTGAAATATTGTGATTAGATTGGTGACATTCAGTGCTTTTGAGTCTTCTATTTTAAGAGGTAAAACCAAATTACTTTTTTCTTTAAACGCCTTTAATGTGTAAATTAAAGGTTCCAAATCCTTCTTTATTTAGCTATTAGTTACGTACTGTCAGATTCCTTCTCTTCAAAAAAATGACTTTGAAAATTGCACTGAAATACAGTGAACTGGAAAGGTTCTGGCATTTTCTACATCTTAATTGTACTGAATTGCTAGTCTGTTAAAGCACAGCTAAGATTCTATTCTTTTCTACCTTTGTATTGTTCTCGCCTAGACCCAAGGCACAATCCTAACCTGGAGTTAGGCCGGCACAAGTCATTTGTGTGAGCCTGGGTGTGTTGCAAATGTGCCGTAAAGTGCATTTGGACCATTTTCTGAGTCAGGGAGGCAGGTGCATGTTCATGTGTTGACAACGCTCCGAGAGTGTTGCCAATGTGCTTTATGGCACGTTTGCAACACTCCTGGGCCAGCACAAATGACTTATGCCAGACTAACTCCAGGTTAGGATTGCACCCCCTGTCCCAGTCAAAGTCTTTTCAGCAACTGGGACCAAGATCTGGCATGTCTCACCTGGGACATGTGAAGCATGGTGTGAAAATCTGTTTCCTCCATCTGCATCTACTACCTACCACTCTAGACCATTCCCCACCCCATCTCTCTCTCTCTCTCTCTCTCTCTCTCTCTCTCACACACACACACACACACACACACACACACACACACACACTCAGCCTTCTTTACCAACATTAACATTTAATCTGATTAGTTGTCTGAACGCTTTTGATTTTGTATATGAACCCCCGTGACATCAATGTATGAGTTGTGTGCCATGACATCATTAAGAAAACCCCATGGGTTGTAGCACTCAACAGTATTAAATGTCAATGTGAGCAAATGAGGCATTGGAGCAAAGAAGCAGAAGACTGGAGCAGAGCTGTACCACATCAAAAGTATGCACATCGGTTTTCAACCAGCACTGAAAATGGGAGACGCTTCTCAGGCTCCATGAAAATGAACGTGAAGTGTGCCACTCCTGTGGATCAGCCCAGGTACATCACAGCTGAGCAATTCCAGCCTCAGTCAGACTATACCTGGGGTCAGCAACCTATGATTCTGGAGCCGCATGTGGCTCTTTTAGCCATCTGCTGCGGCTCTGGAGTCTGGGTGAAAGTAGCAAAGGAGGCTCCCAGCATTGGCTGCGACCGCGGGCTTGCTCTCCCTCCCAGTAGGCTGCACTGTGCTCAGGGCTGCAGGTTGGGAATCGCCCCCTTTTCTCCCCTTCCCTCCGAGCCCCCTGAGCCGGGAGCTGCTACCGAGAGCGCCTCTCCGCTCGGCACCAGTCCTGTGCTGCACGCTGCTTCGGGAAGCAGGGAAAGCATGCTGGCAGTGGTGGCGGCTGGGCTCCCGCTTGGTCTGTGGATAGCCTTGTGCAGAAGGCAACCCGCAAAGCTCCAGAGCTGATCCGCCGGCTGGAAGGGTGCGTGGCTTTTTGTGTTGACTGTTCCATGTGTTTGCATTGCTTTGCATGCAGAGCTGGGACAGAGCGTGGCGGGGGGCAGCGGCGTGCAGCAGAGAGCCGGTGGGGAAAACTTTCTGGCTCGCTCTCGGTCGGGTTGCAAAGTTGCCCCTGGTTTTGCACGCGTTGGGGCAGCTCCCGCTTACAAGCACGGAAAGCGCTGGGTCTCGCAGTTGTGTGTGTGTGTCCCCCGCCCGTTTTCCAGGATCTTTTGCCCGGTCCCTCTTTCTGCAACGTGCAGGGATTGTTTGCATCGATGGCGTGCAAGTTGCAAAAGTTCCTGTGCACGAGCCTGGAATCCCCCTTTTGCAAACCTAAAAATAAAAAATCCTCCACCGTTTTGAAAAAAACAACACACCCCATAGTGGCAGCAGTTGCACGGGCAGCTGCTCAGCTCGGCTCGGCTCTGGGGTCTGCCCTGCCCGCCCATCCTGCTGCTGCTTGTCACATGTGCTCTTTGCAAATGGGCGATCCGCCGCGTTGCCCTGCAAGGTGCAGCGTGGTGGCTGGTTTTTGTTCTGCCGTTCGTTTTTTTACGCGCGATTGGAAGGCTGTGGAGGATTGGCAGCAGGGTTGGGGGTGGGGAGAGAGAAAGCTGGAGACAGCGAACGACGAATGTCGAGACCCAATTTTCTGCCGCGATCGCTCATAACATAAGAAGAGCCCTGCTGGATCAGGCCAAAGGCCCATCTAGTCCAGCTTCCTGTATCTCACAGCAGCCCACCAGGTACCCCAGGGAGGCATGAGACAACAAAATTCTTGCATCCTGTTGCCACTCCCTATAGTTTTTTTTTATACATAGCATAAAGGTAAAAAAAAACTATGCAGTATTATCTTCATTTTAGATGTCAAAAGGGTTTTGTGGCTCCCGAGGTTTTCTTTTCTCCAGAAAACGGGTCCAAATGGCTCTTGGAGTATTTAAGGTTGCCTACCCCTGGACTATACCTCACATAAATGAATAAGAATGGGTATCTTTGGCCTCCACAAGAATTTGCATCCTACACAAAAGCATAGCATGAAGGGACTGGTCAGCATGCCTCTAAGCCAAACTTTTTAGCACCAGGACACACTTTTTAGAATGACAATCTGCCCAAGACCCAACGGAAGTGATGTCATGGCTAGAAGTGCTGTCATTTTTACGCCAGAGCCTGCTGCTTTCCTGGGAGTGCAGCAATATGTTGGGTTATTTCTCAGCCATTTCCTCACAGCAAAATGAATCAGAAAGAAAGAAAATCCTATTTACAACCTTGACACAAGCAAAATAACCACACAACTCTCCCTGTTTCCAGCATCCCATCTTCCCATATTTTCAATATGGCTGCTCTAAGTGCTTTGCGATCCACCTGAAATTGGCTCATGAGTGGGTCTCGACCCACAGTTTGGGAACTACTTCTCTAAGCATTTATATGAAGTGAATTTATATGATATAAATGCTTCTCTAAGCATTTATATTGTAGTGAGTACATCTCACTCAGTACTGCCTATTTTGGCTCTCCAAAGGTCTTGTGACATATTGTGCCCAGAAATCATTTTGGCTGGAGAAGACAAAGATGGAATCTGGGACTTTCATGCGCTCTACCAAAGAGCTACATCCCTTCCTCATTATGTATGGAGTGGGTTGTACCTCAACTCTCAAGGGGTGCTGTTTTGCCTCAAAGTCATTTCATTCATTACACTGTACAAGTAATTTTTTTTCCTGCATATGCTTTTATTATTCTGTAGCGTCAAAATGACTCCACTCTTTTTAAATCAGTTTTTATATATGCACATATAAAACAAAAGGAGAGCACACTTACTTATTTAATTATCAAGAACATGAACACCTAGATAAATACAGCAAGGGCAGAGAATTGCATATAATTATAAGATTTGCCCACACAACCTTTCTTCTTAGTCAATCAGCAAAATTCTTAAACTGCAACTAGAAGATCTATCAATGGGTCTATCAGGTCAATCCTACACATGTTAACTCAGAAACAAGCCCCACTGAGTTCAGTGTGACCTAGTCCCAGGCACATTTGGGCAGAAGATTTAGTCGAGAGGGTTAATGCCTCTGTTTGCCTGAAGATAAGAGCTGAAAGATCTGAAGGTCGCCGGTTCGGGACTACCAGAAGTCTCTGTGAGCGGCAGACCTTGCAAACTGTGGCTGATTAACAGCTGACCTGTCTTCGCTGCCTTGTGTGAGGGGGAGTTGTGCCAAAGTCAGCTGCTTCTCTGGTGGGAGCAGGGAAGCCGCTTATCAGCCAGCAAGAACACAAATGGGTGGCCAGAAAGAAGGACTAATCCAGAAAGATCCATCTGTATGTGTATAGCTCTTGGAAGATAGAACATTTCTGTAAAAATTGTAAAAACCTTCGGGTTTTTGAATAAAGTCTGCCTATGTAAACCACCTTGAGTTATAGTCATTAGAGAAATCTGGTGACCTAAGAAAGGCGGTATATAAATACAAGTATTGTTGTTGTTGTTGTTGTTGTTGTTGTTGTTGTTGTTGTTGTTTGTATCAGAGTGCAACCGATGTTGACTAGAGATTAATGCACACTGGGTCCACACCAATCAAAGACCTATGACATAGGTCTTAGGCTGCATAGAATCAATATAAACAATGTTAGGGTGCAATCCAGAGTTGGTTTAGGCGGCGCATGTCACGTGCACTGGCCTGGGAGTGTCACAAACGTGCCATAAGGGGCATCTGTGTCACTCCGGAGCAAGCTAAGCCAGAGCGAAACATACGCCGACCTGCCTGCGCCAGGAACCGGCAGCAGGTAAGGTCAGCCCAGTTTGGTTGGTGCAGGGGGTTGGGGAGGGCAGGCATTTCAGGGTGTGGGGAGGGCGGGCCTGTGGGTGGGCCGGCCCAGGAAGTGGAGTGGAGACAGGATCCGGCACTCCGACACTGGGCACTCACCCCCCTGCCCCGTTGGTCTTGAAAAGGCTGCTTGGAGTTGTGCCAGTGATTTCGCTGTTGAAGCTCCGAATAGCCCTATTGGGGCTGCTGGGGGCTGCCCAGAAGTAAGCGGAAAATATCCCCTTACCCTGAGGCAGCCTTCAGCTGCCAGCTATACTGTGCTGGATACTGCACAGTGCTTGCTGGCCTCAGAGGCGCTCTGGGCCGGGAGCACGCCCCATGGCAAGGTGACAGCACGTCACCCTGCCCCCGTGCATCTCCTCGCCATGCCTCCCTGCGCCTGGAAGAGCTCCATTTTGGAGCTTTCCAGGCACAAGGGAGGGAGGGAGGGCCAAAAAGTGTCTGGACTCTGTGCACTGGCGCGCGCCCCCCCCGCCCCCGCCGCCTGGCGCCCATGCGGTTTGCCATCCCTGCACCCCCCCTGGATCTGCAACTGGCTGGCCTACCTGTTCTGGTGCAATATAGGATTGGGCTACCCATCTGTTAAGCAAAAAGGGAAAATGGATAAACAAATTGAGAGGAGTGGAACAAATACCCTTTCCCAGTTACTCAAAGTGCTATTGTCTCTTTTCTTCCCCTCCCCACAAAGCTGGATATCAACTCTGGAAATTGCTGAATGAGTAAATTGGGATTACTGGTAGGCTACTACTACAAATTTACAATAAAAGGGACAGCAGCCAAAACATCATAAAGCTAACAATACTGCTGTGTGCTCAGAAGCGGGTCACCAGGGGAAACATGATGCTATAATATAGAGCCATCTGAATAATATTGATCACAATGAAGATACATTGCCCATTATTAAATTTACCTTTGCTATGTCTGTCAGATCCCTTATTCTTCATAGTTAAATTTATTACGCCAGCATTTCTTTGAACTGCATTATAGAACAAACTGCGTCCATCCCTTTAGACCTGGAAGGAAGACATTCAAAAATGCAGCTGAAGAGGCTATTCTGCACTCTGTTTATGGGGCAAAAAACCACAGTTCTGTTAGATTTTAGGGAGAAAATCCTTCTTTCAGTGTTTGCAAAAAGAAATTCCGAATTGTGTGCCTGGTTAATCAGAAACAACTCGGTAATAAAAAGGCTTGGGCTGCAATCCTATGCTCACTTACCTTGGGGGAAATCTCAGTGGGAGTAAATCTCAACAGGACTTATTTCCAAGTAGACATGGCTTGTCCTGTTAGTTTTAATTTTCTTCTCTTTCCTTTTTTAATTTGTTCTGTTGATTTATCAAAATATTTATATCCCACATTGAAAGAAAAAATGAAGTATACTAACAAAATTATGTACCAGTATCCCCTCTTATCTACAGAGCCTACATCCACGGTTTCAATTCTCCATGGTTCAAAAATCCTCCCCGTTGTGCAAATTACTTATTCACCTGTGAATGCAATTCTCCTGTCACTGTGTCTTGCTTTCTCTTTGCTGGAGGGCTGAAAATAACATGACACAAAGCTATGATAAGCATTAATTTTCAACCCTCCAACTTGCTACCTGCGAGCACTTCCTGCTCCCTGTTAGCTTTTTGCCACATTGGTTGCTCTACAACAATTGAGTAATGTACAACTGGAGTTGGCCCCACTTATGCAAACTCTTCCCCCCTTAAATGTGAGTGGGACCCTGGAGGAAACCTTGGAGAAGACAGCTAACCTGTTCAGATGTCTTTGGGCAAAATCACCCTAGCTCTAACTTGCAATCAATTCTTAGAGACACCAGCTTTTCAACACCAACCTCTGGAAAGGGCCAAATTGCTCTGCTGGCCCCAAGCCAGACTACTTTGAGGCAGACATTGCAAATAGCTCCTAGAGATCATGTCTCCTTCAGTCAGTTAGACTCTTGAGACTGGGGGCACAATCCTAAACTGAGTTAGGCCAGCACAAACTAAGCCAGCAAAGTTTGGCCAGCACAAGGGACACCGTCAAGTATGTTTGGACCACTGTCGGAGTCAGAGAGGCCAGCACACAGACACATCCTCCCTGACTCCAAGAGTAGTCTAAACATACTTTATGGTGGCCCATGTGCTGGCCATACTTTGCTGGCTTAGCTTATGCTGGCCTAACTCCAGTTTAGGATTGCACTCTGGTTCTGGTTAGAGTCCCTATCAAAGCGTCACCTTTGAATTATTACCTGGGAAGTGATTGCGAAGACAAGCTCTATAAACATGTTTAAAATGTTTTAATTTCCATCCTGTGTGTTTTATTACTTCTAAATGCCAATAAAGGTTTATGAAATGAAATGAGTCCCTATCAATGCTTATCTTAGGCATCACATCTCCACTCCCTGTCCGCACTCTACCTGCCAGTTGAGGTCACCCTGGCTAAACATCACACCTTAAGTCTGGGGTAGGTAGAAAAAAAAATACTCTACACCAACAGCCAATCAGCTGTAAAGCAAAATTTCTTACCCAGTCCCTAATTGTGAACAGGTAATCCCAAACTATTGTGATGGGTGGGTGGGCTTGGTCAGAAGCTCCCCCAGTCTCAGAATGCTCCCCCATTCTCCCCATTCTGACCATTCTGGGTCAGAAGCTCCCCCAGTCTCAGAGCCCACAAGCAAGCTGGACGTCTCTGGCCCTGCCCTTGGCCTTCTCAGGCACAAATCAGGTGACCAATCAATCAATCAATCAATCAATCAATCAATCAATCAATCAATCAATCAATCAATCAACAGGTACTTATATACCGCTTTTCAACACGAAGTTCACAAAGCGGTTTACAGGCAAATAGTAATAATAAAGTTAAATGGCTCCCTGTCCCAAAAGGGCTCACAATCTAAAAAAAGGCAGACCGCCAGCAACAGCCACTAGAAAGACTGCGCAGGGGTGAAGAGGGACAGTTACTCTCCCCCTGCTAAATATAAGAGGAACACCACTGGAAAAAGTGCCTCTTGTCCAGTTAGCAGGGGTTAATCCAATTGGACCAGGCTGATCCAATGCCTTGTGTGGGCTGGAAATGGGCAAAGGACACCCCTGTCTATATCCATGGCACCCATGGCACCCATGGCACCCATGGGGGAAAGGATGGCATTATTAGCACATTCATAACACCCAGTCTATTTGTGATCTAGTAAAATGCTTCAACTGACATTATGGTGATCCACAAGTGGACCTCCTGTCCTTTTAAGTTTTAATATCATGCAAATGTGTGTGGGAGAGGCATGTGAATGTAGGCAGAGGAGGTCCTGTGGGGATGAACCCTTTGCATAAGCACCATTCTCCCAATTAACATTAGACTTTTGAAGCTGTCATTTGGTCCTTTAAACTGGGGAAATACGTATGTTCAGAAACAACCACCTGCTCCTGCAGTCCCAATCTGCCCCCCTCATGTGTGCTGTCTGCTACCTTTTCAAGGGACAGGTCCCTAGGGAGCCAATCACAAATCTTGATGTGATCTAGAAACATGCTGCACCAATCCCGATCACTGGTCTTGACTAGTTTCCAGCAAGTGATGTTAACCATCCGCAGGAATTTAAGACAGCATGAATGGAAAGAAAGCAGCAGCAACTGGACTGATATTACCATTGGAGGTTATAATTATCAGGTAGCAGTTGCAGTGATCTTTCAGTAAATACAGACTGGTGGATGATCAGATACATGGCTGAGGATTCATATCCTCACAGTAGGTGCTGCTTGTCAAAATATTAAGAAATTGTTTGCATTCAGTGTACAAACAAAACCCTGAAAAAAATTGAACTAAACCTTAAGAAGGTTCCCACTCCTGATTGTTATACAAAGAAGAATAAGATGGAAGAAAAAGCAGCACATTTTTGACCCAGTCATCTGGAACAGCTGCATTCAGGCCCATACCCAGTCATGATCAAATCTACCATGAAGTGCATAATTGCCTCATCTCATTTCAACATCTGTGCACAGACATAAGGTGATTTTGTAGTGCTGTGGCAGAGTTTATGATGCTAAGCAAGAACGCTTCATAGGCTTTCCTAATATGCTCAATGGTTTGGGGTGTGCGGCTGGAAAGCCAGGAATGTTTCAGGCAAGCAGCAGGCAGGATACAATACAGAGAATCTGGTTCTAAAAAAAAAAAAAAAAAGGAAATGTTTTCTCAATTTGAGTGTCTATGGCTTTGCTAAAGCCACCGAGAGGTGCCCTGGAATCAACTTGAGTCCCTGATTACAATTCACTTTTACTTTTGGATTCATGTTTTATAGATATGGAAGGCTTTATTTATTCAGGCTGCCCTGAGTTTATTCATAATGTGAAAGCTGCCTGGCTTCTACCATATCTCCAGTCAGAGACTGGGGAGTTATAAGGAGATTTCTTAATAGTGCTGCAGAGATGTTTCCATAGTCTAAAAACCGGTAAGTTTAAGCCAGAGCTGTTTCTCTGCAGAAGGGTACACCCAAATGGCTTGCAAACTGCAGTAAATATAGGATCAAGAAGGGGAAAAAACCCACCATTATTCTAGTTATTCTAAAAGACTTCCCCTCCCCTCCCTGGGATGTTCCTATAAATGACTGTTTTTCCCATTCAGCAGACTGAATTCTTCTTTGCATCCAGTTTTGTTGTCATGTAAAATTTAAAACTGATTCAATAAATAACTTCAAAAATATAAACACCGTAATTTCCATAATAGAAATAGTTCAGTAAAATAACATCTTGAAACAGGTGAAGTTTTTTCAGGCTCAGATGGTATACTGCCAATTTTCTGGGCTATTCTCATGTCTCTTTCTTTTCTTGTTTGTATGCCTGTATATACTATCTGTATTTGTAGGATAAACTGACAACCTGGTAAGATATATAGGTTATAAACATGATGCAAGTAAATTCACCAGAAAAAAATATAAGAAGATCAATAGTTTCAAATTTATTTTTGAAAGTAAAAAAAAAAATGCATATGCTCCCAAGGTGTCAACAAGAGCTCTAGAGCAGTGGTTCCCCAACTGTGGGTCAGGACCCACCAGTGGGTCGCAAGCCAAGTTCAGGTGGGCAGCGAAGCACCTAGAGCAGCCATCATTGAAAATATTGGAAGATGGGATGCTGGAAAGAGAGAGAGAGAGCTTTATGGTTATTTTGCTTGTATCAAGGTTGCAAATGGGCTTTTTTTTCTTTCTGATTCACTTTGATCTTGGAAAATGGCTGAGAAATAACCCAACTTATTGCTGAATTCTCAGGAAAGCAACTTCATAGCAATTATGGCACTTCTGGTGGGTCCCAGACAGATTGCCATTATAAAAAGTGGGTCCTTATCCTAAAAGGTTTGAGAACTACTGCTCTACTGTAGAGTATTTATTCAACACCCAGCGCCGACACTACTGCTGCAGTGCCAGTGCTCGGCAACCCTAGGATTAGACTGCCTGTTGCAAATCAAGGTTTCCCCTTCTGAAATCTCAGCCTTGCCGTGAGCCCACGACATCGCTGTAGCCCCAGCTGTGATATGGGGATGTTGATAATAATGCTTGCTAACCTTACAGCATTGTTGTAAGGATGTCCTCAACATAATATATGCTGAAGTGTTTTGCAGAGTCAGAAAATTACACACAAATAGCTACCAATAATAGGTATTATTATCTATGAAGCACCCCCCCCTTCAAATTTCCCGTCTTAAAAACTCAGGAGATACATTGGTAAATGTTACTCCTTGGATCTTATTCTTGGCTCTGTTGCCCCTTCAATAACGTGTTCTGTAGGCGGTAGACAGATGGTCTGTCTAGTTTCCAAGAGCAACTTAAGATTTTGAAGGGTGGCAAGGAAGAGCAGACAGCATCAGGTATGAAAAGGTGATGACTATGAACAGGATGCCTGGTTGTAAGTGGTCTAAACAGCTAATTGCCGTGTTGGGTCAGATAAATGATCCATCTAGCTATATGTTCCATTTTCCATGTTCTAATACTAGCGAGCAAGATGCTATAGAAAGGTTCACAAGAAAGGTGTTATATTCCAGTGTTATTCAAACTGTGGGTCGGGCCCCTCTGGTGGGTCGCAACCTGATGTCAGGTGGGTCGCGGAAAGCTGGGAGCAGGCATCTTGGAAACTGCAAGCCTTACTCTTGTTATATTCCTTTTATAAGTGTTAACAGTTTGAATTTTCGGGTAAGGGTTTTAAAAATTTTTTGTTTTTAGTTCAGTGCTTTTACATCATTTTTTGTCCTAATCTTGCTTTCTGTCAGGGATGTTTCATGGTTGTACAATTGCTGCAGTCCAAGAATGCCAATTTGCATTTCAGGAGTGTCATTTTATTATGTTACAATGACAGCACTTCCTGCTTGATGATGTCACCTCCTGCCATAACATCACTCCCAGGTTAATGATATCACTTCCGGTGGGTCCCAACACAAGTGCCATTCTAAAAAGTGGATCCTGGTCTGAAAAGTTTGAATACCACTGTGTTATCCATTCCTCCGTCTTCATTCTTGGTATTTAATAATCAGAGGCATGCTACCTCTGAACAGGGAGGTTGCCTGACTGGTTAAATAATCTGGTACAGAGATGGCCAAATGGATCCAATTGCTTTATCATTAAATTATAAGCAGATTTCACACCGTACTTGTTCTTGTACATTGCTAGTTATTTTTATTGGGCTCTGTGTGACCTGTTGTGCTTGTTGAGAATGTAGATTATAGGAGAGCAAGTGTGTGGGAATGCATTAGAGGTTGGGAGCTGGTGAGGTGTGCCTAAGATTCAAGATTCACCTCCTATGGTGGTAGAATTTTATACTAGTGAGGAAGATTAATCTCTGCGAGTGAGAACTCACATAAGTGGTTTATGACAGGAAGTATATTAATTCCAGGATTATGCTTTTCTCATTTTCGTTCTTTTGAAGATGCTGAACAGGTTTTTATGTCCTCTCAAACTGGGTTATGATACACTATCCAGCTGCTCTTAAAATGTACTTATTTAAAACTTCAAAGAGAGAAGCCTGAGTCTCAGAGTCATGTCATGTATTTTTGTGGGCACTCCGGGATTTGAATAAAAAAGCAGTGATGCTGGGTGCTCAGGCCAGTGAACAGGAGAAGAGAAATTGAAGTCCTGTGTGCAGAATAAATCCTCTGCTTTAGGATGCAGGCAACATCTAGGCTACAGAATTAATATGAAGGGAGGGAGAAGCATATTAATGTGATACAAAGCCATGGTCGACATTTGTGAATGAGACAGTCTGAGCAGAATCAGACCAAAAGAACTTGAGGCCACGTACTCACAAGGGAAGGATTTACCCTGGTGAGAGGCATCCCATTTCCCTGGAGGGAAAAAACATGTCCATGCATGCAGGCATGCATGCAGAGTTTTACCCAGGGCTGTTTGTGAAATAAGGCTGAAGTCTTTTTATCAGGCTCGTGAGTACATGGCTAGTCTTCATCACAGGAAACCGGGCCAGTGAGGGTGAGTCTGCCATGCATTCCCTTCTATACAACTCTTTTACCCAACAAGGATTTATGCTCCCAGTCCCCTCCCGCCCCCACGCATGTGTCATGATTCAACTGCCAGCATTGCCATCTCGTTATCCCTCACCCCATTGGCTGTGAATCATTCCTACATGATCTCACCTTCTGCACCATTTTGTTTAGGGTAAGGTTTGACAGAGAACATCTCATTAGGCCCAGAGCCTCTGTGTGTGACACCTGTTCCTGATTCAGATTCTCTTGTTATATTATTGTGTGAAACCTGGCTGCTGTTTCAGAGGAAGAGATGTGTCAGGGGTGCGCTCTCTCTCTCTCTCTCTCTCTCTCTCTCTCTCTCTCTCTCTCTCTC
>JAJKFI010000012.1:14137051-14149037 GCA_029204185.1 Lerista edwardsae
TCTCTCTCTCTCTCTCTCTCTCTCTCTCTCTCTCTCTCTCTCTCTCTGCAATGGCAGCGAGATTCACTTGTCTGTAATTCCTAGGGTTTCTTCGGCTTCTTTTAGAAGAACAGTGTTGCATTAGGGCATTATCTTATATAATCACCTTTAAAAGTTTAATTGTAGCGTGTGTCAATCTCTTTCTTCCTTGTATTTACTAGTACTGCTGACCAAAACTTTGGTTTTCCCTACCTTTTCATTTAATGGCCTGGAGAATCTGTTGTAGGTAGAAGAGCCTATCTTTTCCAGGTTCTCTGCCCTCTGGTTTTCCAGGTTCTTTGCCCTCTGCCAAAGGTTCTCTTCCCTTTGGTTTCTGCCAGTTGGTCTGTCTGTTCCATGTCTACCCAAGCATTTGACTGTAATCTATAAGCAGGGATGGGAATTTGGCCCCATGGTGAGACTCGAGTCTCTGCCCCCCACAACTCAAGTCCTAGCTGGATTTGCTGACTTGCCTAGAGCCGTGACTTGAGTCAAACTTGCGAGTCTATTGTGAAGCGAGCTGTGGATGGCATATCATGGCACAGACCAAAAGGGACTGATGAGGCAAGGCGGGAGGGGGACGATGGAGAATGGGAGGGAACAGAAGCAGCAAACAGGAACAGGATTGCATGCAGCAGCTGAGTGGCTTATGTTATGAGCAGTACAACCCAATCCTTTGCAACTCTACTCAGAAGTAGTCCCCTTGCACTGAGGCTTCTTCTTCCTAGGTAACAACAGAGCCCATAGCCTGCTGGAGCCATGAGCAGTGGTTCCCAAGCTGGGGGAACCCATGCCCCCCAGCAAAACCGGAACCACTGTATACCCCTTTAAGGGGAGTGGTTGAAGCAGTGACAGCAGCAATAGCCTCACAGGGATTGTGCTGCCGCTGCTGCTACAAAGAGCTCTGTTAAGGTACCTGTGGGGGTAGCATGGCCATCCTGAGGGGGCGGGGCGGCAATGCAGGCCACCCAGCTGCCCTAAACAGCTACCTGCAGCAATCTGACCCATGTCTGGGCTTGCACAAACCTTGAAGTGAGTATAATTGTCGCAGAGAGGTATTTGGGGCAGCAGTGCGGCCCGCAGAGGTGATTGCTGCCCCCTGTCCCCTCCGGATGGCTGCGCTACCCACCAGGTACTTTAACAGAGCTCTTTGTAGCAGCAGTGGTGCGATCCTGTGAGGCTGTCCCTGCTGTCACCTCCCTCCCCTTCAAGGACTTACAGGGTTCCCTTCCTTCATGTAAAAGTTGGGAACTACTGGGTTGGAGGAAGGCATGATTGCTAAGAACTGGCTTCTCCCTGGCTTCTTCCCATCCTCCCCCTCCCTGGGCTTCCCAGACTCCAGCCTATCCTAAGGCAAGAACTCCTTGGGCTCCTCCTTCTGCCCTCCTTCAACCAATGATAATCAGTTCTTTCAGCAATGGACAAGAGAGCCCACTTCCACCTCCATCCCTACTTCGCTTCCTGTTTGATGCAAAACATTAACCCTTCCCTGTTGCCAAGAATGTTCCTTTTCCCTGACTGCTGGCTAGCATCTGCCGACTTTCAGATGCTCCCCCACACACATGAAAAAAGTAAGCAAGCAAATCCAGACTTGTGGGTTTTCAGACTTGAGTTTTTCAGATCCATTTTCAAATCAGTGCCCAATTCCTTGTCACATGGGACTCGACTCAAGTCTAAATGTCAGCCAAAAATATGTATTTTTATGACTAGGGCTCGAGTCCTGGGACTCAAGTTCCCATCCCTGCTGGTAGCTAGCAGCAAAACAACCCTTCTCATCATAGCACATTAAAGACTACTGTTAAGGGAATCAGACCATCAGATGTAGTCAGCAGGAGTCAATACAACACAAACACACAGGTACAGTATAGAGAAACAAAAAATATGGAAATGAGGCGTGTGGTATCCCTAACTTCAAAGGTCAGGTGGGTATACCTGAAAGGACCATTTTTGGCAAAAGTACCTGAATTTGGAATACTTGCCTAAGGCTGTTTGCCTAGCATCCAGGCTGGTAAATTCTGGATGCTGGCTGTAATAGCACAAACCTAGGCATGTCAACTCTGAAGTTGAGTTGAATAGGATTTACTTCTATTTAAGTGTATACAGGATTGTATCCTATAGGATAGCATTCTATAGGTTTGAGTCCATCAAGCTCTTTACTAATTTTAGAGCTGTTTTTTGATAGTGTTTTAAATATTGCTCTGCTAATCTCAGTTTCCGTGTTTTCTTTAATGTTTTGATCAGTTTCATCATATTTATTTTAATATTGTATTCCTTTGGAAACTGGAATTAAAAATGGGGTAAACATTTTAAATCATTAACTTATTAACTTTATGCCTTTTTTTATTTTTGGGCTGCTCTTTTACAATTGTTTTTATGGTTGTTCTTGTTTATCTTTTAATGGTTTTTATTTGTTTAACTAATTTTAATTCTAATATGTTATTTTAAAGGGTTTTTTAAATATTGTAAATCGCTTTTAATTTTTGAAAAGCGGTATATAAATCAAATAATAAATAAATAAAATAGGATAAATCCATAAGGGTAAACTAAGGGCTGTAGTTAGTAGAAAGTGAGAAATAAGGACTTTTATCAGTTTTTCCCTCCAAAACCTCCCAGTCTGCTCCCCCTTTTCAGAGTGACTGCACCAGTAGATATAGGATTGTGCTGTTAGAAAGGCATAGTTTAAGACAGTAATCTTCAGTCAGTATATATAAATCTGTGCATGGGTGTGTGTGTATGTGTGTGCGTGTGCATACAAAGTAGATTTTGGAATATATTTACAGCAGATTTGCATATACGGAAGGAATTAACAGATGAGCACATCAGAATCAGAAGAGCACATTAACGTTCAAAAAGAAATGGCCCAATCCTACTAGGCTCGGTTACCTATGGATTGCCCGTTCTGTCGGCAGTGACTGCCATAAAGCAGTCCCAAAAGCTGCTCTAGCAGTGCACCTGTCATCATCAGAGTCAGCAGAAATCCTGCCATCAGCAGAATTGCACTAAGACTCATGGAAGGCATTACCTTCTTCCACTTGGTACCTTCCTTGTATATACTCCACTAGCTTGACTTTTGTATTTCATAAGTGTACCCAAAGGTACACCTGGGATACAGCATCACTTTAGTTATGAAACATAGTGACTCTAGGTAAATAATACAGAAGATATACTATGAAAATTACAATGTGTTTTTTCCCCACAATAAAAGTGTGTTTTTCCTCACAATAGCAAAATGTAGCTTGTCAGCCCATTTACATTTAGATTATATAGCGTTTTTTTTCTTTCCTTGGCCCAAATGTGCAAGCTAAGCTTTTTCAAAATGTATGGTTTTTTTAATGCCACATAGTGCATAGTAAGTGTTAACATCAATTTTCAAGTCTCCTTCAAGCACCTTAAAAATACTCCGCTTTTAATAATAAAGAAATACATTTACTGCGGCCACTGTTGGTCTCTAATGAGTTCCAAATACCTTTGGCAAGGTAAGCTGCATTATGGGAATGCAATGGATTGTTCCACCAGATGCTGCTCTACAGCATGTCTTGCCAACATGGAAGTCAGAACTAGATTTTTGGCTGATGAAATTTGTGGACTGCGTTTTGAGTAAAGGCAGAATAATATTTCTGAGGGTGCAATCTTAACCAACTTTCCAGCATCAGGGTAAAGGCAATGCAGCTCCGAGATAAAGGGTACACACATCCCTTTACCTTCAGGAGACCTCCATGACAACTACTCTATTGCAGAATGCAGTACATCCCCCACAGCTAGGCACAGCTAGATCAGTGCTGTAAAGTTGGTTAGGATTGCTTCCTGAACTGATTAAGAGTGCAATCCTAAACTGGAGTTAGGCCAGCAAAGTTTGGCCAGCACAAGGACCATTGTAAAGCACACTTGGACCACTCTCTGAGTCTGGGAGGATGGCACATGCAACATACTTTATGATCCCTTGTGCCAGCCAAACTTTGCTGGCCTAACTGCGCCAGCCTAACTCTAGGTTAGGATTGCACTCTAACCCTAATGATCCTAATGATCCTAATGAGTCCCAGCTCAAGACTATTATATAAGAATTTAGGATTCTTGCAGATGTAGCATTGAAAATAGTGTGATAAGATTTCTGAAGTAGTTTTGATATTTGATTTTTGTAGAGGAGATATTTGTTTACTAATTTTCCTTACTTCGAATCTTGGGATGCATAGCCTTTCCACTAATTCAACTGATGCACTCTCAGCTTTGTTTTGAATATTCAGGTTAATCTATCAAGTTCATTCAAGTCAGCACCATTTAATTATACCCACGGAGTAAGCTGGAGCTGCACTATTCAGTTGTTAATTGTATTTGTTTTCTTCTTGGCTGTAAACTCAGTTCTTGGTATTTATCTGAAATGCTGGAAAGAGGCACCTAAACTTTTGTAGGCAATCTGGTTGTTCTGCATTCCTACGTGATCCTTCTGCTCTCATAAGGGTGCTTCCATGCAGAGAAATGGGAGTTCACAGTTGTGCACAGAAATTGAAAGCGAATCCTGAGTAGGCTTTATGTGCCTGAGAGCGCAATCCTAACCTGTAGTTAGGCTGGCATATAGCCAGCAAAGTTTGGCCAGCACAAGGGACACCGTAAAGTATGTTTGGACCACTCTCGGAGTCGGAGAGGCCAGCACGCAGACATGCACCTTTCTCCCTGACTCCGAGAGTGGTCCAAACACGCTTTACAGTGGCCCTTAGGCCAGCCAAATTTGCTGGCCTATCTGTGCTGGCCTAACTCCAGTTTAGGATAGTGCTCTGAAACATGCTGCGTCATGAGTTCCACATGCAGCACAACATGCCCCAGATAGGCATAGAATGTTCTCCAAATGATCTTGTGAAACCACATGTGTAACAGGACAAAATTCTGCCTGATTGCATGCAGATACAACCCACAGTGATCATGAAGTATTTGTAGGTGGAACTACTATCAAGGGTATGCAACATGTTTATATTATTTACCAAGTGTCCCCATGTTGCAAAGGACCCTTCATTTTTACTTTTGATAACTATATGAGGATTTAATGAGTACTGCTAGTTCTTTCTTGGCCTTTTTTTGGAACTGGTATCCATCCAGTAGTCGATCCATGGAAAAGAACTGAGACCTGAACAAAACCATACTAGGCTCACTGAGTCTTCCTCATACTTCTCCTCTTGTATTCTGTATGTTTATGCTCCCCAGTTTTATATAACAATTTTCCATTTTACCATTGTATGTCTAACAGTGCTGGTTCTCTTTGTATTTCTTAAGTCCTCGAAGCGGCTAGGAGTGGGTTATGAAATGAAAGGCTTCTAGTACTCAATAGATGCTGGGTTTTTCTCAAGGCTACACTGATCCTTGTGTCCAGATGCTTTTGGTTTTCATTGTATCATTTCTCGACACACACAGAGTATTCATCAAATATGATGGAGACACATTTCTGAAATGATCCATTTTCCCTTGTTTTTGTCTTAGTGTTAAGAATTCCTTAATAGTGTGATGGATCTGAAGCACAGCTTATTTTTTTTAAAAAAAAAAAATGGGACCAACATAAGTAGGAGTGTCTATCTTCAAGTTATCGTTCAATGTGGTGTCAAAACAGACAAGTACAAGACCTATTTCATGCTGGCAAGCATCCATACTCTTTCTATTACTAGTGTATTTAGATGGACAGCCCAATTCAGCACAGATTTCTGCACAGCTGTGCAGCAGCACCAGCATGGAAATTTCATCTGCTGGAGGATTCAGGGGAAGGGGACATTTGTTCCCTTGCCCTGGCATAAGCCCCAGAAGCTGCAATGGGGCCACTTGAGCAAGCTCATTAGCTGGCATAAGTCCGCATTGCCCTATGTTGGTGGATCAGGGTGTGGAATGTGGTGTGTGCCATTGCCAGCGATCCCACCTAGCTTGGGCCCATCCTCCAACCCCATCATGGCCCTCATCCTGCCCTGTCCCGCCCTCCCTCACCCACCTGTGTGCTACCAGACACAGAACGTACCTTCTCTGGTATGTGTGTTCCCTTTTTGCCAGCATGAGCCCCTGAAAAATTGGGAGCTGCCGAACTAGCTCCTTCCACTTATATTCACACGTCTCCCTCTCCTTCTATCCACTATCCATGATCTTTCAGTGATGAACATGCATCATGGGTGATGTGCCATTCTTCCAGAGAGGAAAAAGACTTGTTTCAGACAAAAAAAAAATCAATTCCCATGTTTAGTAAATGAACTAAAGTCATGTTCCATTTAGCGATTCAAAAATAAAATCCACATTCTGCAGGGCTTGAAGGGGGTCATTATCAAATGTCAGAGGCTTGCTTTGTTTGGACGTGGGTTGTCAGTAGTGTTGAAATTAACATGCAGTAGCCCCAGTCTCTTTGACCCTTCGAAAACTCCTCAAGAGATCGTGCACCCTTTCAAATAGCTTCTCATCATCTGTTGAGATACTAGTACATTGAAAATGACGGTGGAAATACATATTCACCACCATTGCCCAAGTTTGCTTCGCCCTGCCCTGTGCTCTGCGAACTCGGCTGAGCTGCTTTACATTTGACACTCCCGTGCCCTCCAGCCTGCAAATGCTGAGGTTAACTTGTGCTCCCAAGAGAACCGTGCATTGCAAACCATCGCCTGAGCTGCGTGCAATGCCACGCTCTTCGCCCTTTTTTCTTGGTCTGTTTGTCACATACAATTGCATAGAAAATATGATGAGTTTCCATTCTCACCACAAAGTGCTGGCAGGCCATGAATAGGGTTTAGTATTGCCTTAATGGTATTGGGGAGGAGAGGCTGTTTACAGAGACAAGGAAATTAGACCAAAGGTAAGTGTCATATATATCAGGGTGCTCCAAACTCACGTCCACGGGCCAGATCTGGTGCCCATTTTCCTTAGCCAGGGTGAGCAGAGGCTCGTGTTCCACCGGGGAAGATGTGAAAGACCCCTACTATAATTCCCAGGGGTCTTCACGTCCAGGTGCTTCCAGGGTCTGCCGTGCCAGCAAGCTGCATGTATGTGTGGCTGGCTGCAAAGACTCCTGGGAGTTCCAGCAGGGGTCTTTTGCCCCATTCCTGGCAGAACACAAACCACCATTCGCCCAGGGAAGAGTTTCTCCACTGCAGCGGTCTCCAGTTTGGAGGCCACTGATATATACAAATAGAGCTCACCGTTAATGGTGTAATACAGATTGGGCATCTCTTCTCTGAAGGGCTAGGGACCAGGTTTTGGATATACTTGGAATACTTGCATATTTCTAATGAGATATGGGGTCCAAGTGTAAACATGGAATTCATTTATTTTCAGGTACATCTTATGCATGTTTTATATAACATTTTTAATAATTAGTAAAGAATTCAACTTTTTCATAAATGACCTGGAGTTGGGGTTAAGCAGTGAGTTGGCCTTGTTTGCAGATGACACTAAACTTATCTCGGTGGTGAAAACCAGGAAAGATTGTGAAGAAGTCCAGAGGGATCTCTCCAAACCGGGGGGGGGGGGGGGGCAATGCCAGCACAATGACAGATGTCAGACCTGGAGTTAGGCTGGCACAGTTAGGCCAGCAAAGTTTTGGCTGGCACAAGGGACACCGTAAAGCACATTTAGACCACTCTCGGAGTCAGAGAGGCAAGCACACAGACATGCGCCACTCCAAGAGTGGTCCAAACACATTTTACGGTGCCCCTTTGTTGGCCTAACTGTGCCAGCCTAACTCCAGGTTAGGATTGCGCTTCCCGTGTTGTTTGCTGTGGTTGACTAATGCTCAAAATCCCAGATTTTGACAAAGCTCAGCTTTGTTACCTGTTATCCTTAACGGGGGTCGACTATGGGACTTTCTGCATGCAAAGCATGTGCTCTCTCCGTGGAGCCTTCATAAAGCTACATAGCTCTGCCCCATTTGCCTTGTTGGCTGTCACTTCTGCTTCAGCTCAAGCAGAGGTTTGTCACTAGCAAGCTCAAAAAAAAACCAACAGGCTGCTAGTTAGACTCTATAGGTGTTCTTTGTCTAATGCGCTGAGCAAATAAAGCTACTGTAGCGACAGTTTGGTAGAGGCTCTAGAACAGCAGAGTTCTCAGTGTGCGCCGTATTATTGCTGCAGTTTTGTTTTGTTTTGTTTTGTTTTGCTCTCCCTCCCTCTCTCTCTCTCTCTCTCTCTCTCTCTCTCTCTCTCTGTGTGTGTGTGTGTGTGTGTGTGTGTTTTAAATCCCAAATGCAAAATGAGAACCAGTCCTGTCTGGTGGAAAAAAAGAAAAGAAAAACACTTGGAAAATAATGATATATTCTCAGTGTTTCAGGTAATATTGGAGGAAAAATCAACAACTCATGGGCTAGATCAATGAGACTTTGTCCCAACTAACTTACTTACTTAGGGTGCAATCCTATCCAACTTTCCAGCACTGGGGTAAAGGCAATGCAGCTCTGAGGTAAGGGAACAAAGTAACATTTCCTTACTTTGAGGAGGCCTCCGTGATTCCCCCCCCCCCGCAACTGCAGGATGCAGCACATGCCCCATACGTCAGTGCTGGGATGTTGGTTAGGATTCCACCCTAACTCCCTCAACAGGAAACTGTCTCAGTCAAGGGGATTTAACTAAAGCTGTGTTTCGTGTGTGCTCCAGTGTCACCCAAGTCTAGTATTAGGCTTGCCCAGACAGACAGCCTTTCTCTCCAACGTGAAAATACAGGGGCAGCCCACTCCTATCCAATGCTGGTGCAGCGGAGCTGCTGAGCCCATGCTGTATCCAGCATTGGATTTGAGCAAGCTTCCTATGTAGCGCCCCATTCTGCTTAATGGGGCTACTCGGATCTGCGCCATCTATTTAGCTGGCACAAAACTGAGTAGACCCTTGTAGGGCATTCAGGCTCAGGACAGGGGTTAGGATCAGTAATGGCATCTAAATGATTTAGCAACAGGTACTCACTTTTGATTAGCACTTGTGTCAGGGCCCGCCCACCGGAAGTGAGGTTATAGCCGGAACCCAGGAACCGCCCCCAGGAACTGCCACACCTCCTCGGTAGGCCGTGCAGTGGCCCGGGAGAAGGCCTGGGAGTCCCGGGCCTTACCCAGGGCCGCTGTGCGGGCTACCAATTCCCCCCAGGAACTGCCGCGCCTCCTCAGGAGGGAGCCCCAGGCAGCCTACCTGCTCACGCTGCTGCTGCCGTCAGTCTCCCTTGCTCCGCTGCCTGCCTGTCTGCTTGCCTGCCTGGCTCTGAGAACATGCAGGCAATTCAAATGTGCAGGCAATTCAAAAGTTGCAGGGGGCGGAGCGGAGCGCCGACGGAGTCGACGAGTGGGTGGGCGAATGGGCGGGGCCAGCCCTAATCCTAGGAATGGGTACTCGCGTACCCCCGTGTACCCGCTACATGACATGTCTGGTTAGGATGCAGCAGATGCCTCTTCCACTGTCCCCACCCCTTTCCTGGGCCTAAACCCCTCCCTATGCACCCCCCATCCTGAAACACTCCTTTACTTCCCCTGCCTCTGTTCTGCCCTCCCACCACCTTCCCCCACACTCTGCCACCCAGTGCAGCACCTACCTGCTCCAGTGACTATTGGGTCAGATTTAGCACCCATGGGATGGTGCAGGCCTTCCCGCCAGCACTGCTTACTCAAAGAGTGTCAAAACCTGCTTTTTTGACACTTTTGTGACACCAAGCGGTGCTGCAGTAGCCAATGGTAGGATTGGGCTGTAAGAGAGATTGTCACTGTTGCACCTCCTGATGTTAAAGAAACAGCGGGGCGGGGGTGCCCATCCTCCACCACTGGCTGTTGAAGTAAGCTGCTCTTTATTTTTGGCCACATCAAGTGGCAAAGGAGGTGGGTGAGAAAGGAATAAGGCAAGTGGTATAGTGTTGCGGGTTAAACTGCTGTTGCTGAACTTGCTGACCGGAAGGTTGGCAATGGGCTCCCGTTGCTTGTCCCAGCTCCTGCCAACCTAGCAGTTCAAAAGCACATAAAAATATGAGTAGATAAATTTGTACCACTTTGCTGGGAAGGTAACAGCGTTCCGTGCACCTTGGTGTATAATCATGCTGGACACATGGCCACGGAAACTTGTCCTTGGACAAATGCTGGCTTTTCAGCGTAATTGAGATAAGCACCGTGTAATTGAGATGAGCACCCCCTACAGTCGGTCACGACTAGACCATTCGGTCATGAGGAAACCTTTACCTTTTTTATAGCAATAGCAGTCTCTCACGTTGCATAAGTGCTGCTCATGGCAAACCTAGGCTCTTTGGGTTTCTATTGGGTTGCAGTGCTGCCCAAGTCTGAACATCTTGCTATTTATTTGCAATTCACAAGGCATATATAACTATCATTCAAATTTACCATGAAATGCTGACCGGGCTTAGCACAGATGTATTTATAAAATTTTACAGTGTTTAACTATTATGCAATGTAGAAAAAAACCCCAAATACTTACTCTCATACATGCTCTTTCCTGCTGGAGTAACTTTAACTGAACTCTGCCCAAATGTTCATTGGGTGCTGCTTGGAGGCAGAGACTTTCGGCACAATCCTAACCTGGAGTTAGGCTGGCACAGTGAGGCCAGCAAAGTTGGGCCGGCATAAGGGCCACCGTAAAGCGCATTTGGACCACTCTCAGAGTTAGGGAGGATGGCGCACGTCTGTGTGCCGGCCTCTCTGACTCCAAGAGTGGTCCAAACATACTTTAAGGTGTTCCTTGTACCGGCCAAACTCTGCTGGCCTCACTGTGCCAGCCTAACTCCGGGTTAGGATTGCGCCCTGAATCTGAAGCTCTGTAACGCACTGTATAGACCGATAGGGTTGAAAATCACCCCCACCATTTTACAAATCAAAATGCTTGTGCCCTGTGTTTGGCCCCATTTTTCCTCTTCTCCTGTCCCCCAACACCGAGATCCTGCTGTCAATTTCTGTCCAAATGAAGCTGCACTCAAAATATTAAGCATTCCATGTGGCTGGCTCAATACTGCCGATTGCCGAAACCTCAGTCAGAGTTGTTGAGCTACTAAAGTGAAGTGGCTATTAGTTAATTTTGTACTTAATGGGTGGCTTAGTGCTTTCAAAGTGGAGAGGTTGCCATCTCCTTGGGGGTATTTCGCTCTCAGAAGTTGACTCCTGGGAATCGCAGCTTTTTTGTGCTCGCTGCAAAGTTGTAACGGTGGGGAGGGAGGGGTGGAGTGCCACGAATGCTCGGAAAGCCAGTGGCATGCCTGGGATCTAGACTTTGTTTAAATGTTATCAAAGCCTGAAGCATTCAGCTGGATTATTCCTGAGTCTTATCCAAGTCTACCCCATGGCATTGTGCCTGCCTAGTGATTTGTTCTTCCTTCCCCTTCAGTCTAAAAGTAGTGTGCCATTTTAAAATGCAAGCTTTGCCTTCGAAGAAAAACAATTTGACATTAAAATCTGGAATGCACTCGTTCCAAGACTTCTTTCTAACATATCCGTGTTTGGACTCTGAAGGTTAAACTTATGGCAGCAGCATCTAGTCTGACAGATGGCATGGAATGTGGAAAGCCAGTTGTGAATTTTGTCTATATGTGCATCGACATATATGCCTGAATGAGAAAAAATAATACAAATAGAAGCAGATTGCAGAGATCATTAGAGAATGATAGATTCATGATTTATTTATTAATGTGTGGTGTACAAACTAAAAATCCAGCAGAAAACAATGGATGTATATGCACATTATTGGAAGCATTCTGGTACCCTATACTGTGGATGTTCATTGTTGCGGATGGTGCCCAAGCCTACACGGATGCCTCAGAAAGGAGTTCCACACTGCTTTGCTTCCCAGAAAATCCCTATTTTTCATTTGTACTTCAAAATATGGTTGGCGGAACTTTACATGAACTACTCTGAGTCTTGAAACTAAAAAAAGGAGGATCAAAGATGACAGTGAACATGGCAAGCCAATCACACACATATGTGCACGTGCATGCATGCATGTACACACACACACACACACACACACACACACACACACACACACACACA
>JAJKFI010000012.1:14149047-14180541 GCA_029204185.1 Lerista edwardsae
ACACACACACACACACACACACACACACACACACACACACACACACACACAGTTATACTATGTCTATTGTGCAACATACAGAGCCTTGGGAGAAATATAAGCTAACCCTGAAGTACCTGGATGTCTGAGTTGGGATTGGCCCTAGCACTCATCATAAGGAGATAGGCAGCCCAATCCACCATGACTCCCCTTGCCCCAGGGTAAGCCTCTGCTGGCCTGGTGGGTCTGCTCAGGTGTACTGAGTCCGGCAAGGTGGGGTTGGATTTGGGAGATGAGGATGCTGCCAAACCTGCCCCTTTCAGATCCCCTGTCACCACATTTCTCCCACCCTGCCCCATTCCACCAACTTCACTATAGGCAGCTACCCTATGATTCCTTGGCGATGCCCCATTCAGGTACAAGGTTTCCATGTAGCATGTATGAACTAGAGCCCAGTTCATCAACCGATGCCACAAGCCTCCTTGTTGTTTGTGTGTAGTTTATATACTAAGATTGTTCAAGTATGTTGGGTTGATTCATCAAAAAGCAAAACAGCTAATTGCCAGGTGTCTTTAATTGACTGGCAGCTCAGAGCCCCCTGTGGCCAGTGACAAAAGAACCTGGCCTGATAAGACCCCCTAGTTTGTGATTCTTCACTTTCCACCATAATGTGTCCCCTCATTAAAGCTTCTGCTCAGGATGGAACACAGCACTGCTGGGAGACTGGACGAGCAGAGTGAGATGGTGTTAATGAAAAGAAGGGCACTGCAGAATGAATGGAGGGAAGGGATTAAAATGAGACAGAGACGGCGCTGGACTAATTGAGTGACAGCTGATGTCATTATGGTTTTTCTGAAAAGAACTTTAAGCTTTTTGACCCAGCGCTGTCTATCCTCATTAAGCACTAATAGCCAGATACAACAATCTGTAAAAGTTTATAGGTTAATTACTCCTTCATTTCTTCTAATGTAGCTTACACATGAGATTTTAATGAATGCTAATCATAGCCTTTGTTGTTCTGTTAGGATCATTTGTGTGAGGGGTGGGGTGGGGTGGGGGGAAATAACTAGCTCTGAATGACTCATCCAAGGTGAATGGGGACTAATGAGGAAAACTGACCAACACCAACTGCACGTGCCCTGTTAGCTCAAAGTGCTATTTTTGTCACTTTTTCACAAAGAGGTGAGAGACGTCCTTGTGAGTCACAATGATCCTGCTGCAAGCAATGGAAGACTGTAAATAAAGGACACTTTGGGGGAATGTTGTCTGTTCTGTTCTGGAAGGAACAAAGGAACCGAGAAGGAATACTGAGGGTTCTTTTGCTCATCACTTCCGCAGCCATGGCACAGAATAATAATTGAGCTGTAACGTTGGAAGGGAGCCAATGGATCATCTAAACACAGAGTGGCTTAATTAAATATATAGATAGGTGCTAGTGTGGTGTAATGAACAAAGTTTCGTGCTTGGACAGGGGTGGGATCTGGGCTCAAGTTCCCACTGGGCAAAGAAACTCTTTGGATGACCTTGGACCAGCCGGACTAACACTGTGAAGATAAAATTAGAGGGATGGGAAACTATGTCTGCCATTCCGAGGGCACAGTTCTAACCCGGAGTTAGGCCAGCACACTTAGGCCAGCAAAGTTTGACCGGCACAAGGGACACTGTAAAGTCTGTTTGAGCCACTCTTGGAATCAGAGAGGCCAGCACGCAGACATGTGCCATCCTCCCTGACTCTGAGAGAGGTCCAAACGCACTTTACGGTGGCCCTTATGCCAGCCAAACTTTGCTGGCCTAACTGTGCCGGCCTAACTCCAGATTGTGCCCCGAGTTTCTTAGATGAAAGGTAAGATCACAATGTAACATATAAATTATGATTAGTGCATTTTAAATATACAACTACTAAAGAGTGTCCCTCTGCTGTCTGAGTATCAAAAAACCATGACTCATTCCAAATGCCAGATATTTCAAAAGATATCAGATTCCTAGCCTATAGATTACTGATTTTGTCCTCATTGAGCTCCAACTAAAATCACTTTTCTGAGCAAAAAAAGTGCATCATTTCCCCATAAATTGCAAGAAACGTATGGAAATAGAATTACATACATCACAAAGCACCAATTGATTTAATGGAATTAATATCCTCCTAGGATCATCCTGGAGCCACACAATTTACTTGATGGATAATGTTTGCACTGGGAGACTTCCGCTAGCAGCTCTGTGCATTAAAATACCTGTGCATGCCATCTGCCTAATGACTTCTCATCCAAGGAGGATGCTATGCTTCTCCTCTACCAACAAAAGATGAAATTGCACTGCCTTTTTCATTCCTTCAGACCCAAGGATCTGTGCTATGATAGAGCCCCAAAAGTGGAGCCAAAATGGGATTCACAAACTGATATAAAACAGAACCCCCTTTTGGCAGTTTAGGGAGTGGGGGCTGTGTTTGTTCACCTTATTTATAATAAAGCCCAGGGGCACAGGAGGTGGAATAGGTAAGAGAACACCTGCATTGTCTGGTAGTCACAGGGTTTGTGAATGTGTGGTACTCTAGTGGTGGCAGCATTCTCAGTGGTAATGACACCTATTCTTTCCTTCCTTCAACAACACATGTTAATTAAGGCATTGTCACACTCACCATCCAGAGTAAGGGCAATATGAAACAGGAAGCCTAACCTTTACTCTGAACTGGCTTGGTATACTTTCAAGGCTATGTAATGCTGTTATATTATCAGTAATCCATCTCTTGAGTGCCTGCAATGGTGCTGTGAGGAAGAAGAAACCTGGTGGAAACTGTGTCAGATGAAGAGAATGGTAAAACAGCTTGAGGGTGCAATCCTAACCTGGAGTTTGGCTGGCACAAGGGACACCGTAAAGCGCTTTTGGACCACTCTCGGAGTCAGCCAGCACACAGATGTGTGCCACCCTCCCTGACCCTGAGAGTGGTCCAAACGTGCTTTACGGTGACCCTTGTGCCAGCCAAACCTTGCTGGCCTAACTGTGTCGGCCTAACTCTAGGTTAGGATTGCTCTCTAAAATAAATAAACTGCTGTGAGGGACAGTAAATAGTGGGCAAAAGCAATCATGGAAGTGATAATCACAGCCTCCCCTTTAGCCCCTTTTTCACTAAAAACATTCATCCAAGAACATTTAGCACAACCTTAATATTTAACTCTCAAGGTACAGAAGACTAGATTATTTAAATGTCTTTGAGAAGTCAAAATCTTTGGAACTGTCAGTCTGAGAAGTGATTGCTGAAGCATTTAGGTGATAGCACTTTTCACTTCAGTGGAGGGAAAGAGCAGCTTTATTCGCACCAAGCAGCTTCTCCGAATTGAAATAGATGAGGAATCATGCCAGATGTGATGAAGCAGCACTAAGCGACTTGGGTTTCTGTCTACCTCAGAGAAGGTCTCCACTACTGGAAATGACTTTGGTTGATCAAGATGGCCACCTGAGTGTAGTATAAAAATGTGGTGTGAAGGAGAGTCTCCATCTCTCCTCCTCTCTTGACAAGTGCAGTTTCTACTTGAAAGGAGGCAAATACATTTTCACTCTTGTTTGTACAAGAAGTGGCACTTTTGGTGGTTCTGTGAAATGTCTTCTCCGTTTCAGCCAATAGCTTCATTTAAAGGACCAAATCTTGTGTAACTTATGAGGTAATGATCTTGGCACAAGTTCTTGGACTTCTAGCTATTCCTTGCATTAAGGAGTAGAAGAATTTCATCTCTCTACTACGTTCTCCGGGAGGCAAGGGTGTCCATAGTGCAGAAAGGAAGAGGAATTGGGAACTATAAGGTGAAATATAGCAGTCTACATCAATATATTAGCCTGTGCAATAATAGCCCTAGTCAAGCATTTAGCCTGAACCTGAATGGAAGACGAATGTGTTCCACGTCACATTAGCCAGACACATTCCCCTGCTGACACACTGAAGGCCTGATTTAATGCAGCCCAGTGCTAGCAGTAAGCCCTTATTGCTGGTGCTGGTGTTACAAAAGTGCCGTAAGGCACTTCTACCACTGGCCCAGAGCCAGGCCCCACTGCCAGGAGGACCTGATGTGGAGCTGCCCGGCAGCAAGTCTCACCAGTGCTGGCAATGAGCCCTCCTGGGGCAGGGCGTGGGAGGGTGGAACTGGGTGGGGGCGGGGTGTGTGTGACTGGCAGTGGCCTCCACCATTGGATCCTATCCTCTGTCAGACTCTGCAGCCCGACACAGAGGTTCTTAAATCTGCACCAGCAAATAGTTGGCACAGACTTGAAGAGGCCCGTTGGCGGCCCAGCACCCTTCACCCAAGGTGCCTCCTACAGCTGCTGCGGCACCCACAGGATGCAATGGTAGTTGTTTTGCTGCTGTTGCTCCTACTGGGACCTGGCCCCATAGGACTGGGCTGCCCATGGCCACACCTCTCGATCTCCCCATGCTCAGCATATTTTAGCAGAGAATCAAAGTGTTCAGTGCTTGTCTTTGCACTCAAGCACTGGAGTCAGGAGAACAGGGGCTGTGGCCATGGAGCACATTGATATGCAAGTGTGGCCATATGGCATGCTCATATTCTCCTTCCACATGGGTACAGGCTGAATAGAATACACCCAGGGCAAATGGGTCAGTTGGAAGTCAGATACGCCATGGCAGAAAGGTATTGAATTTGTGTGAGGCTCCATATTGCGGACGTAGTGGCGCTGCGGGTTAAACCGCTGCTGCTGGCCTTTCTGACCAGAAGGTTAGGAGTTCGAGACCATGCAACTGAGTGAGTTCCTGTTGCTTGTCCCAGCTCCTGCCAACCTAGCAGTTTGAAAGCATGTAAAAATGTGAGTAGATAAATAGGGACCACTTCGGTGGGAAGGTAACGGTGTTCCATGCGCTACGGTGTAGAGTCATGCTGGCCACATGACCACGGAAGCTTGTCCTCAGACAAACCCGGCTCTAGAGGCTTAGAAACGGAGATGAGCACCACCCCCTACAGTTGGTCACGACTAGACCATTCGGTCGTGGGGAACCTTTACCATATTGTGGAAAATAATTTGCCTTCCATTTTCTTATATTCCAACCTTTGAAATCATTACAACCCCTAGAATTCCTGATCGCAATTCATTTTTTTCTCAGAAAAAAAATTAAGCGTAGTAGTTGGCATTAGCCTTTCCATTTGTCTTGCTCCAGTTTCTTCCCTCCTCCTTCCCTTGTTTCTTTTCTTGTCAAACTGCCTTTTCCACAGCTCTGTCACTTTCCTCAATATACCCCCTCATGTATGCTCTTCATATTCCCCGGCTGTCTAGCTTTCATCTGTTCTTCTGGGGATCAATGACATGCAATCCCAAACAACCTGAACACAATCTTACCGTAACACCCTGAGGGGAAAAAGAAAGTATTTTTTCAAACTACTTTGAAAAAGTTGAATCCAGTCTGCCTCCTCTCACAAATAGTTTGCTTATTTATCTTTACATAGAATCTTCCTATAGGGTCCTTAGTATCGAAGGAGATTCTTCATAGGACTAGATGTTGAAGCCTTGGGTAATTGTGGGAGGCTAAGCCTTTTGCCTCCTTCCTCTGCCCAAGGGTGTAGCTAATTAATGTGTACCCTGTTGCAGAAGGCAAAACGTTGCCCTGGAAGTAATGTCACTGCAGAAAGTGATGTCACCATTGTATTTTGGATTTTTGGCCATAACGTCTGATAGAATTAAGATATCATTAGAAGCGATTAGTTTGTTTCACTGCATTCTGCATTAAATTACCTTTCCAATGATATACAATATATTATTCATACATACCAAAGTTTTTACCATTTTGGCCACTAGTGTCAATACAAGCTCAATTTGTTGGCCCCAATGCTTGTTGGACAAGTGCAATTGCACCCCCCTGCACTACTTTAGCTACACCCCTGCCTCTGCCTTCTCTTTCCAGTGTTCATCACTGAAGCTCAGTGGCTCAGGAGGAGGTCCTCAACAGATGGAGCCTTCCTTGCTTAAACTCCTCCTTCCTATGGTGCATCAATCCCAGTTCTTTATTTCTTTCCAATGTACAGAATTGGACTTCCCTTAGCTTCCCATCCATATATCATACAGGTATATTTATCTGGTCACCAGTTATCTGTTAACCAGGATTGGGTGGTCAGTATACACAGGAAACTGTAATGCCACAGGAGGTGGTGATAACATCTGGCCTAGATGCCTAAAAGTGGATTGGTCAGATTTCTGGGGGGAAAGTCCATTCCACACTACAGGCCATGATGGGTGATGCAATCTCCTTATTGTAGAAGCAGGCTACTTCAGAATGCCAGATGAAGGGAGTTGCAACAGGATGCAGGCATCTTGTTGTCTTATGTGCTCCCTGAGGCATCTGGTGGGCCACTGTGAGATGGAAGCTGGACTAGATGGGCCTATAACTGGATGTTCTTATGTTCTTACTTGGTAACACAACCAGTTTTGCTGCCATGTGATGTGTGCCAAGACTTTAGGCTGCAACACTGGCTGGGCATGCCATCTCCTCCTCTGGGATTCAGTTCAGAGCAAGTACTCATCTGCATTGATTTAATTCTCCTCCCCATTGTTTTTTTTTGCGTAGCTTCACCATGCTGGAAAGTTTTCTCTCCTGTTGTAAACTGCCGATCAAGTTCATCCATTCTGGTATTTGGTCCTAGAGACTTGGTTAATGTACTGTAGAGACTTAGTTAGAGACTAGGTCCTACCTAGTACTTGGTTAATGTACTGTAGATGCTGAGGATGGAACTGCTTTGGTGGTCATGGCTAAATATCCAGGTCTAGGAGATGACTATCTCAGTTGTTCATGACTTCTGCTACTTCACATTGCTTTGGGCATGCATTCTGTGAGTCAAACAGAGCTTCTCCTTTCACTGGAGGAAAATGATGAAGCCCTAGTCATGGCTGGGATAGATTGACATCCTCATCACTGAGTTGATGTGATTATCTGATGGTTATTGAGCAATACAATTACAAATTGCACCTCGAACATATTTTTTAGTTTATAGCCTGCTTCAGACTTTAACTGCATCTATCAATTCCCTGGATTTATAATGTTTGGCTTTCAGTGTTCTTTTACAACATTGTTCTGATTGTTTTCAATTTTACAATGCTAGGAGCATTGCAACTAACCAGAGATTATTGTAATTTTCTGTGAGCTCCTGAGCAATTTCCTAAAACTCATTATTGTATTTATAGTGGTTAAGCCCTCAATTCACTTGTGGGTAGATTTCATCATTTACTTGGATGACTTTTTTCCACACCACCTTCTCAATATCTATTGTAAGCATTTTAAGTGTTCACCAGAGTCTGACCAGAGTCTGAGACATGTTTGGTAACTCACTCTACTTCCAGGTAATTTGGCAATTATGATCAGGGACGGCTCAGCCATATTGGCTAACTAGACTTGCAGCAGCATAAATCAAGATGCACCTACCGTGCTGAAAGCAATGTACAAGTTTGGTCTCTTGCAATTGTTCCAACAGGGGAGGCTCACACACACACACACACACACACACACACACAGTGAATCCTAGCATCTTTTTGTTACTGGCAATGTTTTAAAAACAACGACAACCATGTAACAAGCACATATGAAGAGGGAAGCAGTAGTTTGCAGGGATCCTGTATCAAAGCTGAATGGCATGTCTGTGTAATTCAGGACCCAATCAACTTTCCAGTGTCAATGCAGCCCTGAAGCAAGAGAACAGCCTTTCCTTTATCTTGAGGAGGCCTCCATGACTGCATCCCCACTGCAGGATGCTGCACATATCCCAGTGGCACAGCTATGTCAACACTGGAAAGTAGGATAGGATAGGGCCCTGAGAGATGTAAGCATCAATAAAGGTACACCAAAGTTTACTGAAAAGTGCTGAAGAACCAACAACTGAGGGTTTAAACTGGGACTCCCTAAGCTAACACACTTACTCGTAAATGATACAGGGGAACTCTATCACTAACATGCACACACAGTGGAGAAAGAAGTTAGAAGGATGAAAGAAAAAGAGAGGGAAGAAAAAGGAAGTCCTGAGAAGGAGAAGGGGCAGTGCAGAGAAGTGAAGTGAAGAAGAGGAGAAGGCATGGGAGAAGTGGTGTAGGGAGATTAGCTGGGCTTCACAGAGGAACCTGGAAAAGAAAGGGAAGGTTTTGGGATGCAAGGAAGGAAGGAAGGAGGGGAGAAGGTTGGGGGATTAGTAGGGAGGAAAGGAGTGCGGTACAGGCTGTTCAGACCATAGTTAAAGGGCTGTAGTTGAAAATAGCTCTCTATAGCCTTATCTGAGAGCTGCGGGCATGGGGTGAGCCTAGAAATACACCGGATCTGTGCCAGCTATTTATTTATTTATTTAAAATATAATTAATTAATTAAAAGACGTTTATCCTTCCTTTCCTCTGACGAGACAGATGCCTAAGGAAGCTCACAATTCACAATTTTTTTTAAAAAAACTATATAATACATAAAACAATAATTTTTTTATGTATATAATACATAAAAACCGCAGTAAAATATATTTAGCTAGAACAGATCTGAATAGACAACCCACCAACCCCGCCCGCACTGCAGAGGCTTAATTCAGGGAAAAGGAACTATTGTTCCTTTACTCATAGGAAACCTTTTGGACTGCCCCCTCCCACTGCAGGTTGAAATAGTAGTCATTTTGGTGCCACTATATCAGTAGGGGGGAGGAACAATTGGATTGGGCTGTTAGTGACTTAAAGCAAGCTCATTTCATCTTGCTGCAGAAATTATGCACATATCTTCCAAGCATCTTAACTGTATCTTCTTTTAACTAATAAAGCCCAAAAATCATTCATAGACTGTTTGGGCATGCTTCACAATTTGAATCTACTCCTTTGATCACTTACTGATTTTCTTATCAGATCTGATTAACCAGCAGACAAAGTTCAAACAATGTAATTTAACTACTGTGTCTTTTTTCTCCCTTTGAGATGATGCTAGATCTACATTGCATGAAAAATTAATTCAGTTGTGTTTATCTGCAATAAGGTTGAAATAAATTACATGGCTATTTTAATGCACATCTGGGTTACTATCTTTCTTGGTTGCATCCTGATGTGATGAATTATTTGAGGATTTATGCTCTTAACAGCTCCTACCTACGTTGAGCATCAATGTGTTAGTAATCAATGTAATTGATCAATATGATCATAAGCATCTGTGCCATTTTTAACTGAATATACCCCTTTTAAAACAAATAATTCCTTTTAAAAACATCTTGACTAGTTTAATTGGATCAATCAGTAAATCATTGAAAAGAAGAACAAAATCACTACTATTTTTGATTTTACACTGGATGGTTCAATAAAAATAATTGAATTTAATACTCAGTGTTCTGAAACCCATTGACTTCAATGGCACAGAGATATGTGTGTTTATTGTGCTGTCCACTGAAATAAGTTGATTTCAATCCATTTAAAAGTGCTTGGCTGTAGCTGAATCATTCCCTTGACTCTTACTTGATCTGTCTTCGCAAATATGTAGGAACAGCATAGCTGTAAAAAGCATAGTTTTATCTAAATCCACATTTGGGCATGTTTGGCACGTGGTATTGGTCAAGTGGGTAAGCAACCCACTTTGAATAGGTACAGACGTCCAAGGAAAGGTGCACAAAAAGTCAATTATTGTTCAGTGTTTTACCAATAAATTGTTGTTAATTGTTCACTGCTTTATGAAAATGTTTATCTTAAAAAAATGGTTTATAGACATATTAATAGCCCAATCCAATGGACCGGAATTACTGTTCCAGTGGCATAAATAGCTTAAATAGATGTTTATCCAGTGGCATAAACAGCTGTTGCAAATACGACAATGCCAGTAAGCCCTGGCTGTCACTGCAAATTGTGAACAACTGGATTTCCCAACAGTCACTGGATGCCTATCATCTATAGAAAGACCACATAGAGGTTGGGAGGGAGGCAGGAAGGTGTGGAATGGGAATTACCCTGGGGAAAGGAAACAAATGGTCCCTTACCCCAATCTGCCAAACTCCCCCATGGGATGCAGTGGACATCACACTGGTGCTGCTGCATCCCCACACCAGAAGTTATGGTGGATTGGGCTGCCCATCAGTGAAAATTGGCTGTTGGCTTGGTGTTGCTGTTGACTTGGGTATGTAGCTCATTTGCCAGTCAGAGGACATTCTTGGAAGTCAGAGGACATTCTTGGAAGTCAGAGGATCCGTGTCCCTTGGAATCTATAGAGGAATGGCCACCAGGTAGACTCACTGCCCCCAGGTGAGATCCAGGTGCTACCCCCGTGGCCGGCTGCCCAATCAGGCAGCCTCTGTTTTGCAAGGCAGGGGTGGAGCCAGCTAATAACAAGCACCCAGCTATACACTGCAGCTCGGGATTCTTGACTGCCTTCCAGGGTTGGTTTACAGTCATGGTGTACCACACTGTGGTGCACATTGGTGGCACAAAGGGATTCTCTTGCCTTGAGAATCTAACAGTGGGATTTGACCATTCTTACTAGGTCGTCCTCATTCTGTTTTTCTCCTGTGAGCATGCACTGCAGAGAAAACTGATGGCTGGCCATCTAGCTTGATTTATTGAATATTTACCACATAAAAGGATCTTAAAGATACAGGTGTAGGGTTTTGCTTTTTTATATAAGAACAGACTGTAAAAATCATCTTAAAAATAGTTGCACAATGATGGCAGAATCAATGCAAGGGTGGAAAATAGTGTCCAGATTTCCAAGTTGCTGCAGATAAATATGAGTGATGTGGCACTTATATTGAAGGAGTGGTTCAGTACCAGTAATATCATCACAGGAGTAGAGTGCCCTCAGGAATAGTCATCCTGCCAGCTGGCAAATCTGGAAACAGATACATTCAATGGAAAGATCCTATTATTTCAGCTGTCTTAAAATATAAGGCTCTAAAAGGTCAATGAATGTCTTGCTTTGCTTTTAAGCAATGGGGCTAGCAGAGGAAAGGAGTTTGTATAACAATTGATAGGGATATGCAACACAATTTTCACTGAAAAATTTATTTTTTTAGGATGCGACTTCCATGTGATAGGTTAACCATGCAATCTAATGCCTCATTACGTAAGTACCAATGTGTTCTATGGGGGGTAATTCACAGATAGGTATGCATAAGGTTGCAATCAAAGGTTGCAAACTGCAATCAGCCGTTCTGATGCTTGTGAATAAATGGGTGAAAATATACATCTACTGTGTTAACGTAACCCCTATAAAAATCACCATGAAGGGAACATGCATGGAAATGTGTGCTCCACTAAAAAACCGAATTCTCAAATAATTTAGGCCAGATCAGACAAAACGTCACCATGATGTGGTCCATGCGCATGGAGGACAATCAGAGCACACATGTGCTCACCCATTCCACCCAAACCACCCCACACCCAGAATACCCTGATGCCCACCTGCAGCTATTATATTTGAAAACCACCTACATACATAAAATCCAGTGTCCATAGATGCAGATTGCATAGACCATTTTCCTGAATTTTCTTTTCTTTCCGGAAATCAACCATACAAAAGTAGGCTATGCACTATGTGTTTTACATGCATGTGCTGTATTAGGTCAATACCTCTCATGAGCACATCTAGTAGGTTGGGCTTGAGTCTTAATGCTGCTTAAGGCAAGGAATGTTCTCAGTTCCTTTCATACATATGAGCTGGATTGGGCAAAGTACATTGGGTCCTTCGTATCCACAGGGTATCCATTCCTAGTCACCACCACCACCCCACTGATAACAATTTCTACAGATGATTAAATCCATGGAAGAGCCGTCAAGGGACCTCCTGGATGTGCGCAGCCTCCCTGCACCTTAAAACACCTTCAGGTGTGGGAACACCTTCCAGTCACTTCTGGGAGGTCCTTGACACTCTTCAGACACAGGGTCGGCATCCACATTGAGTCAAATCCATGGGTACCGTACTGCAGATGAGAAGAGCCCACTGTATAGTCTAATTTGGCATTTACAAACAAGATATGGAAGGTTTCTGTCCACTTGTCATGCATCATTTTTTAAATACAATAATGCAGTTGTTCCCAAACACCTGTGAGGGAGTTGGGAACCACATACGTTTTGGCAGGGGTGGGGGAAAGGCAGCATTGCAATCCCTCGGATCACACTGCTGCCTTGGGGAAACAGGCTTTTTTCAGACTTACTCCTCGCTGCATTGGTGTCCAGGGTGTGTGGGGGCAGGACCGGTGGCAACTCCTGACCTCTGAGTAAGACCATGTGGCCCTCACTTCTGCGCTGGCTAAATAGCTGGCTAAATAGCTGGCACAGAACCAAGAAGACCCATCTGTTGCCCTGCGTCCTTACCATGTGGGACTGCCCTTGCTCCTCTCCCTGTGGATCCTCCTGGGTTCTTGGGGGCTGCCCATCTTGCACTGGATGCAGTGTTAGCCACCTGGCTACCATTGCATTCCTGGGTGGTCAGGCAGTTCTGGATGGGGCTCACAATGGAGCTGCTACTTGAATGCCAGTTAGGAGATTATGCCTGAATGTGTGTGCTGTGGGATTGCAGGTAGTCAGTGTTGAGGTCTGTGAGGCCTGTGGTCTTTTTCCACTGGGAAAGCTGCTAAGACAGGAGCAGTAATTATATTAAGAGACACCTGGGCCGGAACGAAGCAACGTGCCTTAAATCAAGGCCAGCTGTCAGGTGAGGTGTGAGGTGTGAGGTGCCTACGTGTCAGGTAGCATGGACATGCTGGCCGTCCATCAGAGATCCCCATTGGCAGAGGGAAGGTACCTAAGCACTCTGCCTACCTCCCATCCGCGTGGGTTGGAGAAAGAGTTGCAGGGGGAGATGCTGCCGGAGTGCGGTACAATCTGTGACTTGTTGCTGTGAATTGACTGCAAACTGACCTTTCCGTAAACTGACCTCGGACTGTTTTGTGACCATT
Organism: Lerista edwardsae; assembly: GCA_029204185.1. Lineage (NCBI taxonomy): Eukaryota > Metazoa > Chordata > Lepidosauria > Squamata > Scincidae > Lerista > Lerista edwardsae. The sequence continues at coordinate 14,161,905 of JAJKFI010000012.1, forward strand.
CTGCATGCAAGCTCTTTGGGAAACCTACTACGTATCTCTGCAAGTAAACTACGCCTGGGGTGCTTCATTTCCCTCTTTGCTGCCTTTCGACAGCTCTTCCGCAGCCATGGGGGGCCATGCTTTGCTGTGGGCTTCCCTGCCCAGCTGCCCAGCCTGGGAGGTCCCAGCCAGTTTTCCCAAGGGTGAATGTGTGCCGTGGGGTGCTTTCTCTCTACGGCACTTGCCTCCCAGATAGGTCCTCCTGGAGAAGTGAGTTTAATGGGAAGGGCGAATTCTGTGAAAAGCAGACGCCTATAATTTCAGCCCAGCTCTAACACTTGTTAAGCTCTGCAAATACGTTTTAATGGAATGACAAGTGCTGTGCGGCCTTCAAGTGCGGCAGATTTCACTTTCTCTGAGAAATGACGGTTAGATGCGAGCAATCTGAAACATCACCGCATGCTTGCTTGGAATAATATTGTGGGAGTGAAATGCAAGAAAATTATCAGTGGAACCAAAAGACAATTAGCAACTGAAAAACAGAGAAGTATATGCCATGTGCCTCATACAGATATTTTATTTGGTAAACCTGGCTGGTTTTCAACAGATGTTTCTCTTTTAATTAAAAAAAAAGCCATTAGAAGTTATTCTAATTTCAAAAGCTGAGCCCGGTAAAAAATGATAAAACGATAACAAGGAAAAGAGGTTTTAAAATACCGTATCATTGGCAGAATGGTGATTTTTTTTTTTTACTTTTCAAATAGAAAAAAAGGGAATGTCCAGAATCAATAAAACCCACCCGCAGAGCCTCAAAGTCCTTGCCGTGGCCTTAATGTTCTTAAAGAGCTCGTGTGCCACCGCGAAGCCCCTCGCAGGAGTGATAAGTGGCTTGCTGGAAGAGCCATCCCTTGCTCCAAAGAGGCTTCCCGAGATTACGGTTGCTTTGTCAGATAAGCTTGTAAATGCCTTTAATAAGATAATGGCACAGTTGTACACACGGAGCTTATGCGTGATGAACCTTGAAGCTAAACGTTCGCTTCATTTTCTGTTTCGCGTGATTGTTTCTCTCCCCCCCCCCATTTTAAACTACAACATTCTCAGGCCAGTTTCTGCCTCTGCATTCAGGGCGCAATCCCAAGCACCCTTTCGCATCAATGCAACAACGTGACAGATGTTGCGCCGACACGGGACGCCGGACGCCCTTCCTGCGTCAGCATTAGGTCTCCCAGACTGGCGCTAGTCTGGAAGTGTGGGCGGAGAGCTGCCTGGGCGCCAGCCAAACTCGGCTGGCACAAGGGGCAGCTCTGGGTGGGGGGTAGGCGGAACTGGGTGGGGGTGGGCCAGTGGGCATGCCGACCCAGGGAGGGGGTGTGCATGGGACGCAGCCATTAGGCCGCATCCTAATTCCCAGACCGCACAACCTCTATTCAGGCCACATGGTCTCAGTGGATCTGCGCCCGCAATGGCACTGGGAGGCTCCAGCCTCTCAGCTAGCTGCGTTGGATGCAGCGCAGGCCCACCGGCCTGCCTGCTCCAACGCAGCTTAGGATTGGGCTGTCAGAAAGAGTGTGTGTTGGCGGAGGTGGTGGTGATGCACAATGATTTCTCACCTGCATATAATCTTGGGCACACATGTCTAGAAGTGTTGGGATAATAATGATCTATCCCAGACCATCGTTACTGAAGTCATGATGAAGCCTTTGCAAATTAAAAGTGCTGTACAAATTATTATTCCTAGGATACTCATTTTGACTCTTATGTACAGCTCCCATCTGTGCTCTTCTGATTGTTCTGCTTTGCCTCTTGCCACAGCAGATCAGGCTTTGCAAAGAGGTTGTTTGTTTAGCAACAGGATGTTCATCTGTCATACCTGGTTGCTTCTTTTCTCACTCTAACATTCTTTGATTCTTCAACAACTTCAGCCAAAATTGAAAGTGACTAACGTCATGCTTTGCAAACCAACTCACATCAGTACCACTATACACAGATATCCCAGTCAGCAAGAGCAGGATGGGGAGAGGGAGATGCACATGGATCACAATTTCACATATCGTGGGCTGGAATTTTTGTTTTGTTCCATTTTCATGCTTTTTCCCTACGATGGAACCCAAGATGACATATTTATGTTCCCTGTCATTGCCCAACCCAGGCACTGACCAGGCCCAGATCGACTTAGTTTCAGCTCTAGCAGGGGTCTTCAAACTTTTTCATGCCTCAACCCCAATAAATAGATAAATAACTGAGGTATGAGGTTGGAGACCCGCCCCCATCCCTGGACCTGATCTGCCCCCATTGCCGCACACCCCATGTCCATTGCCCCCTACCAAATGCATCTTTACAACAACCCTGTGTGAGGAGCCAAAGCAGGACTGGCCTTAGGAACTGTGGGGCAAGACAGTGAGAAGCTGCTGTTCAGGATTACATTAAGAACTCAGTTTTGGTAAGACAGTATTATGATTGGATTGGATCCAAGCCCTCTCTTGCACAGACTTTGAAAGGTTGCCACAACCCCCAATATGAGGCTTTGTGATCCCATTGCGATCTCAACCCACAAATTGAAGAACACTGAGAGTGCAATCCAAAACTGAGTTAGGCCGTCGTAAAATAAGCCAGCAAAGTTTGGCCAGCACATGGGCCACCATAAAGCGCATTTGGACCACTCTCAGGGAGGATGGTGCACGTCTGTGTGCTGGCCTCTCTGACTCCGAGAGTGGTCCAAACATACTTTACGGTGTCCCTTGTGTTGGCCAAATTTTGCTGGCTTAATTTGTGCCAGCCTAACTCAGTTTAGTATTGCACCCTGAGCTACAGGATGTGCAGAAAGATGTGCAGAAGCTCTAAGAAATGTCAGTTGTCTTACTGAAATTTGTGTGGCTTCTCTAAAAATTTTCAAGTGTTTCTTCTTGGGAGAGGAACTCGAAAATTGTCTTTGAATTTCACTTGAAAAAAAAACACATTGGTACCAGGGATGTACTAGAAATTGAATACTGAGTAAAGTTGGTAGATGCCTTGAGCTGTTTTGAGCTAGATGTGTAACTTTTGCATTGGTGCACACCAAAATACAAGTACAGCAATCCTTGTGTAAAACCAAACAAGCATATGACAAAACAATTTGTTTTTGGAGTTTGCTGTCAATCTACTTGGTGGTGTGTACATGTGTGTTCACACATGCACACATACATACTCACACATATGTGATAAGAGGGAAAATGACTGATATGGCACTTGTGCATCTTTTGATAGGGCTGAAACATTATAAGGCCCACATGGAAAAACTGGTCAAAACAATTGACATTTACTCTGAATGTTACTATTAAGACATAAGACATAAGACATAAGAAATTTATTTGTCATTACACTCACAACTGGGTGCAACGAAATGAGGTGCTCTTCCCCAAGGTAAAACTGGACAACACCAAAACTAAAATATGCACAATCAACCATACAACAATCACTTATACAAATATAAATACCCCATTGCTCCCAGCAATTTAAATTCCACAAAAACTTATGACCCCGCATTTAAACTCAATACTGCACTTGGGTAAAAACTGTTTCTGAATCTGCTCGTCCTTGCTTTCAATACCCTAAATCTCCTTCTCGATGGTAATAGTTCAAAGAGCTGATGTCCCGGATGAGAGGAGTCTTTCAATATATTAGATATCTTCCTCTTGCATCTATTTTTATACAGTTCTTCCAAAGAGGGGAGTAAACAGCCAATGATGTTTTGGGCCGTCTTGATCACCCTTTGAATTGCCTTTTTCTCTGCCACTGTGCAGCTCGTGTACCATACACAGAGACAGTAGGATAATATGCTCTCAATTGAACTCCGATAGAAGGTGATTAGCAAACTCTCAGCCAATTGTTGCTTTCTAAGAATCCTTAGAAAATACAACCGTTGTTGTGCCTTCCTAATTAAAGCAGTGGTGTTCGCACTCCAAGTCAGGTCATTAGTTATGATGGTCCCAAGAAACTTACATTCAACCACCTGTTCCACACAACCACCTGTTCCATATTAAAGAAAATATGTACAAGATGATGTACTGTACAGGTGTTATATGACTCCAAGTACTAGCGAAAATGTATGAACATGTCAAATACATGCTGGAAGCGTAAAAGACATGCAAGGATCATTTTATCATACTGTAACAGGGGAAATTAACTGATACATTTTGCTGATTTTGAAATTTTGACTTGGTAGTAAGGAAACCACATGTAAGTAGAATATATTGCTGCCTACTTGCTGTACTTTACAAAGTATATTATGTATGATTTAGTTTTTGTTTTATTAGTTAAACCATTCTGCTCTCTCAAGTTCATGTAAACTTTACAAAGATGGAATAAATACATTGTAAGCTTAAAAAAAGGCCCACATTAATATTTGAGTTGCATACGCTCCTTTCTTCTAGCTAATTATGCCATTGGTAAATTAAAACCTATAATAAAACTTCCTTCACATCATTCCCACTTCGATGAGCCCAGCTCTCCGCAGAGATATCATCTCAATTCTGACTCAGCTATTATTTGCCTAATAGCTTCATTTTCTATTCAGGAGCTCTCCATTCTTGTATTTCCGGTGGGGCACATTCCAAATATTTATCATATTTTTCCCTATCATAATTCAGTGTAATGTGAGAAGGTGGATTGAAAAAGCTCATCTTAAACACTAATTCACATTCACCCGCAATCCTGGTAGGAATATGCAAATGTGATTCAGGTGACCTCAGGGCATGGACACCTCTGACAAGTGGCTGAAACATTCATGATTTGTTTCAGAGCATTTGATATTATTCATGAAGTCATGATTCTTATTGTGCCTCGTTGACCTTTTGAATTTATATACAGCAGGATTAGTTGGCGTGGAGTGGGGGCAGTTCACTGCTGCAGCGAGGGGCCAGGATAGGTGCTAACTGGATTCTCTGTACTGGTTTTGCATCCCGTGTTCCATGATTGGCATGTTCGCAGTGCTCTGTTTTCCTTTACAGGAGGCAGGGGGTGGGGAACAGATTTGAGAGGCATGCCCAATCTTCTGCCTCCCTAATTTAGGAATAAGATATGCATGAAGCAGTCACAAAAATGATTAACGGGGTTGCATGAAATTCCCTTTGCTTTATTGAAAGCCCAGCTGTCAAGATGAAATGTGATTTATTCTCATCCATCCTTCAGACCCCAATTCAGAGATCTGAAAACTTTCCAATTTTTTTTAAAAGGGTGTGTGTGTGTGTGTGTGTGTGTGTGAGAGAGAGAGAGAGAGAGAGAGAGAGAGAGAGAGAGAGAGAGAGAGAGAGAGAGAGACTATTTTGTCTGGCAGAATCATTGTGATGCGAAAAGAATGTTGGTCAATTTGTTATGGTGTTGGCCTTTCTTGTCTCCTTCTTCAGAAATTAGTTACTTGTCGCACCAGAAACAAAAGATTCACAAAAGCTGAGATCCAACATTTCTGAATGTTTCTTCAGGGAAAAATCTGCCCAGTGTTCATGTGCACTTGGCAGCTGTCATGCATGGAATCAATCACTTAGTTCTTACACATTATGTTCCAAGGGTTTCAATTAAATGAATGAATAATTATGGGCTCCCTCTGCCAAGTCTGGGTGTATTGGTCTGAAGACTTGCATTTGAACAATCAACCTGAGCATCCTTTTCGGTCATGTGCTTAGAGCTGAAATTGGATGGGGTTGCTCATCCTTACAAGTGCATCATGTTACTTGAAGCTTGTGGCAAATGGGATGTTTATTTCAGAAGCACCAGCAATACTCCTTTTTTTCTCAGTAAACCACACAGAGAGAAGGAAAAAAACACCATGCAGTTTGTGTCACTACCTCAATACTCGAGAAATGTGCTCAAAATGCCAGGGATACACCTGGAGCACAGATATTCTAATTTAATCTGCCTCCTCTATACAGCACTTTAGAGTGCTCAAAGTGCTGTATACACATTGTCTCAGTAATCCTTACAACATCCCTATAGGATATACAGCATTCCTATATTATGCCATCCTAAAACTGCAAGGATGAGGAGGCTGAGAGTAATGGCTTGTGTGAAGCCTAGTAAGTTCATGGCAAAGATGAGATTTGTAGTGGAGGTATTTTGGCTCACAACTCAGAACTCAATCGTATGATCAGAATGTGCTGCCGGAACTAGCATTCTGGCAGTGCAGCCCAACACCACATGACTGGGCCTGTCAAGGTATGAGCCCCATACCTGAGGTGGAGTTACAGGTTGGATGGCACAAGGGAAGTCACAATGCTCAAGCCTGTCCACGCTTGGCCTGACCAAACCAGCACAAGGGCCGGTGTAAGAGAGCAAAGTGCTGAGCTGCTCCTCTGAGTGATTGCAGGTGCAGGAGTGATTGCAGGCAGAGAGAGAGAGAGAGAGAGAGAGAGAGAGAGAGACCCAGGTGCAATTGGGTGTCGCTGATTAGACATGAGACTGCCCAGCAACAAGTCTCTGATTGGCCAACCTGGGTATACGGGTACAACCCCTTCTTCCTGTGGGGTTGATGAACAGGTGCCGGGGCACCTTACAGCAGTGTGCTATTTGATGGCTGTCGTGAGAAGCTGTGGAAGCCCGCTGAGCTGTAAGTAGAACTGTAAATGGACTTGGTGAAGGAACTGTTGCTGTCTCTGCCTTGTCTGTCCTGGGAACTGTCCCTGCTGCAATACTTGGCACTGTGGGAGTGCTCCTACTCTGACAGGGCCGCATGACTGGGCCATCGCTAAAAACAGTGAGTGGTGCCAGCCATGCAGCAGTGGCCTACCTGCAGCCCCCATGTCAGTAGGTCAGCGGCATGGGCCAGGTGGGCAAGTAGGGGTAGGGAGTGGAAGGATTGGGGACATTTCTGGGTGGGGAGGAGATGGAGGTAGATCCAGTGGAAATGGCACATGCGGGATCTTATCCCCTCCATTTTAAACCTCCCTGCCCCTTTTCTCTCCTTGGACATTTGCCACCAAAATAGGTGGCATATGTCCAAGGGGACTCATTAGAGATCAAGCAGCCTATCAGGAGGTAAAGCAATTTTATTTACCTCCTGTAGGATGTCTGATCATGCCCCCCTTCAATAGGATGCAGCACACACCTTTTTGGAGCAGCTGCATCAGTGCTGGTGGTGGGGTGTAGGATTGGGGCCTCAGTCTAAGAGCATGTCTATTCAAAAATAAGTCCTGTTCAGCTCAATGGAATGTTAGTTCCACACTTTCCCACTTTCCCATGAAAGTGTGTATAGGAATGCAGCCTTAGCCACTGTGCTATGCTAGGGCTACAATCCTATGCCCACTTTCCTGGGAGTCAGCGCCATTGAACCTGATGTGACTTACCTGAGAATAGACATGCATATGGTTATACGTCTCACAATGGACGAATCCATTGGTGAGGATGGGGCTGTAGTAGCGGCAGAGCCTGTGCCTTGCATGCAAAGGGTTTAATCTTGAGCGTCTCCAGGTAGGGAAATTTGGGCAGCACCATTGGCTGAAATCCTGGAGAGCAACTGCCAATCAGTGGACCAAATGAACCAATGATCTGACTTGGCATGGCAGAGTCATATAGAGAATGCTTCTTCTCTTAAACATGCCAGCCTGCTATAGAGGCATTCTAAATGATGAGGAACCCTCTTTGTACAGACTTTGCATAAGGCAAAAAGTAGTGCTTTCGATCTCCCAACAGTTGAGCCAAGTACCCTCTGGATGTTTTCCTCATCAGGAATGAACCGTGGGTGTTCTGTAAACCCAGGAGGCTGCCTCTAGTGCTTATGAAGGCAGGTTGAGAGTGTTCTTGAATCAATAAAGGTTTGCGCAAGTTCCTTTTCTGTAATGAACATTCTTCGCGGTAGAGATAGATTGACAGATGTTCCCTTTTGACCAGCTGCTGTGATTTGCAGTGACAGATGTGTAGCCAAAAATACAGGCACTCTGAGAAAAAAGGTTGGAAGCATCTTTTAAGTGAGTGGGTTATAGATTTCCTTATATATTGAATAAATCAAAATGAGCAGCAATTCAGCAAACGTTAGCCTCAGTTTGAAACCAAGTTGGCTAGGAAGTCAGCCCAATTCATTTCAATACGATTTACTTTCAGGCTTGTCGCCTAACAGCAAAATGATATGCACTTTTACACAGTCCAACTGTATTAAATATTCTCAAGTAATTTTACTATTGATTTTATATGTTTATATAAACCATATCCTGCATTTTTTCAAAAGCAATACACCTAAGGTGGCAGTTATAATAAAAGACAACAGCAGCAGCAACAAGAACAATTTGATAAAACAACACAATAAAATAGGAGCAGCATCAATAAAAGACAGTGGTGTCAGAAGAGCCGAGCTAACAAAAAGATTTTAGCTTGCATCCCAATGAAATGAACAGAACTTAAATAAAGTATGCGTCATAAGGGCAAATAAGGAAATCTGTGATTGGACTATTCCATGTATTTTTCTTGGCCTATAAGCAGCCACAGTAGGGCAGGATTTGGAAAGCCTATCTGTTTTCCACAGTGGCATACAAAAAGCGGGACTGAGGGTGGGCTGCCCCAGGTGCCAGGTTGCAGGGGGGTGTCCAAGAGGCTGCCCCAAGATGTTTAAACTTCTTTTTTTGAGAACAAAACCTATTTCTTTTAAACTTGATTTTCAATTGTTTATTTGTGTGATCATATATGTGAAGCTACAACGTTATGTATAAATATACAAATATAAATATACAAACTTACAAAAGTATATCTATTTAAAGATTCATAACAGAAAACATTCACTGTTTGTGCTTCTTCTCTGGCCATTATTAGTATTCATTTCATGCCATGACTATTATTATGTCACACCCTCCTCCCTGACTCTGAGTAGTCCAAATGTGCTTTACGGTGCCAGCCTAACTCCAGGTTAGAATCGTGCTCTGAAAAACAATTGTGTCATGGGAGGTGCTAAACATTTATGGGTCCTGGGAGCCAAATGACCTTGGTATGCCACTGGTTTTCCTTCTCTAGTTCTGTAGCTAATGGTTCTAATTTATCTTAGGGAATCGGTACAGGAGAAATGGTGAACCCTTTTTCCCACACCCCAGGCCTTATCCAATCCATACCCTCCCAGGCCCTGATTCCGAAGATGATATTTCCTTCGAAAATCCAGTCACATACATGTTGTGTGATTTGTGATTTGGCCCTAAAGCTGCAATCCTTTGCGCACATAATTGAGAGTAAACCTTATCTGAATGTCCTTGACTGTATTTCAGCTTCTTTTTAGCATGAATTCGTTCTTGGTTTACAAATGATATTACATTGCAACGTACGTTACTGCACAGAAATGATGCTACATTTTATTGATCTAGCTCTGTGTGTATTGTTTTAATTTGTTCCTGGTTTTTGTTGTTGTTTGGTTATTTCTAGAGATTTGGGGCAGTTTTAATTTATTTTTGTGAAACATACCTCTGAGTTCTTTTCTGGGGACAGGAGAGGTATGAACATGTATGTTATAATGAGTGAATAAATAGGTTCCCTAAATCTGCAAGCCTACCCATACTTTCCTGGGACTAAGGGTCCAATCCTATCCTTCCCCAGTGCCCAGTGTTGCAGTGGCGCTGAAATTGCCACCACTCTATCCAGTAGGGCCAAGGAAGTAGCTGCTGGTCTCATCGGGATAAGGGAACATTGGTTCCCTTACCCTATGTTGAGCAACGGTGGCTACTCATATGTAACGATGGGTCTGCTCAGATCTGCACCTGCTGTTGAATGAGCACAGAACCGGGGAGACTCTTGTCAGTCTCTGCAGCCTGGGAGGGGGGTTAGGATTTGGCATCAGGCTCTGTTGCTGTCACTGCCCTGTCCCAGGCCTGATCCTCCCCTCCTCTCTTCGGGCCACTCTCCCTCTGCCCAGTTCTGCCCCCTCCATGCCTTTAACCTGCCCCAGTAAACCTCTCCACCGGCCAGTGGGGAAACTTACTGCTGGATACTCCGGTTGGGTGTCTTCATGGCAGTGCGGACTAGAGTCTTTAGCATTGGTGCCAGAGTGCCTTATGGCTCTTTTTATAACACCCAGAGCTGGCAGTAAAGCTAGAGCATGGGTGGTAAGCCCAATAGAATTAGGCTGTTCAGTAAGTCCCATTGAACTCAGTGGGATTTACTTCTGAGCAGGCATGCTTAGGATTGCACTGTAAAATATTTTTAAAAGTCAGTATTTTGTGCTCTTTAAAGTTTATCTCTGTCTTTCAGTAGTGTTTTCCTGTTCTTTTGTAGCCTTCTTTTAAAGTTTATGGAGAGTCAATTTATTTAGCCTTCTTCCCTTTTGAAAAGATCGTTAGATGTTTTTGCTTTTCTGTGCAAATTAGATCTTGAGCTGGGGTGGGCATACTCTTATTCTGAAACTCAATAGAGTGTCCCAGCATCCAGAGACTTGATCTGATACCTTTTCAATTCAGTGCCATGGTGTTCCAGATCAAATTCTAATTATTTGGAATTATTGCAATTTCTGTAAGATTCACGCCATTAATTACTTTGTACAAACTCCCCCCCCCCACACACACAAAGCAACGCATTGCAATTGTCACATGAAGCACCAATAGCATATAAAATAAAGTGTTCTGTGGTTTGAGAGCTACATTTTAGCTCAATGATTCAGGTCAATGTTCACTCATTGGGCTAATTCAAGTGATATTATAAGCTTTGGACCAGTCCCATATATTTAAAGATGTGCATACACATTGCACCCAACATGATCTTGCCCTCCTCTCCACTTAAATGCTGGTTAATTCCCCTCATCATGTGTGTGGGTGTGGGTGTGTTTTCATATTGTGAGATCAGTGGCGTTTCTACAGGGTGTGGGTGTGGGGGGCTCATTTGAATCACATTTTTATGTACACTACTAACGATCTGCCTTCCTCTTGCAATTAGAGGAAGAAACTGGAAATTAATCAGGATGCAAGAGGAGGGGCCAGAATGTATGAACACCATGATTGCACATGTCTTTAAAGATAAGGGACCAGATGAATTTGTAAAGTATCATCCAAGTATCATCATTTTACATACATGAGGACCAATTATGGTTGAATCAGTCTTTCTGTATAGCAGAGGCCCCGATCCTATCCCCTGCTACCAGTGCCATTGCAGCCGCACCAAAAATAAAAGGTGCATGCTGCATCCTATAGTGGTGTTGGTGGTGGTGGGATCAGACAGCCTGATCAGACAGCGGTAGTACTGTAGGTCAGCCTTCACTGCAATCACACTAGTTCTGGGAGTGCAGCCCAATGGTAGGATTGGGCTGAGTGTGTATACTCCATAGGTCACAAAACTTGCTACCTATAGTAACGTGAACACAACACCCAGCAATAGATTGTGGCCTGCCGAGTGCTTTGATTGCCCCATCCTCATTTTGTAGTCTTAGTCAAATAGCAAGAATATAAGGTATAGTAAAGACCCTGTCAGGCCATGATACATAGCTGGCAAATTAAATTGGCTGAGTGGATCCTGTATTGGCAGGATGCGGAAGACCTTTGTATTTCAAGGAGTTAGTACTCTGCACAAGTTCTTCCTGATTTTTAGTCTACTTCTTTCACAATTAAGTTTATTTCTGAGTAAAACTGCTAAATCATGCTAAGCTAGCCTTCTGGCACCTGTGAGTAATCACTTCTTGTTAAGACTATGCCCCCCTCTTGCTGTTTTCATATTGTGAGATCAGTGGCATTTCTACAGGGATGGCAAAGCTCTAAGTTTTGCAAGAAGCCTTACCTTGCAGTGGAAATTACTCCTCCCCTGCACCGTTTTAGCCAATCCTCACAGGGAAAAGCAACATCTTGGCGTTGCTTACTGGCTACAGCAGCAAGGGAGAGGAGGGATTTACATGACAGGGTAAGGCTTCTTGCAGCACTTAGAGCTTTGCCCTCCCTGTAGAAACGCCTCTGTGTGAGATGCTCTAGGTACCAGGCCATGGTCAAGCACCTGGATGAGGTCACATCTCAGGGAACTGAATCATCTGCTCTTTTCCCCGCAATGTTAGGATCCCTTTGTAAAAAAAGGGGACTTGGAAATGCTCATTGGTTATGCACCTGGCATCTGTATAAATGGCTGAAGACGTGCTATGAACACAGCCCACGAGAGGGATGTGGACTCGAGTCGCAAGACTCGGACTTGAGTTGCCAAAATGCCATTTTTCATGACTCATGTTGGACTCGGTCATGAACATCAATAACATCGGGTGTGACTAACATCGGGTGTGAATAGCAGGGTGTGACCCCTGCTAACTGGGCAAGAGGCACTTTTTCAAGTGGTGTCCTCTTATATTTAGCAGGGGGAGAGCAATTGTCCCTCTTCACCCCAGCACAGTGTCTTTCTCGTGGCTGTTGCTGGTGATGTTCTCCATCTTTTTAGATTGTGAGCCCTTTTGGGACAGGGACCCATTTAACTTTAATATTATTATTTGCCTGTAAACCGCTTTGTGAACTTTGTGTTGAAAAGCGGTATATAAATACTAGTGATTGATTGATTGATTGACTTGAGACGTGTGGCAGTGTTCTTGGAAAAGAATTCTGACTCAAATTTGACTCAGGTTCTGACTCTCTTTAGTATTTTTCTACTTGCATGCTTACTTTTTTTCTCCCGTCACTTCTACATTTAATTGCCCCGGAAGACATTGTGGGAGATCCGGAAGCTATCTTTCATAATGACAGCAGCAGCAGACATAGTGGGAGGAGGGTAGGTAGTCCAAGGAGGCAGGGCTGGAAGGGGCTTGAGGGGAGGAGGAAGGCTTAAAGTGTTTTTTTTTCTCAACATGGATCAGGATTTGAGTCAACATAATTTGACATTCTTTCGTGAGTTGAGTTGCAATGGCGCACGATATGACTTGGGGTCGCTGACTCGAGACTCGACTCGACTCATGAAATGTGACTCTGCACATCCCTGAATAGGAGGAAGTGACTCTTCTATTTTGGGAGATGTAAGAACCTTGCCTATCAATCTCCTTGTTTGAGGAATTTTGCCTGTGCAGGGCTAATAAATCTCTCTTCATCCACCCACTAGTCTGTTCCTTGTCTCTGTATTTGAAAAGAACTTTTTCTCTTCTGGCAAGACAGATTCAAAGTCTGATGCCACAGGTAGTGCTACTGCCAGATGTCAATGGAGCAATAAAGGTAAAAGTGTGTCCACTGGGAAGGAAAAAACGGTCCTTTGTAAGTGTCGGCTTGCAATGAAACAAACCCCATCGATATGGCTTCGGTGCCGAAGATTTCATTCTCCTTAATTGCTTCAGGATACTGTAGCAAATTCCAACAAAATCCAGATTTGCACAGCCTTCTGGGTTCAATACCATATTGTTGCAACTGCTGATTTCACTAGCAGGCAGAGCAGAGAGGCATGTGTCCCTTTAGCATATCAATAACGGTGAATCTCAAATAAATTCTACATGGACAGAATGTTTGTTTGCTTATTGCAGGGCTGGGGGCCATAAATGGCAGAGAAGCATTTTACAGTCCTTTCTGAAGCTAGGGATATGTCTCTTCCCCAAATGTCCAGATCGATTAATCCAAAGGTCATTTGCTCAGCTGCCACATTCTGAGCATCGTTTAAAGCCAAAACGGGTAAATTAAAACAGAAGGCTAAGGTAAACCATAAATCTTAAAACAAAATTAGGTAATATTCATAATGCAAAACTATGTAAAATGTGTGGTTAATAGGGATTTTCTAGAAAGATGCATCTGCTGACTCAGAGATCACAATCGCATACCCAATTTGAGTGCCCATTTTTCAGGGGCAAAAACAGAAAAGGAAACACCATGGAACTCTCTGAATCCTTCTCTGGCTGAAGAATGGACATGGGAAATAATAAACACCAAATTAATTTCATGTTATTTGGCAGAAATTTGGCAGACTATAGGCTCAGTCCTAACCTGGAGTTAGGCTGGCACAGTTAGGCTAGCAAAGTTTGGCTGGCACAAAGGACACCATAAAACGGGTTTGGACCACTCTCAGAGTCAGGGAGGACGGCTCACGTATGTGTGGGAGACTCTCGGGCTCCAAGAGAGGTCCAAATATACTTTACGGTGTCCTTGTGCCCGCCAAACTTTGCTGACCTAACTGTGCCAGCCTAATAACCAGGTTAGGATTGTGTTAGGATATCAAAGAAATTATTGGCCAGCAACTCACCATCTCCAGATTCATGACTACCAGTGGCATTCCTACAGGGCGAGAAATGCTGTTGCAGGAGTCTGAGGAGTCTTGCCATGAATGGCTCTGAAGTGAGGGGGAGGGGCCCCGTTACACAGGAGCGCAGGCTCCTGCAAAACTTAGCATTTCTCTCTCCCCTGTAGGAATGCCACTGATGCCTACCTAACCTGGTGCAAATGTGCTTTATGGCACATTCATAACACTATTGGGCGGGTCTGTGAGGTTTTGTGCTAGCCATCTAACACTCAGGATTGCGCTCTGTGTGATCCGATACTGGGCAGCTGTTGCAGATTCCCTCCCATTCTCCAATAGAGCAGGTAGGAATGCCCACTGCCCACTGCTTCTGCTGTCCATCAACTCCTGCTGGTAAGCTGGCAGGGGGCATTCAGGGCTTTGCCTAGGGCCTCCCCCAACACTGACTAGCATGCTCATTTTCACATCACAGATAATTTGAAAGTGTTGTTCTTCTCCTGAATTATGTTTGTGAAATGGGCACCCTAACCCTACCCCCACCAGTCTATGCTATGCAGCAGTGCCAGCAGAACATCCGCTGCATCCTGTGGTGTAGAGAGGCGAACAGTAAAGAGTGAACTCCTTTACTTATTGGGAAGTAAGTAAAAATATGCATGGAAGGGATAGAGTCGATAGAGGGATGTTCTTTTCCCTCTCTCAAAACACCAGAACCAGGGGGCATCCGCTAAAACTGAGGGTTGGGAGAGTTAAAACAGATAAAAGGAAGTACTTTTTTACCCACCGGGTAGTTAATCTGTGGAACTCCTTGCCACAGGAGGTGGTGATGGCATCTGGTCTTGATGCCTTCAAGAGGGGATTGGACAGATATCTGGAGGAAAGGTCCATCGTGGGCTATAGGCAATGATGGATTGTGCAACCTCCTTACAAAGGTGGTGGGCTACTAGTACCGGGTGCAAGGGAGTGGCAACAGGATGCAAGCATCTTGTTGTTTCATGCCTCCCTGGGGCACCTGGTGGGCCGCTGTGAGATACAGGAAGCTGGACTAGATGGGCCTTTGGCCTGATCCAGCAGGGCTCTTCTTATGTTCTTATGTTAATATGTTTCACTTTCCTCTCTCCAACCCACCTGGCACCAATGGGCATCCTTGGACTTTGGTCAGCTATTTAGCTCATGTAAGTCTGAAGAACTATTCACATACCCATATGGACATTGATAAACTTCAAATTTTGGGCTTCCAAGGTTTCCATACTTTTTTCCCCATTTCTATCCTTGCGGCTGATTGCCACACTTAACCCCTCTTTGTAAATGCTTCCCAGTTAGTTAGTTAGTTAGTTAGTTAGTTAGTTAGTTAGTTAGTTAGTTAGTTAGTTAGTTAGTATCAAGGTGGCTGATTCAGTAAGAAATTATGGCAAAAATACTGGAGAACATTCGAAACGAAGTAAGCCAATATTACACATTCTTGGACTGCAGTCCAATACACACTTACATAGGAGTATGTCCCACTGAGCTGAACAGGGCTTACTTCCAAGCTGACACACTTAGGCTTGTGCTGGAAGTATCAGGAAATTCAGGGCACAACCGACCCCCATGTGGGCTCAGACCTGCACAGTGTGAGGGATCAGCACTAATTACAACCCACCTTTCTTCCCTCTTCCGTGCTTGAGTTGCATAGTAATTGGTTCCATTTGTTGGAATTCATTGTTTTTATCCAAAAGATACAAAATGCAATTAGCCATCAGAGTACTTTTCCTGTAAAGATAAAATAACCACCAAAGCAGCAACAGGTACAGCTGCTCAGCATGAAAAGATAATGCCCATTTAGCAGATGACAGTGGAGACGATCACTTTATGGAATTACAAACTTTTGTTTCATCAAAGTCAATGCTTGTGAGCACTTCTGCAGCATAATGTTTTTTTATCCCACTTACAAGAAACCTGCTTCAACCTGATTCTCTTTTTTAAGCCATTTGGAGACTATCTTTAGGGTATGCATCTGATGGGGATTATGCTGTATTAATTCACTTCAAATTGGAATTTAATTTGAAACTCTACCTCACTTAATTAAAAAGAAAGAAAGGTGTTTTTGAAGGACCGACCTCAGGGAATCAACATGGGATAAGATCTAAGAGGGGAGTGGATGGAATTAACAGCTCAATCCTATCGAAACCGGCCTCCTGCCGATGCAGCTGTTCCAGTGGAGTGCACGCTGCTTGGTGGTGGGGCAGTCATGGAGGTCTCTATAGGGTAAAGAACACTTGTTCAATGGAGCATGGTTGGAAAATCTATGAAACAGGTCAGGGTGGAGGAAGGAGTTGGTGCCACAGATCCAGTTATGGTGGTCAGTACCTGGCTCTCCTTGCCCACACCTGGCTGCTTTCCTAAGCATTTTGCTTAATTGCGCCTTCCTCCAGCAGTGGGTTGCGGCTGAGCCTATCCCATTCCCATTCATGCTCGGCTCTTAGCAAGTGGAGAGAGGATCAGAGAGCCCACAGAAGTTGCTTGGGGAGCAGTGAGCCAGAGGGGGTGCAGCGGCCACACACAGGGTGCAGAGCACCCCTCATCAGTTCACCATTTCCCCAACCTTCTGCTCAGTGCAGTGCAGGTCGGCCCAATGCAGGTCAGTCCCACCCTCTACACAAGCCCTGAAAAAATAGGTTTCCCTGTTGCTGAGAGGTAACTATACAGGTGTGCCCCGATATCCACTGATTTGGTATCCACATTTTCAGTTATCCACAGATACCATGGATACTGGGACACCTATTAAAAAGACGGGGACATGAAAGACATCTCTTTCCTTTGCCTTGTTGCAGCAAAACCACAGATGTGCTGCTAGCTTTAAAAAGGCATCTCCAGTATCCACAGTTTCAGGTATCTATGGTGGGGTACAGAACAGAACCCCAGCAGATACCAGGACATGCCTGTATGTTCGTACAGTTGTGTCTATGCACACCATGAAGACATTCAATCGAACACGTGTAGGCTATTTCTCTGCATACGTTCATTCACCCAATTACAAGGTTACTGTTGTATTACCGTTACATCTCTTTTGTGTTGACATAACTGAGGGCCTATGCCCTATCCCACTTTCCCGTGCAAACGGGGCATGCGCTGCATCTTTCAGTGGGGGGGGGGGGATGTAGTCACAGAAGCCTCCTCAAGACAAGGGAACATTTGTTTCCTTATCTTGGGGCTGTATTGCGGCTGCTTCAGTGCTGGAAAATTGGATAGTATTGGGCCCTGAATTGAATCCAGAATCTTCCACATGTCTTACACTTCTGTGTCTAGACATGAATACAATAGTCAAATATGTAGATCCCGTGTTATCTGGTGTGTGAAATTTAAAAAATGGTTTCTTCCTCCTCGTTCTACTGACTACAGTACTGTTGCTTGCCCCTGTTGATCACAGAAAGCACTTTTCCGTGTAGGAAACTTGGCCCAGTGAAAAAGGGTAACATATATGTCCCATTTTCCTCAAGGAAAAATGCTTTCAGATTTATGTCTTTATATAATGTGGTGTGAAATTGTTAGAGTAATCCTAATGGCCGATTTTATGTGCTGCTCATATTACCATAGTCTGAAGGGCAATTAGCTGACTGTCATCATTCTGTTAGGAAGGTCCGTGCCAAATGCAAAGTTTCTTGGGACCTAGGAGGGATTCTCCTTCCTTTTAACATTTATTCATTGGCTCCAAACATTGACTTTGATACTTCCAGTTTCTAATATAAGTGGAAATGTTAGTGAACTGCTGCTTAAAGGATTGTTTATGCTGCTACTATAATCCTAGATATATTTCCCAGCAAATATAAGCCTTCTTGATGGATTTTGACCAGGAAGGGGGTAGGGGAGGATGTACTGGGTGTCCACAGAGTGCTGCCACCGCCCACTCTTTGGAGCTGCCACCGCCCATTCTCTGGGGCACTCCTGAGGGCCACTCAGGCTGCACACAGTGTCTACAGGCCGTCCAAGGGCTTACTGCAGCCTTTGGAAGGCCTTTAAGCGTTACTTCCATTTTTCACCTTCAGAGGGTCTGTGGAGCATGTGGACATTGTGTGATGCTCCAAGTGAGTTGGGGGCTGTGGCGGCAGGCAGTGGGGGGGGCGGCAGTCTGCAGTACTGGTCCTGGGCAGCACATGAGCCAGCGCCGCAACTGAGAGGAGGTACTTATTGGGTGAACCACAAGACCAGCCCTTCCCATTTGGTTGAAATATTTTTGCATGTTCCTAACAATATGGCAGCAAAATCCTTTTGCGCCCCTTGCGTCAAAGCTACAACATAGCATTGATGCAAGGGGTGGAGCTCCAATGTGGGGGCACCGATCTACATCCCTGCGTTGGTGTCTGAGCAACACCCGCGTTGGTGTCTGAGCAACAGGACCGGTGCTGCAGGCAGTGCCAGTCCTGCTGTGCCTACATTAATAATAATAATAATAATAATAATAATAATAATAATAATAATAATAATACATTTATTTATATACCGCCTTTCTTAAGATCACTAGATTTCTCTAATGATTGAACTCAAGGCGGTTTACATAGGCAGACTTTCTCACAAACCC
>JAJKFI010000012.1:14190541-14200549 GCA_029204185.1 Lerista edwardsae
ATGCCAGTTTCAGCCAGTTCTAGACTGTGAGATGTGAAACTGCAACATTTTCTGCCTTCCCGCCCACCCACGCCTCCCTTATGCTTGGAAATGGAGCGTTTCCGGGCTAAGGGAGATGTGTCTGAGCGACCCGCGGGGGCGGGGTACGTCCTGGGGGCACAATCTGTGCCTGTTGTTTAGTATATTTCCTTGCCGTGGGGAGGCTCCAGACTCTCCTAAGCAGCGTCAGATATGGTGCTGGCCGATTGGCCGCACCAGGCCGGCACTGCTTAGGATTGCGCCCTGAGATGCAGCTTCCACACTTGTGCACAGCTATGTACCTGGAGGGGGAATCACAATGCTAAGTCTTGCAGGCTGCCGAACTTCCTTCCCCCTCACCCCCACAGCCATTTAGGTGTCTTCTCCTTTTCCCTCACCCTGCTCCAAATAGCTGTAAGGGCATGAGGGGAGAGGGAATGCTTTGTACCAGAGCTCAGCAGCCTGCAAAATTTAGTATTGTGATCCCCCTCCAGATATGCCTCTCTCTCTCTCTCTCTCTCTCTCTCTCTCTCTCTCTCTCTGTGTGTGTGTGTGTGTGTGTGTGTGTGTGTGTGTGTGTGTAACTTTACATATAAATAATATTTTTGTCATAAATTTACTCCTGTACAGATACTGGAGTGCCATGATAATTGGGAAGAATACATGCTTGTAAAAGATACATGCATTAGTACTGAAAAACCTAGCCATACCTTGACTTCCACCCACTTGACAGTCATCATTCTGCTCTTTCCGCATTTTCAATTATAACCATATTTCAAATTTTGTCCACATCTTTTCCTCTTTTTTCCTATTTCATCCAACCTTCCCTGAACTTCAACAATGTTCTTAAGTTTATTTTTCTATTATTTTCCTTTGCTTTGCATGCATTTGCATGTCTTATATAGTTTACGTTTTTCACTGGCCAAAATAAATTTGCAAGCTAAATAAGGCTATACTTTGATATCCATTTTTTTACTTTCATCCATGCTCTGGTCCCACACAAAAGCACATCCATGCTTTCATCCACACAAAAGTGCAAGGTTTTGCTATACTGATATATAGCAATATTTGGTATATGTCACTGCAGGTTATCTGTCAAATGTATGAAATACTATTAAGTAGTGTCTCAGGTGGACCCTCAAAAAGCAGCAAATATAGTATATTAAGAGCCCAATCCTATGCATGTCTACTCAGATGTAAGTCCTATTATATTCAGTTGGTCTTACTCTATATAAGTGTGGATAGGAATGCAGCCTACGTGGTTTTCAGAGTGTCTTCTGGAGAGCCTAGGAGTCTTTGGAAGCTTCTCGGGGATCCCTAATGAAGAGATCAGTTATGACAGTAAGGCTCCCTGGAAGAGGGCCAACCATGATTAATAGGATCCTGCACTGCACAGACACAAGTGAATGTTGAGTGTGTTCTAGGACACTCACTTTTCAGTGAGTGCCCACCCAGTGGGTCATGAGCCAATTTCAGGTGGGCTGTGAAGCACCTAAAACAGCCATGTTGAAAATATGGGAAGAGGGGATGCTGGAAAGTGGGAGGGCTGTCTGGTTGTTTTGCTTGTGTGGGCTTGTTTCTTTCTGATACACTTTGCTTTTGGAAAATGGCTGAGAACTACCCCAACTTCTTGATGCATTCTCAGGAAAGCAGAAGGCTCTGGCATCAGAGTGACGGCACTTTCAGCCATGACATCACTTCTAGTGGGTCCCGGTCCAATTGTCATTCTAAAAAGTGGGTCCTAGTGCTAAAAAGTTTGAGAACCACTGCTGTTGACATTAGCTTTCAAATAGCAATGGTAAGATATGGAATACTTAATTCTAGAAGCATTTGTGGTAGCAAATACAGATACTTGCTATATAAATATTTGGTATAAGACCCCTGTATGTGTATCACACAGATATGTGCTAAAGCACCCAATTCTAGATTTGAATTACTTTAGGTATAAGCTTCATAAGTTGGTTATAGAAGAACAAATTCACAGATGAAAGGAAAATCAATCTTATGATGGAGATGCAAGATGCTGAAAAACCAGTGTAATCGACATTCTTAATACCCCCCAATTGCATAATGAAGAAAAACAATGCCCGCAGAGAAACATTGCAAATGTTAGTATTACTCTTCCATCAGCACATGCTGACAGTTTGGGAAGGTGTATTCTATTTTGTGGTAGACTAGGGAGGCTGACAAGAGGCACTCTTGTTATTTGATGAGTTTTGACATGCTTCAAAAAGTGGGAAAGGGCTGTTTCTGCTGGGGGTTACTTTTTTTAAAATGGAACAATTATGTTCATGAGGTAAGTTTTGTAACAGATGTCAAGAATAGTGAAGGGAAGTATAATTAACACCATTTTATTGGCATGGTGGCAGCAAAGTAGGAGAGCTAAGAACGGCACACAATCTTTACCAGGTTTCTGTAATAAAGCAGAATTCATCTTACCCACCTCTAAGGACAGCTGAAATGTATTGGGAGCAATCTTGCTTGTTCCATGCATGAAGAGCAGGCTATCAGGAAGCCTGATGGAACCTCAGGTGGCTCATCTCCTCCTGCCTCTGCTTTGTGTATGATGTGAGGAATCCCAGTTGGTACATTTACTTCAAGACAAAGTCTTCTGCTTCCCGTGTTCAAGCATTCAATAGCCAGTTCCACCCAGTGATGCTTCAGGGTGCAATCCTAACCTGGAGTTAGGCTGGCACCGTTAGGCCAGCAACGTTTGACCGGCACAAGGGACACAGTAAACTGCGTTTGGACCACCCTTGGAGTCAGAGAGGCCAGCACACAGTGTGCCATCCTCCCTGACTCCGAGAGTGGTCCAAATGTGCATTACAGTGGCCCTTGAGCTGGCCAAACCGTGCTGGCCTAACTCCAGGTTAGGATTGTACCCTCATAGTGGTGTCGTGAAGGGGGGCAGGGGGGCAGGCTGTACAGGGCGGTGATACCACCAGGGACCAAAATTGCTAAAATCGCGGTATTAAAAGATAATACCATCATGCTATATACCGTTTGGGTGTGGAATTTCACCCTGAATTCAATGAAAAAACCGGAGTGTAATATCTTAATTCTATTCAAAGTTATGGCCAAAAAACTAAAAACAATACAACTTTTAATGTAAAAATCGCAATGTTTTTAAAAAATCGCGGTTTTACAGAATAATACCATCATGTTATATACCATTGGATGTGGAATTTCAACCAGAATTCAATGCAAAAACCAGAGTGTAATATCTTCATTCTATCAAAAGTTATGGCCAAAAAACTAAAAACTCATAATACAACTTTTTGAAGAAAAAAGATGGCCGCCCGTTAGGAGTAGTTTTTGTCTGCTCCGTAGACGTAACAGGTTTTATCTTATTTTATCATGTTTTAATGTGTTTTAGTAGGTTTTACCTTCTTCCTTGCTGAAGTAAATAATCTGGGAGTTCGTTGACGAAGAAATTGAAGCTCCTTGCGGTTATCTGTGCTCTTTTTAACTGTAGTTAATTCTTTTAGCTTCTACTGTGCTACTCCTCCATGCAATTTATTATTAGGACTGCAATTTATTATTAGGACTACAACTATATAATCACTTAGTAAGCATAGTATTGGAAGCTATGAAGAGATTTGGAGTTCGCTATTAAGTTCTTTTGATCCTCCCTGTGTGCTAAACAATCTGTGAGGAGTATGTGAGGGCCGTGCTTTTTATTTGTTTTTTCAGCTGTGCCAGTCCCCTCGGCCTTTTTTTTTTTCCACTCCAAGGGCTTTTGCCCACTTGACTGATTATTACTAATTAGTTTTTTTCCCTCGCTGTTGCAAAGGGTTTTGGTTTATTGGGAGGATATCATCCTTACAGACTTGCTTTTTATTATGGTAGCAACAAGGAGTACATATCAAAACTTGGGGTTAGAAATCCAGTCGCCTTTGATTATAAAGAAACAAAAGAAGCTGAGGACAACTTGTTGCAGTTTCACATCTCACAGTCCAGAACTGGCTGAAACTGGCATTCCGTCTCTCCGTCTCAGGATCAGATAGTACACCTGTGTGTCCTTCAGCAGGCAGCTTCCCAGCTTGTTAGGGATAGTAGTTGTACTCCCTTTCTGATAGTGTAGAATAAGCAGGCAGTTTCTCACGGGAAGCCCTGGCTGCAAAACACTGCACATTCCCATGAGCTCATAGTGTTCTAAGGGTCACCCCATTGGGTAAGATGGGGCACAAGGGGTCTTCAGGTATCCACCTACCAGATACACTCTGGCTGTATCCCTTTGTTCTGGTGTTAGAAGGAGTTATTCACTGTGTGTGCTTAAGATGTAAAAGCTGCACTTAAACGCCGCCTGCGAGCGGCAAAAAGACTTCACCGGCTTTCCCAGCCGGCAGATTGAACCTTTGTACCTTTCTCACTTTCGCTACAATAAAGAGCCTTTGTTTTGGAAATGTGGCGATTGCTTCAGTCCTTCGCATCGGAGCGCTAAGGCAAGCGCTGGAATGGGTCTCCAAGCCCCCAACTCTGCTGCTATTTACACAAATTCACAACACAACTTCCCATCCTCCTTCTGGGCAACTTAAAATAACAAAAAATTTTGATGTTAAAAGCGACCTACCTCAAGCAACAGGGACTGTTGAGGATAAGCCAACATGTTTGAACACGTCGGACTTGTTTTCCTCAACTTCTTTTTCAAAGCAATACTCCTTAAGCTTAGCCTCTGAGATGCAGGTGAACGATACTGCTTCAAACATCTTTTTATCTCAGCATTCATCTCCTATTGATTCTCATTTTGACCCTCTTCAATTATCTACATGTGATGAACCCTCACTGTTCGATCCCAATTTGTCGTCTATGGAGATCTTGGCTCACCAGATATTTTGGTAGGAAATACTCTGCAGCTCCTTTTGAGAAATATCAGCCTTTTGCAAGCTGAAGTGGAAGTGATCAAGAACCACATAATTCAAAATTGTCCGGTTAAACGTCGTAAGGTGCACTTTCCATCCTTAAAATCTAGATCTTGTCGGTTAAAAGGAAATATTCAACATCCAAGGCTACATAGAATTAAGAAGTGGTCTAAGAAACCCAATTCTCTTAAAGGATCAGAGTTTATAAAGCCAGCTTCTTCTGTTGTCCCTACTAAAATGGCTCTTCAGACTACTCTTCAGACTACTCAGGCCACATCGTCTTCAGCTATTCCGGATCTTCCTGCGGTTGTGTGTCAAAAGCCTGAAGATGATTTGAGGGACTTTTTTTCATCTACCTCATCAAAGTCTTACTCCAATAATATATCAACATGTTTATCTCATTCTCTTATTTTATGTAAATGCCAATTGGTTTTTTTTAAATTGTCCAAATTCGTCTATGGATCTGGAGTCATGTTCTTCTTTGGTGGCAAAATCCTGTTTTATGTCTCTGATTACATCATTTGGTATACATCATGTTTTAAATGAGGAAATTTTAGATGTTGAATTTTTACCTTGTTATGATACTAGTTGTGGGTTTAAGGTTACTTTTATGAATGTCTCTCTTGTTCATTTTTTTCTTAATATGAAATATGTTTTTGCAAGATGGAATATTCTGATTAAGAGGCATTTTAGATATTCTACTATCCGCCCCCTTTTGGTCAAGGGGAAGGATAGGTCGTCAGTAAATCTTTGTTTATCTTCCCCTGTTACTGGTGATCTAATTGATTTAAATCAGATTGTGGCTTCTAGTACCAGATATCCTAATATCCCAGTACTAATAAACAACGATCTTTTCCCTGATGCCCAGATTTTATCTAATCCTAAGTCTTCTGATTCAAAAAAATCAATTGATTAGGCCCCTTTTAGCATTGATTTAGTGGCTAAAAGCGAGAATTCCAGAAGTAATTTCTCGATTCTTTTGCAGTTTCCCATGGTTTCTAAACTTGATCAATACAACTAAATACACAGGCTTTAATGCCTTTGACAGATTCTTTTTCATCTTCTGAGTCTGTTTCTGTGGAAGAGGCAAATCTAATTGCAGGCTTTTTTCTCCTGCCAAAAGAAAGCCAAGATTTTATTGTAAACAGACTCAAATCTTTGCTTGGTGTTCTTGGGGTAAAACTTCCTTCTGCATTAGGTCCTATACAGCCAAATGTGACCCTTTTAACTATGGAGAACCTGGATTGCCCTTCTGCTGTATTAACATCTCCAGAGAAGGTGAGTGCAGAAGTGGGAAAATCTTTGGAGCTCCATGATGCTCTACAAAATGTACTGAGTAACCCTGTATTGCAGGTTCATTTGAACCAGGATCAAAATGATATTCAATCTGTCCTTAATCCGCTCGTTTCTGATTTGCCTGTTTTTTTCAGATCCAGCAGGTTCTTTTTTTTCTCACCAATTAACTTCTCCAAATTCTACTAAAAATGAATGACTATCTTCTTTAAATACTATGTATCATGAAATTACATGTATTTCGTGGAATGTCCCCGGCTGGCAGTCCAAGGTAATAGATGAGGATTTCTGTGAATTTTGTGCGGGTTATAATATAATTTTTTTGCAAGAAACTTGGTTGTTAGATGTCCCACCAAAACTGCAGGGCTATGTTTCTTTTGCCTCTCCAGCCAAACCATCCTTATCAGGGGGCCGTCCTAGTGGTGGTATCGCTATATTAGTTGCTATTCAGAATTGCCCCAAAATTGAACAACTCTATTTTTCATCTAATGTAAATATTCAGGTCCTTCTTGCCATGTGGCTGTCTCAGTTCAAATTAATTTTGATTAATGTATATTTTCCACCCTTTTCTTCTTCCTTATTGGATGAGATATTTTGTGAAGAGTTATATAAAGTTTTTTTTAAGATGTCTGAGCAATATCCAGATATCCCGTTTCTCCTAGCCGGAGATTTGAATGCTCGCATGGGTAGTGATAACCTAGTATTAGGCGCCAAACTGGGCCTGGATTCGGAGGATTTAGCAATTTTTCCAGATAGAAGTTCTCGGGATATAAAAATTAATAAAAGAGGTGTTGCTTTATTCCAGTTAATTTATAAATTTCATCTAGGTATTGGAAATGGAGTTTTTTAAAATCCGGATTCCGGTGATTTTACTTTTTTTGGTCCCAGGGGAAACAGTGTTTCTTTTAATTTCTCTTTCTCTGTTCCCCTATCTTCAATCCTTCCATGTTTTAAACAGATCTGAAAGTGACCACATGCCTATTCAATTTTCAGTGCAACCTCCTATTTCTATTCCACTTTCTAAACCTGTGGTTTATGATTTAGGTGTACTTTCAAATAATAACGATGTAAGAAGGATTCGATGGTCTGATCAAGTTCAAGAACGCATGAACTCTTTTTTAGTTTCCCAAGAAATGATGTCTTTGGGTGAGCGGCTATTATCTTCGGTCTCCCCTGTGGAAATATACCAGCAAATTATCCAAAAGTTTAGACCCCTGTTAACTACGGTTAATTCGCGCGGCATTACTCCACGTTATTATGGTAATTGGTTCGATGACCAATGTGGCAAGAGTAAACGCAAGTTAGCATGTGCATTAAAAAAATATAGGAAAGCCAGGACTCTTAATAATCATTCTCATTATTTGTTGTTAAGGAGGGGGTACAAAACGTTGTTAAAAGAGAAAAGAGCGGCGTACACCAAGAGGCTTTGGCAAGAACTTGGCCGTTCAGTCCTTGAAAATGATTCTTCTAAATTTTGGCAATTGATAGCAAAAGGTCTACATCCTTATAAAAATTTTCCAGGTACCCATATCACTGCCGAACAATGGTCGGTCCACTTTTCCAAGTTGTTCGGTGATGAGCAGAGTGTATTTATTAGATCATCCTGTCAAAATTTCTTGACTGTTCCGCTCCCTTTATCTAATAGTTGGGATCCTGTTAAACCCAGTGAAATTATGGAGCTGATTGTAACTTTACCCAATAACAAAGCTCCGGGTATGGATTATATTCCACCTGAATTATTCAAAGCCAATCCTGTCTGGTGGAGCAGCATATTGGCTAAACTATTCACCCACTTGAATGACACTGGGGAATTTCCTTTAGGATGGAATGAGAGTGTGGTAATCCCCGTTTATAAGAAAGGTTCCACTACTGATCCCAATACTTTCAGACCAATTAGTCTTCTCAGCGTAGCCTCTAAATTATATTCTAAATTTTTGTTAAATAAATTAGAACAGTGGGCGCAAATTAATAATATAATAGGAGAAGAACAAGCCGGTTTTAGGAAGGGCAAATCGACTATTGATAATTGTTTTATTCTGCAGCATTTAATTAATAAATACTCTCATAGGGCTAGTAAAACTTTGTTTGCGGCATTTGTGGACTTTAGCTCCGCTTTTGATTCAATAGATCGGTCTCTTTTATGGGAAAAACTAGTCGCAACACATATTGATAGAAGACTTCTGTTCCTCATCTACAAATTACATAATAACTCTATTATGAGAGTGAAGTATGGTCCACAGGGCGCTCTCTCTGACCCAATTAAAATCTCAAAAGGTGTCAGACAGGGCTGCCTACTGGCCCCCTTTTTATTCATTTTTTTAATAAATGACATCATAGGTGAGTTTCAGAGTCCTTCTTTTTTTCCTCCTTCAGTCGGGGACATTAAGGTCCCGATTTTGCTATATGCGGACGATATCGCCCTTTTTTCTTTGACTCAGATTGGCATGCGCAGAATCTTAAACAAATTGGATCATTATTGTGACAAGACCAAATTAAAGATTAACTATTCCAAAATGAAAATCGTTGTATTTGGTGCCTCTAGAAAGTCTCATAAATGGAAAATAGGCCAAAATAAAATTGAGCAGTCAAAGGAATTTAATTATTTGGGTCTTATATTTAAGTCACAGGCTTCTTGGGGCTCTCAGCACCATGTTTCCAAATTAAGAGCGGAACATTCTACTCAGGCGCTTTTAAGCTTTGTTCGATCAAAAGGCAGAAACCTGGTAGCGCCAGCGGTCAAAATATTTTCGTTGAAAATACTCCCTCAATTATTGTATGGGGCAGCGATATGGGGCTTTGGAAATCTGTCCCTGCTGTCCAAAACTTTTTCGGCCGTTCTTTACTTGGTGTCCCTCGTTCTACATCTTCGGTATTAGTACGATCAGAACTTGGCCTGACTTCTATTACAGCTCACTGTCATGTTGCTATTGCCCTTTATTGTTATAAGCTAAAATCGATGGCAAGTTCTCGCCTTCCTAAGTTGTGTCTGTGTGAACAATTAACCCTAAGACAGCATAAATCATGGTTTACTTTGGCTAATTCCATTTTAGATGGTTATGGAATTGATTTTAATTCTCTTCCCTCTTTTCTGTCAATTCAAATCAAGTCAATGCTTAAAGATAAAATACTGTTATTTAATAGAAGATCAGACTTGTGTAATTTGATGAATTTATCGGTTAATCCAGTACCTTTTTTGTATTCAACTACCTGGGGTCTAAGGAATTATTTTATGCATCTTACATATTATCCTCTTCGTAGAGCTTTTACGTTAATTCGTTTTCAATGTCTTCAATCGGCAGTATTGGAAGGTAGATACAACAACACACCTTATTCCGACAGAGTATGCATTTGTGGTAATAATGTGGTTGAGGATATCAGGCATATCCTTCTATATTGTCCATTGTATGAAGGGATTAGAGTAAAATTTTTGTCCCCCTTTATACAACCCAGATTGGACGATCAATTGATATGCTTTCTTCTTGCCGATGTTTCAGGTGATATTACTTCAAATGTAGCAAGATTTGTCCTGGCTGCCCAGAAAATTAGAGCTCAATTTGTTTAATCCTTGTGATTCTGAAATGTTTTGTTGTTCTATGGTTGTAATGACATTTTGTACTATAATACAACTTTTTATGTAAAAATCACAATTTTTCTTAAAAAAAAATCATTATGATGAGTCAGTTCTCATTTCCATGTATCAGAGCTAATACTAGAAGTTTTATTTAATTGTGTGAGTATCATCAAATTGGCCACAGGTTTTTTGTTGGTTACTAATTTGTTGGGTGACCAGAAAGAAAGAAAGAAAGAAAGAAAGAAAGAAAGAAAGAAAGAAAGA
>JAJKFI010000012.1:14202170-14222115 GCA_029204185.1 Lerista edwardsae
TGTGTGTGTGTGTGTGTGTGTGTGTGTGTGTGTGTGTGTGTGTGTGTGTGTAACATATCTTGCAAATAAGAACATATCCTATATCAAATAAGCAATCTAATTAGGTATTCTTTTTGTTCACGCTTCCCAGAAATTGAAAAGTTCCAGAGTTCTGATGAGAAAAAGGAAGATGAAGAGAAAAAATACCTTGATGTCATCAGCAACAAAAATATAAAGCTGTCAGAAAGAGTATTGATTCCTGTCAAACAGTATCCAAAGGTATTGTAATGACTATATCAATTAGACTACGCTATTTTGATAGAAGATTGGAGTTATGGTTATAATTAGAGCCTGTGCTCGAAAGCCTAACTCAGGGCATGAAAAAATGGAATTAAAAATGCATTCATGCCTCTGCATTGTTTTCGGTAAGCTTTGGATCAATCTCTCAGATTGGATTTCATGGGAACACACATGAGGTTTAGTCAACTCCACCTCAGTCAATGGTCGTTTTGCCTTTTGCTTCAATAAGATTGGAACGTGCCGTTGACTTTCAGAAAAAGACTGATGATACTTTACCAAAAATTCTGTTCCTGCATAGACCCGGTTCTTTTCAAGAGTGCTTTAAAATGAGCAAAACTTTGTGAATTGATGCCATGAAAATTGTGGAGATGGAGAACCGTGGCGTTTTTAAGGTTGCCATCCTTTAGGCGCTCCCATCTGACTTAGGATCTTAGAATCCTGTTCTCCACTCCTGCTGGAATAACTAGCATTGCACGGGCAGAGGCTGCTTTATCCCAGTGCAAAACAGCCTCTGCCAATACACACAGCGGGGCCACTGGTGGGAAGGCTGGACTGGCCTCCCATGCACTGGCAGACCCATGGAGATCCACCGGAGCAAATAAGCCTGAGCAAGGGTTTGGAGGAAGGTGGGGAGGGGGTTGAACTGAGAGGGGTATGTGGAATGGGGTAATGGTGGGGGGGGGGTGGCTCAAGCACAGGAGGTGAGCAGGATTAGTGGCCGCAGTGCACACCAAATCTTGACCCCTGGCTTGATCCACTTTCCCAGGTCAACACAGATTCGCACCAATGATTGAACTGGTGCAAGTCCAATTCACCCATAGCAGCTGTAGGACAAGGAAATAAATGCCCCAAGGAGACCTCCATGTGACATAGTGGTAGCCACACCTGCACCACTGCATCACCGGATGGGGATTTAGATTTGATTGGGCTGCTCACTATATTGAATACAATCGGACGTACTTCTGAGTAGTCATGCATAGGCTTGCACTGATAGCTTATTGCTCCAAGTCAAAGCTGGTTCTGTTTGCAGTCATGTTAACTGGTCAGGCTTATGCTATAGAACAGCTATCTATGAGTACCACTGTACCTATTAATGCCCCAGTCCTATGCCCCCACTTTATGTGATGCAGCCATGCCATGCGTGCTATCAGGTGCACGAATGGCCGTGGCTGCATTGCCAGGCACTCCTGTGGGCAGGGTGGGTTTGGTGTGTTCTTGGGTAAGATTATTTGGGCGCACTCACTCTTGGGCAGACTGCTGAGGAACCATGGTATTTTTGGACATCACTGCTCAAAAGTTTGTTAACCGATGCATACCTGTATCTGGAGAACAACAGTATGGTAAGGGCAGGTATTTCCTTTAAGCCTGGCTTGTGGGCTTTCCAGAAGCATGTGCTTGCTGGTCACTGTGGGGTGCCAGATTCTGGCACCTTTGATCTGTTCCACATGGACTCACCTGATGTCCTTAATATACAATCAGAGTCCATACCCATTAAATAACTTATTAGCTAGACCAGTGGTTCCCGAACTGTGGGTCAGGACCCACCAGAGGGCTGGGAGCCAATTTCAGGTGGGTCACAAAGCACCTGGGGCAGCCATATTGAAAATATGGAAAGATGGGATGCTGGAAAGGGGGAGGGCTTTGTTGCTTGTGTCAAAGTTGTAAATAGGCTTTTTTTTCTTTCTGATTCACTCTGTTATTGGAAAATGATTGAGAAATAACCCAACTTCTTGCTGCATTCTCAGGAAAGCAGCAGGCTCTGGCGTCACAGTGACAGCATTTTCAGCAATGACATCACTTCTAGTGGGTCCCAGACAGATTATCATTCTAAAAAAGTGGGTCCCAGTGCTAAAATGTTTGATAACCATTGAGCTAGACTTCAAGAAATATGATCACTGAAAACGTATGCATTGATTGCTACAGTAATATAACTGTCACACAGTCATTTGGCTTCTTCCCACTTACCTTGAAGCAAAAGCAAATTTACATCTCAAAGGCATTCTGGAAGATGACACTTTCCCCAAACCAAATTCCTCAAAATAGATCTGCATAACAAAGAGCCCAGCAGGGGGTGGTGTTTTTTTAGAAGGAGCTTGAAAATTCCTGTTTCTCCCTGTACAGCCTTGTATTTTGCACAAAGGGTTGTTGTACTGGTGGTATTCAGACTGAAATGGTAAACACCTCCATTTATCTTTAGTGCAATTTTTCCTGCTGATTTATTGTCACATGGCATTTGGCCCCACTATTAGCTTTGATTACACTCTCCACTTTTCACTTTATTCTTTCATCAGCAACAGCGATAAATTACAACGGGTAAAAAAGCCTATCGACTAAAATGAGAAGTGTAAAAAGAGAGAAAGCATTGATTCCAAGTTGGCATTTACCTTCTGAATTGTGAATGTAAAATTGATGTAGGGTAATCATGGTAAAAGGCACTAAAGATGTGTATAGCTGCAGCATTTCTTGTTACTGCCTTATTAAATAGTTGCACTACTAAAGCTGTAAGATGCGTCGCATCAATATCCAAGGACATGTCGACTCTGGCCTGGTTTTGGGATCAGATCAGATCAGATGTGTTCATTCAGCCCACCTGAATCCCATTGTTTGCACACAACAGGGAGTGTATTATATTCCTTCCTTGCCCTTGTACACCTCTAATACTTTGAAGTAAACAAGGAAGGACTGAAGAGTCAGCAGTCTTGGCTCTACCCGCAGACTGATCTGAGCAAAAAAGTAGTCTTTATCGCTCTCTTCATTCATGAGAAAGAAACAGCCGCCGTTTTCCCATTCCGTTGTTCATTGCTCAGCTGTTCATTGTCATTTCCTCTGTCTTGTTTCTCACTTAAGGGACTCTGCAGCAAAGCTGCTGATGGTTTTTGGTTGCCATTAGCAAGAGGGTAAATGGGATTCTAGAGTCCTTGGTTGATCAGTCTGTCTTTGTTTAATGCTGCTGTTCATATACATCTGCTGGCCTTTTAGTCCTTGCATGAGAGAAAGCAGCTGGGCTGCAAAACGGAAAGGGCCTCTAGGTAAGAGAGATATGGTGGTGTCCCCCAAGCAAGAAATATGCCCTTCTGCTGGTGAAAGTGTTTCATTGACTGCTAGAATCTCAAGGCACACTCCATCATTGTCTCCTGAACCTTGCCTGGTAGATCCTCAAACATCTATGAGCCCCAGGCAGTTGGACCATATCACCAATGACCACACAAGCCACATCTGTCTCAGTGCTTCTGAGATTCCCTCAAGAGATGCCCGTGAGATTGCTACTTGCTTTTTTCTTGCTACTTGATTTTGAGATGCTACTCTTTCACACAAATCCTGCAGGTGTCCTGAAAATTCTCAGCAACGTTTACAGCCCAGTCCTGAACTGCCTGAGCACTCTTGTGTGTAGCAGTAGCCGAGCAGCTACCGCTGCATCCCTTGGCAGCCACAGGAGAAGGTGACATTCATCCCCTTCCCCTGTGGTAAGGGCACATGGGGGGGGGCAATAGATCCACTTCCAGAGGCACAACACGGAGCTTGGTATCAGGTGGTGAAGGCCACTGCTGGCCTTTCCCCTGCCCAGAACACCCTCCTGCCCCACCAATGTTGGCAACCAGTGCACTCCCCACTCACTGGTTTGCGTTGCTGCCTCCAGGTAGTGCAGGGCTGGCGTTAGTCCCGCAGTGGCAGTAACAGCTTACCACAGCTTACCACTGGCACTGATGGCACCTTTTGCAACACAAGTATGGGCGGTACATTTGTACTGCCTGTGCAGAGGCAGATCTACAGGGAGGGCAAAGCTCTAAGTCTTGCAAGGAGCCTTACCCTGTCATGTAAATCCCTCCTCTCCCTTGCTGCTGTAGCCAGTAAGCAGTGCCAAGATGTTGCTTTTCCCTGTGAGGATTGGCTAAAACGGTGCAGGAGAGGAGTGATTTCCACTGCAAGGCAAGGCTCCTTGCAAAACTTAGAGCTTTGCCCTCCCTTAGATCTGCCTCTGCGCCTGTGCTAAGGCACAAAGGATTGGGCCCTTAATATGCGATTTAAAAACACCATCCTGTCTGCTGACATTCTAATTGTTCAGAACTCTTGTCTGATGAAGACAGCATTACAAGTGAGAATATAGTTTGGACATACAGCAAATGAAGTCATTTTATATCCCGTTGTCTGCAGAAGTCACATCACATCCTTAAAGATTTGTCCCATCCAGCCTACAGCCTATTTGAATTGTTGCCTTCTGGGAAACGGTATAGAGTTATTAGGACACGTACCACACGATTTATGAACAGCTTTTATCCCAAGGCTGTAATTATGTTAAATTACGAACTCAGGAAATTGCCAGGAACAAGATAATAAGGCATTTCCTATGGTGTTGAGATTCACTGTCTATCTTGCTGCTTGTCGCGTCCCTGAGTGAATGGTATTGTTGTTTGGAGATTTTAGATATTTATTCTAGATTTGTGTGGGTGAGTTGAGTGTATAAGGTGTGTGTGGGTCCATGTCCTGGAATGCTAACAAATTTCGTCGTACATTATATATAATGACAATAAAGTAATTAATCTAATCTAATCTAATCTAATCTAATCTAAACAATCTAATCTCTTCAAATATAGTACCAATATGTGCTTAAATTAATTATTTACTTTACCAAGGTTTTATTTTAATGAGTAAGGCACATTAGGAAACGTTGCTGTCAATTTGAGCCATGTAACAAATTTGCTGCCTGTAGGTATGGAGAACAGATGAGGACAGAAGAACAGAGGAAAGGTTACTGTTTTGGGCCACTCTGTAGTGTCATTGGAATTGTTCATAAATAGTATGTCCAGGAGACTATGGTTACTTGCTTTCAGCTGTAAGCAGAGAAAGAATTGTTGGTGATCCTTACAGGGGAATTGTTTATGGGGTAATTAGATTGGGTTGCTAAACCAGATGCAGAATTTCATCCAGATTAGAAAAAGAGAAAGATCAAGCCTGGAAAGAAACACGCTTAGAAATCAACTATTAGAGGTTTTATTCGGCAATAATGAAATAAAAACACATAACACCATTTTCTGCACTTTCTGCATTTTAATTAAAAAAACATGACACCTTTGAAAAATCAACATAATTCTCTAACATCTCTACAGGCGCGTAGCAGCATTTGCAGACACTATACCACCTATATCACCTACCTAGTACACTTTTAAAGTGATTATAATTTCTAAAAATGTGCCCTTGGAATAAAAACACATCACATCGCACATCACTTCTGCAGTTATTTGGAAAACACTGAAAATCTTAAAAAAGCAAAACCGTTTTCGCCCACTTCTATCTATGGTCCAGGGCATGGCCTGAATGCATCAACCTTGCTGAAGCTGAATAAGTTTGGTCTGGTCAGTATCTGGAAGATCACCTGGGGGAGGAAATAGAGCAGAGGTTCCCAAACTGTGGGTCAGGACCCACCAGTGGGTTGAGAGCCAATTTCAGTTGGGTCGTGAAGCACCTAGAGCAGCCATGTTGGAAATAAGGGAAGATGGAGTGCTGGAAAGGGGAAGGACTGTGTGGTTGTTTTGCTTGTGTCAAGGTTATAAATAGGCTTGTTTTCTTTCTGATTCACCTTGCTATTGGAATATGGCTGAGAAATCACCCAACTTATTCCTGCGTTCTCAAAAAGCAGCAGGTTCTGACATCACAATGACTGCACCTCTGCCCATGACATCACTTCTGGTGGATCCCAGAAGATTGACATTCTAAAAAGTTGGTCCCGGTGCTAAAAAGTTTGAGAACCACTGAAATAGAGACGTTTTGCGCACTCTATCTAGAAGCAGGGGCCACCCACACAAGATTTAAGATAAATGAAAGGAGATGCATCATCCCACCGTGCAACGTTTGTGAAATATGTTGTCACAAGATGTGGTTGTGGACAAATCTTGGGGCCACTTGTCACAATGACTATGTGCCGCTTCAAGATCAACATCAGCATGGCTATGAACACCAGCTGCAAAGGAGCAGGACAGGTGAGGGATGCCTTTCTCTACGACTTGTGAGCTTGCCAGAAGCAGCTGTTGGTTCACTATTGAGAGCAGGATGCTGAACCCTGGCCTGATCCAACAGGACTTTGCTTACATTCGCATGGGAACCCTGGATATGCTGACTTGAACCTCATGATGAAAGAAGGCAGATGGAAATGCAATAAATCTTCATTAGAATGAGTGATCTCAAACTTTTGAACGCAGCCCTCCTTCCTGCTGAATTGATTCTTCTTTCTATCCCACTCACAATGAACACTAAACTTCTGTTCCACTGCTGAGCACCAGGAAATCCGTGCACTTAATCCTGGGCAGATCTCAGCATGCGGTATGAAAAGACAAGAAATCTTCCACGTAGGGCAAGAAATCTCTCCAGTCCCAGGCACAGAAGGAGACTGCAAATACATTTCTCCTTTATGCAATGCATATCACCTCTTTGGCTGCTGGCCAAAACGTGTTGAGTGAAGATTCATGCAATGCGCTTTCAGCATGCTGCGCGAGAGGAAGGCTGAAGACCTTGTTGTATTTGTAGCTTCATCTACACCACAGTCATGCCATCAAGCTGTACACTGAAACAGTTTTGCTATTGGGGAGAGGCCACAAAACGTAATGCATTATTGGTTTTTCTTTTTGACAAAGCCACAATTCATCAAATATGCACACAAGATGAGATCTGCCACAAGGCACAGTCAGTTTAAAAAAAATGCTTTTAATATTGAGCTTTTTTATTATTTTGTGGTAAGGTCTCAAAGAAGAACCCTAATCTTATTTATAGCGCAATCCTATGGGCACAATGCACTGACACGTCCCATGATTTATCAGTGCACTGCGTGCTCCACTGTTGCCCCAGCCTGCAGCCCTCTAGCAGTGGCATAGCAGTTGGGAAGCCTGCCAACAGGGGGTTGCAGATTGCCCATCATAGCAGGAAAGGTGGCAGTGGGGGTGGTTCAGGGGAGAATTGTGGGCAGTTCGGGGGCAGGAATCAGGTTGGGCAGGGACTGTTTTGGGGGTGGGTGGAAGGATCTCAGAAGCAGTGGCATATGCTAAGATCCTATCCCCCGACATGTCCCCTGACTCTCCTTGGACGTTCACCAGCTAAATAGCTGGCATGGGTCCAAGAAGAGCCATTGGAGGACAGACAGCCTACTTCAGAGAGGTAATATTTTTACTTACTTTTCCTATGCTGTCTGGTTGCCTCCATACCATAACACGCAGTGTGCACTCTGTCAATGGCACTGTGCGCCATAGCAAGGGATAGGATTGGGCAGCCTGTTAGTTAGTAAATCGGTTAGGGATTTATACCCACAGTCTGAGCACATCTATAACATCAACAACAAGCTATGAGCTCCATTATGTCTGATTTTAAGCCTACGTTTTCCTGCCTTTGTTCTGTCCTTCCAGGAGAAGTCAGCGACGGTGCTGATTTTTATAAAATCCTTTCTTCCTTTTCAGACGTCTCTCCTCTCCGATCCTGACAGTTATCCATCCTGCTTTCACAGCAGTTGTTGGCACGTTGATCACCCCCTGGAAGTGCACTTGGAATGCTTTGCGAGCTTAGGAGCATTTTTAAGTGTGTCTGTGTGCAGAGAAAAATAGGCAGTGGTAACATCATCAAGTCGGCACTGGGAGATTGGAGGTGCTGAGGAAAAAAAAGTCCTGCTGTCAGGATTTTGTGCAGCCAGGCAGAGAAGCTTGCTCATTTTTCCCCCTTTGTTTCGTTTTTTCTGTTGTTGAGAATTAAATGAGGCCCTTGCTGAATTGGGCAGATGTTGGAATTGGTTTTCATCTGTCAATCTCCCTCGGCAAAGTTCCTGGCAATCGGAAACAAATTAATGATGCTAAGAAAATGAAAAGAGCGTAAAGTACCTGCTTATCAAAATGTTTATCAAGTGACTACACATGTAACACACTAGCAGCGTTCAAAGGGATCGTGTGTGTAAATATAGGCAGTCTATCAGGTTTCCCTGGGACAAGAAATCCAGAAGAAACTGATCCTGTAGACTACAGTATTATTATTGTTGCCTCTCTTTCATGTTCAAATCCAGGAACAAAGTACACAAAACAGTGATGGAGAAAAGTGAAACTGCCCCTTTGCCCATAACAAAGCATGGTCTGCTTAAAAGTAAACAGACAAGGAAGAGTTTATTTCCACTTCTATAGCAGTAAATGCATGGAAGTACAATTCATCTACAGCTCCATATTTATATAAGAACATTTGCAGCCTGCCCCTTCTGTGCCCAAGACAAAAAACATTTTTTTGAAAAAAGATGATTACAACAGTTTAAATACATCAGCAAAAAAATACTTTAAAAAATGTCAGAGCCACAACTCCTACAAAAATTGAGCATAAAAATCAGGGGTGGCTCAAACACTGAAGGCTGGAATCCTCTAAATCGGTGATTCTCAAACTGTGGGTCAGGACCCACCAGTGGGTCGTGAGACAATTTCAGGTGGGTCGTGAAACTCTTAGGGCAGCCATAATGAAAATATAGGAATATGGGATGCTGGAAAGGGGGAGGGTTTTGTGGTTGTTTTGCTTGTGTCAAGGTTGTAAATAGGCTTCTTTCTGATACATTTTGCTATTGGAAAATTGCTGAGAAATCACCCAGCTTATTGCTGCATTCTCAGGAAAGCAGCAGGCTCTAGTGTCAATTATGGCACTTCTGGCCATGACATCACTTCTGGGGGATCCCGGACAGATTGATATTCTAAAAAGTGGGTCCCAATGCTAAAAAGTTTGAGGAGCACTGCTCCCAATACTTACGGGGGACTGCATTCCACTCAACTCAATAGGACTTATTCTGAGTTGACGTGCCTAGGATTGCTCTGCATGACTGCAATCTTCCACATGCTTGTCTGGAAGAAAGCACCCATGAATTCAGTGTTATTCATTTCCTGGTAGATATGCATTGGATTGAGCTGGAAATTGACTTCAGTTAATTTTTCAGAACAGGCAGAATATACATTGACATTTCTGGGAGTCTGTTTCTATATAAATGGGGACTGTGTGAAATTGATCATCTATGGCCTTAGCGCACCTACCAACGCAGGGAGGAGTTCTTCTGGGTTCTACTGGAAGCGGCAGATTTATGCTTGACGTTCTTTCTGCATCGTCCATTGCAAGAAACAAGTCCAGGTTCCTGCTGAGTGTCCTCTTGATTCTGAAGGTTTGATTTGACTGATGCCACAGACACCAGCATGTTATAATGCTGGCTTGAATGGCTTCTGATGCTCTCTCCCATCCTGTTGTTGCTCCCACATTTGTGCTTCATACAGAAGAAATGATTTGAGCAAACCTTTATGTTTGGCCTGAATTATTGTCCCCATATTGTGGTAGGAGGTGATTTGCTCTGTAGTGAACCATCTAGGTCCACCTTGTGTGAACATTAGTGAGAACTGATTTGAGGGTGTTGCAATTTGCAGCTTAGGGTGCAATCCTAACCTGGAGTTAGGCCAACAAAGTTCGGCTGGCACAAGGGCCACCGTAAAGCATGTTTGGACCACTCTCGGAGTCAGGGAGGATGGCACACATCTGTATGGTGGCCTCCCTGGCTCCAAGAGTGGTCCAAACACGCATTACAGTGTCCTTTTTGCTGGCCTAAGTGTGCTGGCCTAACTCCAGGTTTGGATTTTCCCTTAGTCCTAGCCACTACCCTATGCAGCTTTGTGCAAATGCCCTTATCAATCAACACTTCCCTTTAATACAGGCCAAAAAACCCAAAACTTGAAACCCGTAATGATATGCAGGCTTTTCTGCTTCTGGCCTTTAATTACACTGCTGTCTTTTTAATTAAGCTAGTAATGATTTATGTGGCCCTGAATGTTTTAATGAAACACAGAGAAGGCCTAAAACATCATCTGCAAGCGTCAGCCCCTGCAACAAACGATCATTTGATGTATGGGTCTTTCTGACAATAACCACAGACACTCATACTCTTTAGCATTCAATTTTAGTTGCACTGGGACTTGCTTAGAAAGAAAACAGCATAGAAGTGTTCAAATGAGAATAGCCACAGTGAGGATAACAAAGCCTTGTGACAACAACTAGTATATACATGACAATGCTGGTGAAGGCAGAAGGAAATGTTAACATGCAAAAACAACCTATAGATTTTGGAAGATCCAGATGTGTCATGTGTTCATACATGTAAGATGTGCATTCATACATACATGCATGTGCATTAGTTCAATGCAAAGCTGTGAATAGGCCCAAGGAGCCGGGAGAGCATGCAGATTTCATTGTACAGCATTCCCTGTTTGAGGAGGGAAGCTCGTGAGGGATGTCAACTCATATTTCAGACAATTCGATCCAAGCCTGGGGATGGGCTGATACAAGTCCCTTGTGCTGGCCCCGTGTTGTTGCAAACACACCATAAAGTGTGTTTGTGCCACATTCCGAGGAGGGTAGGCCAGCTCATGGATGTGTGCTGGCCTCGCCGCACCAAATACCAGGCCTGGCAGCACCCAGGTAAGACCTGCCAAGCTTGGCCACTGCAGTGGGCTGGGGTGGGGGCAGTGGGGAGCTGGAATGGGGGGGGAGGTAG
Source organism: Lerista edwardsae (assembly GCA_029204185.1). Classification (NCBI taxonomy): domain Eukaryota; kingdom Metazoa; phylum Chordata; class Lepidosauria; order Squamata; family Scincidae; genus Lerista; species Lerista edwardsae. Next base: position 14,212,981 of record JAJKFI010000012.1, read on the forward strand.
GGGGGGGGGGGTCTGGGGGGGGGCAGGCCTGGGGAGGGGGTGGAGCCAGGATCTGGCACTTGGGCTGGATCCTGACTCCCATCCCAGTGGGCCCCAATCTGGGTTGCGTGGATTTGCGTCGCCAAGTTCAGAAGCGCAGATCCAAGTAGCCCAATTTGGATGCTGCTGTGTTACCTGGGGGAAGCCTTTCCCCAGGTTGTGCTGCAGCCTGTCCCAACCCCGGGCTGGATATGGGGCAGGCCTGTCAGTCCTGCCCATTTGGGGTTCTCCCATTCAGGGTTAGGAGTGTGCCCAGAGAAGGTCAGCATGTCTCCAGTCTCAGCTCTATTCATCAACGGTGACTGTTTGCCATGGGTGATCATTCCTGTCTCATAGTTATTTCAAGGTAGTTTTGCTCTGTTTGGCATCTTTCCATTCTGTTGCTATTTTTAGCATCTTATCGCCAGACCATCCCTCCTTTTCTCTTGCTCTGCCACAGATAGCACAACAAACCGAGCTGTATTTTGCCACTAAGGGAGGATCTGCATAGCTGGCAGCAAGGGAACATCTGCTTTCAACGCTGGGTCTGACACTTTCTCTCCAATGAATCTGCCTGCGGCTTCTCTCTTCACTGCATCTTGTAGTGCTGAGAAGGCCAGGGGACCATCTGGCCCAAAGTCTGCTTCTACCTTAATCTGCTACATCCTTTTGCCAAATGGTTTCTCTCTTGTTCAACATAATGCAAACAAATAGAGAGGCACCTTCATTGCATCTGATGGTTTGAAGGCAACACAGTCAGTTTCTCTGACAAACGTGCTAATTGTAAAGCACTCAGTGCCCCCCCCCATTTTGATTGTCTTAGTCTTCACTGCAGAATGTAGCAGCATTATTCCTGGGTTGCAGGTTGCAGGTCCCATTTAGTCCAAGTCATCCAATCAGTCCATGAGTTGGATTTCTGACCCAGGTTCAGATCCAGTTGATATCTTCTCAATATCACTCAATATTTAAACAAACATATTGACTTCAGTTGTGCATTACAGGATCTCTATGTGTGCAATATGGAACGGTATGTGTTCACACTATAGGGGCGTCACAGTGTTATTCACCCACTATGTGTGAATACTGAGCAGATGGGGAGGAATCTGATGGGGAGGAAAGGGAACATGAATTTATTCCTCCCCAACAATTTTTCCAAAGACGTATTTCCAGTTGTTCTGTGACTGTCTCTTCAAGAGTTGGTCGAAAACCAGAAAGGGACTTTGCACATATGACCCCCGATGCTGACTGTGAGGTGTGCACATAGCCCAATCTTTTGTGTATGGGGGACCCAACTCATAAGAAGATGCATTCATGGGAAACTTGCTCTCCATTCAAGTTTGATTATCTTTGATCATGTCCTAACACTATTAGTCCGAGGTTAGCCTTAAAATGTGCCAGTTCTCTTTCACTGAACATTTATCAGACAGCTAAGCAAATTAAAAGGGACCTTTGTAACAGTGGCGATCCTACCACGGTGGCACCATGCTGGTGGAGTGGGAGGAGGGTGGTGACAAGGCGGCTCGCCTCTCACAGAGGTGAATGGTGTTCGGCTCATCTGCCCTCCCTTGCCCCTGTACGGATCCAAATGGAGCCTGGTGTGTCACAGGGACGTGGCGGAGCAGTGCAAGGGGTGGGGGGGCAGGGGGCGTTGCTCCTCCTCCTTTTCCCCAGGGCAGCCCATTGGCTGAGTCGGCAACTGCTTTGTCAGCATTTCTCTATTTCTCATCTGTGTCCCAGACGCAGTTTGATTGTTTATTTCAGAAATGGAAAATCCTGTAGCTGACCTCCATGTAGCTGATAGGGTGAAAAATTAAAACAAGAAATATAGAAGGACAATGTGAAGTAGTCGCTGTGTCACAGATGGTGCTGTAATAAGCATACGAATAAGAAGCTGCGTCCACTGAAGCATATAGTTCATAAAACCTGGGTCCCTTGAATCTAATTGGAAAAAAAAGTACTGAAGACATAAGCTAGGCTGGGGAATAGAATAAATCAGAGTGCGCATTTAGCACATGGGGAGGCAGGTGGATGCTGCAACCCATATCCATTTAGAAAACTGTCTGGGCAGCCCCTATGTGTCTGAACTATGTGCATACGACCAGATCTTTTGCAGGAAGCAGGTTTTCTGATCAGATGGGCAAGCCTATGTGCCTACCAAAGGGCCTATCCACATAGCCTGGCATTTTAGTGACGCATGTGTGTGAAGGGCAGGCCCTGCCACTGTGATGCCACTACATTCAGTATCCATACTCATGCTGTCTGGAAAGGGCGAATGTCAAACTAAAAATCAAGACACTTGAAAAGGAAACTGGAAAAAAGAAGCCATCGACTGCTTTCTTGCATATTCCCATTAAAGTCGCCAAACTATGTAGAACAAAGCAATAATGTCCTGAAATTAAGGGCTCGCTCACAATGTAAATGCTGACATCAACAGAACTCTAAAGCCATGAATGGTGTCACTATAATTAGGTTAGATGTAGCATAGCGCAGATCATATTTTAGTATTCTTTCTGCCGCTGCCAAAGGAGAAGCTTTACTTCTTTCAGGCATAATTACATTTGTCACATTTTGGGGGAATGCAAAAACCCGGCTCACGCAAAAAGGCAATATGACTTTCAGAGCATTCATGTAAATGCTTTTCACAATATAATTAAGGGATGAGATGACTGATGATAGCTTGGAAAGCTGAAAACAGTGCTTTTCCTTTGCATTTGTTTTCTGCTCTTGATTTCCTATCAATGGATATATAAAAAGTAAGGTCAATAGGGGACATGGGGAGGGAATTGCTGTTTTGTTTGTTTTTACGGATCCTTGCCATACTTTTCATACATGTGCCGCTTTTTCCTGTGAACCAAGCACAATGAGAGTTGTACAATTCAGATTTCCTGGAGAACTGGATAATGCACATTGTATGATTTCTGCCTCTACACTAATTATGTGACCCTCTATCTTTGTCAGCTATTCAGAAGGGCCTAGTCCATGGCAGCTTTCCTGAGCTTGTTTTTCTAAAAGAGACTCTGGTATAGTTGAAGTGTTCCATCCATTCTGAGCTCATCAACAACTTGACTCACCATATAACTTGGGTTGGTTTTGTTTTTTTCCCCGACTATTAGTTTTTGTAGGTTTTGTAGGGTTTGAAGTGCTTCCTGTACCCTACAAATCTTGGAGCCAGCCCAGCAACATGGAAGCACTTTGACGTCTCATTGCTGCTAAATCAATGAGATCTAAAAGGGCTTAAATATGACTAGATTGTGCCAATCTCCAAAAAAATGATAGTTGGTAAAAAGAAATAATGACCCATGAATCAATTCTCATCACCCATCAGCAACTCTCAGATTTGTTTGTATTTAGGCCTCTTATTGTTGTAGAAATTATCTTTAGGCTTCTTAGGGAGCAATCTTAAGCTGCTCTGGAACTGCGCTGTATCCAGAGCAGCTTGTGAGGCTGCTGGAGCCCCTCCCCCCCCCAGGGCAAGGGCATGTTCATGCGCTGGGACCAGGGGAGGCACCAGCCTCCCCTCTGGGTTCCTTGGATCTGTGTCCACGAAATGCCCATGTAGCCCGCATCCCAGGCCCGCCAGCTTGCCCACCCTCACCCAGTTCCTCCCTCCTCCCAGAACCATCCTTGTGCCAACTGAGTTTGGCTGCTGCAAGGGCGGCTCTCTGTAGGCGCTCTCAGGCCAACACTACTCCTAGCGCTGACCCGAGTACTCTAGCGCCAGCGTGGGGGTGCCGGTCTGTACACCCATGTCAGTCCTAGTGATGTAGCGCTTGTGTCGGCACTACGTCTGTCTGAGGATTACGCCCTCGATGTTGTAGAAATCCATAATAGCAACATCGTATGTCCAAATTGTTCTTACATGGAAACTTGCATGAAGTACTGTGAAATCCATGGGTAGATAATTGTTTTTGTGTGCACACATCTGCCTGTGTGTGTGTGTGTGTGTGTATGTGTGTGTATTCGTGTGTGTATGTGTGTTTGTGCACATACCCTAGGAAACATAGCTGTCTGTTCCTTCCCAATGAAATATGGTGTGGAGCCCAAGCTATAGTGCAGAGTAGCTGCATTGATCAAGGAAGATAGCTCTGGTGACATCTCGAATCAGAGCTGCAAAACCTCATGTTTTTTTCACTGATTCATGTACACTCAATTAGTGTACACCAGGGAGGCGTGTGAATCCCAGATCTGGCACTCAGATGGGATTCTAACCCCCATCTCCAGCCAGTCAGCACTGATCAGCAGCTATTTCACTGGCACAGATCTGAGCCACCCCATAGGGCTGGCTGGGGCTTACCCCAGGATAAGGGGAAAATATCCCTTTACTCCAAGGTGGACACCAGCAGCTTGCATAGGATGCAGTGCAGGCCGGCCAGCCTGCCTGGTCCAACGCAGTTTGGATTGGGCTGTCAAGCAGCTATCTCAACTCATGTATCCTTTTCTTGTCCCATGAATATGAGGGAAGCCCACATGCTTACCCTTTCCTGCTTCACCATATCCCCCTGGGATGAGACAGATCTCAGGTGTTACATTAGATACAGCTAGGCCAAGATTCTGGATGGCTGTAATGGCTCTGGATGGCTCTGGATGGCTGTAAATGTGCTCAGGATCCCTAAGGCAGAGTCTGGAGATAGACGTTGAAATCTGAAATTCAGCAGGTGGTTGGGTGCTCACGGGCAGTGGTGTCATCTACTCACCAGTAGACGGTACGCTGGGCGGGACTTAGCGTGATCGACAGCCCGTCCACTCACTTCCGCTTTCTTCGTGCTCCCCGCGCAGCTTTCCCTCGCCTCGGAGGGGGCGCCTGCTCGCCCAGGCACCCAGCGCGCCCCCCACCCATCCCCCCTGGCGAGCAGGCGTTCCCTCCGAGGCGAGGGAAAGCCGCGCAAAGAAAGCAGAAGTGAGTGGACGGGCTGTCGATCACGCTAAGTCCCGCCCAGCGTACCGTCTACTGGTGAGTAGATGACACCACTGCTCACGGGCAATGGGATTTATAATAGCTATGACTAATCATGATCCCTAATATTGCTTCCAGGTTTCTGGGGCTGATGTTGCATGTCCTTTTCCTTTCTGTGCCTAAAGAAGGCTCTAGGGCAGTGATGGCGAACCTATGACAAACTGACAAACCACAGTGTTTGGGGTGACACACCAGCCTTCACCAATGCCTGACAAAAACTGAGTGTTTACTCATTTTTCATTTTTGTAATTATTTGATGCTTCTTTATATAATATACAGAGCTATACATGATTAGGCTGTACTTTTTGTTTAAATAAATGAATATAAAGAATTGTTTCTCTTTCGTTTGGGAGGGGGGTTGTCACACCAGCAGAGTCAAGTTAAGCATTTTCCTAAGTCTTGACACACTGAGCCCAAAAGGTTCGCCATCATTGCTCTAGGGGCTATGAATAGTCAATTTCAGGTAGCTCAGATGGCTTAAGGTCTAGCCCTAGAAACCTCATTGAAACCTGAGAGTTAAACCAAAAGTGTACATGGATCTCTTGTTGCTCATTCTACAGAAACTCTTTTCTGTGTAGGAAAAAATGTAACATATGGCGCATCCCTAGGCTCCAAAGCCATTGAAGTTAACTGAAAGTATCAGAATGACATAGTCAGCTCTTTTGTTTTCAGTACAAACAGTAACTTAGAGCAATATTACTCCATTAGCGCGGTGAGCCCACCTTCTGGAAAATCATATAGTTACAGAGGGTTAGTTACTTTCACACTCCAGCTGGCAAGGAAGACACTCCAAACAAATCACCGTACATCATACATATCCCTCTGCAGCGGAGTAACAAGAATACGTGTTTAAATAATGCATTCCTTTTTTATGTACATTGCAACTACAGTCTGAGCAGTGCAACCTCAAAATGCCTATTTAGTCAAACAAGAAAATGAATGCTAATAACATGTAGCATCTCGAAGAGGCTCTCGATTGCAAATAGAATTGCAGGGGATATATTAACCTGGCTACACTGGGAGCTATCGTGCGCAAAGTGGAAGGAACCTAGAAACACTTCAGGTCATATCAGTGTGACTATTTAAAGTTTGGCATGGAAGAAAGTGATCAGTCACTGGAAAACTAACAACAGCCAAATCTGCAAATACCGTGGTCTTTCACACTTGTCAAATTGAACTGAGGATAATAAGAGAATAACAAACTTCCTTCTGAAATGATTTTTTCCCTAAAGGGCAAAAGAGATAAAATGTGATGAGTTGCTCCTAAATCAGGCTGGAGTTATTGAACAGTGTCAGGGGAAAAAAACCACACATACACACAAGCATAAACAATCTATGAGCTCATTTAGATATCAGATGGATTCAGAAAGTGTAAGGATTTCAAAGAGCAACTATATTAGCACATTTATTTTAAAAGGGCATAGCACGTAAACAGGACCAACCCAAGACATCCTGCTGTCTGAAGCAAAAAAAAAGAGATGGTGCCTTCCCACTCTGGAATAAAAACAATATAAAAGTCATAGGTGATGGTGTGCAACAAGAAATACCCACATTTCAAAGTAGGGTGGATTCTTTTAGTCCAGTAGTTCTCAAACGTTTTAGACCGGGACCCACTTTTTAGAATGGCACTCATGTTGGCACCCACAGGACGTGATGTCATTAATCTGGAATCTTATCATAGCCAGAAGTTACATTATCAAACAGAAAGTGCCATCATGAAAAAACATGAAAGTGTGATGTAATCAAATGACACTCCTAGAACACAAATTGGCCTTCTTGGATTGAAGCAATTGCACAACCATTAAGCATCTCTGACAGAAATCAGAATTAGGACAGAACATTATGTAAAAGCACTTAAAATTTAAAACAAAAACACCTCACTTGAAAATTCAAACTGTTAACACGCACAAAAGGAATATAGCAAGAGTAAGGTCTACACTTTCCAAGATGGCTGCTCCCAGCTTTCCACGACCCACTCAACCAGGTTCCGACCCACCAAGTGGGTCCCGACCCACAGTTTGAATAACACTGTTTTAGTTGGTTATAAAGAAAGAGCAAGCTTTTGTTCTACAGGACCCTGCATTAAACAGATCATGTTGGGCTCTACAAGCCGACTTCTACTGAGAACCGAAGCCTAGGCATGTCTATTCAGACCCATTATGGTCAATAGGGCTTATTCCCAGGTACGTGTGGATAGGATTGCTGCCTGAGTCAGGCTATTGGTCCATCCAGCTCATGACTGTTCAAAGCAGGGGTGTGATAATTGGACTCTCCCAGCGCCACCCTTTCAGCACACCACTTCTGATGAGACTCTGGGAGGGAGAGATGGAAGAAGGCCTGAGAAGGCAAGGAATGCTACAGGTAAGGGGCAGACCAGGAGGGATGAGAGAGAGATATGTTGCCAAGGTGCTGGGAGAGCCCAATTATCTCACGGGGCTGGATAAAGTACTTCCGTTTCTGGTCCACAGGGTTTTCAGCTGCCAAGGAGTAACTATACAGACCACCTCTCAGCTGCTGCTTGAAAGTGTCACTGCAGAAGACATGCTTCTGCTGAAAGGGCAGCATGTGTGATTATTCATCCAGTGATCTCCCGGTGTGATAATTGTCTCTCCCCTTTCTGGAAAAATATGATCAAGATTTCCACATTCTTTCTTCTGTCGTTTCCAGCTCATGAGTTTCTATGTGAAAATAAAAGTGCTTACTGTATTTCTGGCCAGCATCTGCTTAATGACATCACTTCCTGCTTAATGATGTCACTTTCGGCGCTTAGCAGACACCTGGAATGCAAGGCCATGATATGAAACATGTTTGACACCCCTGGTCTAAAATGACTGGCAGTGGCCCTCAGGTCAATCAGAGGGTTTTTTTTCCCAGTCCTACCCGCAGATGCCAGGGATTGATTTCTGCATGCAAAGCTTGTGCTTTTCCGCTGAGCTACAGAACGTTCCCGTCACAGCCCTGTTCCTATTCTCACTCTCTCCCTTGGTGATTTGGGGGAAGAGAAATTGCAGTGGCTGGTCAGTACTGGATGGTTCAGAGTGTCAGTTGCCTCTGATGGGCATGGGCCCTTAACTGGCTTGATGTGACCAACATGTAACCACTCCATTTATCACTGTGCCCAGATCAGCAATGAAGCTGATTGGACAGCCTTGAGCTAGCCATTAGCCTCACTTATGTCCCAGGTTGCTGAGGTCCTTAAAAAAAAAGGGGGTAAGCTAAAATATGATGAACAGGTAACTGCTAGCCTCTCAAGTGCTGCTATTTTGCTAGCTGCAATAATTTATTTGCAAAGATGTATTGCAAGTTATATTGTACATGCCAGCTAGATTCTAATGGGAAACATGTTGGGCTTGGACTGGCGCAATCTACATACATGTGTTTCCTCTGCTAAATAAGCTCATGGTGTACCAGCAGGTGACTCCTAGTGCTTAGCCCAGTTTCCTGAAATTCAGATGGGCAAGGATATGGGCAGCAAGGAATAAGGAGAGGAAGATTGCATTGTGCACACACTACAAATTGCTGCAGAAATGATAAGTAATCACCATAAACTACAATTAAAGTAAATGCTGACTCCATGGTAGGCTTGACTTATGAGGAAAAACTGGGTTTTGGCCTGCACCTTCATAAAAACGTCATAAAAAATTCACCATGCAGATTTGCAAATAAGCAATTTCCGATGAAATGTCTCCACAAGGAGGGATTTTGCTCGATACTCACAAGGCTGTATGTCAATTAGAGCATGCACTGGCAACATCAATTTTAAAATTAAGCAGAACACAGCACAGGCAATTCTACTCTTTTTCTTGCTACGCTTTCCTCAGTAAGGGAACGCAGACTTCCGATAATGAAATTGCTAGCGCAGGTCCGAGGAGAGCCATTGCCGAGCAGGATATCGCACACCTAGTTTTGCTGTGGGGAACGGATAGGATTGGGCTGTCAGTATTGTTGATCTTCTCATTAGCTGGCAGCAACACAGTCTCTTTTTTAAAAGAATCATTAAGAATGCAGAGAATTGGCCACTAACCTCTGCTCTGAATCGTAATTTATTATCTGAAGACTGTAAACTATATTCATATATTATGATTGGTGTTTATGAACGGCGTTTTCATACATACATACATACATACATACATACATACATACATACATACATACATACATAC
>JAJKFI010000012.1:14222125-14241831 GCA_029204185.1 Lerista edwardsae
TACATACATACATACATACATACATACATACATACATACATACATACCTAATGTGTGTATATGTATGTGTACATACACTGTATGTGTTTATATTTACAGACACACCCTATAGGCATAATATAAGGTATGAATGTTTTGTCTTCCACAGAGAATAAATCAGGAATATACAGTTTGGGAACCACTGATCCATAGCAGCGCCTCCCAAACTGGTGGGTTGTGACAGAGGCAGATCTAAGGGAGGGCAGAGCTCTAAGTTTTGCAAGAAGCCTTACCTTGCAGTGGAAATCACTCCTCTCCTGCACCGTTTTAGCCAGTCCTCACAGGGAAAAGCAACATCTTGGCATTGCTTACTGGCTACAGCAGCAAGGGAGAGGAGGGATTTACATGACAGGGTAGGGCTTCTTGCAACACTTAGAGCTTTGCCCTCCCTGTAGATCCGCCTCTGCTTGCGCCTGCTGTTTAGCAGGGGCAGGTCTGAGCAGCCCCATTGGTCCTTTTGCCCCACAGTGAGCTCCAGCAGCCTCCTTTCCTGGGTGGGATGCAGCACAGGTCAGCCAGCGCCTGCTTAGGGTTAGGCTGTTCAAAGGGAAACAAATCTCATGTGTGGCAAGGATTTTCTTCTAAAAAGAAATGCATATGGTGCAAATGGTGACCTTTAAAGCAGCACGCATACATGGTTTCTGAGCTCAAACAAGAAGAGCTTCACTGGCCTGTTGAGTCTGTGTGCCTGCTCCCAACCAATGGATAGATGTAATTAGTAAGAAGAAAGAAATCACAGTCCCAACACAGTGACCTTTTGTGTTGTCCTGCTGCCAGCTCTTGTTCCAAGCCGGGGAGGCTTCTGGCTAGGGTTAAAAATGGTAAAGGTTTCCCCACGACCGAATGGTCTAGTCGTGACCGGCTGTAGGGGGCGGTGCTCATCTCCGTTTCAAAGCCTGTAGAGCCGGCGTTTTGTCCGAGGACAAGCTTCCGTGGTCATGTGGCCGGCATGACTCTATGCCGTAATGCACGGAACGCCGTTACCTTCCCACCGAAGTGGTCCCTATTTATCTACTTGCATTTAGGTGCTTTCGAACTGCTAGGTTGGCAGGAGCTGGGACAAGCAACGGGAGCTCACTCCATCACGCAGTCTTGAACTCCCACCCCTCCGGTTGGAAAGCCCAGCAGCAGCGGTTTAACCCGCTGCGCCACCACATCCCTGGCTAGGGTTACCAGTTACAAACTGGGACAGAGTGCCTATACCTTTAGCTATAGAAGAGGGAATTGGGACAGGTGCAGCTTATCACGGAAGGGTTTCAAAAGCTGCACCTGCCCAAATTCCCTCTTCTATACAGTGGTTAAAGGTATAGGCACTCTGTCCCAGTTTGCACCTGGTAACCCTACTTCCGGCCCAACACACGAACATTTCCTTCATTCAATTTCCCCTCACCCATTCTGTCTTTAGGACAGCCTTTTCCCCACAGCACTCCTTCCACACTCATTGTTAGTACCCCACTGACACGGAATTCTCTCTCCTGACTCTTCTCACCCCCTTAAAAACAACCACTCCAACCAACATTCCATATAATGGTTGCCACACTGCAGCTTCTCTGATGATGTGCATCTTCCAAAGAAAAGAGATTGATTGCAGTTATCATCTGGCAAAATTGACTGACCTGGAGGAAACAGTGCTAAAACCATAAGGCACAGGCCCCGAAGCAAACAGCAACGATTACGGGAGCAGGATTGCAATGTAACTTCCAACAGCAGCAATGTAATGTGGCTATGTACTATTTGAAAACCTATTTCTCACACTGATTCTTCACAGAAAAAAAAAACCCTGCTTGTAACAGCAATACATGGAGTTTCCTTACCCTCACTTGCACCTGCATATGTGCAGTTATTCTCTGATCGAATCAACAGCCAACATACAGTTATGTGTGCTTAAGTCCCATGGAAATAAATGAGGTTTCAGTGTGCTTAACTATGTGTTCAGTTGCGAACCTCATGCCTACATTTACAGAGTGTGTGAAAGTCCAGTGTGATTATCTAGCCTCATCAACATCAATGGGAGTTTTGCTAACAACTTGAGCGAGCACAGGGTTCCACAGCCTCAGCCAGCAAATCCCAACCCTGTTTAAATGGGCAGTGCAATCCTAAGTAAAGTCGACCTAGTAAGGCCGACATGGCAGGGCTGTATCCTAAGCCCAACAGGAGGCGGCAGCAGCTCAGTGCAGGACAAGGGGAGGTTTTCCCCTTGCAGTCGGGTGAGCCCCAGCCAGCCTTTTGGGGCTGCTCGCATCTGCCCTTGCTGTTTTGCAGGAGCAGGTCAACATGGACAGCAGCGGCCCGAATTGGGGCCGCCCTGGCCGGGGATGGGGTTTAGGATTTGGCACTATGGCCATCATGTGTCACTGCCCCCATTGCCACCCACTGCACCACCAGTTCCGCCCCCAGCATGCCTCTGGCACACCCTCGGCAAGGCCCTGCGCCAACCGAGCACCGCCGACATTCGCCCGGTGCAAGGCCAGTTTTGCTGACAAGTGCAGTGGTGACTGTGCGCTGCTGCTGCTGCTTGCACTGGTCCAGTGCCCGACTAGCCAGCGCAGATGCACTTGACAGCACATTTGGGACAGCGCTGGACCGGCGCAAGAGCGTAGCGCCAGCACAACGCAGGTATAGGATTGCACTCTGAATCCAAGCACAGCTAACTTCAATAGGATTGCAACCTTAAAGATGAAACTGTAAAATGGTTTTACTGAAGACTTGCATACTTTGAACAGTTGTTTCTAATTACATTTACATCCTGATGTTCTGTCAAGGAGGTCACAGTGGCACATCTGTGTTTTTGTTTTTCCTGCTCATTAAGTATGTCAGGGGAGTTGGCTGAGAAATAGAAACAGACTCAAAGTCGCCTACAGTACAATCCTAGGCACAATGGGCACTTGAGTCACAAGACACAGACTTGAGTCCTAAAAATGTCAGTTTCTCATGACTCATATTTGACTCAAGTCACAGACATAACTAACTTGGGCATGATTCAAGACTCATGCAAGTGACTTAGAAGATTCATGACTTGAATTTGACTCATGTCCTGACTCTGTTTAGTGTGTGTGTGCGTCCTTGCTTACTTTTTCCCCCGTCTCTACCGCTTTGCCCTAGAAAACCTTGTGGGTGATCTGGAAGCAGTCCTTCAGACTGACAGCAGCAGCAGATGTGGTGGGAGGAGGATGGATGGTTCCAGAAGGTGGGGCTAGGGGTGGAGGGGAGAAGGAAGGCTTCAGGTTTGGATTTATTTTATTTTTTTGCTCAAGGACTTGACTCATTTCTCAAAATGACTCAGGACTCGAATCAACATGATTTGAACAATGGCCCAGGGCTGCCCATTATGAGTCATGGGTGAGCAGAGACTCAAGATTTGACTCAAGAGTCGCTGAGCTGGCTCCAGCACATCTCTAATCCTAGGCATACTTATTCAGAAGTAAATTCCATTTTGTGCAGTATGGTTTAGCTCACAATCAGTAGTGTCTCCACGGGGGGGCAGAGCTCTACGTTTTGCAAGGAGCCTTACCTTGCCGTGGAAATTGCTCCTTTCCTGCTTCGTTACAGCAGCTACAGCGGCAAGGGAGAGGAGGGATTTACATGACAGGGTAAGTAAAGGCTCCTTGCAAAGCTTAGAGCTCCGCCCTCCTTAGGGATGCCACTGCGCACAATCCTACCAGCTAGCTGATGTAGCCATGCCAAAAATAGGCATGTCATATCTGCCAAGGAAGGGGAGATTGGGAGGCTTCAGAGGGGAAAGAGGAATAATTCCCTTTCATCCTTCTGTAAGCCTCTTGCTCCACAATGAGTCTCCTCAGTGGTGTTCTGGGGGGGAGGGCAAAAAATCTACATTTTTCAGGCTCCTGAATGACTGTGTAAAATGGCCCCTCTCCCTCGCCTTCAGAGCCATTCTCACCATCTCCTCCTAATCCACCCCTCCTACAGCCTCGCGTCCCCCGTTCCTCCCCCTCTTACCCAGTTTTGCCCCCTCCCCACTCACATCCCACTAAGCTTACCTGCTCTGGTGGGTGCAGAGGGAACCACAATGGCCAGGGAGTGCTGCCACCTCTTGTGGTAGTGCTTTCAAAACAGCTGCCAACCAGGACTCCGTGTGCCATTGGTTGCCATTTTCTGACAGTAGAAGTGTGTTTTGCTGTCTCAGTGAACTCCGGCTGGCAGCCCAGTCCTGGATAGTGTTGGGCCGTTACTCCCAGGAAAGTGTGTATAGGGTTGCAGCCGTACTGAACCTTGTAAGTGAGGAGTTAATTGAACCCAGGGCTGCACACAGTGATGTCATGCAGGGGGAACGCGGGGGAACTCAATCCCACTAGTTAAAATTAGGGCTGACTCCGCCCACTTCACTCTCCCTCCTCCCCCCTCCCAATTCCTCTGTAAAGAGCTTTTCTTCTTGGTTGGCTGGCACTCAGACGGTTAAAGGGAGCGACTCCGGATTCCTAGGGGGGCGAAGGCAGTGATGTCATTCAGGAGGAACGGACCAGAACGGGCGTTCCGGATCCTAACGGGCTCTGGTTCCGGGTTCCCAACAAGTGCCAATCAAAAGTGAGTTCCTGTTCCTAAATCATTTGAATGACACCACTGGCTGCACAGTATAAGCCCAGCACACTTTCTTCTCTACTACATTGACTTTTACATTTGTCTCTCATTAATGAAGAAAAAAAATCTTGTCATCGGTTCCCTGCCTTCCAAATCTGTATGTTTCCTGGCATGATTTTTAGCTAAGGTTGGATCAGAGTTTGATAACAGAAACCTTCAAATCTTTCTTACAGGCATCGGTTGTCAGACGTAAGTTAAGTGGCCTGATTTACTGCTACATTTTCCCTCATTTAATCCCCTTTCTCTCATTTAATCCCCTTGATTTCATGGCCCATGGATTCTAATGATACTTTCTTAAGGTGTTATAGCCTTACAATGACTCATAGGATTGGAAGTTAAAGCGGAGGCATTTATCAGGCAGGTTAATGGATTCAAAGATATACGAGCATGTGGGGTGCACCTGAGAGGCTGTAGTGAAATGAGTGGTGATTTCACACTCAGATGGAGATGGTGTGGCACCTTCAGCTTTGCATTTTCTCTCATAGTCACTTTGCGGCTCTTCGTGAGACATCCTGGACTTCTTTCATTCTCCCCTCAAGTTCAGATTTGTTTCCTCTCTCCTGTCCCCTCAGGTTGCTACTATATCCTTGACCACCCATTTGTGTGTTTCTGTTACCTCAGGGTCAATCTGTACTAGTGGGAAAATCACTTGATGCAGTTTTCTTGGGCTATAAAACTTCAGGTTACAGGTGACTGAATGCACCATCACCAGCTGCTGATTTGCCAACGTGTCACTGCTGTAAAGGCAGCCTGCATGATAATTTGGTTCTCCCCCATCTTGAAAATACAATCAAGATCTGCACATTTTCTCTTCTGTCATTTGTAGCTAATGAGTTCCCAAGTGAAAAAAAAATGCTTATCATGAGTCATGATCGGCTTAATGATATCACTTCCTACTTTATGATATCACTTTTTATGATATCACTTCTGGCCCTCAGCAGGCACCATGAGTGCTATTCGGCCCTCTGTATGAAACAAGTTTGATTCCCATGATATAGTCTATCAGGCCCAGTTCTTTTCTGTTCCTTATTGGTCAAAACAGATGACACAATTGACTAATTGCAGGTGTGCGCCTCTTGGCTTACCTCAAAATTAGCTCAGATTTTCCAAGCTTTATCAGAAAATTCTCCCTGTCTATCTCAAAAAAAGTCTTTCTGGTAATTCTTCAAGAAAGCTGGGAAAAGCTAAGTTCAGGGCTGCTCAATCTCAGTTATTCCTGATTTCTTACGTTGTTTATCACAACACAAGCTTTTGTTGGCTTCTCAGTAGAAAACTTCCTTAGGAATTCTCACTGCTTGTATGTCTTCGGTTTTTCACTGTTTATGGTCTATAGGCATGACATGTAACCTCACTGGACTTAACTACAATGATCTCGTACCTCCACCTGCAACCCTTCCCCAGCAGAGGCAGTCAAGCTACAGTAGATTCCAGTCATACTCAGAGCCAGGTGGCCAGTTGCGGCTCACAAACCACAAAAGTGTAGTGAATGGTTGCAGCAGTTCCAACAACTTCCAGCTAGGCCCTTAGCAAGACTCCCATGACAACCACCTGGCTGTGAACTCTTGTCACTCATAACAGGACTATAAATTGGGCCATGACGTGTCTTAGCTTCCAGGACTAAGAGTTGGTGGGTGGGTCATTTCATGACAGAATACATTTATGGGTGCTGCACCTAATTTCCATGTTGAGACCCCAAAATTATTTGCAATCCCTTCCATTTTTTTCCTACCCTTGTCAAGAAAATAAGTGTTGTGGATGATACCACATTGGAAAAAAATGGAATGAGATCTGTGTAAGATAGGGGATAATTGCCTGAGCAGTAGTATGTGTGAAAATTACCAGGGTGTATTCTGCTTTAGACCCCACCAGGAACATTGTGTCCAGTTCTGTATCCTGCATTTTAAAAGGGACAAACTGGAGTGGGTCCAGAGGAGGGAGATTAGGGGCCCAAACCTGTGGGCCTTCAGTGCGAGCAGAACTCTTTTCCTGCTGGTACACTGGTGGTGGTACACTGGTACTGCCAGCAGGAAAGTGTCTTATGGCACTTTCACAACACCTGGCACCAGCAGTGCAGAGGCCAGCTCAAATTGCCACTGGTCCTCAGTGCCAGGAAGACCCTGGATGGAGCACCGGGTGGTAAGTTTGGTTGCCAGTCAGTGGCAAGGCCTTTTGGGGTGGGAAGAGAGGGGGTGGAACTAGAGGGTGGCCTCAGGGGAGAATTGGGCCTAGCAGGGAGGCAGGGATGCCCTAAATAGCAGCCACAGATCCAAGGAGACCCATTGGGGCCATTGGGGCTTTACACGGGGTAAGGGAACAAATGTTCCTTTACCCCTAGGAGGCTGCGGCAGTTGCCCCGTGCCCATAGGATACTGCGGCAGGCCAGCAGCCATTTCAGAGCTGCTGTGTCTCTGGGCGCTGGGGCAACTTAGGGCTGCCTGATGGTGAAGGTGCTGGAGATGACATCCTATGAGAACAGGTTGAAGGAGCTGGGCATGGAGAAGGGACAGCTAAAGTGTGACATGATAATTACATATACCAGTGATATTTCAACATTTTAGACTGGGATCCACTTTTTAGAATGGCATTCATGTTGGGAAGTGATATCATTAACCTAGAAGTGATGTCATGGCAGCAGTGGCGTCTCTACAGAGAGGGCAGAGCTCTAAGTTTTTCAAGGAGCCTCACCCTGCCATGTAAATCCCGCCTCTCCCTTGCTGCTGTAGCCAGTAAGCAAAGCCAAGATGTTGCTGTTCCCTGTGAGGATTGGCTAAAACGGTGCAGGAGAGGAGTGATTTCCACTGCAAGGTAAGGCTTCTTGCAAAACTTAGAGCTCTGCCCTCCCTGTAGAGACGCCACTGCCAGGCAGGAAGTGACATCATCCAGCACGATTGCTGTCATTCTGACATAGTAAAATGACACTCCTGAAATGTAAATTGGCATTCTTGGGTTGCAGCAATTGTACAACCATGAAACATCCCAGACAGAAAGCATGATTAGGACAAAATATGATGTAAAAGCACTGAACGAAAAACAATTTTTTTAAAAAAAACCCTCACTTGAAAATTCAAACTGTTAACACTCACAAAAGGAATATAACAAGAGTAAGGTTTGCAGTTTCCAAGATGGCTCCTCCCAGCTTTCCGCGACCCATCTATCATCAGGTCATGACCCACCAAGTGGGTCCTGACCCACAGTTTGAATAACGCACAGTCTGAGGAACGGCTCGGGCCCAGGGTATTTGAGGGACCGCCTCCTTCCATATAATCCGACCCGTACTCTGAGGTCATCTGGGGGGGCTCTTTTGACTGTGCCGCCACCAGGAGAGGTGAGAGGGGTGGCGGCCAGCAGGAGAGCCTTCTCGGTGGTGGCACCCCAACTTTGGAATACCCTCCCCTTAGAGCTAAGAACTGCTCCCTCGTTGGCGGTATTTCGGCGGGGACTGAAGACCTTCTTGTTTAAACAGGCTTTTAGTTGCTGACAGGCTGGCTGGTCTTGTATTTCTTGTATTTTTTATTTTTTTTGTACTCGATCCAGGGGATAACAGTTGTATTTGTATATTGTATTTTTATATTGTTTTTAATCACTGTTTTTAAATTATGATGTTTTTATTCTGTTTTTTAATTGTTTTTGTATTGCCGCCTTGAATGCCTTTTTAGGCAGAAAGGCGGGGTAAAAATCTTTAAAATAAATAAATAAATAAATGTGAAAGAGGGAGCTGATTTGTTCTTTGTTGAGGGTAGGATCAGGACCAATGGTAGGATCAGGACAAGAAGGATTTTGATTGAACATTAGGAGGAATATCCTGATTGTAGGTTTAGTAGTAGGACAGCTTGCCTTGGTAAACTCTCTGTTTTTGTAGGTCTTTTAGCAGAGTCGGGATAGCCACCTATCGGGGATGTTACAGCTGTGGACTGCATTGGCAGGAAGTTGGACTTGGTAATCTTGTAGATCCCTTCAAACTCTATAATTTGTGTTTCTACAATATACCACTATCTTGGGAACCTTCTTCGAATTCTATAATGCCTTTAGTGTTATTTCAGCATATGTATTCAGCATATATTTCTATGAAAAGTTGGCATTATGTTATGTCTACATGGTGCTTTGCATTGTGGCATATCTAAGAATACAGGTCCATGTTGTAAAGAGCTTACATTCTATCATTGTCATCATCAGAACATAAGGAGAGACCCACAGGATCAAATCAAAGGTCTGCCTAATCTTTCATCCTCCTTCCCATACTGGCCAACCGGATGACACCATCATTATAATTTTTCCATATTTGTTTGATCTGATTGCTTAAAAGATGCTTCACTAGTCATATTTCACTCATTTGATGGTATCTAAATAGATTCACACTCATTCTTCTTTATAACTCCACCCCAGGTCTCTCAGCATATCTTCATCCTTGCACTTCATGGATTTCTGAATAGGCACCGCACATTAAGAACGCAATCCTAACCTGGAGTTAGGATGCCACAGTTAGGCAGCAGGGCCACCATAAAGTGTATTTGGACCACTCTCTGAGTCAAGGAGGAAGGTACACGTCTGTGTGCTGGCCTCTCTGACTCTGAGAGTGATCCAAACAACCTGTACGGTGTCCCTTGTGCTGGTCAAACTTTGCTAGCCTAACTTGGGCCAGTTCTAACTCCAGGGTAGGATTGCTCTCTCAAATACATAATATATTCATGGTATAGTAAAGCTAAAATAGGATTTGTTACAGGGCTTTTTTTCTTTTTAATAGACTTATTTGCAGCACACAAAACAGATTCTTCCCAGAGTATAGGGTGTTTGTCTCCTGCATAGCGAAGTTAGTATTATAGTGTACTTAGGTTTATTTATTCCCCCGTGTTTGACATTGTGTTCAAGAAGCAATAGCTCTGCTTACATGAATCCCTGGTAATGGATTACCCTGAAAGTGAGTCTGTTTGGCAACTTTTAAATGAAATTTTCAACACGGGAGGTATAAGGTCATCATTTGACATGTAGTCTGTTTTAATCTGTAAAACAGTGAAATGTGGCTGTTATTGTTCCCATCTGTAGCCACAAAGTGCAATTTTACTGCTTTGGAATAAATACATTTAAGATTATGCACATTTTTCAGTCAAGCCTGACATCTAACTTCATGAATAAAAAAGACCCTATTTATCATGAATTGATAGAGTCACATACATTGTATTTATCATTCTTCTGAGCGAATGAGTTGTCTTCTGTTAATAATGTTTTGAGCTGCTGAACAGTAATTATACAGTGCAAATAAGCCAATTTAATAACAGACATTTTTAGAGCAACATGTCTGCTATACAGGAAACAAAACTGTCTTCATTTTTTTTCTAGTGAATACTTTTCACTGCATTGAAATGTCAGTAGCAAATATTTGTGTAGTGACAGTAGCTTGTTTACCAAATAGCATTTTTTTAAATGGTAGCACCAAACACTGATCACCATCTTTTTGTATAAAAATAAATGCAGTGCCTCAGCCAAAGAATTGCAGGAATCTGAACCATCTAAAAAATCATCCGATGTTTCATAAGTAAATGTCAGTTTGTATCAAGCGGTTTCAGGATAAAGCTTGTGCCTGACGAATGAGTCTATAAAACTTGGGATTCATCTGTGAAACTTATGAATAAGCCATCATGTTCAGTTTCCACAGCTCTGGGAAACTTACTAATTTCTTAAAGATTTCTGAAAGTAGAAAAATAGATCAAAGATATCTTCTTGCTTTGAGTTTGCCCTTGAAATGGGTTATGTATCTGGTAAACCTCATCCAGAAACTAATTAATGATCTAGTGGTAGGGTTGGGAATCATCCAGGATTACGTGATACTTGAGTTTTGCCCAGAATGTTACATTGTTCCATTTGACCTTCAAGCCAAACATTCCACTTGGGGGGGAGGCAGATTGTTTTGCTAAAGAATGTGTCCTTCAGAACTGTTTTGCATCCCTTTTGCTCTTGCCCACTGAAGGCTGTAATAACAAGAGTGGAATAAAAGTGGAAACACTGCCACTGTGGCCAGAGATGGAGTCACCACAACAGCTTCTGATATGTCCTCCTCTGTCTTTGGCAGTGATGGTCATATTGATACAGTCCCCTGGCCGGTCAGATTTCACTTAGCAAATCGGTTGATTTCAATGAATAGATTAGGTTTATTTTAAAACATTGTGCTCCATCTTTCCAGGGGCGCAGCCGGGGAGGCAGACCCCAGGACTGGGTGATGCCATGATAATCCCTGCCTCATCACTCACACACCCGTTTGTGCACAGTTTCCCCTCCCTTGTGCAGCCCTGGCCCCAGAAACAGCTGCATTTGGGGTTGTACAGCAGCCAAGGCAGGTGGGAAGGTTCATTTCACAGTGTTTGCTGAATGACGTGAGTGAGCCTTGTCACCTTCTCTCCCCCAATAGAGACACTGGATAACTGCTGCCACTATGCCACAGAGGGGGGGCCATTGACACCCCCCAAGTCCTACATGGCTATGCTACTGTATCTTGCTTTTAAAATAAATACAAATAGACTAGTAACACCATTATAGTAAAAAAGTTTGAAAAACCCAATTCCAGTAATAGAAATAAAGACATAATCGCGCGGGGTGGGGGGAACATTAGTTGTATCCAAAGAAAGTTAGTCACGGCTTAGTATCAGTGAAAACCAATGAGGGCACTATCCTAACCAAATGTCCGGCACTGACACAGTTGTGCCAATGGGGCATGTCTGCCTCCTGCAGTTAGGGGGCAGTCACGGAGGACTCTTCCGGGTAAGGGAATGCTTGTTCCCTTACCTCAGAACTTTATTGCCCTTACCCTTGTGCTGGAAAGTTGGTTAGGATTGAGTCCTGAGTACGTTAGTTGGGACTAAGCGGAGTCCCTAAGTCCCATGGGACTTAGGAGCCAATGATATCCCCTGCCAGCCCATAGGATGAAAAGCTGCTGATGGAGTGCATGCTGAGCTATGGGGAATACCAGATAGCCCAGTATAAAACTTTACTTATCTCCCCATAGGCCACCTGCCTCCAGAGTGACTTATTGGAGCTGCCCCTGCCCCAGACTGGCCCCACCTGCCTGTCTACCTTCTCCGTACTGAGCATCTGCAACCTGCTGTTCCACACACAGGGCCTCTGACCATTTGCACTGGCAGCACCAGCGCACATGACAGTAGCATGGTTTTTGCCCTATCGGTCCGTGACTTATGGTGATGGCCCAGGCTTTGCGCTTCTCCTCCATATTGCTCTAGCCACCCAGAATGCCTCGAAAGGGAAGGAGAGGGACAACTTGAATGGCACATTGAGGCACCATGAAAAACCTAGTGCAGTGACCACCTCTAGCTATGCTACTGCTAGGGGGCAATGGGGAGCAGGTGTTTCTGCAAACCCTAACTGCCTCAGGACACAGATGTGGAACACTGCATGGGCATGAGCCCATCACAGGTTACAAGCTATGATGGGTAGGCACAACCTCCTGGTTTTCGAAATAGGCTAGCTCAGAATGCCAGGTGCAAGGGAGTCGTGACAGGATGCAGGCCTCTTGTCTCCAGGGTTCCCTGAGGCACCTGGTGTCCCTTGTGAAATACAGGAAGCTGGACCTTGGCCTGATCCAGCAGGGCTTCTGTTCTTATGCCACCCCTGCCCTCAGTGACAATCCAATCACCCAATTCCAAGTAAGGGTTGGCATCTGTGTGCTGTTCTGTGTCTCTCTCTACTGGTGAAGAAAGGCAAGGATAACCTTCTGCAGCTGTGTCAGTCTGTGGGTGGCCACCAGAAGGCAAGATCTGAGGCTCCTGACCTTCACTGGCTAACCCTCAGAGTCTGTGGGAACATTTTCACACATTGCCATTTGGAGTGCTCTCTAGCTGTCACCTGAAAGATCAGGGGAGCAGTTTCTTTCAACCGAAACCTTCCTGCCAGAATAACATGCTGGCATCTTAAATAAAAGCATCCAGTTCTCGTTCGCTCCATTTCACCGGACTTTGCTAGGATAAGCTCATTCTCATTTCTTCTGCTATGTTAATTTCAACAGTTCCTGTATTATCGGTTTACTGACATTTCTCTGCAGTTCAAAAAACGGGAGAGGGAGACGGATTAGCAAGAGTCACAGTAAAATCAATTAGTTGACCAGCTGAAGCTCTCCATCAGCCCTGAAGGTGTCCTCTGTAAAAACTGCTAGCCAGGCACCCTGGGCGGAAAGAAGAGTGGCAATACTTTCATTCCGCTCGCTGCCCTTTTTCAGGGTGCTTAAGGGCACCCAGACATATCCCTGTCTTCCTCCCCTCATTCAGTTTTGTCACCAAAAACTCTCTTGCCCCATCATAAAACGTGTGCAAAAATGATATTGCAGACGTGGTTAATGGGCGATGCAAAACCGGCAAGCCGTCAGGATGCTTTTCTTGCTTCCTCTGTCAGGCTCTTAAATCATGTGCAACCTCATCCTGTGCATATCTCCTTGACAGTAAATCCCACTTGAAGCAGTGTGTTTGAGAGCGCAATCCTAAGCAGCGCTGTATTGGCAAGGCCGGCCGGCCAGTGCCATATCCAATGCTGCTTAGGAGTGACTGGAGCCTCCCTGCGGCAAGGGAACGTTTGCTCCCTTACCATAGGGGAGGCTCCAGCCTCCCCTATGCACTCCTTCGATCTGCGCTCCAGTCGGCTCTGAAGGCGCTCAGGCAGCTGGTATGTTCCCCTCACTCCCCAACACGGAAAGCAAAGGGAATGCGCGTGTGCCGGCAGAGGCAAATGGGACATGAGGAGGAGCGGGTGGGCCAAAAAGTGCTCTGCTTTTTCCCACTTGCTATGCCCCAGCCTCAACTGGAGCCCACTGCACCCACATCTCCTCTCAGCACCCTTTATACGCATCTGGTGAGGCTCCTTGCAAAACAGCGCTCCACCCCTCCCGTAGGGATGCTACTGATGGGATTTACTTCCAAGAAAATGGGTATAGAATTGCAGCTGTGCTGTCCATTTGTCTGAGCCGCTGGGCTACCAAAGAGCATCACAGGGTGGTGCTTCATGACCGCCATCCTGGAGCAGCCGTGTAGGGCACTGCTCTGGCATTTCGTAGAACCCAAGGAACAAATGCACTGACCAGCAATTGTACGTGAACACTATTTCATTGGCACTGGCCACCACCAGAGATTGCCGAGTAGTGGCATGAAAAGCTGTACTATTATATATCTCAAATACGGGCAGGCAGAGATAGGGATGATACGTGGGAATTGATTAGTATTGATTGATAGGTGAAAATGATGGAAATTACAGTATAGCAGCTTGGCCTTGCTTTCTGATGCCTTGCTGCAAATTTGGCTTGGCTTAGTTTCAAAAACATGTTTTTCCTCTTGTACTTTTCTCTGCTTGGCCAAGGTCACACAGATGCCTGTCTTTGCTGGGAAGAGTCAGCTACGTTTGAGAAAGGGAGTGTTTGGGTTAGAAGATAAACTGTGGAGTCAGAATTAAGGAGTAGGGTCAAGCTGACACCTCAAGCCTCCGCACAGGGAAACCCGCCTATGTATTTTAATTAAGCCTATGGCTACTCTGCACGCTACCTACGTAATTTTGCATATAAAAAATATGTACGCTATTGTTTGGGGCTGGTCCTCAGGAAGTTAGTCGTGAGACTCCGAGGCAGCCCTCTGCACAGATGGAATAAAATACTGATAAAACCTACCTCCGGCTATCCTTAGTTTGATGTAATCTGGCTGTCATGTTTCAGGGAGAGGAATGGGTCAAATAGAAGTATTCAATGAAAGAAGCTTACTCTGATCTGAGCCAATATTGGCACTTGGTTTGACCTGGAAATATCAGGGACGTGGTGGCGCAGCGGGTTAATCCACTACTGCTTGGCTTTCCCACCAGAAAGTTGGGAGTTCAAAACTGCATGACGGAGTGAGCTCCCGTCGCTTGTCCCAGCTCCTGCCAACCTAGCAGTTCGAAAGCACCTAAATGCAAGTGGATAAATAGGGACCACTTTGGTGGGAAGGTAACAGCGTTCCGTGCGCTACAGCATAGAGTCATGCCGGCCACATGACCACGGAAGCTTGTCCTCAGACAAAACGCTGGCTCTACAGGCTTTGAAACAGAGATGAGCACCGCCCCCTACAGTCAGTCACGACTAGACCATTCGGTCATGGGGAAACCTTTACCTTTACCTTTACCTGGAAATAGGTTCAGACCCATTCTGAGTTTCCATCTCCTTTCCTTTTGCCCCTTCCAGCAGCAGCAGTGGGGACATGAAGGGAAGTCTGTTCCCCTGGTCTTTGCTAGTCTCTTAATCCATGCAAACAGGAACTTTTCAGCAGCCTACCCAATGATGTCATGCAGGGGGAATGCGGGGGAACTCAGTTCCACTTGTTAAAATTAGGGCTGACTCCGCCCACTTCACTCTGCGGTGCTTCCCCCCTCCCCCCGATTCCTCTGCAAAGAGCTTTTCTTCTTGGTTGGCCGGCACTCAGAGGGTTAAAGGGAGCGACTCCGGATTCCTAGAGGGGCGAAGGGGGGAGGGCTGCAGTGGGGAAGTCCCATCCTGCACAGCCCCCTTCCTCGCTCCCTCCAGCCACACACATGGCATCAGCAGCCGCTCTGGTGAGTCTGCAGCCCACTGGGGAGAAGGGACGTCCTGGGGGTGCGGTGGCGAATCGAGGGGGGCCCTGGAGGGGACGGAGGGGAGCCGGAACTCTTTGAAGCTGCCCTCCTGACATGCCAGGCGTAAGCGGGCTTTGGTGTGGGGAAGCGCCCAAGGGTGCCGTCTGGAGTGGTGCCGCCCCTCAGCCCCTTCCACAGTTTCCTGCCTCATTCTGCTCAGCCAGCCTCGGCTTCAAGGCTGCTGGCCCCATGCCAATTTTCAACTTCCCGTGCAATTTTGAATAACTCCACCTTGCCTAGCCGAGAAGACCAAAGAAAGGCTTTTGCCGCTGTCTCTCCAGTCCAGAGCGTTTCACTGGTGCTCTGGGTGTGAGGCTTCTTTGGGAGACTGTCCCCATCTCTATTGGAGCTGCAGTTGGGGTGGGGGGAATTCTTCACTTTCTGTTCTGTAGGCACCAGGCGCTGCACAGAACCGGCTGGCTCCACCCACTTGTCACTGATGTCGTCGCTGGCTAGGAACCAGCCACGGGTAGACCTGGGCTCCGCCAGCCCCCGGCTTATGATGTCATTTCTGGTGGGCGGGTCCTGACACATGCCAATCAAAAGTGAGTTCCTGTTCTTAAATCATTTGGATGCCACCACTGAGCCTACCCATTTGTACTACAAGCAACCCCCCTCCCCTGTTGCTACTGGAGAGTAAATTTGGGGCAAAGGAAGCAAAGTAGACAAGTGCTCACAAGGGAGTAAATGTGTCCTGGGACTCAGAATGCAGTGAGCTTTACAACAAACTAATTCCAGACTTATCTGAATGAGCTTGTTCAACTCATTTTCGGAGAACTCATTTCAACAGCGGCAGGAGAATCCCACCACATAATTGTGTGCTGATCTATAGGTTGTTCTAGTCCTGTACTATGAGCAATGTTGAAACTACATAACTATCTAAAATTGTGTTGCAAACAGATATAACTCGATTTCCATTAACATCAGGCTAACAACATTAGGTTAAAAGTAAAATGTCTTTCTGTTCAGACATTTGTGCCTCTTTCCTCCCCCCCCCGGAACTCCACTTCCTGTGCACTTGTTGGACTTTTTTGTCTTAGGACTCAATCCAGAGTCCTCCATTGCAAGTGGTACGAGCTTACTGCTCGCACTGGTGTTTTAAGTGCCGTAAGGCACATGCAACGCAGACTGTAAGCTCTTACTGCTCATGCTGCAGTACCACCAGCCCTTCGCTGCCCAGAGGCGGTGACATAATGTTGACAAGAGGTCAGGGTGCCCGTCGCCAGTGTTGCAGGGATTCTGGGCAGGGGGGAATTCCTGGGTGGGGGAAGAGTGGGGAAGCCTCACGCGTGGATGGGACTTGGCATTGGCTTCCACTGCCAGATCTTATTCCCAGCGGAGGCCCAGCAGAGGCCCAGGCAAAATAGCCGGCGGTGGCCTGGGAAGCCCTATTGTGGGCAGTGGGGCTTTCCCCGGGGAAAGGCGACAAATGTCCCCTTCTCCCGAGCAGACTGCTGCAGCTGCCTCACTGCCACTGGATGCGGTGGTAGCGGGAGCAGCGGCGACCGGGTAGTTGTGGATTGGGCTGCCCGTTGCCTTGGAATTTTGATTCATAATTTGAATTATAGTTTTCATTTATTATTTAATGTTTTATTGGCTTTTATTATTTTAATGATCATTGTATTATGCAAAACACCTTGCTGCCGCACACTGGGTCGATATCTTCATTGAATTGTCCACCAGCACCCCAAGATATCTCTCTTGAACTGTCACAGACAGCTCAGAACCCATAAGCCTATAGGCGAAGTTTTGGCTTTTTGCCCCAACGTGCATCGCTTTACACTTGTCTACGTTGAAACGCATCTGCCATTTTGCTGCCCATTCCCCCACCTTGGAGAGATCCTTTTGGAGCTCTTCACAATCCCTTCTAGTCTTCACCACCCGGAAAAGTTTTGTCACTTTAAAATGACAAAACCCATGATGCAGTGAAAGCATCTGCTGCCTTTGAAGAACCGATCATTCTGAATGAACTGATGTGCCACCAGAGGCCACTGAAATGTTAACTATATTTTCTCTGAAAATCCATTGCTCCAATGCAAGAACTGAAACAGCAAAGCAGAATTTCTCCAGTGGGGTTTGCATATACCTGGTTATAATAAATAAACTGAGAAAGGGAGGACCAAAAAGGGTTTGTCTCCCATGAGTCACATAGTATGCTAATTTAGCATTATCTCCACACCTCTTTCTTCCATTGGGTTCTTGATAATACTACTTACTTGGACCTACTGGAAAGAACAGAAGTTCCTCCCAGGTAAATATATTAACCCAATCCTATCCTTTTCCCACCCAGTGTAGCTGTTCTAAAAATAGGCATGCAGTATCCAGTGATGTAATTTGCTTCACATCCAAGCCACAGGAACCCAAGCTGTGATGATTACTGTGCGTGGAAAAAGGCAAACCCTGGGGGTGCAATCCTAACCCGGAGTTAGGCTGGCTCAGATAGGCCAGCAAAGTATGGCTGGCACAAGGGCCACTGTAAAGTATGTTTGGCTCACTCTCAGAGTCAGAGAGGCCAGCACACAGACGTGCGCCATCATCCCTGACTCTAAGAGTGGTCCAAATGCACTTTACAGTGGCCCTTGTACCAGCCAAACTTTTCTGGCTTAACTGTACTGGCCTCACTTCAGGTTAGGGTTGCGCTCTGATACTGCTTATCATGAGGCAATCCTGAAAACAGTCCAACTGAAGTTAGGCATGTTGATTTGGCAATATCAAAATTAATATTAGGCTGCAATCCTATGTGCACTTACCTGGGAAGAAGTCCCATTGAACCTCATGAGACTTTTGAGTACATGCAAAAGAATCTGCACTTCCACATGAAAGAAGATAAAGGGCATATGAAGGACGATCGAAAGCATCATAGAAATATTGGGCAGATCTAGGCCTCTGAATAGAGGCACCGCAGAGGCAATATTATCACAAGCACTTAAATACTGCCAGTAGTATCAACAACTGCAACCTGTGGCAAGATTCCCACCTCCCTTCATATATTTTTGTGAGCCGATTCACTCCACTGATTTCAATCTGTTTCAATCAAAAAACTCCCGTGTAACTGGCTTGTGGATGTGCTGCCTAGCTATTTGCAGAAGTGCTGCTTTGGAGTTGCTCTTGTAATCAAGAGCATAGAGAGTTCAATTTTCTTTACTTTTTCCATTTATATTCTTACTCAAGTTTACAGATAAAAGAATTTTCCATTGTGCTTAGACTTTGCAACGCAGGGAAGCAAAACAGAACATTTGAACTCAACTGATTGGTGTGTTATACAGCGCAATCCTAGCGCACAACGTCATAGTGTCGACGCGACTGGGTGAGTGCCGGCGCAGGAGCACTGATCACACACCCCATCGGTGCTTGAGCAATGGGACCGGCGCTGCAAGCAGAGCCTCTCTCGCATTGGCTGAAGCTGGCCAGCACGCGGGAGGCTCTGTGCCGGGACAGGAGAGCGATTGGCGACGGAAGGGAGATGGGGGGGGGAAGGGCAGGATGTGGGTGAGCTTGGGAATTGGCCAAAAGGCCGAATCTTAAGCCCATCCAGGAGGCTGCACGGCCCCGATTCAGCACAGTTCCGGAACTGGTGCAGAGATGCCAGTGCCGGATGCCAGCACATGGATGTGGACTGACCTCCCCAACTCCAGAGTCAGGGCAAACGTGCCTTACAGTTCGTCTCCAACACTCCTGAGCCATGCAAGGGACTTGGGCATGGGGCCCAAGTCTGACCCTAGAATCTGTTCTCATTCATTCATTCATTCATTCATTCATTCATTCAAGTAGTATACCGCTTTTCAACACAAAGTTCACAAAGCAGTTTACAGGCAAATAGTAATTATAAAGTTAAATGGCTCCCTGTCCCAAAGGGCTCACAATCTAAAAATATGCAAAACACCACCAGCAACAGCCACTAGAAAAGACACTGCGCAGGGGTGAAGAGGGACAGTTACTCTCCTCCCGCTAAATATAAGAGGAACACCACTGGAAAAAGTGCCTCTTGCCCAGTTATCAGGGGTAAGTTTGGTGTTCTAAGCCACCAAAACCCCGATGTCCATCTGGGGTCGATGAGAAAGTTGCAAGCCCAAGGCCAATCTGGCAAGCAGCAAAACATTGCAACCCAGCTCCCAAAAGGGCAACAAGTTACAGCCCAATCCTATGCATATCTACGCAGAACTAAGGCCCACTTTAGTCAATGGGGCTTACTCCCAGGTAAGTGTGGCTAGGATTGCAGCCTTAGTCTCAGGCAGCATAAGAGAAGGGGGGTTGCCAAACAGAGCAGGGCTGAATAAGAAAAACCACTGCAAAGAATATGCAGCTTGCTCTGCCCCCTGATCAAGGCACCAATACAGTGCTGATGATTTCCTGCCTCTGCTCAGTGTGAAGAGGAGGCTGGGCAAGAGAGCGCCACCACCATGTTGTTGTTGTTGTTGTTGTTGTTGTTGTTGTTGTTGTTGTTGTTG
>JAJKFI010000012.1:14250616-14270725 GCA_029204185.1 Lerista edwardsae
ACACACACACACACACACACACACACACACACACACACACACACACAATGCACCAACTCACATGCTGCAGAATATTCAGACATACCAGTATCATCAAAAATACATTAAAAAGAGACATCAGAGGCAGACATTATGTCCATTCATTAAAAGCACATTCACAAATACAAATTTCTTTCCTTATATCCCCACATTGTAACCAGGTTTGCTCTGATTTTTGAATGCTGCCAGAATAAATGAGGCTACTTTTCAAGAAGCGTATAGGTCAGTGATGGCAAACCTCTGACACGCGTGTCAAAGGTGACACGCCATAATGTCCGGGGTGACACACCAGCATTCACAAACACTGACAAGAACTGAGTTTTTTCTACTCATTTTTCATTTTTGTAATTATTTGATGTTTCTTTATATAATACACAGTACTACAAATGATTGTACTGTATTTTTGGTTTAAATAAATGAATATAAAGTATAGTTTCTCTTTTGTTTGGGAGGGGGGTTGACATGCCAACAGAGCCAAGTTTAGCATTTTCTGGTTTTGACACACCAAGCCCAAAAGATTCGCCATCACTGGTATAGGTCAAAAAATCTCAAGCACATGTGAATTGATGGGCTCCAAGATGTCAGTTACCACCCATGAACGATATCATGGGGCCATAATGGATAGCTTAATGACAATGTTGACTCCATGTGCAACAGCACTGAAGATGGCAAACTCCACACTAGGGAACATTTGGGAAGGGATCAAGAATAAGACGATTCTTGAATAAGAATATTCAAGATTCAAGAATAAGAATAAGATGATTCAAGAATAAGAATAAGATGGCTTAACAGCCCAATCCTAACTAAACGTGCATGGCAATGCAGTGGCTCTAGTGTGAGCTATGCAGCCTCCTGGGCAGAGGCGGTCCAGGCCGGGAGCGTGCCCCATGGCAAGGTGACAAAACCGAGCCCCCGGCACGTCGCCCCGCCCCATGCGTCTCCCTGCCATGCCTCCCTGTGCCCGGAAGAGCTCCATTTCAGAGCGTTCCAGGCACACGGGAGGGTGGGCGGGCCGAAAAGCGCCCGGACTCCACGCAATGGCGCCCCCGCCACCCATCGCCCATGCGGCTTGCCATCCCTACACCCCCCTGGATCCGCGACTGCTCCTGGGGGTGAATGTTGGCTGCTGGATGCCTCCTCTGGATAAAGGGACATTTGTCCCTTGCCCCTGGCTAAGCCTCAGAAGCTGCAATGGGTCAACCTGGTCCTGTGCTAGAAGTATGCCTTCTCTCCAGCTTGTGGCTTCACAGTGGTGGCTAATGGGCCAGTGTGGGAAACAGGATGCTAATGGGGCCATTTGTCTGATATAGCAAGGCTTTTTTTCTTATATTCTGCTTTGTAAACTGCTTTGTGAACTCCTTTTTTGTTGTTGAAAAGCAGTTTATAAATCCAAACATAAATATTATTTATAATACTTTTCAGAAGTATAAATCCAAACAGTATGGTCTGTTTTTAGCCTAGGGATCCTTTCTCCTTTTACAGATTCTTTTACAGGAGAACGTTCTATTTTGCAGGAGATAGAAAACTGTAGGATGCAACCCAAAAAGCTCTAGGAACAGCTACCATCTGAGTTGGCAACCTCTGGGCTCCACTGTGCATATAACTTGCATGCCACTAGTGAGATGCCACTAAAATAGCAAACATCTCTCTCACTGAGGGTGCAATCCTAACCTGGAGTTAGGCTGGCACAGTTAGGCCAGCAAAATTTAGCTGGCACAAAGGCCACTGTAAAGTACATTTGGACCACTCTTGGAGTCAGGAAGGATGAGGAACGTCTGTGTGCTGGCCTCTCTGACTCAGAGAGTGGTCCAAACATACTTTACAGTGTCCCTTTTACCAGCCAAACTTTGCTGGCCTACCTGTGCCGGCCTAACTCCAGGTTAAGATTGTGCCCTGATGCAGGTGAGATCAGCCGTCACACTCTCCTCATCACATTTTCTGTAAGCTCGTCTCTATGCACAGGATATGGAAGAACGTCATCTTCTCACTTTACAGCCAGCTTAGTGATGGCATATCACTTTCTACCGCAGGAATAGTTTTGTCTGTCAGCAAACCTCCAGAGTTTTAGGCACAGCTTATTTGGTTGTCTTTTTTAACCTGCAGGCAGAAATACTGCAGCTCTAAGTACAGAGTCATGTCAGCTGTAAGCACAAAATAAGCTCTGAGTGCAGCAAAGAGTACAGTGCTGATACCAAAACAGAGTACATTTGACTCAAAGAACAGTGCATGATGCCAAGTCATAATACACTTGTAAATATACATTAGAAATTATTAGAAATAATTGGACTGCCATGAAATGAAACTATACCCCATGTCAGCTTACAGAATCCCCTCTGCCAAGGTTTTAGGGTAACAGTCTTATTGTAGGTTGTGTTGATTACAGCTCAGCAGCTGAGCACAGCTGATGGTGGTGCTGGGAGAATCTGAGGGCCGGATAAAGAGCTTCGGTGGGCCTTATGTTAAAGGTGATTGAATTGAGATACCCTCATTTCCAAGAGTCACTTCCTGCTCTATAGTTTTCAATATCCTGTGTTCCAGTTTATAAAGGTTTGCATTCTAAAGAAAGCAAATGGTAGGAAGCTCACACAAGGGAATTTCCCCATCACAGCCTCCTGTCTGAGCTCTCTGATAGTGCAATCCTAAACTGAGTTAGGCCGGCATAAACTAAGCCAGTAAAATTCGACCAGCACAAGGGCCACCGTAAAGTATGTTTGAACCACTCTCGGAGTCAGGGAGGATGGCTCACGCCAAACTTTGCTCACTTAGCTTATGCCGGTTTAACTCCAGTTTAGGTTTCTGCTTTAAAAATCTGCTCCTGAAGGTTGGGAGATCTGGATCAGGACTGAAAGCTCCAACATTAAGGAAACATAAACAAAAATCCCCAGCAATAAACAGAAATGTCTTAAATTTGCACAAAAAGCAACATGTGGAGGTGATTTAATGACACGTTCTACTGACGTCATCACAACACTTCTGTGTAACCTTGCAGGAGCTTTCTCGTTCCCCAAAAAAAAAAAATCTTAAAGATCCCATATCTTTTATTGAGAATTTAGGACTAGATCCACAACCAGAAGCACTTGGATTGAAGATACTTTAGTCACCACTAATTTAAAATGTGCTGCAAGTGCTGTGACAAAATTATAGTGGTAATTAGTTTCGGAATTATCTACAGTATGGAGCAAATACATTCCCTTTTCAGCTGTGTTTACAAAGGTGCATGACCACAATCTTTTAAATAAATCTGTATGTTTTTATGGCTCCATCTGGACAGAGATATCTGAACTATAGATGTGTGGAGATGTATAATCTATATTCAGCACGTACACCATCTGTGTGCATGACTCCATACAGAGTCGTCCTTATGTACTGCAGAATTAGGGCCTACAGCAAATATAAGGGGGTATAGGGCTGCATTCAATGCATAGTTACTTATAAGTAATTCCTAATTTCTTCCTAATTGACCTTCCAGTAAGCATGCATGGAATTTAGTATGATTCCAAACATATGTTTTTAGATTTCTTGTTAATCACATGGGATATGGTTTTGATGAGGAAACTCAGGATATGGAGTTATGAAATAAATACAATAAAACAAACACTTGCACTACAGTGTCATTGTCTTCAGTGACAGCAAAACACCCAATTCAGTCTACACATGAACTTTAATGGAAAAAAAAGTACATATATGCTCAACTCTGCCATTCAAATGAAAGCAGCTTAAGAGTGATTAGCTTGGGCTGGATCATCATAATGTGTTTTACGTTTCGTGACCTTGCAGTGATGCAATGCTTGAAATGGCATTTCCAGAGAACCTGTAGCACAGAGAATCTTAGGCTAGGGACTAGATTCTGTTGTTTGATCAAGGATATACTGATATTGTCTTTTCAAACAGAATACTATTCAGCAGAGGAAGGTCAGCTCAGAGTCATCTGACAATGACATCAAAGGAAGAAAAATGCATGTGTGAATCAGTCATGTGGAGTCTGTGTGAAAATGCCCAAAGAATCATTGGTGTGCTTACGTCCATTTTAAATTGTAGCAACAATGACAAAGCTTCACAAAATAAGAGATGGTTATTGTGATTCATAATAGGGGAAAATGGGCTGTATAGGGCTTAAAAACTAAATTTGGACAAGTCAGAGAAGCTGTTGGCAGGTGTTTGGCTTCTCAGGGAACTGCGTTGGGGCTTCTCCAGTGGTGGGATTCAAATAAATTAACAACCGGTTCTATGACGTCATAGCCGGAGCAAAAAAAAAAACCCCCGAAGCCAGCCGAGGTAAGCGAGTGGGCGGGGCCCGGCCATTTAACAACCGGTTCTATAGAACCTGGGCGAACCCCCTGAATCCCACCACTGGGCTTCTCGAGCCCTGACACCATTTACACTGCCCTTCCCCCAGCACGCAGGGCAGAGGTGGGGAAATGTGGGGCTGTCATTGGCTCCTGCGTTGTTGCCAAGTTCTGTATGTGTGCTGACTGGGTGAGGGATGATTACCTCGCTCAGTCAGGATTGTATTGTGAGCCCCACCCCCCACCCTATGTACAATCTGAGATTAGCTGGTTGCCCAGTTTTGGGGACCAGGTAGGAATTTTTTGCTGCTACTATGGTTGGCCTTGAATAGTAGTTTTTTTTTCACCTACCCCAGACTGGTCGGGGGCTTGTTGTTCTTTGGGAGGCCGGAGGTGTGCTGGCTAGAGTAGCCTGGAGGGGACCTGGCATACATCCTGAGCAGTGATGTCATGCAGGGGGAATGCGGGGGAACTCAGTTCCACCAGTTAAAATTAGGGCTGACTCCACCCACTTCACTCTCCCCCTCCCCCTCCCCATTCCTCTGCAAAGAGCTTTTCTTCTTGGTTGGCCGGCACTCAGAGGGTTAAAGGGAGTGACTCCGGATTCCTAGGGGGGCGAAGGCAGTGATGTCATTCAGGGGGGAACGGACCAGAACGGGCATTCCGGATCCTAACGGGCTCCGTGGCTGGTTCCGGATTCCCGACAAGTGCCAATCAAAAGTGAGTTCCTGTTCCTAATTCATTTGAATGACACCACTGATCCTGAGGTAAGCAAAGCCAAGGGGCAGGTCAGGACTGCTCTGACGACGCTTGTCCAGGTTGGGAGGAAGGCTGGCAGGTCCCTTGGCTGGCTTGTAAGAATCAACACTGGCTTGGCTGGTGGGTCTGTGCAAGCCTTTCGGGGTTGGCAAGGATACACTAAGCCAGTCCCTGACTGGGTATCGCTTTGAGCTCCCCTTTGGGGCTCAGGGGAGGTAGACAGCTAGGGCTGTTTCACCCATGCATTAGAGCCAGCACGCTGGGGTAATGTTTGCGTTAGTCTTCCCCGCTGCAGGTCTTTGTTGAATGAAGAATTTTATAATCCCAAGCCTCTGTTTTGTGTGATCTCTGTGTGTGGGTGCTTATGTAAGTAAAAATGTGTCATTTGTGTCCTGTGTCAGAGAGGACTGCAACCCCCTAGGAAGAGACTCGTAACTTGCTGATGAATTCAGCCTTGGTTGTGAATGCCCAAGGACAACCATAGCAATAAGAACATTTTACCCAATTCCCATTGGTGTGCCAGCTATGTTCCTTCCCGTGACCCCATCAGAGTGAATGCATTAATACATGGCAATGCAAACATTCATTCAAAAATGTATATGCATGTTTTTATATGTTTCCTTTGTTCCAAAGTTTCTAATGATGGGAGACGTTTCAGATAACATATTTCTGTTGCCGGAAGGCTGTCTAAAATAACGGCCATCCTTAATTATGCCAACTAACTCCCAATGCTGCCTCCAACAGGATGTCCTGCTGGGCGATACATATGGGCAAAAGAGCCCATAGGAGGAAAACATGGCCTAGAAATGATGGGGGGGGGGAGTCAGAGCTGATAGAATTAGCAAAATTGTTTAAATTGATTATTAAACAGTAGGAAGCTGACATAGCATTGAATTGAAAAAAACATATTTAAAATCTCAAATGATAGCAGAAAGAAGCCTGGGATGTTCATTATCTCAGTGAAAAATTCCCACAGGGAGCAATATATTGGCTTCTTCCTTTCCGTTCTATGGAATAAATATGCATAATTTAATCCAGTGAATATTTCATTTCAATTTAATTATTTGCATGAGGCTTCTTTGTATGGCTCCTTCTAGTTTCACATCTAATCATGGTATGCATGCTCACCGATGTCAGAATCCTAATGTGGTGAGCCTTGGGCATAGGTGTCCCTCCATACAGCCCAAAAGTTAAAGTGGTATGATGCCTTTATTAGGCCAAGTCAAATGTCACAAAGTATAGGCACGCACAAGGTTTTATTTTAGTGCTCCCATGTGCTTCTGCAGGCTAACCCATAAAGCAAAACAACAAGCGGAGGCAGTCAGTTATGCATGATGAAAGAGGCCTCCAGTTGTGCAGTTTGTAAATCCAGAAATTGAGTGCAGGAGGTGGATTGGCATCTGCTACGTTTTGCTTCACACCCAGCCTGCAGAAGAGTTCTGGACAACTCCAAAGCTTGCTCGCAACTTTTTGATATTTTAGTGGGTCCTGGTAAACTTGGTTGGTATTTTCCTAGTTGGATTTTTGGGTGTGCATGCCATGGACCAACACAACTAACTCCAGTTTTAGAATGAATCTGAAAACATTAAATAGTATAAAATGAGTAATACTTGTGGTAAATATACGCCGTTTAAAAGGAGTTGGAGAAATTATGACAAGGAATTCTCCATTGCTCCAGAAAGGATTTTTTGCTTCTTCCAAAGCGGCCCAGGCCAAAATATTCTAGTGTCTGACAACTCATTAGGTCAGGGGTGTCAAACTCATTTCATACTGAGGGCCGAGTAGCATTTATATGTACCTGCTGAGGGCTGGAAGTGATGTCATTAAGCAGGAAGTGATGTCATTAAGCAACTCATGACAAGAAATAAGCACTTTTTCTCATTTAGGGACACATTAGCTCCAAATAGAAGAGAAAGTATGCAAATCTTGATCACATTTTCAAGATATGGGAGAGCCCAATTGTCATGTGGGCTGCCCTTACAGCAGTGACCCTTCAGCAGAGCTCCACAGCTGAGAGCAGCTAATGGTGGTGCTGGGAGCATCTGAGGGCTGAATAAAGAGCTTCCACGGACCACATTCGCCCCCCGGATCTTATGTTTGACACCCCTGCATTAGGTCATACTTTACCTTGGAACATAACTGTTTGGTTAACACAGCACATCCCTGATATCAGGAGTGCTGTTCTCAAAAACAAAACAGAAACTTTTGAAAAGGGTCATTTCTTAGAAAGGGATGAAGAACACACACAGAGATTGAGAGATTGAGATTGAGATTGAGATTGAGATTGAGATTGAGAGAGAGAGAGAGAGAGAGAGAGAGAGAGAGATTCTCCGGGAAAGTGCTGGTGAGGAAGAATCAGCTGAACCAAATAAAGCAGGCAAGAAGACAAACACTGCGTCAGCAAAGAGATGCCCAACTCACGGGCTCAGAAAACCTGAACTTCCTGCAGTGGACGTACAGGCTGGCATGGAAGAGAGACTGGAGAGAACAGAGAATCAAGCCAGGAGAGTGGGAGGTTTGCGTGCTGGG
The DNA here is from genome assembly GCA_029204185.1 of Lerista edwardsae. Classification (NCBI taxonomy): domain Eukaryota; kingdom Metazoa; phylum Chordata; class Lepidosauria; order Squamata; family Scincidae; genus Lerista; species Lerista edwardsae. The sequence continues at coordinate 14,258,230 of JAJKFI010000012.1, forward strand.
TGAGATGAGTCTATCTCGTTGCTCTTGTGGGAGAGAATGAAATTAACTGCTGGAAACTGCCTGGGAAGAAAACACTAACACTGAGACCATCAAGCACAGGCTCAGCGAGCAGACGCTGCTCCAGTAGCCTCTCTTTCTGGCTGCTGCTCCCCTGATGTGCTCGGGCATGCACAGAGCTGCTGGCAGGACGGGCAGGGAACTGGACAGCATTACAGTTCCTGCTACAGAGAAGCTGCTGCTTGCGCGGGAGGAAGGAAGACTGCAGCACCTTCATGCAACAGTTTCAACGCACGTTATTGTGCGACCAGCCCTTCTTACAGGCGCCTGTTCCAGCAAGCGTGATTCGTGTCCCCTTTTAGCACCCCCATAAAAGCTGTCGTATCAAATAATCACTGCTTAATCCACGTGTTGTTTTCATTATCCACTAGTGACATGCTCGTCAATACGTTCTCCTAGCTGTACGGTTTTCTCTCACCTAGTTCAGGCTTAACTAATGAATGCACACTGAGGGATGAGCTTTGTGGCGGCACCATCCCTTCAGCCTGTGTCTCTCCTCTCCTCTCTCCATCTCTCACCACAAGCCACTCTGGGCATTACATGTCATTATTTCAACCAGGGCTTAAACTGAAATGGAGTGCATTCCAGGGTTGCCAGATCAGCCAGCTGGAGAAAGGCAATTACCTTCAACGCTCTGGTTGGAATTGAAGGAAAAGCAGCCGCCGCCGCTCCTCCTGCCTGTTACCTCCCTGGAGGTCACCGTCCCCCTGCCCCCAACCCTTGCCTCCACCTTATATACTTAATCCCTGCAGCGGCTAAATCATTGTCTGCTGCGGCTAGGTGATCTAGGTGAGTGGGGCAGATTCTTCTGCAAGCACTTTGTACAAATGTATTCTGCAAAAGAGAGAAGATTTTTTTTTTCCTTTGAGCAGGGAGAGCCTGGGCAGAGAGGGCAAGTGGGTCTGACTCTGCCTGTGCCGTACAGAGCTTATGTCGGTCGTCGCTGCTGCTGTCTTAATGGAATGAATTCTTAAGGAGCTGGTCTGGCATAGTTTTAACATACCCTATCCTAAAAACATTGCTTGTATGAATGTCATAACCCAAGGCAGTGGTTCTCAAACTCTTTAGCACTGGGACCCTTTTTGGAGTGAAAATCTGTTGGGAACCTACTGAAAGTGACATCATTAACCTGGAAGTGTCCAGAAGCGACAATATCAAGCAGGAAAATTTAACACACACACCCCAAACAGCAAAATCAAATTACTTAAGTAAGTAAATTAAGGGAGCCATCCTAATCTGGAGTTGGGTCCGCACAGTTCGGCAAGCAGAGTTTGGCCTGTACAAGGGACACCACAAAGTACGTTTGGACCACTCTCAGATCACAATCCTAAACTGGAGTTAGGCCGGCATAAACTAAGCCAGCAAAGTTTGGCCAGCACAAGGGCCACCATAAAGTGTGTTTAGACTACTCTCGGAGTCAAGGAGGATAGCTCATGCCTGTGTGCTGGCCTCTCTGACTCCAAGAGTGGTCCAAACATACTTTATGGTGGCCCTTGTGCTGGCCAAACTTTGCTGGCTTAGTTTATGCTGGCCTAACACAGTTTAGGATTGCGCCCCCAGTCAGAGAGGCCAGCACACAGATGTGTGCCATCCTCCCTGTCTCCGAGTGTGGTCCAAATGTGCTTTACGGTGCCCCTTGTACCAGCCAAACTTTGCTGGCCTAACTGTGCTGACCTAACACCAGGTTAGGATTGTGCCCTAAATGTTTACACTATATAAATTTAAAAAATTATTTAAAATTAAGAACCACCATCCTAACCCTCCTAAGCAGTAGCTGATTTAAAAAAAAATTCCCCAAACATCCCAGTGGCTGCACATCCTATCCACATTTACCCAGGAGTAAACTCCATTGACTATGATTGCTAAAAACATATACATAGTAGCCTATAAAAAGTGCAGATCTGTAATGTTTCTCCCAATGCAGTCACATACTACAATGGTAATATCAATTCTAATATATTAAAAATAAAATGCACATTGAAATAGAGACCCATCTGAAATTGGCTCATGATCCACCTAGTGAGTCCTGACTCACAGTTTGAGAAACACTGATCGAAGGGCTTCTCATGCCTTCATATATCCTTTAGATTGCCAGAAGAGCCAGTATCAGGCTAATGAAATGACAGATGTGTTGAGTCAAGATTTGTAGGTCTGAGGAGTGCAAATGAATGGCACATTAATTCTTTTGTGCCAGTTTTATTGTCTGTTTCCATCAGAGGATGATATCCTGAGCATGCTGACATTGGTTTCAGCAGATCACCTTTACCCAAGATTAGAAAGAAGTCCAGATTGCCAGAGCATCATCAAATTCATGCCCCAGGTGCTGTGGGTTTAAGGATTTTACTGCATTTTGTGCCAACCAGCCTATGGCTGGCAGCAGGTTTTAAGTAGCACAACCCCTCCCAACAGTCTTCAAAGATGATAGTGAGTGTAAATTGGTATTTGACTCCACATCAAGTATAGGAACACTGAACAGAAAACCATATGAGATGTTTGTCATGTTAAAGTGAGCCATGGGAGAACAACTACATTTCATCTGTGGAAGAGGAGCTACTGCAGAGCTATCAAATTTGACTTTTGTAGCATAGCAAAAAGGAAGCCTGGTGCCCTGCAGTGCCTGCAGGTACTCCTATGGCTGCATAGCAGCTTTTGTCCTATTAGTTTTTCGTATATCAGCCTAAGATGATCATGTTCACAGTCTGCACACGGTGATTAAACCTCCCCCATAGTCCTGACGCACCTTAGACCCCTTTGCTCTTGCAAGCCCCTCGTTTGGCTTTTGATCTCTCTGCGTCTCTGAATGACACTGCTTGAGTCTTGCTTTTGGATCGTTTCACAACTTGCTGTAGTAATGCTGCGTCCTTTGGAACATCTGGGCTCTGTGATAAACAGAACCATTTGTGGTCATAAAAGATGTGCCTTTATATCCTGATGTTCCTCACTGACCTCACTGGCGATCCAACCAAGAGTCTTAGGCTGCAATCCTATCCACACTTACCCAGAAGTAATCTCCACTGACTATAATGGGACTTGCTTCTGAGTAGACATGCATAGGAGTGGGCTCTTATTCTAATCAGGACACAAATCTCCTAAAACAGTGGTTCCCAAACTGTGGGTCAGAGGGTCTCAAGCTGATTTCAGATGGGTTGCGAAGCACCTAGAGCAGCCATATTGAAAATATGGGAAGATGGGATGTTGGAAGGAGGAAGGGCTGTGTGGTTGTTTTGCTTGTGTCAAGGTTGTAAATAGGCTTTTTTCCTGATTCACTTTGCAGTTGGACTAACCCAACGTATTGCTGCAGTCTCAGGAAAGCAGCAGGCTCTGGTGTCACAATGGCAACACTTCTGCCCATGACATCACTTCTAGTGGGACCCGGACAGATGGTCATTCTAAAAACTGGGTCCTGGTGCTAAAACATTGGAGAACCATTGTCATAAGCTATTGAAAAGTCTCTAACCACGCCATTCTCAGGGTGCTTACACAATAAGAAATAACCATCTCCATTGGAAATGGGTTTCCATTGACCATCTCAGGACAAAAGGAGGTTGACCATCTCAGGACAAAAGGAGTGGTAACCTTGGCCATTTGCATCCGACTATCAATCTCAATACCAATTGTCTTCTGCATCTTATGTGTGGGCAAACTGATGACATGCTTAGTGTTCCTATCCCTGTCTCCTTTAGTGTGAGTGTCGTATATACATATGTGAGACTTGGGGCCCAATCCTATCCAACTTTCGAGCACCGATGTAGCAGACACAGATCCAAGTAGCCCATAGGGCTGGCTGGTGCCTACCTGTGAAGGCTCCAGCCTGCTAGCATGCTGCACAGGATATGGTGCAAGCCCACTGGCCTGTCTGTTCCAGCACAGCTTAGGATTGCGCTCTTAATGTAACGCTCAATAAATTTTTCACTGAATGCTATGACACTCTCTCAACAAATCTGAAGGTGCATTACAAACCTATGTGTCAGCTGGATAAATGATATCCTTGCTGTGAAACATCTTGATTTCCATCTCAGATCTGTTATCTTTCAATTTTTTTTGTGTTCTGCTTAGTTTGTTGTCTTCAAATGTGTGCTCTTTTTCATTTCTGTCTTCATTAACGTACTTGCCCAGTAGATTAAAAAAAAAATCAGTGAACTACCTACCTTCTCTTGAAAGGGAAAGCAAACATTTATAATAATTTGATTTGTCATGAAAATCATGTTTCTGTAATGGATGGAATGAATTTAATGAGGTATTTAATAGGCTGTGCTCTAGTTGAGATAGACAAGGAATATTTTGATAAGCTTAAGATATCATAGATGTAAATCCAGACATCTGCTCCATTAAGACTGTTTACTGAAAATAAATGTTCCTCCTTAGAAACCACATTAATTCTATTGGAAACCCTCACAATATGTTTGCCTTTGTGCTACAAGCTTTGCTATTCCTCTATGATTATGTTAATTTGAAACACTGAAATGCGCTTTTCACGGGAAACTGCAGTTGCTGATGCTCAGCCCTTGTCCGCTATTCCAATCAAATACTCACGATTGCAGAAAAGCGACTTGGAATGAGATACCATGAGGGATATGTAATTGCTCTTCCAAGTCCTGGCTGGTATTAGAGAAAGGGCAGCCGTGGCCAAGTCTGCAAATTAGCCTTCATCATTTCCAACACATTCACTGCCTAAGCTAAAGTCTCCAACATTTTGTCTTTGTGTGTGTGTGTGTGTGTGTGTGTGTGTGTGTGTGTGTGTGTGAGAGAGAGAGAGAGAGAGAGAGAGAGAGAGAGAGAGAGAGAGAGAGAGAATGATCCTAACTTGGAATTAGGCCAGCACAGTTAAACCAGCAAAGTTTGGCCGGCACAAGGGACACCGTAAGTCTCAGAGTCAGTGAGGCCAGCACACAGACGTGCACCACCCTCTCTGACTCCAAGAATGGTCCAAATGCGCTTTACAGTGGCCTTTGTGCCTGCCAAACTTTGATGGCCTAACTGTGCTGGCCTAACTCCAGATTAGGATTGTGCTCTGTTTTTTGTTTGTTTGTTGTGCTCTTGCAGCCAGAAATTGAAAGTTTGAACTCATATAATTGCCATGTGATGAACAGTTTTTAAGGAACACTATGGATTTCTTTGGGCTGCAATGAATCAGTGTTGATGGTGTGCAGGGCGTCTGGGGAAGTGTTCAGAATGTTCTGGAATCTGGCTTCTGAGACCTCCGTTACAAAGACATACATTGAAACCTCTGCAAAAGGTTTGTGTGACAGCAGGGTTATCAAGCTGACTACAGCACAACTGGCCTGGTTGGGTTTGGGGACTATGAACCCGGTTGCTAGATGATGGAAAGGAGAGCTAGTATTCACACCCGGTTCAGTTTGGCAATTAATGCACTTGCTTTTGTAACATTGGGCATGCATGTGTCATTTGTGTATACGGAGTGGTGTAGAAAAGAGGAAAGAAGCATGCTGGAGTGCTTGGGCTTAATGGGGATTTTCTTGGTTTCATGGCCTTCTCCTTTCAATTTTGCACATGTTGCTGACGGAACAGAAAGGGTTTTTCCCCTTCTGAGGAACAACTCCGGAATGGGGGCTGAAGAGCTTTAATTGAAACTCAGTAGGCCACAATGAGAGTAAGGGCGCAATCCTAACCACCTTTCCAGCAGTGACAGAGGTGTCCTAAAAGTAATGTTTGTTCCCTTACCTTGAAGCTGAATTGCCCTTCCTCCAGTGCTGGAAATTGGGTTAGGATTGCACCCTAAGAGGTTGTGGCAATGCCATGGAACTCTCCTCCCTTCAAGATAAGAACTGTTCCCTCTTGATTGATTGATTGATTGATTGATTGATTGATTGATTGATTGAACTAACTTCTGGTAGGAAAAGATGCTTCCATGTTGCTCTCGCTGCCTGATAAGGCTCTGGCAGCGAGGAGAAGGGGCCGCTTGCATAGCACATTGCAGCACCATCAATACTGAGCACCATCGATTCATAGCCCCCAGTTATGCCTTTGTTCTCCTAACTGTGTCTAATGCTGCCGTCTCCAGTTTCCATATCTATTTGACCCCAACATTTCCTTCTCTCAGTTTAATTCCATGTAATGATGATCCACATACATTTCCTTTGACTTAGATCTCTTAAGAGCAGTGATTTCCGTCCTCTCTGTTAGTCATGGCAAACATTTGTTGGTTTTTAGCAAGCCTTCTTGGTTCCTCATCTCTTTCAGAGTTCTTGTATGGAATGTCCTGTGGGTTTAGTGATTTGTTGCAATTTAATTTCTCAAGTTTCTCCCACCTCTGGCAGTAGCTGGTTTGTGTTTTTTTTACATCATGTCAGAGATACTAGTTGATTATTTTAAAAAGCAAGCAGATTTCCACCTTTTCTGTTCATCCCCAAAAACTTCAGATGGCTTAAAAGTGGTTGAATGAGAAATTACTGCCAAACCTGGAGCTGATTGAGGGCACAATCCTAACCTGGAGTTAGGACGGCACAGTTAGGCAAGCAAAGTTTGGCCGGCACAAGGGACACCTTAAAGTACGTATGTTTGGACCACTCTTGGAGTCAGAGAGGCCAGCACACTCCCTGACTCTGAGAGTGGACCAAACACATTTTATGGTGGCCCTGGTTAGGATTGCGCCCTCAGTCATAGGAGAAATGGTAGGTTTAATAGAAATATGTTCCCTGACAGCAAAGAAAGCAGATGACTAAATATATACAAATTCACTCACACACACAGACACACATGCACACGCATTACAAACACCATGACAGTGCAACAGTTGGGTTTTTTCTATACCCTTTCCTGGAATACACAGAATGTGTATGGCAACTGAGTGAAGAGTCTGATTTTGGTACTGAAGGGATCAGAACACTATTTGGCTGGTGCACTAGCAGAATGGAGGCAAAAGCAGGGTGAATCTGTTTCTCATTAATGACTTGGTGGGTAGATACATAGAAACTGCCAGATTTTGTGTAATCTTGCCAGTTGAGAAACGTTTCAGAAGACCCTGTTAGTGGTCTCTTTCCTGTTTTTCCTGCCAAATTGGGATGATCAAGAGCAGCATTTCTGATAAACAAGCAGCATTATCAGTGAATAGGCGGGATAGTGCTTGAGTAACCTGCATAGTCTTTTTGTGAATATAGATAAATGAGAATGGAATCCTAACCTGGAGTTAGGCCAGGAAAGTTTGGCCTGCACAGGGGCCATCTTAAAGTATGCTTGGACCACTCTTCGAGTCAGAGAAGCCAGCACACAAACTAGTGCCATCTTCCCTGACCCTGAGAGTGGTCCAAACATGCATTACAGTATCCCTTATGCTGGCCAAACTTTGCTGGCCTAAATGTGCCGGCCTAACTCCAGGTTAGGATTGCGCTCTAAGTCATCGCCAGTTTTATTTTCATCACTTATTTGGGTTGTGGAATTGCACTTTCCTTGGGACAAAGTGTGGTTTACAGAATTTGGGGTTGGGGTGGAGGTAGAGCAACGTGCACAGCGCCCAGCTTATATGAAGATCAGGATGCTCGGGGTTCACACGCCTCAGACAGCCATGAGGACAGACTTGAAGCTGTCACCTGGTGAAGTGTGCATGTGGGGATATGTGCAAAGGGTGACCTGTTACAATGGAGGCTAGTATACCTTGACCTGTAACCATTGTATAGAAGCAGAAATCTTGGCAGGTGCCGCTTTTTGAACCTTTCCTTGTTGAGCTGCACCTGCCACAATTCCCTCTTCCATACAATGGTTAAAGGTCTAGGCACTGTGTCCTCCATTGTATCTGGTCACCCTGTATGTGCATGCAGGGATGGGTGGCAGACTTTGGGGGTGTATTCAGGTGGTAGAATGGCTTGGCCACCCTCAGATTTCCAGATACTAAAACTGACCCAGACAGTGAAAGCCCAGTCCTGCTCCCTGCCACACTGTAGTATGCAACTGTGCCAAAAAAGCACGTACTGCATGCTATTTGGGGGGGGGGTCACCTGAAGTCAAACAAGAGGTAAGTAGAAAATATTTCTACTTTCCTCTAAGTAAGCCTTCAGGCCACCTGTGGGTCTCCTTGGACATAAGCGCGGACATTTTGGTAGCCTAAAGTTGACATTTTGTTCCTATTCTGGCCTCCTGCTATCTTTTAAGCTGGATCTCAGATTGTGTCTCCTATTTATTCCCACGTCTTGATGGATGAGCTTGCTGGCCTTTCAGGAGATAATTGGATTGAGCCTGGAGCAATGGGCTTGGGTGCTTTCCTGATCCCTGGCAAGGACAGAGCAAATTCAATCAAGGACTTTGGTAGGTGGAACCATCGGTTTGCGGCCATTGCATGAAATGGGATGTGTTGTTGACTTGCCCCAAGTTCTGCCATATCTTAAGAGTTGATCCTGCACTCTGGGTAGGATCTGTAAGTTACAACCACATTGGGGAGACTAGCTACTGTCTCCAGGCTTTGCTCATAAAAATGAAAGGGGAAAGTTGACACCTTAGAAGCAGCTGGGGGAAAAATAAAGCACTTTGAATCTGGCTCATACACTTCATGCTGTCCTGGCCTTGACCAATGCATAAAATGCTCAACTAGGGTAATCCCACTGCTATGGACTGAATAACACTCTGCTTGCATACATATGCAACTCACCTGATATTTCTTCTACCATATTTCATGCACTAAAGGAGATGGGGAGCCCTCCCTGTGGTTTGGCAATGCCTAAGGAAATGCACGTGATAACTCTTCAGGGGCCGTTTAACTAAGCTGAAGGCTATGCAGGAGCTCCAGCTTTCAGGAGGCTCTGGCCAAACTGCCCTCCACTGGCCTCCCCCTGCCTGAGTGGGCCCTGAGTCACTCTACCACAACTGCACACTGGCTGTGGACACAGAAGTGGGTTCAGAGATCAGAATTGGGTCCTTGGTGGTTGCTGAACAGCTCCTGTCCCTGATGGTGGTCCTCTATGAAGAGAAATGTCAGAGCCAAGACCTGGTGAGCACAGGCACATCTTAAATCCAGTGGCAGCACCAGAAACAATACCGGGGGTGGCACAGAAGGGACAAATTATATGTCTTGAGATGGGGGAGCCTTGTCCCATATGTGACCTTTCTAAAGGAGAAATGACATTAATGGTCCCACCCTAAACATTTCCGAAGTCGTATTTCTTTTGATGGAGTTAATTTTTTTAAAAGTATGATTAGGCTTGGGGTTTTACTTTAATTTTGAATTTAGGATTCAACAATGGGGCAACGGTGGAGGTGAGCTACTTCTATGGAGGGTGTGTGCCTACCCTCTACAGCACCACCCGCGTTTAAGAAGAACCCTTAGCTGAGTTATTGCAATTCTCAAGAAATTGCTGAACGTTGTTTCTATACCTTCCGTTTGTTGCTTGTGAGCCGATAGGTCTCAAGTGGTGCACATATAAAAGAACAGGCCTTAGCATTCTTAATACTTAAATAAATAAAATCAAGCCTGTGCTCAAGAAACATTGGTGGCACACGGATCCACTGCAGTTCTGTAAACATGCCATTCATGGCTGAAACTTGAATGTTGCTCACTGAGAACCATCATCTTGGAAGATCCACAGTGGGATTAGATTTCCTGATAGAACTGAAATGTTACTGAACTAATTAGCTCAGCTCCTTCATTTTGTACATGTCTCAGGGCTACTGGTTTATTATGCTATAGTCAATTTTATAGCACAGATCAGAAAGTGGACAATATGGCAGTGATGGACCCAGCCTAGACTCCGCCCTAGGACCAGGTGCAATGATTGCCACCCCCCGCCCCTGCCATGCCCCCAGCATCTGCGAATACTCGCCACAGGCAGCGCCACACACTGCCCCCTCCCCTCCACTGGCATACCACCCGGGGGCACTTGACCACCCAACAAACAAGTAGGATCGTCACTGCAATATGGACTGCAAATGTAATGGGGTGGGGTAGCAATAAACTCGTCAGCTTCTGCTTTTTATATTCCAGGAGCTTCGGAGTGGGGGGAGAAAATCAATTTTATCGGAATCCATTTTATGTACTGCAGACTAATATTTATGAGTTGTCATAAATTAGTTTTGCTGCTTAGTCTCTGATTTATATCATTTGGCTTCAGATACGCTGTACTAAATTTTGCTAGGAGACCCTGGAACATTGATTGCCCCATTTTTTGCAGGTCAGCAGGGACCGTGTTCTGCTTACAGAGAAATAAGGAATTCCAGTAAAGCTTTCAGTGATGGAGGGATCATTTTAAAAACGTACTAACGTTCCGACTAAAGTACAATGACTTCCAAGCATGTTTCCTGTTAAAAGCAAGCAAATAAATAATAATAATAATAATAATAATAATAATAATAATAATACATGTATTTATATACCGCCTTTCTTAAGATCACTAGATTTCTCTAGTGATTACAACTCAAGGCGGTTTACATAGGCAGACTTTTTCATAAACCCGAAGGTTTTTACAATTTACAGAAATGTTCTGTCTTTCAAGAACTACACACATTCAGATCTTCCTTTCTGGATTTAGCCTTCTTTCTTTAGCCACCCGTCTGTCTTCTGCTGGCTGATGCTTCCCTGCTCACACCAGAGACGCAGCTGACCTTCAGCACACTCCTCCTCCCACGAGGCAGCTGAAGCTCAGCTTCTTCTAATCAGCCGCAGCTGCAAGGTCTGCCGCTCTCAGAGACTTCCTGCAGTCCCGAGCTCACGACCTTGAGATCTTCAGGTGTTATCTTCGGGCAAACGGAGGCATTAACCCTCTCGGCTAAATCTTCTGCCCAAGAAAAGAAAAGAAACCAAGAAAATAAACCAAAGAAAAGAAGCATAGCAACTGCTTCCAAAGTATATAATTTGGCATATTGCAAGTCCAGAACCAGCCTGATGTGATAACAGGTGTGATAACAGGTCACACTATGTGTATGTCCTGCCCCTTTCCCTCCCTGCCTCCCTCTTGCTTCCAACCCATTTCATTGACCACACAGGGCCGACTCTTGGTCCTGACATTTTGAAAGAGAAAGTCATTCCTTCCTCCACCATTCATAGTGAACAAACCACTGTAGCCTTAAGGCCCAGGACTGTCAATGGACCTCTGCTTTTTAAGCAGAAATCTCCTGCTTTATCTGAGCTACTTTTACTAACAGGGCCAGGGACTGAAGTGAGGCCTTCTGTGTTTAAGGGCACTACCCTAACCAACTTCCCAGCACTGGAGGAAGGAGTATGCAGCTCCGAAATAAGGGGACACATATTCCCTTGCCTGAGGAGGCCTCTGGGACTGCCCCCAACTGCAGGATGCAGCACATGCCCCCACTGGCATAGCTATGTCAGTGCTGGAAGGGGGGGTTAGGATTGTGCCCTAAAGCACACAAAGCTATTCAGACTCTTTCTTTAGCTCTGCAGCCCCTCAGTGATGGTGAAAGTGGGCATTCCTATTCTCTTCCACAAGGTTGGCTTGCTGGGAAGAGGATTTGCCAATGGAAAAGGAAATGTGCACTGCATTGCTGAAGGGTGTGGGGGTGTGGAGGTGTGGAGAAGCCACTGTACACTCTCTCTCTCTCTCTCTCTCTCTCTCTCTCTCTCTCTCTCTCTCTCTCAACTTGGTTTACAGCCAGTTAGGCCACTAGGGTTGCCTAACCCCCCCCCCAACTGCATATAGCCAATTGCCACGGCTCCAGTGGCATTCCTATGGGGGGGCATATAACTGTAAGTCCTGCAGGAGCCTGAGCTCCTGTGTAACATGGCCTCTCCCCCTCACCTTGGAAATCATTCGTAGCTATGAAGTTAAGCATCCGAGCCAGATCTCTGAGCCACAATTGGACACCAACCTGGATGGCTTTAAAAGACCTATAACTGACAATTGGACTATACGACACCTCCTGTTTCAGTACATTATGAGTACCAGTTGTAGGGGCTGGGGCAGCCTTCCCATCATACCAGTTGAAAGGTTCATATCAATGTTGGGGAGGGAGTCAGTGAACTGATGACGGACATCCTGCACCTTATGTCTTTCCACTGCCCCCTTTGATCCACTGCCAACAAAGCCACTCCAGTTGGTGCTCTAATATTATACTTTCTATATACAAAAAGTGAGCAGGAAGAAGATCTGAGCAACAGCAGCCCCTTCTCCTCTAGTGCTGAAAAAAGCCCAGGCACTGCCACTTCCCCCACTCCATGCCTAGCAGCATAGGAAAGCAGCCAGCTTGGCCAGGAGAGGGTGGAACCCCATCCCTTTCCTTCTCTTACCTTCTCCCATCCCCTTCCCTTCCCTTTCTCCTTAGCCACTCCTGTTTTGAATGAACCAAAAAAGCAAAGCATGCTGGGTGCCCAGCATGCTCCATTCTCTCTTTGACACTGGGCCTGTGAGGAATATGGATAATGAGCCAAGAGCAGCCAAAGCAGTGGTGTTGTGAGGGGGGGAGGGCTGCGGGCCACACCTGGTGACGTGCACGGTGTGTGTGTGTGTGTGTGTGTGTGTGTGTGTGTGTGTGTGTGTGTGTG
>JAJKFI010000012.1:14270735-14288538 GCA_029204185.1 Lerista edwardsae
GTGTGTGTGTGTGTGTGTGTGTGTGTGTGTGTGTGTGTGTGTGTGATACCGCCTGGGACCAAAATTGCTAAAATCACAGTTTTAAAAGATAATGCAATCATGCTATATACTGTTGGATGCGGAATTTCACCTGGAATTCAATGAAAAAAACGGAGTATAATATCTTCATTCTGTCAAAAGTTATGGCCAAAAAACTAAAACTCCAAAACAAAACTTTTAATGTAAAAATCATGATTTTTTTTAAAATCGCGGTTTTACAGAATAACACCATCATATGATATACCGTTGGATGTGGAATTTCACAAGGAATTCAGTGAAAAAAACAGAGTGTCATATCTTTATTCTATCCAAAGCTATGGCCCAAAAAACTGAAAATACAACTTTTTACATAAACATCACGGCTTTTAAAAAAAAAATCATTATGATGAGTCAGTTCTCATTTCCATGTATCAGAGCTAATACTAGAACTTTTATTTAATTGTGTGTCATCAAATTGGCCACTGTTGTTGTTGTTGTTGTTGTTGTTGGTTACTAATTTGTTGGGTGACCTGTACTATAGTTAAATAAATAAATAAATAAATAAATAAATAAATAAAGCTGCTGTATGGTATGGGAGGAGGAGATCCATCATGGGGGGGGGGTGACTTGCTGACCTCTTGCTCCGGGTGACGCAAACTCTAGTGACGCCACTGAGCCAAAGGGAAGGCCAGGGAAAGAATGGAGGGAGAAGCCTTCTTCTGTTCTCCTAATCACTTTGGGGAGTGGGTGGGCAGGAGCTGCTGTTTACATGCAGGTTTGTTTTGACTGGGTGGCAGGGTGGCAATTCTGGCCTGTGCAGGGCAGCCACGATGGGAGAAGGAGGTTTTTCTTTTCTGTTTGTGGGCTTCCTACAGACATCTGGTTGGCCTCTGGTGGAAATGGGGTGCTGGAGGGGCTTTTGCTGTGATCCAGCAGAGCTTTTCTTGTAGTCCTACCTTCAAAAGCCATATCCATTCAGAAGGTGTTGAGATGTTTGTTTAATCCCTAATGGCACAATTTCCCAGAATATACTGTATAAGCAGCTACAATTGTGGGAATTAAACATAGTCGTGGCACTTCTGTTGTGTTGATGACAAAATTCTGGCCTTGTCAATTTTCTTGCCTACTTCCCGTACATCTCTTTCTATAAACAGTTGCAAACCTGTGATTATCTTTTTTGTTGCAGCTCCTCGGTGGTGGGTTCTTTTCCCTCCCCTGTAATAGTATCGAAGTACAAATTAGGCTGCTTTTGTATGATAATAATCAGTTATTCATCAGAGTAGGACGACTGCCCAGAAAAAAAAGTGATCACTGAGGAATTCTCCCGCTAGCTCAAGCCTGAAGCTGATGACTAGGTCTCCAAAGCTTATAATGATAAGAAAAATGACCAAGAAGTCTATTAAATAGCTAAGCATTCAAAAACACAACATATATTATTCCCCTCTCTAGCCTCATGCTGAATGGGTTTTGTCCAGAGTGTGCATGATACAGCTTAATGGCAGAGTAATAATGAAACATTGTAAATAGTATTTCTAGCTGGGAAAAGCCATTGCCGTAATGAATCATTTATTTCAATTCACTCATGGGAATGAATGCAGATTTGTTGGGAGGCCTGCAAGGGATCTGGAGGGCAACCCAGATTAACTCAATTATGGTACACAAAAACCTTATTTGGGAAGAAAAATGAGAGGTTTCCTGCCTTTTTCCTATCCAGTTTTTTTTTATGTGTGTGTGTATGTAATCATCCAGTTGCATGTCGATGCATTAATTAAAAAGAAGCATGAACAGAATGGCTGCCCAAAGAGTGACTATCCAATTCTCTTTAGAGCTTTTATTTTCTCTCTTCTGCCAAGGGCCATGGCTCTGTAGCATGTAGTAACATTCATTCCAGTTGACTTTGGCAGCTGTAGAGATGTCATCCCTCCAGACAGGACTATCGAGTCCCTTATATTTACCTGTTATGGACATCACATTACCCCATGGAAGGGAATGCCTGGAAGGGTACTGCCTTTCTCCTCCTCCTCATCAAAGTAGCTCCCTCCATCTCTTGAAAAACCTCTGCTGAGGGTCTTGGAATGAAGCTGCAGTGTAGTGGACAAGGGGTTGCCCCAAGTTAGGCAGGGTATCTTGTGCAAGTGGAACTTCCGTCCATGTGCGGTAATTTGAATCCAGCTCACATTTATTGTAGTAATAGAGGAATGTAAGCCAAGCTTGGTCCATGGACAATTGTTCTAATGCTGCTGAGCTCAATGTCATTAAGATTTTTATTATTTGTTATTATATTGGTTCTTTTCTCTCTCTTTTTACCTTCTTTTTTCCAATTTTTGTATGTTCATCTGTCATATGCCAATAAAAGTTTCTAATCTGATCTGCTGAGCTCTTAGCTTTTTAATTTCACAGCACACACAAAAAAGAGGTGCATGAAACATGTCCCTTTTATTTCTAGGGATATTTTCATCTTTCTCAAATATGGCCACAAATATCCATGGATGTCCCAGTAGTGGTTCACATCTGCACAGAGGTCTGAAACTCATGTTCCTGGTACAAGTTCATACATCTGCACAGTGAGCTGTAAATCAGTGGGGTTCATTCACTGTGCGTTCCATCCATCGATTATTTTCCAAATTCTCCATGTGCCATGTTTTTTGCGTGCTATATAAGTTAAAGAATTCCCAGTATCCGTGGGAATGGGATCTCCAGATCAGGCATTGTTTTTCTATGTTATGTCTAGGTTGCAAAAAATGGGGACTACTCAAGAGCAGGAAGCAAGTGTCCAGAGTGATTCCAAGCTGCTGCTTGTCAAAGCATCACAGCTATCCTAAAAATACTCTTTTGAAATTTGCTCTTGCACATATCATTTCATTTGCGAAAGCAAAACTGCTGGCAAAGTAAGGGGGTAATTATGCTTGATACAAAAGATATGAGGAAGGTTATTGTCTGAGACAAATATCTATACCTTTAAATGCTTCAAATGAAGCTTGAAAGAAATTTATGTTGTGTGACATTTAAGTAAACCAGTCTGCTTTATAGAAGCTGAATTTTGCCTGTGCCTAATGATGAAAGTACGTGATGGCTGTGAATGACTTCATTTGACGGAGAATGAACAGAGCAGTCTGCCTCATGCAGAACAAATATTGTGGGGATTTTTTTAATGTATCCAGTCTTTAAGACAGCATCAATCAGTGAAACACAATGCAATGGTGAAGTTGGTTCTTGAGGACTGTAAAAACTTATTCCTTGCGAAGTGACCTCTGATCTGATAGCTCCTTCACCATGTATTGGACACGTTCTCAAGCTCCCTTCACAATATAGCTGTGGGTGCAATCCTAACTTGGAGTTAGGCCGGCACAGTTAGGCCAGCAAAGTTTGGCTGGCACAAGAGATACTGTAAAGTATGTTTGGACCACTCTCGGAGTCAGGGAGGATGGTGCACTTCTATGTGCTGGACTCTCTGACTCCAAGAGTGGTCCAAACATACTTTACGGTGGCCCTTATGCTGGCCAAACTTTGCTGGCCTAACTGTGCCAGCCTAACTCCAGGTTAGGATTGTGCTCTGAGATCATGTGTGGTAGAGGGCTGTGTGTGAGTGATGCAGCCATGTAAGTGGAGCCAGTCACATGAACCTTTCCTAACAAATCAGGTCCCTGGGAGGAAGAATGTTGATTGCACATGAAAGCTCCATTCATACAATTATATCATACACACAGAGCCCCCAATAGTGTGAGATCATGCCATGAGAAATGGGCCACTCATGTGGTTTTGGCTGCAGGTAAATGGGGACACAATAACCATTTGCTTTACACCTTGGGGTTGTGTGAATTGTGAAGATATGCAGGATTTAACCCAGAGACTTGTGTTTGATATGAACAAGCACTAACAAACGAGAGCGCTCTAGCTGAATACAGTGGCTATCAGGTGGCTATTCCTCTCTCTGAATCAGTTTGCTCAAAGAAATAGTTGCATGTCCTTCAACATTTTTGACAAAGAGGACTCTTCTGTGGTGATTATTCCCAAGGATATATTATACCCAGATGACAGACAACATGTAATGTTATGTATCATTTCAGGGGGTGGTTGCCTATGCTGGAAATATAGAACAACAGATTTTATCATTTGAAGGCTCCATATGGAACTCTCAATACACTGAATTCCTGCAAGAAAACATGCACACTCACACATGCACACACAGTTTGGCTGCCTTATGACTAGATGGCGGATTAAAGGGCAGTTCACAACAGGAAGAAAACAGGAAGTTTTCTGTAGAGGCTACAGTGTCTTAGCTCAGAAGCATTGTTTTCGTTGATCATAGGTGAGGATCTAGACTTGGGATTTGCACTGGTGGTTGGTAAGCCCACGGATAAGAATGCTCACACGCATTCTTCTCAGTAAAGTAGTCACAGCAAAACATTGTAATGCTATTATGTTTTAGCGCAGTGATGAACATAGGCAGTTGCTGTATACTGAGTCAAGTCATTGGCAGAAGCATACTGGGGCTTTTATGCATCCCAGGCACACCGCATGACATAGTGACATCACATGTGACATCATAATGCAATCCCCTGGCTTCCCAACCTGGGAAGACAAGCAGGCACGAGGGTCCTGCTGTTGTGGCCCAGGTGAATTCACACGGGCTGCAGCAGCAGGACCATCTATTGGCTTCCTGATGGGGGGCTTGCGGGGTCCTGCTGCCAGGACTGGGGCGATTTGGGGGCAATTTTGCCTGAGCTGCGTCTGTAGGCGCCCAGGCATCCCCTTGGCTTCGCAACTTGGGAAGCCATGGGAGAGGGTGCACACACGTCAATTGCTTCCCCAGTCGCCCACTCCCCAAGCGGTGCCTATGGCAGGCGCCATACGCCCCGGGGCAATACTCCTCTGGTCACTGGTCTTCCATCTGGGCCAGTATTGTCTATGCTGACAGGCAATGGCTCTCCGGACTTTCAGACAGGGCTCTTTCCCAGCCCTGCTTGGAGATGTCTGGGTTTGAACCTGGAACTTCTTACTGGCCAAACATGTGCTTTACCACTGAGCTATAGTCATTCTCCAACCTATTACCAGGTGAGAACCAATTGGGGCCTTTAGGGAAAAAAATAGCTATGTACCTCCAAAATAGGAGGAAAGAGAATGATGTGCCCAGATCAGAGGGAGCTTGAAGCATTGGCTCCTAAGGGGAAGTCAGGGAGTTTTATTATTGCACAGCGCATCCTCCTTCTCCATGGATTTGGATCTTGTGGATTTGACCCACCGTGGGTTCCGAACCTGCATCAGAAGGACCCACAGAAGACCTCCTGGATGCGACCAATGCTTTCCATTTGCATCTGGGACAGCTTGGGTTTTCGTATCCGCAGGGTGTCTAGGAATGGATCCCCCTGGAAACCAAGGTCCATCCTGTGTTGTACTTTTTTTAATGTTTAAGCTGCCTTCAGAGGCAGAAAGGTGAGATATTGGTACTAGATAAATAAATAGCTTTTTGTTTCTTTACCTGCAGTAAACCCCACACCAAGCAGATCCTTGCTGGACCTATTTCAATGAAGATGCAATACTAAAAGCATACATAGTTGGAAGTAGCTTCCATTTAAATTAAAGGGAGTGTAAATGTACTTGAGACAGAGGTGTCAGTGCAGAGTTATTCTAGTAGCTCTGGCAGCTTTTCAACCAAGGAACTGATGTTTAAAAATATCCTTCCAGAAAAGGAGCTGTATAAGTTTGGCTGGAGTTTGACTCAGAATTTGGAGGTTTCTGTTTGCGCAAAAATCTTCAGTGTCTCAGGAGACAGCAAGAAGAGTTCGACTGCAATAACCTTAGCAAAACTTCTCAGAGAAAGTCTCTGCCTCTCTAGTTGCCAGTGAATTCCTCCCAAGGCAAAACGGGAGACACATTTGGTTGCTCTCACGTGAGCAACCACATGTGCAGAATTGCGAGCAAGGTAAGAACAATTCTGGGAAGAACAGCAGTGTGTGTGTGTGTGTGTGTGTGTGTGTGTGTGTGTGTGTGAGAGAGAGAGAGAGAGAGAGAGGGAGGGAGGGAGGGAGGGAGGGAGAGAGAGTGCAATTATATGGTACCTTGGCACTAAAATGGCTACTGCTGTATTCTGTGGGCCTCATGCAGCCGCCAGTCTCCTTGGGGTAAGGGAACATTTGCTTCCTTACTCTAAGGCCCCAGTGGGTCTCCTCAGATCTGTGTCCATGTTTGAGTGGGCTCAGAACCAAGGAGGTCCATAGAGGCCGCCATGGCTCAGGTGGAATACTGCAGCAGAGTCTAGTCTCCACCCCCGCCCAGGCCTGTTCCACCCCCTCCCCATCTCCTTCCACCCTGTTCTGCCCCCTCCGCACCTTCCCCTCACCCTCAAAAGGCCTGCCGCTGGCTGGTGTTAAAATTTACCGCCAGGACGTCAAACAGCAAGTCTTCACGGCACTGAGGCGCAGTCTCGATTGACACTGCCTCAGCGCCAGCAGTATGCTATTACCACTGAGTGAAAATGCTTTACAGCACTTTCACGACATCTGACGCTGGTGGTACGAGCATACCGCTGGAACCAGAACCCATTGGATTGGGCTCTGAGAGAGAAAGAGACACATTCCTAAATTGCTTTTACTGGAAAGCTACACAGAAAAGTATCTTCCCAGCAAAGCACTCCAAGATGTTGCTGTGAACACCATTCTAAGTTATATGATATCTTCACTCTGGGAAATCAATCCCTCCCAAGTTAATTTCATATAATAGGTTCGAGCAGAGCATATCTAGCTACAGCCTGCATCATTCCCTCACTACAGCCAGTATAATGAGGGTCAGACTGGGAAGGTTCCTGAATCCCTTTCAAACACATCCACTCGGAGGTTTGGGTTTTCAACTCAAGCGAAAAGAAACTATTTCAGAAACCATGACAGAAACCATGGCTTCAGGAACTCCAACTATTCATTATCCTTTTTCCTAGAGGCAAGTTCTTCTGCGTACCTCTGTCAGTAGGTTGCTCTTAGTAAGTTGAAACTGTTAAATACTATGTTATAGACTAGAGTATAAATATTAAGGCAAAAAGAGGATTGTCTTGCCATGGAAGTGAAGCTCTCAGTAATGTTATTTTAGAAGGAAATTGAGTATTAACTAAATAATCCTCTTAGACACTGAGAGCCAAATCTTGCTCTTTGATATAAAAGTTGAGAGTGAAATATGCTAGCAAGAATTTGGATATTATTAACGCTGTTATAGGCTGACTTCCTTTCATCTTTTTCCATTGAAGGTCCAGTTGAACTTACACAGAGTTCAATCCTTGCTCATTTCTCTTTCCCTATATGGCCCATCTAACAAAAAGTTTTTTTCCAGTCATTTTAACTGACCACACCTGCCTTCAGTAGCTATCTACTGATGCACCTGTTTATTACAGGACATGGACCCAAACATATGCACATATTCACAGGCACATAGGAGCTCATAGACCATTTTCATTCTCATTTTCTTCTGCAACCAAGTCTATTTCACTTATACTCATTTGTCTCATACACAGAACTTCAATACAATCATTTACAGTTGTCTCCTCCTCTTTCGCGAGGGTTACATTCCAGAGTTAGTGCATAAAGCAAAAAACGGCAAATACTCAAAATTACCTTGAAAATCCCCAACTTCATGGATACCGTCTCTTTAAAAGTTACAAGATGTAGGCTAGAATTGAAGGAACAGCAACTTCATTATCCAATCTCAGGCTCACTCCTCAGTGGGATGGTGGGCAGAATTGCCTGCACTGTTTAAACAGCTGTTCTTTCTTTCTTTCCTTGCCAACTGTGTAAAGTTAAAGTCCGGTCAGCTGCACCTAAGATGAGATGCCAGGTACTTGCTGGCTTAAGAATGTGAGACTTGGAGACTCACAACACATGAGGTGAGCCTTTTGACCCTCTGAATTTTCCATTGTTCAGGGCTTTTAATCTGAGAGGGAAATAATTTAAGAACCTCACCCCTCCTACTGAGCCTTGCTCCTTCCTGCCCACCACCAGTTTGTTTCTTGATGGGCAGCCCAATCCAGAACTGCCCGACTGCCCAGAAGCACAGGATTCCGCTGCATCCTGCAGAAGCCAGGCAGCCATTGGAGGCTCCACGGGAGAAGGGGACATTCATCCCCTTTCCCTACGATAAGGGCACAAGCGGGCAAGCAGTCAACTTGCCTCTGCGACAGCTATTTAGCCAGCGCAGAGGCGAGGGCCTCCGGGTTGGGCTGTGGGGCTCTACCCAGAGGTCGGGAACTGGCGGTGAGAGTCGCCGCCAGACCAACCCCTGCTCTGCCCCTCCCCTGCCCAGAAACGTCCTCCTGTCCCACCTGAAGAGGCTTGTGTTGCCACCTCTGGGTGGTGTGGGGGGCCATTAGCTGGGCGGTCACCCAGCGCTGGCAGTAATGGCTTACCGCTGGCACTGGAGGTGCCTTACAGCACCCTTTTGCAAAACAGGTGCCGGTGGTACACTTGTACCACCCGCGCTATGCCCAATAGGATCGGGCCCTGAAACTTGTTTCTGTCAAGTTTTTTCAGGTATGTTGCTGCTTTCCATCAGTGAGGAGAAATCAAGTGATGTGCATGAATGTGTGAACTAGTCCTTGATATGATTGATAATTGGCCGCTGAATGTGCAAGTTGAACCCACAGAAAGGCATTGCATTTCAGATGGAGTGAGGTAATGCAAAAGTTCTGTCTGCGGCATTAGATTTGTGATGATTCATTCACTCAGTGAAAATGGTGCAGTCATCAAGTGTTGAACAAGCAAGTGTGATTGAGTGCTGTGTAAGTTAGAATTCCCAGGCCTGTGTATGAGATGTGTAACCTGCTTAGTAGGTTCTGAGAACACAGCGAGAGATGATTGATACATCCATGTCAGACTGCTCAGAAAGTACATCTCTGGTCATTTTTAGATCACTTACCTGGACACATTGTCAAAATGCATGTTGAGAAAATGGAACATCACGAACATCCCTCAGTTTAAAGCAGAAGTGCTTTTACATAAACACACTCTCTTAACACACTTTCTTTAAAGCGACGTTAATGAGTATGGGCATGTCAGTCAAATTAAAATAAGTGCTTTCCTTTGAATATGAACATGACTTGAATAAGAAAATTAATGTTTGCACTGCGTTGTGAACATGCAAATCACTATGTAAGTGCTGCCTTAATTATAATTGCTATTAATGATGAAATCAAAATTCCAGTGAATTATAATGCATCCTTTAATTAGATTTTGATATACAATTTCTGAAATAATTAAGTCTCCTTCAACTTGGATGTCGGCCAGGTTATATATATATAACGTAATACAGCCTGATCATGCAATTAAAAATGTTTCATAAAACCACTGATAGACTTTTCAGCATCACTATCTCCATTGACTTAAAATAGTATGGTGCTGTTTTCTTTCATTGGTGACTTACAGCCCAATCTAGAACTGCCTGGCCACTGCACCCAGCGGCAGCCAAAAGGCTACAGCTGCATCCAGCGGCAGGCAGGCAGCTGCTGGAGTTACCCCAGGAGAATGGGACATTCATCCCCTTTCCTGGGGAAAGCCCCACCACCCACAATGGGGCTCCTCAGCTCTCCACTGGGTATTTTGTAGCCCTGTACTTGAGCAGCCCCACGTAGGGCTGCCTGGGCCTCCGCTGGGGATAAGATCCCTGCCAGGTCCCACCCCCTTGTGAGGCCACCTACCCCTCCCTCGTCCAGGAACTCTCTGCCGCCCCACCCAGAATCCCTGCAACACCAGTGAGGTGTACTGAACCGTATCTCCAGCAACGGGATCTACAGATGATCAAGGGGAACACTGGGCAGGAACTACGCGGGACTTACGCGGGACTGGCTGCCCGTCTGTAGCGTTCCACAGCTGTCCTGGCCTCGGGAGGGCTGCCCCCCGGTTAGCGCGCCCCACCGCTGCTCGCCCAGGCACCCAGCGTGACCCTCACCCGTCCTCCGCAGAGAGCAGGAGCCCCCCCCCAGGTCAGGGCAGCTGCGGAATGCTACGGACGGGCTGCCACTCAAGCGGAAGTCCCGCCTAAGTCCCGCCCAGCGTTCCCCCTGATCATTTGTAGATCCCATTGCTGCTTATCTCTTGCTGATGTCACATTGCTGCCTCTGGGTGGCATGGGGCTGGCTGTCCACAGTGCGGGTGGTAAGAGCTTACCACCTACACTGCACATGCCATATGGCACTTTTACGACACCAGTGCAAGTAGTACAGTCGTACCGCTCATGCTGGAGGGCTCTGGATTGAACCCTTATTCTCTAATTCAGCAATGTGATTGATGTACATATTCATATGAGAATCAGCTACTGACTTTGCTAAAGCTGGAGAGTATGCCTGAACGGCAATCCTTCTGAAGTGTACATCAATGGAATTTATTAGGAATTTACATTTTTAAAAATTAGAATGAAAGTTGAAACTACTCAAGCAGTGTCATTTTCATCTTTGCATATGAAAAAAAAATGAACGAACTGGCAGTAGGTTTTTCCTCTCTGGAAATGTTATGCTCATTTTGAGAGACTAGCCAACGGTTGAGAAGCATTCAGTTGTAGTTTGAGAGCAGTGGGCAATAGCTGAAGTGTGTCTACATTAGAGCACTGGAGTTTGGGTTTGCATGAAATAGCCTAATTTTTTTTTTGGCGGGAGGGCAGTTAGGGGGAGGAGGGATAACTTGCCCATTGTTGGAGGAAAGGTTCTACCTTGTCAAAAAGGCACCTTTTGATGCAAAACTAGAAATTTATGAGACTTTCAGTGCAATCCTACGCATTTCTACTCAAATATCACAACATTCAATGAGATGTACTCCCACTTAAGTGTGTTTAGGATTGTAGCCTTTGACACAATCCTAGTGAAAAACCTGCTTTGTCCCATGCTACTGAAGCACACTTGTAATGTACTGGCCCCTTTAAGGCCTTACCTTGACTTGGAGATCCTTGCACCAGCTGAAAGGAAGGTACCATGATTATGAAGAGGGGAATGCTAGCCATCTGAGCTGGCTAAGGCCTGGAGCTAAAAAGGGTTTTGAGCCGCGAGGAGAAGGGCCTCTTTGTTAGCTGGAGGTGTAGTAAGCTCAGGAGCTAGTTATTGTGTGCTCTGCTTCTTTTTCTAGTTGCACTGAATGTAAGCTTCTCTACTAATAATTGCCTTTCTGTAGCTTGGAACTTGGTTTTTATGGTCTTTAATACATTGTCATACTTTATTAATTCACAGTAGTCCTGGGGGTTTTGTATGAAGGAACTGAACACTCCTTACCCTATCTAGTCCTTTTATTCTCCTTCTGGTTTGGGGTTTACCCCAAAACCAAAGAACCCAGGAGTGAGTCAGGACCTCAACAATACTGAAGACCACCTGCCAATCCATCGTCTTTTCCAAGCTGAGTGGGACATTTCAGGCAGTATGCTTATCCTATGCCACTAAGTCTGGGATTGGGGCAGTAGTGCTATCCAGCCAGTATGGTGGGCAGGACTTACGCTTGATCGGCAGTCCGCCCGTTGCGTCACGCCGCATTCTGCCGTGTTCCGCCGGGGCATGCGGGAAAGCGGTGGAATGCGGCGTGACGCAACGGGCAGACTGCCGATCAAATGTAAGTCCCGCCCAGCATACCGGCTGGATAGCACTACTGGATTGGGGGTTGTTTTGCCCAACCCTGGAGCACAAGGGTCCTTCCCTATGGGAGCATTGGTTACCAGCTAGAGCAGGGGGGGGGTGTCTGAAGAAACGGAGGGCCAAATCCTATCCAACTTTCCAGCCCTGGTACAGCCATCCCAGTGGGGTGTGTGTTTCATTCGGTGGTGGGGGGACAGTCATGGAGGCTTCCTCAAGGTAAGGAAACATTTCTTCATTTATCTTGGGGTTGCACTGCAGCTGCATTGATGCCAGAAAGTTGGATAGGATTTGGCCTTTAATCTGTCCATACCCCGCTCTCCTCTTCTTGCAGGCTTGATTGCACGCATTCTACTGACACCTGCCCAACTGCCCCTTTAGAGCACCAGCTGCCTTTAGGTGCCGGGTAAGAATTTTTCTGCTTTCCTGATTGGCCATTGGTAGATAGTTTTTCCACCTACCCCACCCAGACTGCGGGCAGAATGGTTCCATTTCACTTTGTCCTTAACATTTTGGTCACTTTATGTTGGCAGGTAGTGTGGGTTCGAAGGCAGGAGCATGGCTCCTCAAAGTCAGCAAAGGCAGGGCTGAATCAACTTCCGCTACTCAGTGGCCCACTGATGTGTGGGGTTGGATGGGTTGTCCTGACTAACTCAAAGGCTCAGTGTCACAGGGTGGCCCCACATATTCCTGCTGCCTTGGCCCCCTTGCAGAGTTAACAATGATAAGCTCATGCCTCCTGGCTTAGAATCAGGTTTTATCACCCTCCCAGGGGGGGGCAGAGTTCTTTTGGCATCTCTTGTATGATCATTTGCTTCATGGCATTATAATAAGCTGTAAGGCCTGGAGGTCTCAAGGTTTCAATTTCTCCTGTTTGTAAACATTCGTTAATAAAACAGCCCTTTCTCCCATCTTTGTGCTTCAAGTGTTGTTGGGTGAGGGTGCAAAAACAATTGTGCACAAATGTGTGATACAGTAAATGTACGGAATTTGAAATAGCTGAAGCAGCATCTTCACATAGTCCTCCCATGCATTTGATTTTTTTTTTTGCAAGTCAAATATTTTATTTTATTTACATATTACATATTTACAATTATTTTATCATATCCACATTTTCATACAACCTTTTTGTTTTCATACACATAATAATTTATTACTGACAATGCACCTTTTCTTATTTTCTCCCATATGTTCCCACCCTCCATGGAATCTAGACCATTAACTTATATTTTTAACCATACGCACATCTTTTGGATTTTAACATAAATATCTTTATTGGCCCCTTCTTCTTTTACCCATTTTATATATCTATTCCATTTCTTTCTTATCTCTATTTGTTTTTCCTCCCATGTTTCTTCCTGTCCCAAGATTGAGAGTATATCTGACTGAATCCATTGATATAGATAGGAATTCCATATTTCCATATTCCATTTTGTTGTATCTTTCCATTCCTTCGCTATCACTGCATGTGCAGCCGTTATTATTGCTTTTAGCAATTCTTTATCTTCTACTTTGTTATTATCCAATATTCCCGCAAAGATTACTTTTCTTGAATTTTCTAGTTTGATTTTGCATAATACCTCCACTTTTTTTTAATATTTGCTGCCAGAAGTTTTTTACCTTTGGGCACTCCCACCACATATGAATATAATATCCTTTTTCCTTTCCACAATGCCAACAGTTTGGACTATTGCCTTTAAACATATATGATAATTGCAAAGGGGTTCTATACCATTTTAATAGAAGTTTCATCTCAAGTTCTCTAAATTTTTCTATTTTTATTTTCCTAATTCCTATTATCAATCTATCCATTTCTTGCTTTGACAATTTCAATTCCTTTTCCCACTGGTTCTGTATGATCAGTGCCACATTATCTTTTAGTATTAATGTATATATCTTTTTTGCCATCCCTTTGTTATTTTCCTTTTTGTTTCTATAAATTTTTTCCAACTCAGTTTCCTCCCATGCATTTGATGAGATCTGCTGGACTAATCTAGTCATACTGCTCACCAGTATAGGGGTTAGCACTAACAGTCATATCTGTGTACCTGAACAGTGAAAAATAATAGAGAGGAGATACCCAGAGAACTGTTAAAGAGACATTACATTTGTTACTGTCAGACAGGCCAAAGGGTCCACAGCATGAATATAGCCTGTGCTTAGTTTCTTCTAATTTACTGTGTTTAAAAAAATCACACAAACAGTACAATGCAACAGCAGTATTATTCATAGATTAGAGCAGTGGCTCCCAAACTGTGGATTGGGACCCACCAGTGGGTCAGGAGCCAAATTCAAGTGGATCACGAAGCACCTGTGACAGCTCAAGAGAGAGGTCTTGGGGTGCTGGTGGACAATTCAATGAAGGTATCAACCCAGTGTGCAGCAGCAATTAAGAAGGCCAATTCCATGCTTGGGGTCATTAAAAAAGGGGTTGAGAATAAAACAGCCAATATTATCACGCCATTGTACAAATAGATGGTAAGGCCGCACGTGGAATATTGTGTACAGTTCTGGTCGCTGCACCTCAAAAAGGACATAGTGGAGCCGAAAAAAGTGCAGAAGAGAGTGATGAAAATGATTATGGGGCTGGGGTACCCCTTATGAAGAAAGACTGCAGCATTTGGGGCTCTTCAGCCTAGAAAAAAGGCGCCTGAGGGGGGACATGATTGAGACAAAATTATGCACAGAAGGGATAGAGTCAATAGAGGGATGTTCTTTTCCCTCTCTCAAAACACCAGAACCAGGGGACATCCGCTAAAACTGAGGGTTGGGAGAGTTAAAACAGATAAATGGAAATACTTTTTTACCCAGCGGGTAGTTAATCTGAGTTAACTCTTTGCCACAGATGGCATCTGGCCTAGAGCCTTTAAGAGGGGATTAGAAGGATTTCTAGAAGAAAAGTCCATCGTGGGCTATAGACCATGATGGATTGTGCAACCTCCTTACATTAATAGTAGGCTACTTCAGAGTAGGGACATGGTGGTGCAGCGGGTTAATTCGCTGTTGCTGGGCTTTCCAACCGGAAGGTTGGGAGTTTAAGACTGCGTGACGGAGTGAGCTCCCGTTGCTTGTCCCAGCTCCTGCCAACCTAGCAGTTCGAAAGCACCTAAATGCAAGTAGATAAATAGGGACCACTTCGGTGGGAAGGGAACAGCGTTCCGTGCGCTACAGCGTAGAGTCATGCCGGCCACATGACCACGGAAGCTTGTCCTTGGACAAAACGCCGGCTCTACAGGCTTTGAAATGGAGATGAGCACCGCCCCCTACAGTCGGTCACGACTAAACCATCCGGTCGTGGGGAAACCTTTACCTTTACCTTTACTTCAGAGTACCGGGTGCAAGGGAGTGGCAACAGGATGCAAGCATCTTGTTGTCTCATGCCTCCCTGGGGCACTTAGTGGGCCACTGTGAGATACAGGAAGCTGGACTAGACGGGCCTTTGGCCTGATCCAGCAGGGCTCTTCTTATGTTCTTAGATCAGCCATATTGAAAAATATGGGAAGATGGGATGCTGGTAAGTGGGAGAGCTGTGTGGTTGTTTTGCTTGTGTCAGGGTTGTAAATAGACTTTTTTCTTTCTTTCACTTTGCTGCTGGAAAATGGCTGAGAAATAACCAACGTTGCTGCATTCTCAGGAAAGCAGCAGGCACTGGCATCATAATGACGGCACTTCCAGCCATGACATCACTTCTGGTGGGTCCCACATAGATTGTCAGTCTAAAAATTGGGTTCCAGCACTGAAACATTTGAGAACCACGGGATTAGAGGATCATAGATTAGCATGCAAATTTACATAATAGGGAAAAATAAATGGCAGTTTTGCTCCAGAAAGCCTTCATTAAATTTCCCTAAATAAAGATACATTGGAGACTGGGCACAATTATTTTTTAACCAGAAAATTTATTTTAGTACAAAGGCTCTTTAAGTTCTTTTATTTACATAACAACTTGTTACCCAATTCTGACAGAAAATTACTCGACTGAAAACTGAGGGAATAACTTGCTATCTCCAGATGGAGCAGCACTCTGGAACGTGTTTGCTTAGAGTTACCAGCCATCTGCTACATGGACCTCTGCCAGCATGTGGACTTCCAGTCTATGCACTGGTCCCTGGATGACAACGTAGGTGGTTGCGATGAACTAATTGCCAATCATTGCAGTGATCTCTTCATGTACAACATAAATCTGAGCACCCAGTTTAATATATATGGAGAAAAGATGCTTTTCTTATCGTAAATCATTAACACCACGATTGTGTAGTTGAAATAATGCCATTAGACCAGAGATCTAGGCCTAAATTGGTGGCATTCCTAGAGGGGGGGCAAATGTTAAGTTTTTTAGGTTTTTGAACACCTGTGTAAAGCGGCACCTTCCCCTTGTTTTCAGAGCCATTCGCAGTTGTGCAAGCAAAGCTGAGGAGAAGCCTCTGGTTTGCTTTTGAAGCTGTGAATGGCTCTGAAGGCAAGGGGGAAAGGCTGCTTTACACAGGCATTCAGGAGCCTGAAAAACTTAGCATTTTGCCTCACCTCTAGAACACCACTGGCCTGAATTATACATTGTGTTTACTATGTGACATGCAGTTTGGAATTTAGTGTTGTGTAACAGCTGTCCTTTGCACAGGGCTGGGTCTCCATCTGGGGCCCTTGCATGGAGCTAGAGTAAAAGGTAAAGGTTTCCCCACGACCAAATGGTCTAGTCGTGACCGACTGTAGGGGGCGGTGCTCATCTCCGTTTCAAAGCCTGTAGAGCCGGCGTTCTGTCCGAGGACAAGCTTCCGTGGTCATGTGGCCGGCATGACTCTACGCCGTAGCGCATGGAGCGCCGTTCCCTTCCCACCAAAGTGGTCCCTATTTATCTATACTACTTGCATTTAGGTGCTTTCGAACTGCTAGGTTGGCCGGAGCTGGAACAAGCAACGGGAGCTCACTCCATCACGCAGTCTTGAACTCCCAACCTTGCGGTCGAAAGCCCAGCAACAGCGGATTAACTCGGAGCTAGAGTAGTGCTTCCCAAAGTGTGGGTCGTGACCAGTGGTGAAATTCAGCCAGTTCTCACCTATTCTGCAGAACCGGTTGCTAATTTTAGGTTGGGAGAGGG
Organism: Lerista edwardsae; assembly: GCA_029204185.1. Lineage (NCBI taxonomy): Eukaryota > Metazoa > Chordata > Lepidosauria > Squamata > Scincidae > Lerista > Lerista edwardsae. Next base: position 14,287,433 of record JAJKFI010000012.1, read on the forward strand.
AAGAAAGGCAGCGGATGGCCCTGAAGGCTGCCCTGAAGGACGTGGAACCGGTTGTTAATTTATTTGAATCCCACCACTGGTCGTGACCCATCATTGGGAAGCAAAACTTTGCTGCGGTGCTGTTGAGACACCTTCCCCAACCCCCACAGCTACTTATAGCGGTCCCAACATCCATGTAGGACTTTGGGAACCCCTGCGGCATAGGATAATTTAAATCTTAGCACTGCATGATCCTCCTGCTGAAATCTCACTCCTGAACCAAATAAATACTCTCTATTGCTGCACCATGACCCCAATCTGAACCAGCACGGCAGCTTCAAGGCAATAAAAACACATTTTTAACTGCATGTCACATAATGTCTGGGTCATTGTAGCTTGATTAAAAAAAAAATCTATCTTTTCACTGAGCATGATTCTTGTTCCCTGCCATCCCCACTTTAGAAAAATGCTATGTAGGTTTGAGCTGATTGTGTGGTTCTGGGCCCAATTCAAGTGCTCATTCTTATGTTTATAGTCCTAAATGGTTTGAAACCTGGGTATTTGAAGGACTGCCTTCTGCATATATCCGTATATATGCTCAGGTTCTCTTAGCATCTGGGACCTTGCTTCAGGTTTTGAGCTTATCTGAGGGTGGGTGAACTGAACACCCACAGGAAGCAGACTCTCCTCCCCACCCACAGGAAGCAGTGGTGCCACCAGCTCTTTGGAATGCCCTTTCCATTGAGCTAGGCCAGCTCTCAGATTGTACACTTTCAGGCAGCCTGTAAAAACTCTACATTTCAAAAAGGCGCCTTTTTGGATGAGCTCTCCAAAGTTTATTCTGTATGCTTTTTTTTTGTTTGACTTGTTGCTGGGTTAATGTTCTTTGCCATGCTTTATCACAGTGGTTCTCAAACATTCTAGCACCAGGACCCACTTTTTAGAATGACAATCTGACCGGGACCCACCGGAAGTGATGTCATGGCTGCAAGTGCCATAATTGTGACTTCAGAGCCTGCTGCTTTCCTGATTTCCTGCTGCTTGCCAAATGTCTCAGCTATTTCCCAGTACCAAAGTGAAAAAGAAAGAAAGAAAGAAAGAAAGAAAGAAAGAAAGAAAGAAAGAAA
>JAJKFI010000012.1:14288548-14352729 GCA_029204185.1 Lerista edwardsae
AAAGAAAGAAAGAAAGAAAGAAAGAAAGAAAGAAAGAAAGAAAGAAAGAAAGAAAGAAAGAAAGAAAGAAAGAAAGAAAGAGCCTATTTGCAACCTTAATACAAACAAAACAACCATACAGCCCTCCCCTATTCCCACATCCCAACTTCTCATATTATCAATATGGCTGCCCTAGGTGCTTTGTGACCCATTTGAAATATGCTTGCGACCCATTGGTGGGTTCACACCCACAGTCTAGGAACCACCGGTTTATTGTCTTTATTGTTGTTTCTGTACACTGTTGTCCTTTTCTGCAAAGTACTTTAGGGCCTCTGAGAGAAAAGTCATACACAAACTTTTTTAAAAAAAAAATCAACAAATAAACAGGACAAGAAATAGCATTGTGCTTCTGCTCAAGCTTCTGGTTCAGTTCAGCATTCCCCTTGCTTTCAATCTTCCCCATGGCCCCTACGATGATAAAGACTTGGCAGTCTCAAGTGTCAAGCAGTCTGATTCACAGCCACTTGCACTCAAACCCTCAGCTACTACTTGGCAGTAGTAGCAGCACAAAAACAAACACAGGAAACTGTCTTATACTCTGGGTCCATCCAGCACTGTTTTGTCAGTGCAGACAGAGAGTAGCTCTTCAGGAGTTCAGGCAGGAATTTTCTTCTGCCCTTCTTGGAGATGCATGGGGTTGAACATGGGACCTTCTGCACACAAAACAGGCACTCTACCACTTAGCTACAGAACTCCCTTTCCTGTTTGGTTGTGCTTGGGGGTAGACATATCTGTGAACTGCAACATGCTCTCTCTCCCCCCCCCCCCGCCATCCCGCTGCTACTTCTTGATGTGAAACAGGCAGACTTTCTGCTACAAAACCCTACCTTCAGGAACCTAAGATTAAAGGGATTTATTTGAAACACCAAAGCTGTTTAATTTTGAAAGATTTTGTGCTTCACCTAAGCATGCAGACAGAAGTGCCTCATCGTAGATGGGATTTTTGTTTTTAAATCCCCCATTCCTTATTTGCACTGTAATGACAATGTTTGAAATTCCCTGCCTACATATTTTAATGCAGTTCATTGCTCATTTGTGCAAAAGCAACCCCCTTAGGCAGAAAGGTTGCTTGGTAATTAGTAGAAAGTTTCCAAAGTATCAAAGTCAAAATACAAATGTATGCCCCAGACACCGGTTCCCATTGTTCAGACAATGCATGTGCATGTATTTCCTCCGTGAGAGTAAAGAAACCCGGGCTGAATCCAGATAAGACCCAAACATTGATGGTTGAGAGTCTGCATGGGCAATGGATAGATGTTGCCTAGGAGGGCCATTTGCTGTCATTGTGAAGCAAGAAAATAGGCTCAACTGGATTTTCCATGTGTGTGCGTGCTTATCCACATTTGATATATCCCATTTAATGAAAGAGAAAATTTTTTTTTGTAATGTGTACTCAGGGCAGAGTTATACATTTGGCAGCAAGCATGGCATTCCCCACTTGTACCTGTCACAAATACTTGCAAAGTGATAACTTGTAGGGAGGGAATCACTCATCTTAAAGCCCAACCTGCAGTCACTTGCCAGTTGTGACTACCTGGATAAACTACAACCAACCCACTTGGTCAGTCTGAGTTGGTAAAAATAATAATAATTTAAAAAAAAAACCCTCCTTTGCTAGGACCAATTAGACAGAGGAGCAAAAACTTATATTTAACTTCTCAAACTCCATGATTCCTTCATGATCACAACTCCATGATTATTTAAGCCCAGACTGTCCTAGATAAGTGGGACAGCCAATACCTCTCCCCGAGCAAAAGAGAAGAAAATGCTGGACCAGTAGTTACTGCACCCCAAGCTCTGCCTCTATGGCTCTGGCAGCTCCAATGAGCTGTGGCCTCTCAGGTTGCTGAAGCTGTGAGGGGCGAGGTCAAAAGGCCTGGTGACACAGCCCTGTAATCGCAGCAGATAAGATTTTAGAGACTTGTAAAGTTCTTTTCTACAGGCACTCTGTTAATGAGCCCCTGAAATTAGTTTCCAAGCCTGGCTAGGGAGCATTTCATCAGCAGCATCCCTACTTTTGACTGACTTGCTCCTTTCCTGATTGGCCCTGACACTGCCAGGGGGAGGGGGAGGAGGATGCTGTAGGGATCCTCATATGGAACCGAAACCTCCCATCTCGGCTGCTCTTAACAACCACTTCCTGTTTGACTATTACGGGATCTCTGTACTGTCAAAGGACTGTCGGCAGCCATGCCTTTGGTATCTCTTGTACCTCTAAGGAGGTTCAAAGGTAGCTGGCTGGAGGAAGGATGTAGCATTCACAGACACACAGTGCCACCTCCTGCAATGGTAACTTTTATCATTTTACTTGTGAAGTGTTTTACATTCTGGTCACTGGACATTGCTGTGGGGAGCTGTTATCGCTGAAATACAGCCTATCAGGTAATTAAATAAATAATGTGTCGTCTCATCCTCAGTTATTGCTCATATTTCGTTTAAGATAACTTCCTCCTCAACATTGACCTTGCTTCTGGGGGGGGGGGGAGAGAAGATAATCTTCTAATTTCTATCCTGTCCACTCTCCCTTAATTTTTTCCAGTTCAATTTTGTGGGCAAATTGCTCGGTCCAAGAGGAAATTCCTTGAAAAGGTTACAAGAAGAAACGGGCGCCAAAATGTCGATACTGGGGAAAGGCTCCATGAGAGATAAAGCGAAGGTACTGTCTCAATTTGTGATGTTCTGTAATGTTAAGTGTGGATAGAATCTGGAGCAACGAAGATGATCAGAGGGCTAGAAAACAAGTCCTTTGTGGAAGGGTTTGTTCCACCAAATTCCCGGCTGGGCCTCCCCAAGGGCCCAAATGCCCACACTAGGCTAACTAGTTTCCCCTCCAGAGCGGCCTCAGAGATAGGCAAGAGGGAGGGGGTTCAGTCACCCACTGGGCCTCCTCTCTTCCAGCAGCTTTGCTTGGGATCACCGGCTGCTCAGCCTCCTCCAGACTGCCCTCTTCACTGGCTTAGCTCCCAAACTACCCTAAGTCTAGCACCAACAAACCCCACCACCAAACAATAGGCAGTCAGCTTGCCCAAGCCATAACTGCCTCCTCCACTTGGTGGCTCCAGGGGCGTGGCAGACATACAATTCCCAATGGTCTCCCAAAACAACCTTACTTAGCCAGTTCCCTCAGTCCTTCAGGCAGCACTCCATCAGTCCAGCACCTGCCTGGTGCTCCCACCCAGCACCTTCCCAGGTGCCCTCCTCCAGCACCTTCCTAGGTGCTTTACTGTAGCTCCTGCCTCCAACATTATACTGTGGCCAGCCAATCAGTGGGCAGGCTTTAGCATCAGCCACGCCCATCTGCACCTGTGCTAACCTCCCTTCATCACCAGAGCCCTTATCAGTCTACAGGCTTGCAAAGACCTTGGGGGTTAACCTTATAATCCCTGGCTTATCTGGGACAAGGGGCCATTGCTGATACCATTCCCTATCTCCTCGGGATATCTCCTGCCTTTTCCAATACAGGGTTGAGGGAATTTGGTATGTTTAGCCTGGAGAAGAGAAGGCTGAGAGGGGATATGATAGCACTCTTCAAATATCTGAAGAGCTGTCATAGGGAAGAAGGGACAAATTTGTTATCAGCTGCGTCTGACAGTACAACTAGGACCAATGTGTACAAACTGCAAGAGAGGAGATTCCAGCTGGACATCAGGAAGAATTTCTTGATGATAAGGGCAGTTCGACAGTAGAACAGATTGCCGAGGGAGGTTGTGGTTCCTCCCTCACTGGAGACCTTCACATAGAGGCTCGATGAGCACCTGCTTAGCTCCTCTAGGAGGATTGCCTGCTACAGGCAGGGTTGGACCAGATGACTTGTAAGCCTCTTCCAACATTATGATTCTATGAACGCTATTTTAAATGTCATTCTGAGATTCCTGATCTATTTGGTGAAATATGTACAGATACATCATTTTCCAAGAAAAAGAATGTTGAGCAGGATCACCTTGAAATCTGATGCAGCCTAGATGATTTGTACATATTTTACAGGGAAGAGCTACCCAGTTCTGAAAAATGCTTTTGAGCCTGTAAGTCTCAGGGAGTTCATGTCGGTCTCTTACTCCAGGACCAAGTACTTTACATTTTACTGAGCATGCTATGTGTGCTTCTGGAATTTGTACTACAGCTGGTCTAAGTGTTAATATATCAAGAGCCATGGCAGTTAAGGTGATTTGTGATTACACACACACAGCGGCGTCATTCACTCGGTACGCTGGGCAGGACTTACCTTTGAGCGGCAGTCCGCCCGATGCGTCACGCCGCGTTCCGTTGCTTTCCCGCCCGCCCTGGCGTGATGCAATGGGCGGACTGCTGCTCAAAGGTAAGTCCCGCCCAGCATACTGGGTGAATGACGCCGCTGCACACACACTTGTCATTGCATTACACACTTCAGTCTAAACTATATACAGGAGACATTTGGGAAACAAGCCTGAGAATGCAACCCTAAATTTGCCTTATGCTGGCTGGGGAGGGAAGGCCAAAGGTGGACTGGTGGATGGATTGTGCCTGAGAGGGTGTGGGACAGGCCTGAGTGACCTGGGCCATATCCTAATCCCACTCCCCAAGTAGCCCAGCATTAAGCTGGGCTGCTCAAATTTGCACCATTGCTGGCAGAGATCCGAATAACCCCATTGAGGTGGCTTCCATTTGACACAGGGTAAGGGGGAAAAATGTCCCTTACTCAGAGTTGCGCTGCAGCCACCTACTACCCTGTGCTGGATACAGATGGCTTGCCAGGTCAATATAGGATTGGGCTGCCCAGCTTTTTCTCCCTTGTTCCATAGAGGGTTTCCTTTGAAGCATAGTTTGCTGCTAAGTGAAAGTACGCTACCTCTTTCAGAGCGCAATCCTAATCTGGAGTTAGGCCAGCACAGTTAGGCCAGCAAAGTGTGGCTGGCACAAAGGACACTGTAATATATGTTTGGACCACTCTTGGAGTCAGAGAGGCCAGCACACAGACGTACGGCATCCTTTCTGACTCCGAGAGTGGTCCAAACATGTCTTGTGCTGGCCAAACTTTGCTGGCCTAACTCCAGGTTAGGATTGTGCCCTAAAAATGACGACTTTGCTTTGCATACACCTCATTGGCAAACAAAGGGTGCCAGTACTGCAAAGGAGAACCATACCATCTTCTAAGCTTAAGTAGTCTGCCCAAGAGCAGGCCCTTAGGCATTCATTCACACTGGTTGGCAGGCACTACTGTACATGTACATCTCAATCTACATGACACAAATGCTGCATTACCCCCTCCCCCCCCAAAAAAAAAAATTTCCCACACATTACTCATGTATGAAGCAGGTTTACACTGCCAAAACTTCATGTGATACTGTATATATGATCCAATATCACATGGATATTAACTAATCTTGATATAAACAAATATCAAATAACGTTATTTGGAGCAGAACTCAGGGAGAACCTGGAAGTGGCATGCAGTAGCCTGAATCGAAACAAACTGAACATATGAAGAGGGATCCTGAACACAAGAACTTCCCAAGGGGTTGTGCTACAATACGCCCTTGCAGCCCAATCCTATCCTTGCATTGCAACATAATTTCCATCTGTTTGGCTAATACTCTTCCATGCCTTTTTGTTGGGGGGAGGGAATAGAATACTTCACTGCTCCTGAAGGTGGCATTTATCGGCCCAATCCTTTCCCCCTCCGGTTAGCACAATGCAGTCGCACCAACAGAGCATGCGCTGCATCCCATGATGGGAGGAGGTTGACCAAATGGCCCAACAGAGATAAGTAAAATAAGTTTTACTTGCTTCATCATAGGCTGCCTGGCCATCAATGGGTGTCCTTGGACCTGCACCAGATCTTTTGCTGACATAGTTCCGAGGCGAGTCAGGGAGGGTTGGTGCAGGGAAGATGGTGTAAGTTCTCAGCATGCACTGCTGGCATCGAGATCCTCTTTCTCCCACCTCTGGACCACCCCTGCCCCAATCTGACCCCTGCCCTGATCCGGTAGCAATGGCACATGCTGCATCCTATCCCCTGCTGTAGCACCTTCCCTGCCCCTTCTCCCTTTGGACTTGTGCTAACAAAATTGCTAGTGCAGGTCCAAGGAGCCCCATTATTGAGCTGGAGGCTTATGCAAGATTAAGGGGATTTCATTCTCCTTTCCTTACTCAAGTCTCCCAATCCGTGCCCCACATGTTGATACAGTGCACCTGATGTTGATGTGGCTCCACCATCATGGATGAGGATAGGATTGGGCTGTAAGAGCATACTGTAGCATGCCCCCCCTTGGGAAATTCTTGTGGTCAGGATCCCTCGTCATATGTTCCAACTGTTTCCATTTACTAACAATGCACACTGTTTTCTGGACTCCCCTATTTTGGGGATACTTTAAAAAAAATTGCTGTGAGTCAAAAGAGTTGTCATTTGTCATGTTTCAGCTGCCTCTGTAGTGTCTTTAGTACAGTTCATACATCTCTGAGAGTGTGTGTGGGAAGGGGGATGGATGCTTCTCTCCCTAGTGCACATGCATATAAATATGTGCACGTGAATACTAAGGCAGTCTGCATTTCACGGACTCCCATTTCACTCTCTGCAGCTTGCTGAATTATATTTTGAATTGTTGACAACATTTCTGTAGGGCAATTACAATTTTTCTATGGTATCCTTAGTCAAAAGAACAACAAATGCACACTTGACTTCCAAATCGGGGCAAGTTACTGAGGAGTAATTGGATAGAGTAGGCAGAGCAGAACCTCCAGCAATGTGTAATAATGGTAAAGAATATCAGAAAGTGTTCCTTTCTATCCAGATAAGTGTGCAACTATTTGCTGTTTTCCCCTGAGAAATCCTGAAAGGTAACAAGACTCTCACAAACAGTAAACAGAGAGAACCTACCACCACAATGTGGAACTCCAAATAGCCACCTCAAATACAGGAGCATCCCAGTGTTCAACTTGGTCAAGTCAAGCTTTGGTTCGAAGAGAGTGTGTGCAAAACTTCAAGCATTTGCACTCCATCAGTTTCTTGCAAACGTTCTACGGAGCCCACAAAAAGGTCACAAAAGCATTGTGAGCACTGGCTGAGCATTTTGAACAAAAGAGGCGTTGCACCCATGCAGCTTGGTGATGCGCCTGCTGCGGGCACCGCCTAGGAAGCTGGGTGCACTGGCAGGGAAAATCGGCATGGTGCTGGGCGCTCCCACCCACCCTCACCTCCGTATCACTCCAAAATGGAGCAATTCGGAAGCAGGGGGCGTGGCAAGGCTGCACAGAGGGCATGGCGATGTCTTTTGTTACCGTCCCACCCTGGGAACAGTCAGAGCCTACTCGTGGGCAGCCAGTGCTTACAACGATTCCAGCTTTTTGTGGGCCCATTTGGTCTTGTTTTCAATAGAAGAAGAGTTTCACTTCTTGGAGAGAGGAACATCCCTTTCTTTTGACTTTCTGGCAGTGTGTGTGTGTGTGTGTGTACATATAAAGACTTTTTCTAATCCTATTGAGGGTTGGGCTGTCTCATGTAACCTTTTACAAAGCAGAAACAAGTTCAGTGGACACAAAACAACTACCAAGAGAGCACACAGCACTCTGTTGGCGGCCATTTTGGGAGCACTGCCGTGCAAGGTGGCAGGGCTCCCGGTCCATCGTTGGAGCTGCCTATGCCTACCACAAAAGGTAATGTAGTGGCAGGGGTAAGACGTGACAAAGTGGGGCAGAGATGGGGTAACAAGAGTGGGGAGGCTGCAGAAGGTGGTGGACCTGGTGGTGATAGAGTGCACTGGACCCTATCCCCCATTTTCTACTTAGCTCCCAGCCCCTTTTTTTCCCTTGTTCTTGTTCCCTTGGAGTTGTGCCAGTAAGTTTGCTGGCATAGGTCTGAGGGGACCCAACATGGAGTGGTATCTCCATTCAGCTCCAAAGCCTCCTGATCCTCCCTGTACATCTGCTACACCAGTGGGCGGGGAGAGGGAGGATAGGATTGGACTCTGAATCACTGAACTTCAAAAACATTTAGCATCTAAATTGCAGAAGGCAGTTTTTTTTGTTCTATTTTATTTTAGAGGTAGCTATATAAGTTGTTTCCTTAACATGTTGAATACTGGAGGGAATTGTGCCCATCATAACAGCCAATTTCTACTTAGATCTAATGACAGGTGGAAATAACAGGCCCTCCATCCTGAGAACTCTGATTATCCAGTTATTTTATATGATGCCTTTAAATCCTTACATTCATATAATGCTACTACTTTTTTTTTTTTTAGGAGTTAAAGTGATACATTCAAATGTAGTCAGACCACATTGCTCTTTTTCACCACTTTCTTCCAGACTACTTGGTATTGTTTCATTATGTGATAAAACGGGATTGGCGGAAGAAGGAAATAGAAAATGTGAAATTGAGCAATTAAAAAACGATAGACAAGTGAAATTTGATTACAAGTGGAATTATATATAGGTGTTAATTCTCACAATTTCACATCTGATGTGCCATATTTTGCAAGGTAGCAATCACTAATAATTATATTTGCAGTGACACTTTCCAAGACACATGTTTGGCTACTAATTAAGTGTCATTAAATTCATAGCTATGCATGCAAATAAAGAATTGTTTTCATCAACTCAAGTAAATGAGGTTGTGTTGTTGCCCATGTAGTACTAGTCACTTTTGATGGTTATACTCCTCTATAATAGAAAACACTGTCTTCTTATGGGAGAAACTGTGCTAGTTGGGTGTTGTCAAAGGGATATAACCTAGCGAGGGAAGGGAAGAATCACCACCACCCCAAGCTAACTGCATTTGAAAATGCCTCAGGAGCATGAGTACAGGCTTACCCCAGTATCCACTGATTCAGTATCTATGGTTACAGTTATCCACAAATACCATGGATACTGGAACTCCTATTAAAAAAATAGGAGAACAATTAAACAAATCTCTTATCTTATTGCTGCAAAATGACTGATGTTCCCCCTTTCTTTAAAAAGGTGTCCCAAGTATCCACAGTTACAGGTATCCCGGGGGCGGCGGGTCTGGAACGCAACCCCCAGCAGATAGCAGGGGCACGCCTGTATCTATGTCTTGGCCACTATTTCTCCACAATGATCTGGTTCAGAAGCTATAACAAACCATGGCTTGTGTCACAAAGAACTGTGATTCACATACTCCCCTCTCTTTGTGTATGAGTGGAGGAAAATTCTATTTGTGGTTGTAACAAATTACAACTATGTCTATAAATGAGAATCTGGTTTATACAAACAACAGTTTATCAACAAACCAGGGTATCAAGCCAGAATCACAAATCCCAGGTCATTGTAGCTTTACTTTTAAACAATTAAATGTACTTCGTATAAAGTAAGCATACTAAAGGCACAAATCCTTTTATATCAAAGCATGGAGAAAATAGGGATGCCTTTGACCTATGCTGATAACATAAAAAAGGAAATAGTAAAAGCCCAGTTGTGGTAAATCTGCTGCTTCCCAACTATTTCCTGGTCTCTCATAGGCTCACCCAGCTTAGACACAGGCTTATGTTCACATAGAAAAAGACGAAGGACACAATCCTACCCTGGAGTTAGGCCAGCAACGTTTGGCCAGCACAAGGGACACCGTAAAGTATGTTTAGACCACTCTCAGAGGCCAGCACATAGATGTGTGCCATCCTCCCTGACTCCAAGAGTGGTCCAAACGCGCTTTATGGTGGCCTTTGTGCCGGCCAAATTTTGCTGGCCTAACTCCAGGGTAGGATTGTGCCCTAAAACATGTTCATATAACCCTCCTATCAGATCTTCTCCTTGACAGAATGTGTAAGATGTTGACCCTGTGGAAGAGCAAAACATCAGCTTTGAGTATAGCCATGGTGTCTGGCTTTAGGATTTAGATGACATTTTTGTAAGCTCCCTCTTAAGCGACATTGAAGATGTTTGCAGTGGCATTGTGAACTGAAGATTCGGACTGTGGCAATGAGTCTAATGATCCATTTGCCATGACCAAAGGTGACCCTTGTGAGCGGCCATCATTTTTAATTCATCCAAGTATTTGTACCTAGTCTACAAGCCCTTCCAAAGGATTTCCAAGCTGGATCACAGCAAAAATATCCAATCACAAAAACAAAGCTTGGGCTATACTCTTATCTGGGAGTAAACCTCAGTGAGCATAGTTAGACTTCCTTCCAAGTAATAGTGCATAGGCTTGCACTGTCAAGTAGAGAACAATAACACAAAGTAATTGCAATGTTACAACATTGAAGGATAGTGGGGACACAAAACAAACATACCAGGGGAAAAATTGAGCCAACTGAAATGCCTGAGCTCAGAGTTGTGCAGCTCCAAGAACCTTACTGGGGCTGCTGGAGCTTACCCTTATGGATATGGGGGGTCATATCCGCTAACCCCAAGGTGGCCTCCAGCTGCTGCCTATTGTGCACTGGATGCAGCACAGGCTTGCCGACCTGCCCGTTCCTGTACAGGTTGGAATTGGGCTGCCAGTCCCATTGAAAGTAATTGAATGTTACTTCTGAGTAGACACGCATAAGATTAGACTATTAGCCTTGTATCGTCAGGACAGTTCTGTTTGCAGGCCAGCTGACTCTCGTTTTGCACAACATATTGAAAGCATTAAATTAGGGCTGTGCTGAAGAACTTCCATCACTATTTCTTCACCCCATTTCCAGGCAACATAATGAAGGGCATTTCAAGGATTTATTTCTGAGTGGGAAATATGGGGCAAAGGGGTGGGCAACACATTGGGATTGCCTACAAATGGCAGCAGTGGTCTACAGTCCTCCCAACAGGCTTTTGGCCACCATTCATCTCCCCTGAGTGCTTCTGTAAGTGCTGTATGATGACTTTCTGTGATACTGAGGGGCATTCTGGGAGGGGGGGAAATGGCAGCCTCAAGCTGGCAGCTGCTAAAATGTCAATTTCATAGCAAAGCCGAGACATCACCCTGCCAACAAAGGTTCACATAGTTATGGTTTTCCCAGTAGCAATGTATGGATGTGAGAGCTGGACCATAAGAAAGGCGGAGGGCCGAAGAATAGATGCTTTTGAATTATGGTGTTGGAGAAGACTCTTGAGAGTCCCCTGGACTGCAAGGAGATCCAATCGGTCAATCCTCCAGGAAGTCAAGCCTGATTGCTCCCTGGAAGGACAAATCCTGAAGCTGAAGCTCAAGTACTTGGGCCACCTCATGAGAAGAGAGGACTCTTTAGCAAAGACCCTCATGCTGGAAAAGATCAAAGGCAAAAGGGGAAGGGGGTGGCAGAGGATGAGATGGTTAGATAGTGTCACCGAAGCAATGAACATGAAATTGGGCGAACTCTGGAAGCTAGTGGAGGACAGGGAGGCCTGGCGTGCTGTGGTCCAGGGGATCATGAAGAGTCGGACACAACTTAGTGACTGAACAACAACAACCAGTTTCATAACAGACTCAACATTAAATTGTTCATTTTGAGTAGTGAAAGGTGGTTCTCAGTAAGTGAACAGCAGGTAGGAGAACACAGACCTCTTAAAATCAATTATAGTTTTTTTTAATGTAATCTCTCTTTTCTATTCTCTGGGAGTCATGGCTTGAAGTTCATCAAAAGTATGCATAACAAGGTATATGATCGTATATAATAAATTCTGTAATCCCCAAAACATGGGTTTGTCAGATAAAACATTTCTACTCAACTGAAGTAGATTCTCCTCAACGATAAAACTATAAGGGGAAAGTGACATTAGAACAAAAGAATTCATTTGCATGCAGTCCGGCAACATGAATAAAACTCTAATGCCTATTTAATCTGTCTCCGCAATTCTGTTTTCTACTGTACAGCTGTAATTGCTACGGTATAAGTAAAGGTGATACTGACAATGTTTTTACACTCACAGTAGGCATGGTGCTTTTGCAGTCTAACATTTTGTAATAATTTGTTTGTCTTGTACCAAGTTTCATTTATGTGTGTTTAAGCAACATTCTTGTGAAACGCAGTGAACCTATCTAAGCCCCCCCGCCCCAATTGATGAAGCTGCACCACTGGAGTGTGCACTGCGTCCTGCAGGGGGACAGTCCTGGAGATCTCTTTCAAATAAGGGAACTTTTGTTCCTCTGCTTGGGGATAAGCCTCTGTTGGCTGAATCGGTGTATTCCAGTGGTTCCCAAACTGTGTGTCTGGGATCACCTAGTGGGTCATGACCCAATTTTTGTTGGGTTGCAAAACTGACAGGCCAAATTAGGCTATGTGCATCAAGGGTTAAACAAGCTGCTATGGAGGGGGCACTGCTGACCAATCACCATTATAGCCACGCCCCTTGGCATCTTTTTAAAAATCAGGCAGCAGCACCTCGGTCCTCTAAAACGTTTGGGAACGAGCAATTCTGCTCTTGAAAGTCCAAGTGGATCCAGGAAAGTGGATCAAGGCCAGGAAGGGAGATAGAACATTGTCTTTACTGCCCCCTTCCCAGCCTCGGTCCGCCCCCTCACTACCAATTCCTCCACCTCCCTGCCCTGTTCAGCCCGCCACCATCCAACTCACCAGCACTAGGACTCTTTGCACATGTCTGCAGCTGCTCACTACTTGTGACAGTGGCCCAGCTGCACTGAATATTGTGCCACCTTTTGTGGCCACTGCAAATTGCACTGCGCCGCCAGAACACAAATACCAGTGGCGCAGGCAGCCCATATGCTTGGGCCGTAAGTTACCACCACCCTGTACGCTAAGCAGGCAAAGTCACATCAGAGACTGGAATGAGATGCATTTTTATCCATGTATTTGCCTTCTATTTCTTTCGTCATCCCAAGTAGAAAATACTATTATATAGAATCAACGATGAACAATGTACTGGAGTTTACTCTCTTTTAAAATTTAAAGACAAGGGACCTCTGACTATGATCATCATTCATTCAATGAGGGTGGAGTTAGGAATGTACAATGGAATTAGGCTCTTTCCCTGACCTTCACAGATTCAATAGAACATCTGTAAGAGTCCCTAGGTATACAGTTCCAGTGGTGTTATCCTACCGGTACGCTGGGCGGGACATCCGGGTGATCGGCAGCACGCCTGTCGCGTACCGCAGCGTTATGCCATTTGCGTAACCAATTACGCCGCTTGCGTACATTACGCAAACAGCGTAACACTGCGGTACGCGATGGGCGGGCTGCCGATCACCTGGATGTCCCGCCCAGCATACCGGTAGGATAACACCACTGTACAGTTCTATGCATAGAAGGCTCTCTCTGCACAATTTGGAACCCTTGGCAGGAGATGTTGACTGATGGTTAAGCTGCTGGTACTGAGCTGCTGAAGCTAAGCAGGAGAATCTGTGGTTTGTTTTTGGATGGGAGACGGATGCCAGGTGGTGACAAGCTGCAGTACCTCTGGTGGCAGAACAGAGTCACTGTGGAGCTGATGACTCACCACAAGGGAGAGTTGCGGGGGAGTGTGTGAGGAGGCCAGCCCGCAAAAGAACAGAATATGACCTTGAGGACCTGTCCAGGCTTGACTTGCGATTACCTGCTGAGGCTTGATGGCATGCAGCCAAAGGAGAGAGCCACACTGTGAAGGCGACATCTGGGGCTGAGGATTAGCAGATCACAAGAATACTTTGTAAAAAAAACAACACACCATTGTTTTGAAAAAATGGTGGTTTAGACTAGCCTGTTCATGTAAGCAGCCTTGGGCATTTGCTTCAGCATGGGAAAGGTGGGGTATAAATTCTTCCAAAAACAAACAAACAAACAAACCCTGACACACCCAATGGATGTTCACCTGCATGTGGTTGGGCTCTCTCCATATGCTCTGGTGCACATGCATATGTGGGGGCGGAGGAGTGAAGTCTGACACCATGACATACTCCAATATGTATCAATTGAACCTGCTGTTACTTTGGAATCATGTAGCTAATCCTTGATGTGGAATTAAATTAGAAATAAATGAATATGTGTTCCTCAAAATCTCAGAGGAATGCAGATGTATTGGCTTGCAGATGTCTGCAGATGTATCAGACATTTGGGCAGAGCAGGCTTTATATATGTATCTCCGTTCCAGTGTTGTTTATGCTGGATTGAAACGTTGCTCGTGTTTAGTCACCATCTCCCTTGACTACAAAAAGGATTAGTTATAATAGATGTACCTCGTTTGCTGTGTGGGAGGTCAAGTGCAAACGACACATTTTGCCTATTAGTGCGGGGAGTCTTCAGTCCCTGTTGCGTCGTCCTCACCCCAGACTGTAGGGCCGGATTCTAAATTTGTTGTAGAGATTAAGCCATCTGCTTCACTTTAAATGTTTCCTACTGAAATGATTCATGAAGTGGTATAATATTTCAGTGCAATTAGTGGTGACATTTTCAAAACTGAATAACCAAGAGGGCAATTTAACCTTCTCAGGAGAATTGTGTAGTCTAGGGCTAGTTCTTTAGAAAATTACATTGTTCTAAGGGAACACTTAGCAAATAATTGCATCAGGCTCGGGACAGATGCAAATGGTCTTGTGTTACTGGTGATAACTGATGTTTCCACCACTACCACCTTCAAATCTGATGTTTGACCTGTTTCATTATTTTTCAGTTTCGACAGAAGTGCTAAAGTGTGCAACGATGTACCTGTTCACTCACTAGTCAGCCCTTAGACATGCACATATGACATTCCATGTCTGAGCATCGCCTACACCAGTAGTTCTCAAACTATGGGTCAGGATCCACTAAATGGGTTGCAAGCAGTGGTGTCATTCAAATGATTTAGGAACAGGAACTCACTTTTGATTGGCACTTGTCGGGAACCCGGAACCAGCCACGGAGCCCGTTAGGATCCGGAACGCCCGTTCTGGTCCGTTCCCCCTGAATGACATCACTGGTTGCAAGCCAATTTTAGGTGGCTCACGTAGCACCTAGGGCAGCCATCATTGAAAATATGGAAAGATGGAATGCTGGAAAGGGGGAGGGCTATGTGCCTCCAGGTTGTAAATAGGCTTTTTTGATTCTGATTGACTTTGCTACTGGAAAATGGCTGAGAAATAACCCAAATTATGGCTGCCTTCCCAGGAAAGCAGCAGGCTCTGGTGTTACAATGATGGCAGTTCTGGCAGTTCTGAACCTCTGGTGGGTCCCGGACAGACTGTCACTCTAAAAATTGGTCCCTGTGCGGAAAGTGTGAGAACCACTGGTCTGCACTGTTTGGAAGTAGCTCCCTGGGGTCTCAGGCAGGACGTTGTCTCAACTCGACCTCATAATTCTAAGGATTGGGACTTTCCACAGCCAAGGCATGTGCTCTACCACCCTCACTGAATCTGAGAGTGGTCCAAACATACTTTACGGTGTCCCTTGTGCTGGCCAAACTTTGCTGGCTTAACTGTGCTGGCCTAACTCCAGACTAGGATTGCGCCCAGAGTTTTCTAAGCCTTTGGAATGGCATAATTAAAGCTAGAGAAATCCAAATAGAGAGGAAGTCTCACAAAGAAAAGCAGAGTAAATGCTAGAGACAAAATGTGGAATAGGGTAAGCACTTGGCGTATTATGAAACTGACAGGCTCAGAGCCTTTTGAGAACTATAAAGCTTTCTCCATGATGGCCTCTCCCATCTGTATTTCTGCAGAGCAATTGATTTATAGTCCAAAAATGTTTTATTTATCTGCATTGATCTCCATAAAGACAGGTTGTGATGTTGCCATGCTTTGTTTTATCATTATTGTTTTTCATGTTTTACATATAGAAAAAAGCAGAAAGGAGCATTTTGAATTATTTGGGGCAATTATGCTAAATCCCAGTTTCCCGTGTGCAGTGTTTATCTGTACTCCTGAGAACCATGATAAATACTTTTAATATGCCTTAATGGGTTACTGTTACAAGAAATTTTTGCACTTGCCACTACAGAGACAGCATTACATTAAATTACAGTGCAGACAATTAAATAGAATAATGAAAAAAAAAATGTCAAGCCTGGAACAACTGCTATTTGGAGGCCTCTGCAATTCAATTCCTTGATCAACATAATAGGGAAGGTGGTGAGTGGAATTTAGATAGTGAAAGCTAGATATGATTGTGTTTGCAATATCTCCATCAGGGATGAATGTTCCCTTATTCCGAGACATTGATTAGCCTCTAGATTATTTTTCTGATTGATTACTGTTGTACTGTAACATCCCTGCTTCATATATCTAACCAGGATCAATATAACTTTATAGTTAGAACTTCATCTTGGCACAGTTATGGTGCAATCAGCAGTAATTTGTGGCTCCTCAATAACAGTTTTAAAGCAAATCTGCGCAGTCTGTTACTTCAGCTTGTAGCCATATATAACTAGGGAAAAAATTAACTTCCCTGCATCGTGTCTGAAAAATTGACGCATTCGTTTTACATATGCTCCAGCACAAGCATCTTTCACAGGAAATGTGTGCATGAGTTTGCTTCACAGAATGTGCGAGAAATTAAGGTATGCAAATGCATCCAATCTTGGTCTTGCATTAAACTGATAGAGTGATTAATTGGTAAGAGAAAAAATGATGCTAAAACTTGCCTAAGGTGTGCCCAGTGATCACAGATGCTCAGGGCTGCTCACTAATTGGGAAGGGCTGCTCACTAAATGTACTCTGCGCATCCTCAGAGGCATTTTATTATTTCATTTGTTACAGAACTGAGCTCAGCACAGGGGGAAAATTGGCTTCGCAGCTCGATTCACAAGGTCTGGAATTGAGGCTTGAGGATTCCAAATTAGGCCAGGCTTTTAGGGTTTACAACCCAAGTGGCTGAACACACACCATATAAGTCATGTAGGCCAGTTCATAAGGACTTGAAAAAACATTTTGGTTGTGTTAGGGAAGAATAGAAAGTTTTCCAATGTGAATCTTCAGATCAAATTTGAAATGGCACAGTGGGACAGAAAACCTTATCAGCTTTGAGGGACAAGAATTGGATGAAAGAGCGCAATCCTAAACTGGAGTTAGACCAGCATAAACTAAGCCAGCAAAATTTGGCCAGCACAAGGGCCACTATAAAGCATGTTTGGACTACCATCGGAGTCAGGGAGGATGGCTCACGTCTGTGTGCTGGCCTCTCTGACTCCTAGAGTGGTCCAAACATACTTTACAGTGTCCCTTGTGCCAGCCAAACTTTGCTGGCTTAGTTTATGCCGGCCTAACTCAGTTTAGGATTGCGCCCTCAGAGGAGGTGAAACCTGCTTATGGAGCTCCTCCCAGCAGCAGTTATTCGTATCACAAAGCCCCCAGAAACATACAGTGTAAAAACACATAAGCTGGGGGCTTATGGGGAAAAAAAAGACCAGCACCCAATTGTAGCAACTGTTTCTGACCAGAAGCTGTGGTGCAGCTAAAGTGGGGCCGGGGGGGGTTGCCTTGAGGGGTGTCAGAAGGCTTCCTGGAGTCCTTAGAAAGGCACGTCTGAGGGCCAGAGGCATAGGGGGTGTTAAAAACGTATTTCCCTCAGGTGCCAGATACCCTAGCTATGCCACTGACCAGAAGCCCCTGTCAGAGCAGTGGTTGGGAGATTTTAGGGGGGAGAAATGCTAACTGGCTGCAGATAGGTGGATTTGCAATGGTTGGTTTTGCCTCTCGCCTTGACTTTTACCCATGACTCATGAAAACCTCTGAAATGCCCTCTCTTTTCATGACCCACAAACGGAAGCCTGAGGGAACCTGTTGGGGCTCGTCGTATACTGGGCTAGTGAGCTGTGTTTGCGGAAAAGATTTATTTCAAGTCCTGGTCTGCTATTTTAACATGCCTGTTTGGTTGAGCTGGATTGGTGCTGTACCCGGAGATGGTACCCGGAGATTGGCCAGGTTGGGCTCATAATGCCAACCTGATAACTCACCCACTGAACTAATCTTTGTACTGGTAGTACAAAGATGAGTCGTAGTGGTACAATTAAATGCAATTTTGAGTGGGGGTGCCATGGGGAAAGTTGAATGTATAGTTTTGCCCCCGCATTGTGGAGCCAGCACTGGTTGTATCCTCAAGTCTGTGGGCAACACAGAATGAGTGCATTATTCAACAATCTGGCTAGTCATAGATCCATTGCTTTGTCTCTCTCGTGTGTTGCAAGGGTTAGCATGGAAAACAATGAAGGGCACAATCCTAACCAGGAGTTAGGCCAGCACAAGTCATAAAGCTCGTTTGCAACACTCTCGGAGGAAGGCCTCCCTGACTCGAAGGAGTGCGTCACATCATGACGCAAGATTTTCATCACTCTGTGAGACTTGCACATAAAAAAAATCTCAAGCTTTCAAATTGAATTTTTTGGCTGCTGTGACATGCATGCGCCAGCCTCCCTGACTCCAAGAGTGGTCCAGACGTGCTTAACAGCACGTCTGCAACACTCCTGGGCCAGCACAAGTGACTTGTGCCAGCCTAACTCCAGATTCGGATTGCACCTTAAGGCTTCTCCCATTTTGTCAAGTTGGCCCACATGCATTCATGGTGCCACCACCTTCTGCATGGTTCTCTAGCAGGAGCATTGTCAGAAAGGGGTCCTAAGTGAGTGAATGCATGGGACTTTCTTCTGAGATAATGTGGACAAGCTTTCTCCTGCTGCCTTTTCCATGCAGCATAGGGAGATGGCAACAATGTGATGTGGAGAATGGGAGGTGCACAAGATGGGGAGGCAAGAGACTGTTTTTGCTGGGATTTTTTAACATAGGAGGAATGGGGAAGGGTAGGGAAGAGCAGCTGAAGTCTGCTGGCTTGCTCTCAGGTTTCCCTTCTTTCTTGTACAGACATACATTGTCCCTTGCCTGGAGCCAAGAAGCCAGGGCCTAGCGACGCATCTCCTGGGGATTAGTCTCTGGCCTCGGAGTTCTAGTATTCTTGTAGGGGCTTGTACGGGGTTTGGGAGTTGGGGTAATTCTAGGTCCTCGGGGCCTGCCAGTGCGACTCCTAGTTCTTCTTCCCTTCTTCCATTCACCAAGACACTTCTGCTATCTTCCCCTCCCAGCATACCCCATGTTCCCCTTATCCCTTGCCTCTGTCTTCCTCTTCACACTACTTCCCTCACCTTTATAGCACCCACCTCCAGAGGCATACCTAGAGGGGGATCACAGCACCATGTTTGCAAGCAGCCACACTATCTCCTCTCCTCCTGGGAATGAGAGCCATTCCCAGCAGTTAGAGCAAAATCAATCAATCAACAGGTACTTATATACCGCTTTTCAACATGAAGTTCACAAAGTGGTTTACAGGCAAATAGAAACATTAAAGTTAAATGGCTCCCTGTCCCAAAAGGGCTCACAATCTAGAAGAATGGAGAACACCACCAGCAACAGCCACGAGAAAGACACTGTGCTGGGGTGAAGAGGGACAATTACTCTCCCCCTGCTCAATATAAGAGAATCACCACTTGAAAAAGTGCCTCTTGCCCAGTGCCTCTTGCCCAAAACAGAAACTATGCTGGCTTATGAATGGCTATGAAGAGGAGGGGGAGCAGCTGCTTGCAAATCTTAGTGCTGTGATTGAGGTACACCTCTGCCATTGTGTACCTGTCTTCACTTCTCATCCCCCCACTTAGCATCTTCTCTTTGTGAATCCAGGCCTTTCCTTCCACTTCTCCTGCATAACTCACCCTTCCATTGTTGTCTCTCTTTCTACCTTTATCTTTCTCCTTTGTCTCCACTTATGTCTTTGCCTTTTCTCCTTTGCCCACCCCCAGTCTGTCTACTTTTTGTAGCTCCTACCCTGCTACTACCACTCACTCAACAGGATTCAGGGCAGCTGCACGGCTGGCCTGTTCCCATGATACTTTGCTGCCTGGCGATGACATCATCATCGTCCAGAGACCCAGAACCATGTCCCGCCTCAGCCTCTCACAGTGTTGTGATCAAAGCTTACAGGGGCTCTGCTGATCTCTCCCATGACTGCCACAGCACTCACAGCAGCCAAACATGCAATTTGAAAAGCTTGAGGGTTTTTTTTAAAAATGTGCAAGTTGTGCAGAGTGAAGGAAAACTTGAGTCATGATGTTACTTGAAGGTTTTCAAATGGGACAAAGTGATTTAGAGTGCAGTCCTAACCTGGAGTTAGGCCGGCACAGTTAGGCCAGCAAAGTTTGGCTGGCACAAGGGACACTGTAAAGTATGTTTGGACCACTCTCGGAGCCAGAGAGGCCAGCACACAGATGTGCGCCACCCTCCCTGACAGTGGTGGGCTACTGTGAGATACAGGAAGCTGGACTAGATGGGCCTTTGGCCTGAACTAGTAGGGCTCTTCTTATGTTCTTATGATTCCAAGGGTAGTCCAAACGCGCTTTATGATGGCTCTTGTGCCGGCCAAACTTTGCTGGCCTAACTCCAGGTTAGGATTGTGCCTTTATTTGTATCAGCTGCTATAAGAGCTGTGGCATCCATGGTGCAACTCTATTGATCCTTCCCCTTCCCTATTGGAAAGGGGAAGGAGGAAGAAACACCAACCTACAACCACAGATGTGACAGATCTACATCTACAACCACAGATGTGACCACAGATGTGGGAGCATTCTAGGGTGCTAGGGCAAGGAACAGTGACTGCCCGCCCACTTGCACACCAAGGACAAGTCTAGCCCAGCCAGATCTGTTCTGTGCCTGGAACTGTACAGGCAAGAGTCCATTAGTCCACCTGATGAGATCTTGCCCTGGGTTGGAGAAGCACAAGATACTTATACTCATCAGAAAATCCAGTCATTATGGAATCCAGTCATTTTTCTGGCAAGAATACACAACATTTAAGAACATGTTTGCATTTGTGATGTGCTTTTGTTTCCAAGAGGCACTGATCAAAAACTCCAGTAAGATTTGCATCATCATAATTATAGTCACAAATGTACTAATTTCTCATCAAGGTGTTTGCTTAGGGCTGTGTTTTGACAATCTGTGTCAGTGTAGCTAACCGTACAAAAGAAGACTTATCTTCACAAAGGGAGAACTAATGCGAGACATAACATTAATTTCCACTTAATGGCAACTGAGTACCACTAAATGATTCATAAGGAGCTGACAATTGATTCTAATTTTAGATTTCACTCTTTTTCTTTTCTTTTTCTTTTTTTAATGTGAAAGTTGTTTTCATGCAAGAAATAATACAGGGTTTAATGAATGCATTGGGTACCATTTTAACTAATTTGCAGTGCAATCTTAAACCTAGGAGTAAGCTCCATTGAACTCAATAAAATTTACTGCTTAGTAGATCTGTATAGGACAGTGGACACCTTGCCAGTAATGACAAGTAATGACACCTTGGACAGTAATGACAGGCTAACAAAGTGTTGACAGAGCTGCCCCCTGCCTCCACAGTTACCTCCTACCTCTTCCTGATAAGGATAGGCTTTCCCCTCATGCTCTCCATTATACTGCCATTGTATATGGAGTTGAGCGGTGATGGGCAGTTCTTGCCAGAAAAGCAGCTCAATGTGTGTGGCTGCAGTGGCGTCACACCCTGTCCTTGTACCCGGCACAATGATTCTGGGCATCACCACACTGAGCACAGGCACAGAAGCAATTAACGGTGACATGATGACGTTTTTCACGCCTCCACCAATCACTTCGATCCGCTCTGAATTCTGCAGCAGCCGGGCACAGAGCAAAGGCGCGACTCACCCAACTCAGCGCTTCTTCCTGTTCTCATGAACGTAGCTCCCAAGAACAGGAAGCAGCTCAGGGGCTTTTCAGCCAAGGTTATGGAGGACTTGTACAAAACTGCTCATTATTTAGAGCCTGCTTTTATTTACCAGTATGTGACTAATCCCAAGAGTTGGAACCTTGGCCACTGGTGTGTGTCAGTAACTTCTATGCCTTCTCACTCTTTCTTCACCGCACAACTACAGTGTATGGCGGAAGCATGTCAAGAAGTCAGTCACCAGGCTATCTCCAAGAAGGATAAGCCACATTTCAAAAAAGGAAATGCCTCCGTTCACAGATCACCCTTTCAGATGTGACTGAGGGCACAATCCCAACCAACTTTCCAGCACCAGGGTAGGGGCAATGCAGTTCTGAGGCAAGGGAACAAACATTCCCTTACCTTGAGGAGGCCACTATGACTACTGGAGGATGCAGCACAGGCCCCACTGACACAGCTATGCCAGTGCTGGAAAGTTGGTTAGGATTGCACCCTCAGACATTCAAAACGTTGAAATAAAATCCCTGCACGGTGTCTGTTTCTGCGTCCGCAAGCCTTAGCTGAATGGACGCACCTGAAATGGACGCTTGCCAAAGGCAGCTCTAACTGCTCTTAGTAGGTTGGAGGAGGAGAGAGGGATTCCAGACATCTCTTCCCTCCTAACAAAGCTGACTGTTCAGTCACTGAGAATTCTTATGCAGAACTGCAGGCAAGCAACCTGCTGCTTCATGCTGAGATCTCCTCACTGGGGCCAAAGCCTTTCCTTTCCTTTCCTTTTGAGAGAATGATGGGAAGAGTTTTCTTGCAGCAAATATTTAATCTTGATTGTGTTCACACAGCATTTTGACCATGTTCACCAGTGCCATAAAAAAAGAATTTTTCTCCAGAAATGGACTGTGTGCTTTCTTCCTCCCCCCCCTTTTCTGTGTATTTTCACTGATCAAATTGCTATCAGCCAATTTAAGAAATGTTAGTTGTTTAAAGGTTTCTTTTTTCCCTTTTTAACCTTTAAGTATTTAAATGGTTATGACCTTCTCATCCATTGATGGACTGTACAATTGTGAATGCTTGAATAGTGCTTCTTTTAAAAAAATCACATTATTTTCAAAAGGCTACCTCTCAAATATTGGTGGATTCACCTTTAGGGAGTGAAAATAATATATTAATCATGACACTTTCAGCCTTTAAAACCACAAAAAGACATCTTATATGTGTCTTGGTGGTATTTTACTTCCTCCATTTACACACAGCAGAAGAGATTCTAGATTGCAGGATACAAGAAAGGCAAAGGTTATATCTTTGGCTTTTTAGCTCAAAACATTTTTTTCTTCTCTCTGTGGCTGTTACAGTAGAAGTAACTGCACACAGTGGTACTATTTCTTGTAGCACAATCTTATTCTTGTGTGGTCAGAAGTAAGTTCCATTGCTTCCAATTGAGATGACTCTCAAGAAAGTGTACATAGGATTACAGCCTTGGTCAGCATTTCTTAGAGCTGCTTCATACTAGGATAGGCTTCCCTCTCCCCCCGCCCTCCACTTATTGGAAATGAATTTTCAAAAGAAACCCTTCAAAAAAAAAAAAGAGCTTGACAGAACCAGCTTAACTCAGTGGTTCTCAAATTTTTACACACCGGGACTTACTTTTTTTTAAAAAAAAAAACACTCTATCAAGACCCACCTAACTGTAAAGAGACCAAAAAAAAAGTTTAATTTTACCAGCCGTTCAAGTGTCTGTTTTTATCCTTTTTTTTTTTTTAACTATGCGGGTGGAACCCCCTTCCGGAGCACTTGTTGAGCTCCACATTCATCAGGTTGGGACCATTTTGTGGGCTTTGTTGTCCCCATCACCTGGCCTTCGATAAGAGCCAAAACACAGTTACCTATTTGTGCGTAAGTGCATACATGTGGCTCAGCTTCTCTTTCCACTGCGCTAAGTCAGAGGCATACCTTGGGTGAAGCCTGAGGGGCATGTGCCCCAGGTGCCATGCCATGGTGCGGATGCAAGACAGCCTCCAGGCTGGCATCTACGGCCTTGGTTCTCCCCAGATGGCAGGGCTGCATCTTCGTGCATTCTGTCCCTTTCTCTTTGGAAAGTATTTCCCAACCCTACTGCGCTTTTGTCATCTCTGAGGGGAAGGAAGGCGAGAGTTTCACTATTCTCTTTTGACAGTTTCCAGCGCTGGAAGCCACCATTGCCACTGCTACTCTGGCTCAATAAGTGTTTAAATGGAAGGGAGAGAAGTTAGGAAGTGGGGAGAGGGAATTTGCTTGGAATCCTTTTCCAGTGCAAAGTGTAATCCAAACCACAGAAGAATTCAGGGTCTCATAGTACTTGCCTGTTCTTTGAGATAACTTTACGAGCTCCTGAGCCTAATCCTGATGAGCTTTGCTAGCATTGGTACTTTGTCTGCTATGGCTCTTTTGTGAAGGGTTCTGAAAATTGTTTCAGACTTTCCACCCAGGGCTTTTAACATGTGTAAGCCTCTACTGTGAAGCTCCTTCCCCTTTCCAGTCTACCCTCTTGCAGCTACTTTGGATCAATTGTGGGCAGAACTATCTTAAAAGTAACTAATCTTGCTTTGGAGGATAGAGGGAGCTGTTTCAAAATACAGCTTTCAAACTTGTTTTTTCTTCCTAAACACACGGAAGTAGTGGAATGGCCTCCTTTATATAGTGTAACCATCTTCCCATTGGCCAGACTGGTCACATTCTCTGGGTACATTGGTGTGTGTCCTCTGCCTCCATTGATCAACTCTCTCTCTCTCTCTCTCTCTCTCTCTCTCTCTCTCTCTCTCTCTCTCTCTCTCTCTCTCTCTCTCTCTCCGCCCCAATAGTCAAGAACACCATAACCCTTTATGGAAGTGGACCAGACAGCCATGATTCTCACCTCCTGTCTTTCTTTCACAGTTATTCTTCTCATGCTTACTGTTGTTGCATAGAGAGCTCCAGGGAAAAGCTACATCCAGCTCCATAGAAAGAAGCAGTAGAAAGAACAGAATGTTTTGGAACAGCTAAGTAGCAAGGAACAATAGTTTATGATGTTATTGGAAAGCATTTCCCAGCATAGATTCTGAGAAAATAGGACTTACATGTACACTTTACTCTGTGAAGACTATGCAGTGGTTCTCAAACTATTTAGCACCGGGACCCACTTTTTAGAATGACAATGACTAACGGCTGCATCTGAGCTCCTCCCCCCTCCCCAGGCCACTCCACCTGCTAGAACACTTTCCCCTGCCCCACACATCCCACTTCCTGCCTTCCTCCCGCCCAGAATAGTCCCTACACTTACCGTCCATCTGCTCCGGTGTTACTATGTCAGCACAGCTATTCTTGCACTGGCGCACATGTGCTTTATGGCACATGTGTGACAATGCTCAGCCAACGCAAGTGGCTTGCATCGGACAAAGGGATGGTTAGGGTTGCCCTGCCCTTGTGTTTTTGTTAGATTTTCCCAGGTTGAGCCTAGTTTATAGCACCCTCTCCCTCCCTCATTTGGCTGCTTGCACAGTTAGCATCTCATTGTAAGGATTTGATTACCTTCCTGATGCAAGTGCAGGAGGCTCATTTTCTCTCCCCTACCACTCTCAGAACAAAGTAATTGCTTCCCTCTGCACTCTGCTGCTCTTGTCTGTCTCTGTATGGTAAGCCTGTAAAAATGATCCAGTGTGCCTGCCTTCATTCTTCATGCCTGATGTTTTTAATGGTACATTTTAAAACTTGGCGGGTCCCTTTTTTTCTTACTGCCTGAGTTAGGTGGGGCTCTGCCTCCCTTGGCGGCATGCTACTGCATTTGAATGGGTATGTCACCTACCTGCATGCATTTCTTTGGAATGTGTAACCAAATATGCATCACTATGGGCAGAAGGTCTGGTCGAAAGGGTTAAAGCTGCAGTAATTGCCCGAAGATAAGATCCGAAGGTTGCTAGTTTGAGACCACTGGAAGCTTCCATGTGCGGCAGACCTCGAGAATGTGGCTGATTAGATCTGAACTGTCTCAGCTGCCTGTGAGAGGGGGAGTTGTGCTAGACAGCCAGCTGCTCTTTGGTGAGAGCAAAGAAGCAGATTATCAGCCAGTGGAAGGCAATCATGCGGTGAGAAAGAAGGACTGGCCGATAAAAGTGTCATCTGTATGTAGTTGTTCTTGAAAGATTAGAACTTTGTGATTTGTAAAAACCCTTGCGGTTTAGAAAATGCCTGCCTATGTAAACCACCTTGAATTAAAATCAAAGGAGCAATCTGATGACCAAGAAAGGCAGTATATAAATACCAAATATTATATTATTATATTATTATTATCCCCATTCTGATGCCACTAGTACAATCAGCTGTCAAAATTAGTCTGAGTATTAATATCTGTTTGGGGGGATAGTACAACTAAGAACAGTGTTCTTCAACCTTGGGGTTGGGACCCCAATGGGGTTGCAAAGCCTCAGTTGTGGGGTTGTGGCAACTTACAGGAATGACTAGGATTGAAGACCACTGGACTTGAGAACCACCAGTAAAGGGGGAGAACCCCAGGTTTTTCACAATGGTGCTAAAATGGCTTTCACCAGTGCTGGGCTTCCATGGTAACTTTTTCTATTCTCTATAATAAGAGTATTTGGTTCCAGGGAACAGTAGTGGGAGGGCATTCCGGGGGCGGGGAATGGGTGGTGACAGAGGTGGAGTGGGCGAATAGGGTCCTGGGAGGAGGCGGGATTGACCGTGGGTTTTAGAGTCTGTCTGTCTGTCTGTCTGTCTAGGTCATGGCATGAAAAAGGTTGAAGATCACTGAGTTAAGGCAGGACAGTATGTAGCTTAGGGGCTGAGGCTTTTTGGTCTCATGTTCACTAATATATTTCAGCCCTCATGGTCCTGGAGATACGGTTGAAAAAGTTATCATGGTGATATATATATATATATATCAGGGCCTCTTGGTATCCCATTTTGTTATCTTTTAAGGGTTTTAGTCAAGAAGTGCCTGGCCAAAGCTATCAGTTCATAAGGAAGGATGTCACAGAATAAGGAGAACTTGTCAACGAGCAATCAATGAGATGGAAGCAAAGCAGTTTGCTGCGGAAGTAATTAAGAGATAAGCAGTATTATCCACTTTAGACTTTGTCTCTTGCACCCATCCTCAGTTTTTGACAGAAGGACTTGAAACTTGCGCTTCATCAGACACACACCATAACATTATCATTCAGAAAGCTCAGTCACATCTGAAGGCTGCCAGAACAAGTCACAAAAGATGAGAAGCAGTAAGCAGAGCTCTGGGCAATGTTTCTCACCCTCCTCTAAACACAGCAGTGTTAGTTCTGCGTTCATAACTAGAGACATGAACCTTTTGGAGACTATCTTTTTTCTTTCTTTCTACAAAATATCCGTGAACCGAATGAGCAATTACCATTGTTGAAGTGATGAACTGCTTTCTTGAAGTTTCTTCTACATCCAGTGAACCCCATTAAATGTCATCTAGTAAATTTACATTTGAAGATGTTTGTCTTGCAAGAACATTATCAGGAATAAACGATAACTCTTAAGAGGTTGCATGTGGTAACGTTGGTCATGATATACCGGCAGCATACCAGTCAGGAGAAAAACGAAAATAGTGTAAAAGAACCATCCTACCTTCAGTTTCTGCTAATGCACTGCAACTGAAAGATCATCCTGTGCAAGGCAAATCCAAAGCCCAATCCAAAGCCCATTATCACCAGCAATACATGTGTACCACCGGCTAAAAGTGTTGCGAACATGCTGTAAAGCACATCTGCAACCCCACACCAAGTCAGTGCCAGGCCCCAATGCAAGCGGGAAGAACGGCTGGAACTCCAGCTGCAGCAACAACCAGTAAGCCCAATTGGGGCAGGGGGAGGCAGGGAGGGAGGCGAGGAGGGAGATCAGGAGAGGGAAGAACTGAGCACGGGGAAGGGAAGAGCTCGTAAGCACACTTCTGACATGGCTCTGCATCCGTTCAAATATGGGTGCAGACCCGTTGCTGCTGGCTCAGTCTCCCTGGAGCAAGGGAACACATGCTCCAGTGGTAACCCAGCAGGGCCAAGATCCAGTGGTCGCCATTTTGGCACTGCTGAAGCCTTGGGCGCTGCCGGGCTCAGGTTTGGACTCTAAGGCACTAAAACTCTTTGACCTGGCCAGTAGTGAATTGTTCTGTAATGCAAAACAGGAGATGTGACTGAGTTCCACCCTACGCAAGTGGTGGGGTGACCTCCTTCAAGGAAAGTCTATAATTTGAGAGAGGACCCATAACTCATCTTTAGATTATTCAGACCCAGCTCAAGCTGAATACTTACCTCCTACATTTCCATGGCCTGGTTTGGAAAATAGTTCAACAGTGGAATCATCTGCCAAGGGAGACTTCGTCTGCAGTGGAGTCTTCCTCACTGGAGACCTGCAAGCAGAGGCTTGACAGGCACCTGCTGGAATTGCTCTAGGAGGATTTCCTGCTACAGGCAGGGGGTTAGACTAGATGACCTTGTAGGTACCTTCCAACTCTGTGATTCTGTGATTCTACATATTTTCCCTCAAACCAGCCCCACATGTGTATGCTCAAGGGGATGAATGTCCTGACTCGTTCTCTCCCTGCTTCTCTTAAAAACCTCCTGAGGGTGCAATCCTAACAAGCACTGGGGTAAGGGCAATGCAGCTACAAGGTGAGGGAACGAACATTCCCTCTGTGACTATTACTTCGCTGTAGGATGCAGCACACGTCCCATTGGCACAGCTATGTCGGTGCGGGAAAGGTGGTTAGGATTGCATTCTTAATCACATGGGAAAAGTTAGCACTGCAGGTAAAGAGGCAATGTGGACAGACTGCTGCAGTCACACAGGCTTAAGCAAAAATGTCCAGCATTTCAAGAAGAGGGAAGGGCTTTCATGCTCAGAGTGCATGTGCTCGGCAAACTTGCAAAGTGAGGCTTGCAAGGTGTTGTCTAAACAGCCCTCTGTTAGCTTTCCAGACTTCAGCTTATTCCATCTGGTCTTCTTTCCTCCTCATTTGATCATCAACAGGCTAAGAATTTTTTTTTTTTAAGTACATATGGTTGACAGCTGTAAGTTTTACCCCAAATGTATTTATTTGAATTCTTGGAATTCTAGAAAATATAGGTGACTTCCTCAAAATCAGTGGAAGGTAAGGTATAGCAAAGTGGGGGAAACTCTATCTTGGAATGCTAATGGACATCTGGGACATTTGGAAAAGCTTTCGGTTGGGAAAAAAAAAAGATTCTGTGCTACAGAGTGGCAAAGGAATTCAGGCCCATGTGAACAGAAAGATGAGCTCTTGTGCGTCTCTGCCCACGTCCTGGAAAAGTATGAATATAAATAATGGATGTATACATTTGACTTCCTTGATGAATAATACTATAGAGAAAATTGAACCCTTCAGTTCATGATAGAAAGGAATCACCATTGCGGTTTTTACATTTTAATTTTTAAACCACGGTGGTTTGAAATGCCTTTCTGACGGCCTGGCAGACTTTCAGTGTTTGTGAAATGCTGTAGCGGTTTTTGGTACTGGAGTGCAGATTGACCTGTTTTGACTATGCAGGGAGGTGGCAACAGGGTGTACTCAGTGGTCCTCCTACAGGAAAGTTAGTTTCCTCTCTTACGCATCTTCTGCTACTACCTATAAAATAAAGTTGTAAAGCAGTCTGCGCGGATACATGATCACTTTCCCTATTACCAAATAGTTGCCTGTAGATGCATAGGACATAAAAATGGAAGCTCAGGAGATCTTTAGCCTCTTTAAAATGGGTTTATTTATTTTTTTTAACAGATCCAGCCTCTCAAAGCTGGTTGTGCACCTCCTTCGGTCCGCCAATGTACATGAACAGCAGGCAAACGTGAAACCCATTAGTTGGGTTGATAATTACTTTGAAAGGAAGGATAAAGCCTGCCTTTTTCTCTTCCACTAAGTACTAAATAGGGGTCAGAAGAGGCCACAGAGGTTATGCACCTTACAGCCAAATCCTATCAGGGACCTATTGCAGCGGATCTTTGGATCCACGTTGTGGAAGTACATAAGCAAAACCTCAGAATGCCAGATGCAGGGGAGTAGCAACAAGATGCAGAGAGCAATCCTAGGAGTTAGGAGGCACAGTTAGGCCAGCAAAGTTTGGTTGGCACAAGGGCCACTGTAAAGTGCGTCTGGACCACTCTCGGACGATGAGTGCATGTCTGTGCCCTGGCCTGTATGACTCCGAGAGTGGTCCAAACATACTTTACGGTGGCCCTTGTGCTGGCCAAACTTTGCTAGCCTAACTCCAAGTTAGGATTGTGCCCACAGGCACCTTGTTGTCTTGTGTGTTCCCTGAGGAATCTGGTGGGCCACTGTGAGATACAGGAAGCTGGACTAGATGGGCCTTTAGCCTAATCCAGTGAGGTTCTTCTTATGTTCTTATTAAAAGTTGTACGGGCCCATTGTAACATGTAGTGGAGGCTGCATCGGGACCATTGCGTGCTATGGGCTAGCCCAGGATAGGATAGACACCCATCCTGTAAAGCGTAATCCCTCTCTATTTGATCCTTTAAGATGCAAGGAGAACTGTCCCTTCATTTGTAATAGCTGACCACATTTAGCCTCAGCCGTCATGGTTCTACCATATCCTATTGTCGGCAGCTACCAGATAACTCATGTTCAAGTCACGTTCAAGTCATATCAGGCAGTCCTGGTGATTATGAGGCACTTAAAGGCCTCCGGATGTGTATCTGTGCCAGTACTCATTGCTTTCATTGGATTTTGGTTACAGACCCTGGTGAAAACAATGTTGGGCAGACAGATCATGCATACTGGGAAATGCATTTGGTTGTACAGTACAACCTTATACAAAGTGCAAACAAGTTCGCAGGTCTACACATGATAGCATTAATAGTAATTATGAGTGCAGCCTAGAGAAACTTAAATAAATTTAAATCCAGCTGAAATTGCTTTAACGTTCTGTTGATTTCAATACAATACAGACCTACTTACTATTTTTTTGGACTGCATTCTCTATGCACCATGAATCTGTATCAAGATTCTATCAAGTCCAAATGCCTGGGCTGCTAATATGCACTCATTCTTCCAAGAAACCACAGATTTCTTCTCCAGCACAGATCTACTGTAGCTCTTCTATTTAAAACAAAGTTCTCAGGCCAGAAAAGTGATTTTCTGAGGTGATGAGCATTTTATAGCCTTTTGGCTAGTGTTAAATGACCTCTGTTCTTCATTTGTTACTCAGTAAGAATTCTGGGCTAGGAGAGAGTTTTTTAAAAATAGCATTCAGTACAGAATGTGTACTTTGGAATGCATGAGGAACATTTCAAAGAGGAATATGAGAAAATGGGGAGACAGTGTTCTAGGGAAATGGGATGAGATATTGTTGTGTATGTTCAAAATATGTGTTGTGTATTTTATTTTGTAATTTATTGCATTTTATTTTCAGCTGCTCAGAATTGTGTTATGGAATGGTATATACTTGTGATACATGGGTGGAGATGGGTGGTGGTGATGGTATGTCAATTCAAAAAGAAGTAACTTTAAATGGAACACATGGTTAAAATGAGTTGTGGCCTTTTAGGAACTGAAGGTTTTAAAGCATTTGGGTTTTTTTCCTCCTAAGATTTGAGGAGAGTAGGTCCTTTTCCCCAAAGGACTCAAACAATGGCACACATATGCTTGGTCCATGATTTATAAGACAAACCAGGGAATAAATTTAATTGAAACTTGATGAACGTAATGAACAGTGGGTTGAAACATATGTCTTGGGTCATTTATTTTTAAGCTGCAAGTGAAAAATGTGGTATATAGGCCAAGTTGGAAAGCAACAGGCTGTAAGCAAGATGACATACGCAGAGATCTCGAGTGTTGCAAAGGTTATTGGTGTGATAGTGTGAACACCTTGTTTGTACAAGGGGTGTGACATTCTTGGAAGAAGCATCCCACAGTGGTGTTCCAAGAGGGGAGCAAAGCACTAAATTTGCTCTTGCAGCCATGGCTCTGAAGGTGAGGGTGAGGGGCCACTTTACACAATGTTCAGGAACCTGAAAATGTAGTGTTTTGCCCCCTCGAGGAATGCCATTGGCATCCCACTCTCCATCTCCCACAGGTGACTGGTGTTATTAGGGGTTGTACAACTCACAGATGTTGAATGTCACATCCTCTTCCTTTATGCTGCAAACTTAAACATATGCAAGACTACATCCAGAATAACCCATCTTAATTCAGAAGCTGCATGAATCTGCCATTTTGGATTTAAGCAATGTTGTTTGAACTTTAGAACATATTCTGTTGAGTCTATAATATCAACTGCTTGGGCAAAACTAAGTTAAATAGACTCTTCTTTTTAAAGTGAGGGGTTGCTGCATTATAATCAAATTTCAACACTTTTCTGTGAAGTATTTAGCCTTTTTCTTCTTGGCTGATTAAAATCTGTTGTAGATAATTATGCTGGTTTACATCACTCAAACACTCCAAGCTGATTTTCAGATCTTCAAGTAATTTGTGCTAGATGTTTGTTGCTCAAAGACCCTCATTTTGTTGAAAGTCTGCCTAGATTATGCCCTTTTTCTCGTGTTCTCTGTAAATGCTAAATCAATGCAAAGTGAATAGATTTCTATTTCTAAAAATACTTTCCGCAGGAAGAAGAACTAAGGAAGAGCGGGGAAGCCAAATACGCACACTTGAGTGATGAACTCCATGTATTAATTGAAGTGTTTGCCCCACCCGGGGAAGCTTATTCACGGATGAGTCACGCCTTAGAAGAGATAAAAAAATTCCTCGTCCCAGTAAGTTGTTTGTAGCACTTTTGAAAATCTCAATTTCTCTAGTCCTGTCACTTTGCGAGCAACACTTGAAGATCATTCCTCATGGGTAGAGGTGTTCTTCAAAGTTTTATTTTTTCGCAGATTTTGTTTTTTCCTTAAGAAAAAATACAGAAAGTGGTATTATGTGTTTTTATTCCAAAGGTTTTGATACATTATAATCATTTACTAGGTGGGTGATATAGGTAGTATGTCAGCAGATGCAGCCATAATTATGACACAGTCAATTAGAACATGGTTTGGGATTTGGGATGGGTTTTTTGTTTTTTTACAAAAAAGGGGAAGTTGCAGAAAGCAATATTATGTGTTTTTATTTTGTTATCGCCAAAAAAAATAACACCTCTACTTATGGTGAGATGGGGGTGAGATTTCCAATGGGCACTATCATAGGCAGGATGAATAGTATATACGTCCACTAACCTGGGTTACTAAGACTGTTCCTGTGAACTGTGACTTTAATACTGGTACTGACTTTGACCTATGAAACCTTACTTTACTTGAGTCCAGATTCAGATGTACAAGCAATTGGTACAAAAAAAAAAAATCCAAGGTCACCACTGGTGTCCCCCATTCTCTGCCCCTCCCCCCCAGTTTTGCTCTCCCTTTCCATCCCAAATGAGCTCCCCACCACTGGCGTTGTCACTTACCACCTGCCAAACTTATATCAGGTCGTCCAGGCACTCTTACCTGGTGCTGGGCTGGTGCCGGCCATAAGGCCTTATTGCCGATGGTGAAGCTTATGGCACTTTTGCAACACTGGTACCAGCAGTAAGGGCTGGCTGCCCATGCTACAATGAATAGGATTGGGCCCGTAATCATGAATATAAAATAATATTAATAAAATAATATTATTTTATTATTAATAAAATAATAATTACTGCTGCTGGTGCTGCTGTTGTTGTTTTCAGTACTGCTTTCAAACAAAAGTGGCCACAGGTAAAAAGATCTCTGTCCCAAAAAGATTCATAATATAAAGATGCTATGCTGGGTTGATTGTTTATTGCTCACATTTTTATACCACCGTTCCGCCAAGGAGCTCAGGATGGTGTACTTAGTTCTCCTTTTTTTCCCTGACAACAACCCTCTCAGGGAGGTGAAACTGAAAGAGAGTGGCTGGCCCAATGACACTCGGGAAGCTTCAGGGCTAAGTGGAAATTTGAACCTGGATTGTCCATGTCTTGGTCCAACTCCCCAGCTAAATAATCCTGAATAGGGGTAGTTACTGTCACCCTACAGTGTTAGAGCCACTGCTTTAAAACGTGCCTTTTCACCCACCTGGTAGGGCTGTGGTAAAAAGTCGGGGGATTATACCTTGAAACACATCAAAATAGTTGTTTTTCTCTCTTACTGGCAGAGCTCTGTGGAGTCAGGCTAATATTTTTGCCACAGGAGCCAGTCAGAGAATGGTATAAATAGGATTTATTTTTACTGTCTCTTCAGTTACCTTTTCCCTTTTTACAGCTCTTTCAAAGCTGTTATCAGTGTTTTCCATGCCATTTTTAGATTCAAACTTCACAACAGCGTGGCATGAACAAAAACAATGAAGCTGCTGATTAGAAATTGATCTAGTCGCATCTAAAGGGAGAGAGAAAAAAAGATATCCAAAACATGACATACCAAGGGTATATTGGTGAATTTAAATTGTGAGTAATTATGTGGATTTTAAAATACACACTTCACATATTTGAGTCCTGTTCCAGGTGAATTAAAACAAATGGATTTGATTTACTTGCCCCACACAATTCCTGGGAGATATCCTCCCCCATATCCTGAATAATACTATTGTATTGGGTAGTCTTCCTGTGGGGGCTCTTTTTTCTTTTTATAACCAAGCTGAAAAAAAAATCCCTCTATTTCATCAGATTCATGAAATTGCAGGGGATGAAAGGAATGGAGTAAATTTGCTGAAAATACTATTAGTGTGCAATCCTAACCAAGTTTCCAGCACCGGGGGAAGGGCAATGCAGTTCTGAGGTAAGGGAACAAACATTCCCTGACCTTGAGGAGGCCTCCGTGACTACGGCTCCACTGCAGGATGTGGAGCATGCCCCATTGGCACAGCTATGTCAGTGCTGGAAAGTTGGTTAGGATTGTACCCTTAATGACAGTTCAGCTTTGAAAGGACATTACATATGGAGAACTGTAGAACCATTAAAGACCCCAAGAAAGACCCCACGTTGAAAGACCCCAAGAAACACAAATGTGGCACGGGAGAGAGCAGTGTCGGTTCCAGGTTGCTGAGGGCTTGGGGACAAGTCCTATACTTCCCCCATAGCAGCCCCTGATGGTATGTTGGATGCCTATCACTGTCACTCGTCCTTAGGGTTCAGGCGTCTGTCAGGGCAAGTGGACCCTCTGGTGCACATTCATTTATGGGCATTTAGTTTACTAGAAACATTAACTGTGCGTTGTCCCCATGAGGACACCCTAATCTTCAGACTCCCCTTTCTGACTTCCCCTTAGACAAGGAGAAATCCTGCTGCAGGCCTGTTTTAGGAGCCCTGCCAGACAGCTGTGTATGACCTTCTGTGAATAAATCATGTCTTCCATGTAGACCCTGCAGTCGTAGTCCTACCAAGTGGGCTGGGGGCCCCAGGCGTGGTGCTCCTGGGGTGGAAGGAAGGTGGCAACGAGAGGTTTCAGCTCACCTGCCCTCCCTTGTCACCGTTTGGCTCCGAAATGGAGACTGCCGTGGCGGGAGGGCATGTGAGAGGTGGAGAGCTGAAGCTGGGGGTGCAGAACATCGATCCAGCCCTGGGCAGAGCATGGGCTGGGTGTGCCACTGAGACCTTAAATACAATAATCAAGTTACAACGGACGATACACTATGTCCTGTGATTTAAAAAATCAAATGTTGATGTTCTATTTTCATCGGGCTGTATCCTAAGCAGTGCACATGCTATGGCATTTCCACTAATCATACCCTCCTTTCTCCCTAAGGCAGTTCTCTGAGTCCCCTGAAAAGCTGAGCCTAGGGGACGATGTTAGGTGTGGTGTTCAGGGGGCTGAAACGGGTGGGGGAAATTCCCCCAAACAATGTGCAGAAGAAGGTTTCACGAGCATCTCCCAGTCCCCAGGAGCAGCTTTTGGAAGGGCACGAAGACGGAAGTAGAAGGGGCAGAGAAGTTAAGTAGCACAGCAGGTGTTGCTCTCATACTCCATAGCACATGATTCCATTGGCCAGCAATGCACTACTTTAAAAGTGTTATTTATTTTTTATTTAGATCTATAGCAAAAAAAGAGAAGATAATATGTGGGATGATGCAAAACCAATATAGTGAAACGTCTTAAATATTCAGGGTTTTCATAGCCTATGATTCTTATATCATTTGATACAAGGATGATGTACTTTACAGCACAGCTAAAAAGATAAACTGGAGATTAAAAGCTCTCACAAATTGTTATAAGAGTTAGGATTTGGTTTACAGCAGCAATAATCACCCTGAACAAGCCACAACTATATTTTATGACTTGTTTGTTAGTTTTATCCCTCACTGCTTCATTTGAGATTTATAATATAACTAACAAAGCTGTTATTAACGGGCTTGTTAAAGTGCAGACCCAAGGATTTCACCCTGCAGAGGTTTGCACCAGGAATAGAAATGTAGTTCTTTGCTTCCCTTTTTACAATATATCTTTAATTTGTTTTATGAGGTCTCCTTGTTTATAAAAACCTTATTTACTATGGTAGCAAATAGGCTGACTTCTGTTATTAAATGGAACGAAGGAGCATCTAATCTTTTCTACAATGAGTGTGCAGACAAGAGGAACTTTACTGCAGTGGACTTTGTTGCTCAAACTAGGCATGATAGGAGGAGCATAGCTGGCATTACAATACAGAAGCCCTACCTCTTTTAACTCTTTTTCTTAAAACTGTATTTTATTTAATTTTTATCACACATGGCCTCCAACGGTATCCAGGGCAATGTATATGTTCCTGCTACATTTAATTGTCAAGGCAGCCCTGTGACATAAATTAGGCTGAGAGCGCAATCCCAGCCTGCAGTTAGGGTGGCTCAGCCTAACCTATTTCAACGAGCGGCACATTATATGTCAAAAAGTGACATATAGCCTGCGAGCCATGGTTTGGCCACCCCTATTGTAGTCTAATCAGTACTGTTTCTGAACATTTGAAACAGGAAAGAAAAAAAGAAAACAACTATAGGGAAATAAATACACAATTTGATCATGAACTCTAGTTCTTACAATCCAAAGGAACTGTTACATTCTGTATGTGGAAAGGTTATGGACATTGCACAGAGTACCTCCCATAAACGATACAGAATCAGCTTTTGTATGAAATGGGCCACTTTTATTCTGTACAAAATGGAGGTTTCCCCATTTGGATCTCCATTGTCCCACGTGGATCCAGGGCAAGTCATCTGAGACAGTTGCGGACCCAGCCAACAGGCTGCCCAGGGACAGAGGAGGAGGAGGTCCGCCCCCTCCATTGTTTCCCAGCCCCCATGTGCTGCTCTGCTCTGCCCCCATGCCAGGTTCCATTTCATACAATGGTAGGAGCCTGCAGGAGGGCCAAAAAACATTCGCCTCTCCAAGAGGTGAGCCACTTTGTCGCCACTCTCCTCCCTCCCTGGAGCGCCACGCCTGGGGCTCTTGCCCCCCACACACACATATAATGGTAGGTCCGCAACTGATCCAAGACTGTCCTCCATGGGAGTCCTTCTTTCCCACAGCTTCTCCTCTCTCTAGTCTCACTTTTCAAAGGCAGCCATTCCCTCTCCTTTGCTTGTGGGAAATAGGTGCAACGGTGGTGGTACTGGTACCGGGTGCAAGGGAGTGGCCGCTGTGAGATACAGGAAGCTGGACTAGATGGGCCTTTGGCCTGATCCAGCAGGGCTCTTCTTATGTTCTTATGTTCTTATGGTGGGTGTTTGAACTGTGGTTTGAACTGTTGATTACATTGGCTCATGAGAGAGGGAAGCAATATTTCAGTGGGCATATGAGGGGCTGTGTGACCCCCCCCTTAACATGTATATCTGCTAATAGACGTGTGTGTATACAACACCAGGTCAGGACTAGCATCAGAGAGCAATCAAGCGGGACACTGGCCAAGTGTCCATGCCTGTCAAAGGGTTCCCCAAGGCCATGCTGATCCCTGAATCCTCAATTCCTCTGGCAGTGGTAGCACCCATTATGCAGTCAGGGTCATTGGAGGGAGGGAAGGTTTCATGGGGAATCCAATGCAAGGCTTTCCTCAGGGCTACACAGCAAATTCTGGAAGTGTTGCCGAGAATTGGCTTGAAACGGTTT
The DNA here is from genome assembly GCA_029204185.1 of Lerista edwardsae. Classification (NCBI taxonomy): domain Eukaryota; kingdom Metazoa; phylum Chordata; class Lepidosauria; order Squamata; family Scincidae; genus Lerista; species Lerista edwardsae. The sequence continues at coordinate 14,326,177 of JAJKFI010000012.1, forward strand.
TTATTGCGGGGAAAATATTTAAAAAGGCAAACAACCAAATGAGAGAGTATGAGGATCATGTTTATTGCACCTGCGCAGGCAGGGAAAGAGGCAAAAAAAATACAGATTGCAAGCATTTTTATAAACCCCCCTCCTCTTCCTCCAAGCTTCTGCTTGGTGGAAAATTACAACACCGGGGCTGGTACATGAGAAGCTCTATGTTGATTGGGCCTTGAGAATATGCTGTGACCAGTGACGGGATCTGGGAATGAGGAAGCGGAACGCTGGGCGGGACTTACGCGTGATTGGCTGCCCGTCCGTTCCGTTCCGCGACTGCCCTGGCCTCGGCGGGGCGCCTGCTCACCAGGGGGGACAGGTGGGGGCATGCCGGGTGCCTGGGCAAGCAGCGGTGGGGCGCGCCAACCGGGGGCAGCCCCCCCTGAGGCCAGGACAGGCGGCGGAACGGAACGGACGGGCTGCCAATCACGCGTAAGTCCCGCCCAGCGTTCCGCTTCCTCATTCCCAGATCCCATCACTGGCTGTGACCATTTTGATAAGGAAGGAAGGAAGCTCTGTTAGCTTGAACCAGTTCTCTATCTATTGTGAGAGTTAGCAACACTGGATAGAGAAAGTTACACGGGGGCAAATGAGTGCGAACAATGAGAGAGAGAACAAAAAGCAAAGAGAGAAACAAGTTACATACTTTAGCAGCTTTAGACAAGAGACTTTAAACAAAAGTTTCAAGATGGCTGCACTTTGGTTCAACGTGGCTCAAAATGTTCAGGGCTACGCTTACAGGAGTTTTCCATGGGCAAGCTAAGTTCCATATATAAGAACTTCCCTATCTATAGTGCAGTCAGGTCAACAGTGAAAAATGTGTGCACATGTGACTTACAAGATTGCAAGGCCTGATTTCAGTAACATTGTATGTTCAGTGCTGGCAGATTGTGAGCAATGGCTGTTGGTGCCTTCACGCACTAACGGTCCCCTTGGCCCCGCCTCCCAGGGGACCAGCAGACCGTGGCAAGCAGCCATTGGCTGGAAGGGGCCACCGGGAGGGTGGTAAGTGTGCAGCATGAGCGTCTCTCACGCTGCCTTGCCAGAGTGATCCCGGACGGCGAAACCCGCCCGCCCTCCCAGTTACTAGTCTGAGATTAGCTGGTCGCTCTTCGAGGGCCGGGTAGGAATTTTTTGCTGTTCCCCTGATTGGCTGTGGAGGAGCAGTTTTTTCGCCTACCCCAGACTGGTACAAGGCCGGCTAGCGGGTGGTTGGGACTTAGTGACAACCTTGGCCACTGGCATGAAAGGTGCGGGGTAAGGGCAAGCAACATCAGGCAGCTCACGGTGTCCATGCCAGGGCAGCAAGGTCATGGGGGGATCTCGGCAGCTCCAGTGAGGCCCGCTCGACTCTTGGAGAGGCCGGGAGAAGCCCACTGACTGGCACGGAGGTGCCAGCTGCCTTGGTCCCTGAAGGGGCAACTAGGACGGTCAGCCAGCTTAAGAGCTGGGACGGACCGGAGTTGTTTGGTTCGCCCAATGAGGTTACAGCGGGGGGATGACCGATAGGGTTATCGCCCCGAGATAGCACTCCGCACCTAAAGGGGCGAAGGAGGGTGGGGTCACATTCACCCCCTCCTTTCGCCCCCTTGCCTCCCATGTTATTGTTGGGCAGTCCTTGTTGCCAGTCTATGTTTGTTATTCAATAAAGTGGCCCTCTTCTACTCCAACAACGGTCTGCTGTCTTTATTGGGAGTGTGGGGGTAAAGTGCTTTCTACCTTGCTTCCAAAATGTTCTACTTTGCTAAGTTTGGGGAGAATACCATTTGCTGGTGTAAATGCAGAAGTATTTCTGGATAACATTTGTACATGTATGCTGCTGTTAAAAACAACAACATAGCAATGCTAAGATCATGCAGAAAAGAATAGGGATCAAGTGGGTCTGTTTGGTAAGGACAAGACTCCAGAGCAACTTTCTGGGGCAGCATTCATAGTTAAGACCTGTGTAGTTCATACCTGCAAGCCTGAACTACACAACTGGAAATTACTTAGCTCCCCTCCCCTGAGAAATCACCAGCTAATGTTTGGATCAGGCCTTTGTGTGGGCTCCTTTGTGTGTGGGCTACCTGGTGCGGGAGAGGGACCATCTTAGTAATGGCGTCTCCATTTATCAGTTCTGCAAGCTGTTATTGAATGCATTTCTACTTTGGAAACCTCCTTGAAGATGAGAGTTGAAGAAAAAGTCCAAAGTGGTCTAATTTTTGTTTCCATGATTTTTTCCCCCATTTTTACCTCAGACATTTTAATTCTGTTGGATTAAAATTGTTTTCTAGGGAAAATGTCTTCTCCCCCCGGGGTTGTGCGAGTGGTTCAGAGGTTAAGTACCTCTCGCAGAGCACTGCCTCAGTGGAGACTTTGGTTCCATGTTCTAGGAATTCCATGGCTATATTTGTCAGAGGTGTATTTGTCTGAGATTTACTGCTTGACACTATTTTAAACTGTGGCCTCTTGGGTTCAGGGGTCATTTCCTTTCCTCAGTTTGCAACACACTGATGTCAGCGTACGGCTATATAACTCTGGTGAGTGGAAATTTCTGGCTTTTTTCAAAACCTGGAGTAACTGATGGACCTGTTTCGTATTATGCTTGACCTTTCTCACAAAACAAAGGTCTGCTTGTTTGTTTCTCTTATGTTTTAGTACAAAATTTCATCTGGTTCACTAGGGCATTTGGTTATTCACAAACACAATATCTCCTCATTGAAGGTTTCAATTTGCCATACTGTGATAAGATGATATTTTTGTTGCCTTGAATGGGACCTAGCACATGTGTATGAGTGTAGATGTTGAAACAGCTGCCGCAGATGATGCCATAATGGACTTATCAGCCATTTTAAAAGCTATGCGTATTCCAGGCAACAGCAGTGTTAACTCATGACCCAGTCCTAACAGGGTCTAGCATGGGGGGTGGACAGGAGATGCAGGTGCGTGGGACGCAGTGAGGAAGGAACAGACAGCAGGCTGGGAAGGGGTGGTATCAGTGGTAGTGTGTTGCCAATATCCTATCCAGTGGTGTCATTCAAATAATTTAGGGACAGGAACTCACTTTTGATTGGCACTTGTCGGGAACCCGGAACCAGCCATGGAGCCCGTTAGGATCCGGAACGCCCATTCTGGTCCATTCCCCCTGAATGACATCACTGATCCTATCCCTTCCTAGCCTTAGTCCACCTTCCTGGGTCCATTTTGCTGCTAACTTACTGGCAATGGCAGAGGTTCTGGGGGCTGCTGTCACCTTCTGGGCCTTGTGCTAGTATCAATTCTCTGAAGAATTGGAGTGGCTCCCATTCCAGTGGCCTGCACAGTATGCTGATGGGTTACAGGCTCTGTCAGCACATTGTGCCCATAGGATTTGGCTGTATTATTAAATAAATCCTACTGAGCTCAATGGCATTTCGGTCACGACTAGACCATTCGGTCATGGGGAAACCTTTTCCTTTACCTTTTACCTACTAGAACAAAGGCAAATAATCCATCAGGAATAAGAAGTGGATTGAAGAAGTGAACTAGGGAGATGCAGAACATCTTATTTCAAGCTAGATGTCTAAATTTTTGGCCTTTACAAGATATACATGGTATACACATGTACATGATATACATGTATGCATGATATACCATCATGCTGGAAAGCTAGAATACATGCTAGAAAGCTAAGCTTGGCACAAGTGCTCCTCACACCTCATTATTGTACATGCATTGGCAAATGCAGGCTCCAGTTTGCACAAAGACTCCAACATTTTGAGGGGGGAAATTAGAGTCAATGTAGAAAGCCCACAAAGATCATAATTTTCTTCATAGGGTGCTTGAAGGGGGCAAAGCCTTGCCAACAGCTTCGGGTACAGCACCTGCCCTGGTTTTGTCCTGGTTTTGATCAGGTGGTTGTTTTGTGCGCAGAACTCACTAACAAAATGCCCTCGGGGTGAGTTTTAGCCATACAGCTGGTGCTATCCCTTCTTCATATTTGCACACTCACCATGGGAACTGATACGCAGGAATTTCAGTGGATGGGCAGCCTTTTCACAGGCTTATTTAGCCAATGAAAGCAATCCTGAATAAGCCATTTCAAACACACTGAGGAATCCGTTTAACAGGGAAATCATTATTGTTAGAGCTAGCCCATTGTTTACCCATTATAATTGACTGACAATATCTTTGCGCTAGGCACAAGGGGAAGGGGGTCCGACATATTGAGTCTGAATGAATAATTGAGCCACAGTAGAAAACGTGGGTGTTTTGCCCACCTCTCTAAACACTCTGCATTAGGGAAACTGTATGTATTTTTTTTAACTGGCTTCTCTTATGCGTACCTCATTGTATGGTGTAGATTTCCCCTCAGATGACAGCTCAAGGGCACTGCAAATGAATGTCCATAACAAGAGGCATATCTTGAGGCATGACTCCCGGGATTCCTCCCCACTGGAAATGCTCTGGGTTTCTCCACATTGGAAAGAGCTCTGCTTCAGTTGTGGTTAGTGGAAAGAAATTGCCTTCAGCTTCGGGGGAGGAACAAAAAGCTCCCCATAACAGCTGGCCTTTTGTTTCAGAATTTCGTTCTTCTAGCTCTCTGGCCACTTGCATCCCCAAAAGTGTTGCTGCTTCCCTCACACGATAAAAAGGACAATATCTGTGGTAAACAACAGAAGATTCCAGTTCCTTTCTCTACATAAATCAATGGCAAAATGCCCATGGATAGTGTTATCAGATACAAACTGGGACAGAGTGCCTATACCTTTAACCATTGTATGGAAGAGGGAATTTGGGCAGGTGCAGCCCATCGTGGAAGGGTTTCAAAAGCTGCACCTGCCCAAATTCCCTCTTCTATACAATATTTAAAGGTATAGGCACTCTGTCCCAGTTTGTATCTGATTACCCATGGAGAAAACGATTGAGTATGGAGAATGCCCATACACATACCTGATAAGGTTTCCATTTTATTTTTTCCCCAGTTTAGGGAAGGGAAAACAGAGCAGTTGTCGTACATTACCACAGCTGCTGCTGCTAGCATATACTATTCATTCAGCATCTTATGCTAGATTATAGTACTAATACTGGCCAAGGACTGGATATCAACTCATGGCACTTCTCCATGCATTTGTTGCTGTTCAAAAACTGGTGACCCCTGAGCCAAACTGAGACATGGAGAGGGGCAACCTGGCCTTCAGATTGCCCAAGGAGCTTTTATACACTGGAGAAGGCATGACGTCATTTTCTTGAAGCCATGGGTCACACAATATGGCTGACTCAGAAGGAGGAGGATTGCCGCGAATTAAAAGCTCCCTGCACGCGTGTAAAAGTTAATCTCAACGTCTTTAAACATGCCTGCGTGTTCTGCATACGGGTGTGCGAATCGCTGTCAGAAAAATGGGATTTAATTTCCACAGAAAGATTCATGTATTCACATTACATCGGTTCAATAAAACTACCGTTCAGTGAGTACAGAATTTTTTTTTATGGGGCATGACCGTTTTATTTTTGCTTGTGTAGATTTCAAAAAATAACTCTGTCAAAATAGTGCAATCCGAGCCGCGGTGGTTGTGTAAGCCGGCAGCAACCCATGCGTAAACCGGGGCTGAGATTAGAGAAACGCCGCTCGCACGCCTTTTGCGTGCCTCGGTTCCAAGCCGGCGGCTCAGCTCTTGCACAGGCGGCGTAGCGGACTACGAGAATAATACACGTTTTTATTTTGGTAAGTTTTTACTTCAGGAGTAAACTATTCAGTCCTAAACAGTATGCGCAAAGCAATCTGAAATGCTTGGAATCAGCATTGTTTTGAGTTCAAAAACATGGCCGCTAAGCCTGCCCCCTGGCTTCAATTCACTCCTATTAATTCTTAAAGCAGGGCCATGGGTTGAGATTGCCACACTTGAAGCAACAGAGAGCTGTGGGTGGAGTGGCATCACCAGAAATGGGGCTGGCCTTTGTTACTGAATAAGTTCTGACGTTAGAAATGAGGGGAAAAGAGTAGGGCGGAAGGCTTCTGCTGGACCAGTGGTTCTCAAACATCCTGGCACTGGGACCTACATTTTAGAATGACAATCTGTCCAGGACCCACTGGAAGTGATGTCATGGCCGGAAGTGCCATCATTGTGACACCAAAGCCTGCTGCTTTCCTGAGAATGCAGCAATAAGTTGGGTAATTTCTCAGTTATTTTCCAATAGCAAAGAGAATCAGAAAGGAAACAAGCCCATTTACAACCTTAACACAAACAAAAAGCCACTCACCCCCTCCCCCTTTCCAGCATCCCATCTTCCCATATTTTCAATATGGCTGCTCTAGATGCTAAAATTGGCTCGCGAATTGACTGGTGGGTCCCAACCTACAGTTTGGGATCCACTGTGATGGACGGTTCAGGTGTTTGTTTCTCTGTGGAGGTACTAAGAATTTGCGAAGATGACAGCTTCTCTAATGGTTGATACCATAGTGCTAAACCAAACGTTTGGAAAATATACCACAGCTTTAGATGGCTTTTAGAAAGAATTTGATGAATAGGCCTATTAATGGCAAAATGGTTCACAATATGGTGGCCCAATTGTTAACTGGCCAGATAATTCACACCAGAGACTAGATGACCTTGTAGGTCCCTTACAACTTTATGATTCTACGAAACCCTTTACATAAATACCTTATATAAGCAAAATTAGCCGAGATAGTTAAAAATGAAACCTCCATTTTTAGTTTTTCTCTGAATACTATTTACTGGAGACAAACAAGAGGAGATAATCACTCATGATTAATCTGTCTGTCCACTGTTGGAGAGACTGCTGGACCAGATGGATACTTGCACTGAAGCAGAAAGGCAAGTCTTACCAGAATCTCCAGAGAGCCTCATCAGCTCAGTTCCATTTCTGTTTCAAAAGTTCTGGGCTGTGTGTACTTTTCAGCATCCTTGCATTAATGCCAGCACAGGTCTCTGTGTGTCTCTGCAGGGTCTGTGTCTGGAAGTTGTAAAAAAAAGTACTTGCAGAAAGGAAAAAAGATTTTACGGTTGACACTCCTGGCAGACGAGTAGGTAGCCTGCTTTCATAGGATTGATGAATCATAGATCAAAATTTTCCACCAAGAGACACCAATGTGAATAGACAGGAGCAAAGTAAGCTCCAGGGAACCTCGTATCCAGAAAGTCTGGAGCTTATTTCTGACCCAAGAGAGACTGGAACACCTTTGAGAAATAACCATGCATGGCACATCGGCAGGATGGGAAAACAAAAATATGCCAGGTTTTTGGCTTGATGCGGCTTGCGATTTTTTGCTATGATTTATGCTAAGGCTGATTCTCTCTGAAATGTGCTCACATCATAACAGCTTGGACGCAGAAGGCACCTTGGATGATGTTTGTTCCTCATTCTTTTTTCCCGTTTTGGTGGAGCTCTTTTATTCTAAAGCTTAAGAGAACAATATACAGCTTGCGGTAGCAGTTTGTGAGCCAGGCTGAAGACAAGTATAGTTAATAGTGATGATAATATAAACCTTTGGAAATTGTTTTCTACAGTCACAAAACTGACATACCATTTTGCTGCAACATTTTCGGTGTGTTGCTATGATGCAGATTATAAAATGGTATAGGTCCCTGTTATGCTGTTTTCTGCCTGCATGAGAACCTTGACTTAACAGGTTCCATCTGTTTCTAAACCCCGATGGATGTATTTGATCGTTTTAAGATAGCCTTGTTTTCACACAGCTAATCAATTATCCCAAGAAGTTTGTCTCCTTCCATGACCAGGAACATGTTGTCCTCATCTCAAACACAGATGATCAGTCATAACTCTTTAAAGAGAAAGAAAATGATTCTTTGTTTGAAAACTGTGATATCTTCTATATGTGGCCAATGCCTCACCACCTCTCCCTCTTTGTCCTTTCTTTTATATATACTACTAGCTTTTTGTCACCCGGCGTTGCCCGGGTAACAAAATGATCTTCCAGAGTTTATGAGTTTTGCACCCCTTCTTGCCCCCCATGCTGACGGGGGCCAAACCCGGACTCCAACCGCATCAGGAGCGTTGCTGCTCACCTCAGTGACCCCAGAAACTATGGTTCCGACGCTGTTTTTGGCAGTTGTTGACCGTTTTCACATGGGGCCCCCTGCGCACCCCACCCCCAGGGGCACTGGGGGGGCCTGCCCCCCACAGTGTTTGTCGCCAGGCTGCAAGGCACGTGCGTGCCGAGTCTGGCGCCAATCGCTGCAGGCGTTCCAGCAGGGCATGGCAGACGCTGCGTCTCACACCCCTTCCCGCCCCCCACACCGAGGGGGGGCCAAACCCGGACTCCCACGGCATCGGGAGTGTCGCCGCTCGCCTCAGCGACCCCGGAAACTACAGATTCAATGCCGATTACGGCCTGTTTTCAACCAATTTATGCAGGGCCCTCTGCATACCCCACCCCTGGGGGGCACTGGGGGGCCCTGACCCCCGCAGTGTTTGTCGCCAGGCCACAAGGTGTATGCATGCCAATTTTCGTGTCGATCGGTCCAGGTGTGCCAGCAGGGCATGGTGGACGTTGTGTTTTGCAGCCCTTCTCACCCCCCACACCGAGGGGGGGCTGAACCCGGACTTCAACGGCATCGGGAGTGTCGCTGCTCGCCCTGGCGACCCCGGAAAGTATGGATTCGACGCCGATTTAGGCCGATTTTGGCCATTTTCACGTGGAGACCCCTGCGTACCCCCACCCCCGGGGGTGCTAAGGGGGTCTGACCCCCGCAGTGTTTGTCGCCAGGCCGCAGGGTGTATGCATGCCGGGTTTCGTGTAGATCGGTCCAGGTGTGCCAGCAGGGCATGGCGGACCTTTTGTTTTGCACCCCTTCTCACCCCCCATGCTGAGGGGGGCCCGAACCCGGACTCCAACTGTGTCGGGAGCGTCGCCGCTCATCTCAGCGACCCCGAAAACTACGGACTCGACGCCGATTTCGACCATTTTCGGCCATCTTCACATGGGGCCCCCTGCACACCCCTACCCCTGGGGGCGCTGGGGGGGGCCTGACCCCCACAGTGTTTGTCACCAGACCGCAAGGCACACACATGCCGGGTTTGGTGCGTGTTGCTCCAGGCGTTGCTTCGTACCGAGGGGGGGCCCAAACCCGGACTCCAGCAGCGTCAGGAGTGTCGCCACTTGTCTCGGCGACCCTGGAAACTACGGACTCGATGCCAATTTCAGTCGTTTTCACATGGGGCCCCCTGCGCACCCCTGCCCCCAGGGGTGCTAGGGGGCCCTACCTCCGCAGTGTTTGTGGCCAGGCTGCTAGGCTTCTGCATGCCGAGTTTGGCGCCAATCGGTCCAGGCGTTCCAGCAGGGCATGGTGGACGTTTTGTTTCACACCCCTTCTTGCCCCCCACGTCGGGGGGGGCTGAACCCGGACTCCAACGGCGTCGGGAGCATCGCCGCTCGTCTTGGCGACCCCGGAAACTGTGGATTTGATGCCTATTTCAGCCGTTTTTGACCGTTTTCACCTGGGGACCCCCGCGTACCCCCACCCCCATGGGTGCTAGGGGGGCCCGACCCCCGCAGTGTTTGTCACCAGGCTGCAAGGTGTATGTGTGCCGAGATTCATGTCGATCGCTCCAGGCGTTGCGGAGCCTATGCGAAACACACACACACACACACACGTTCTTCTTTATATATATAGACTGCAGATGACCAAAACAAATAGAAGGGCATAATTTACTCTCAGCTAAAATTAATGAGTGTCGCCTTTCTGGTAGACTATAATCAATCAATCAATCAATCAATCAGTATTTATATACTTTTCAACAAAAAGTTCACAAAGTGGTTTACAGGCAAAAAGTATAATAAAAAATGCAGACTACCAGCAACAGCCACTAGAATTGGGCTGGGGTGAAGAGGGGCATTTACTCCCCCTGCTAAATATAAGAGGAGCACCACTTGAAAAAGTGCCTCTTGCCCGGTTAGCAAGAATATTAATTCTCTCCACGTGGATATTTCCTTTTCAATTAGGGTTGCCACTTGAGCGTTTTTCATCTAAATATGGCAAGAGTTGAAGACGGATGTTGAGCTTCTGGACCAATTCTAGAAGATCCAAACCTGGGAAGGTTATGGAAGGAAGCCAATAGACTGCTATGGCTGTGCCTACACACTTTGGCAATCAAGCCTATGCTGTGTCAATTGACTAATCTTTGGTGGGATTTGTGCTTCTACCGTTCAGTTGCACTTGGGAGAGTTGGGGACAGATGGCAGGGAAAGAAGAGAACGGATGGGTTAGAACAGTTTTCCATTCTCCATTCTCTCCCTTCAGTTGTCAATTCCACGCAGGGCTGCTGTGCTTGGGAGCCTAAGGCTTCACATTCAGAGGTAAGAGTTTGTGCATTCCCTGTCAAACAACTGGGTAGTTAAGTGAAGAATGATTAGACTGTAAGTTCCTCAGGGCGGGGATCTTCCTTGTTGTTGTTATTCTGTAAAGTTCCATGCACACATGTTATCTTCACTCATGTCTCAGGGGTCTCATTTTTCTCTGGAGTTCATAAGCCTCTGGAGTTCAGTACAGATTGTGGAGAAAAGATAATCTTCTAGAAAGCTGTATAAACCTGCAAATTAGCAGAGGACAGCAATGGCATAGATTATGCTAAAACAATGGGTATTTTATTTGAAGGGCTCTTTGGTTCCCCAAAGATTTCCAACTGTTCTGTTCGGAAATAAAAAAAATGTTCTGATTTGGTAGATAGGAAAATGGAACACAAAAACAGGATTTCGGCATAATCTGAGTAGAAATGGGCACAGATTTGAGATACAGAAGGCTCCATAATATTTAAAGCCAAAAAAAAAGGGCTTCAGGCTATGCAAATTAGATAAATAACAGATGGCTAGAGAATTTGGGGGATTACCTTGGGGTGGGGAACACTCTACCTAGTCCAATAATTTGCAATGGAAGACTTATTCTAAACTGAATAATACTAATATAGGACAGGTCATTTACACTTATTGTGATAATGCCAATTAACAAAGAGAGAATACAAACTCTACGAAGTGAAGCCAGAGAATGATTTGCCAGTTCAGGATAATTACTCTGGAGGCAATAAATGCTTTTAATATGTTTGGAACTACAGGCGTTCCCCAGTATCCACTGATTTGTTATCCATGGTTTCAGTTATCTATGGATACCATGGATACAGGGACACTTATTAAAGAGATAGGGGGACATTAATCAAATTTCTTTTTTTACCTTGTTTCAGCAAAGCCACTGATGTTCCCCTATCTTTAAAAAGGCGTCCCCAATATCCCCGATTTCAGGTATCCACTGTGGAGTCTGGAATGGAACCTCAGCAGATACCGGGGCATACCTGTATTGAAATAATTTCTCAAGTTACTACGAAAGCTTAATAATGTGGCAGTACACACACAGTATTTTAAGGCTAAAAAAAATTAAGGCTATCTATTTTGTATAGTTTTTGATTTTGGAATTCACAGCAGCCAACACTGATGTCTTTCATGTAAATAAAAATTAATTTTAACATTCAAGGCTGAGAAGCCAAACATTGCCAGATCTTGTTTAGTATGAGAAGGGAAGAGGACCAAAAGGTCACTGTGCCTACACACATGTTACGAAAAGCTCAGCATGAAAAAATTACCTTCTGATGCATGCTGAGAACTACTCAGAGTTAAAAGTAAAAAATAAAAACCAGCATAGACTGCAGGGGGAAAAACAGACTTAGTCATCAGCCTTCTGATAATGAGGAAATAGGATATATACAGGAGTTATATTAGTTATATTGGAAGGAAACATTAAAAGTCAAGTGTGCATACTGCTTAGTACACAAGAAATCAAAAGACCAAGGAAAAGGTAATAAAATCTTCAACCAGTCCTATCCCAACATCAAATGTGGTATCAGTGAAACTAGGCCAACATTTGTGGAAGCTCATTCTTCCAATTCTGCCATTGAAATGATACTTCTTGAATCAGGAATATGAGTGTTTAAAGATAGTTCTGTCCTGGGCCGACTTTAAGCCAATGTGACCCTGCGTTTCAGGGGGCCCCGCACTAGCAGGGTGAGCATATTGCCTGTGGCTGCGGCTAGGATCTCTATGGGCTGTAAGTCAGTGGGCGAGCAGAGCAGCTTTCCCTTGATCTCTCTCACCTGCCTCTGCCTCTGAACAGTCCAAGATGGGCCACCTGGAAGCAGTTGGCAGTGATGTTATCGCCACCAACTACTTCCACATGCCATGCTTTGCACATGGCATGAACAGAGCTCTTCTTGGTGAGTGGGGGCCCCCGCAGGAATCCCCACATTGGGCCCCACTGCTGCTAGAGCCGGCCCTGGTTCTGTCAATAAGCAAGATTACAAAAATTAAATCTTTAATTATATCAACTTCCTTAGAAAAGAGTGTTGCAGAAAACAGTAAAGAAATTCCCTATACATGTTCTTCAGGTTCCCTAGCTCCATGCAGTTATTCTTCCGTTGACAGGTGGGTCATAAATAACACTTATCTGAGATTAACCAGGTGTCAGCTGGATTCAAAGAAGTCTTCAGTTCAGACAACACATCAAGCTGTAGTCCAGGAGTCAACCATTGTTTGAGGTGGATTTGCAAACCATGGTTATGTTAACTATAATATAACCTGTAATAAATATAACCTGTATAATATAACCTGGTGAAATACCTGAATTGACAAACTGTAGTCATGACTATTACCCCGTGTGATAAAACAGCTTATGTTTCATTGACCTCTTGTTTTTTCATAGGCTTTGCCTACTCTGTTAAAATGCATTTCCAAGGGCCTGGTCTAAAAAGGATGTCCTAGCTGGGGTGGGGGTGAGGGAGTGACTGCCAGCCAATCAGGTGTGTTCCAGCTAAGGATCATAGGACTAGCAGAGTCTCTCTCTCTCTCTCTCTCTCTCCCCTGCTGGCTTTGCTACGATATGGTCGCAGGGAGAGCCGCTCTGTAAGGATGCAGAGTGGTTGCTGCTGGGAGAGACCTAGCAGTGAGGAGATTGAGAAAGGAACTGAGTGAGAGCAAGACCCTGTCAGGTTTACAGTTATTTTGATTCTGTATCTTCCTAGGCCCTGTGTTACAACCCCTTTTATAGTTAGCAAACTGTTAATAAAATCTTTTCCATAAATCAGTCCGCCTTGTTCTGGATTCCAGTGGAGAGGAGTTTAGCCCAGGAAACTCCTCCGGTAACCTGATACCTGGGCTGGTGGCAGCGGATTTAACATACCAAGTATTTTCCCACTAAGCTGCGTGTCCTAACCGAGTGGGCGAGTAGGGGGGTTATAGGTTACAACCCCCTTTCGTTCATGGTTACAACACCCCACCTCCAGAAATCCACTTGATTTGATGGAGCATAGCCCACAAAAGCTAACACTGAAATAAATTCGTCTTTAAGTTGCTACAAGACTTGGTTAGAAAAGGAAAGGAAACAAGCAACTCGGAGCCGTGGTTTGTTTAGTAGATGAAATATGAAAATCGTCAAAACCATGGTTTGCCTATGCATTTGGAAACCCAAACTTGGGTTCGAGAGTGGCTGCCAAATCCTAACCCCTGGATGGGCCCAATCCATCTTCACAGGCCCATGCAGTCCTTTGCCAGCCCTATCACTGGCGCAGGTCAGACCTTACTAGAGGGCAGTGGCGGCTTACACTGAATGCTTCCAGATGCCAAAAAAACCACACCACCACCCACGGATGTTGTGAATGCCACTTTGGCGCCACTGCACTGCCACACAAGGAGTTAGGTAGGATTGGACTGTAACCGTGATCAGCATGAGTGATCACTGAGCATTAAATAATTTCACGAGTTTGAAAAACATTTTTTTTTTCCCTGCGCTGTTCTAAATTCGTACATTCCGGCACCCTGTCTTGAATTCATTAGAATAAATGTCTGGCAACTGAAGAATTCTGTTTTAGCTCTTTTCCTCCTCCATTTTAAAGATTTTGAGCCAATTCCTTTTTAAAATGCCATAATACTAATCAGCAAGTGTATATTTTTATAAATTGTAGGTTTCTATTTTCCTTATTTGGCTCTAAAACAAGGCTCGACAAACAAAAGCAAGCTTTAAGCTTTGACCCAGAAAGAGAAAGTATGATTCTGATCAAAGAGTGGTGCTTAGCTTATTTTGGGAAAGGAACGGTATCATTCCAATCATAGAAGGCTATATATCGGAGGATCACTTAACTGCCTGCAGGCATCCCAATTAAGTGGAATTATCATTCCAATTAACCACTGCCCCTTGCCAGTTAAATCTCATTTGGTTTAATTTTATTCCCTGGGAAATGTCCCAGTTAAATGGATTTCCTAATTAATCACATCCTGGTTAAATCAAGCACATTGACATTTCTTGTGTTGCCAAAAAGAACTTTCACCATCTTTCCCCCACATTTCCTTAAATGACTCTCCGAAGGGCCCACCTGACCATAATCATTCAAACTAAAGACTTTTTTTTTTGCTGTAAGTCAGCTGCATTGATATGGCCAATTAGCCCACTGAAATGTGAAGCCAACTGGATCATAGTCCAGAATTGTTATTTATGTGTTATTGAAAATGAAAGAACTACCTATTAAGTTTTATATTAAGTCCAGACTACACATGACATGAAATGCCTGTTTTGCCTTTGCCTTTTAATTTTGTTTTCAACTTTAGCAGCAACAGGAGGCCATTTTTAACCCTTTCCAACCACGTCCCTATCATGAACAGCAGGGAAACAGGCCGGCTCGGTTCTATATTGAGGTCTGTCCTTTCCCATGCCTGTCCTTTCCCATCCCCCTCTGGGTTCCTGGTGGTGAGAAAGTTTTTTCCCTGGCGGCTGTTGTGTCTTGCTAACGGCCGAAGTGAGATAGAGGGGCCTGTAGCACGGAAATGAAACCTCCCAAGGACATCCTCACAGTACCAGGAGCTGTTTTGCTTATAGCTGAGAAGGGGAGCTGGAAAAGCACGGGGGGGGAGTAAAAGACTCAGACATCTGAGGCTTAAGGAGAAGAGAGACCATTTTGCCCTCATCACACCTGGTTCTGTGCTTTGCTGGGTGATAGTTAGAATGTGAGTAGGCTAGGAGATAGGTGTTTTCTTATTTTGCATTAAGCATCATGTAGTTATGGCCTGCTTTGGCCTGCTTTGAAAGGCCTTATTAAGCCTCTATGCTGTAACCTGTAGTTTTAATAAATCATTACATTTTACTCGATGGTGTGCCTCATGTGCTGGAAGTGGGGGTTAGCTGAATCCAGTCTTGATACTGTGCTACAATATTGGTTGGGCTAAGGTAATGCCTCCTGGGCCACTGGAGGTTGCTGGTGGCCGGGAGGGGAGATCACCCCACGACCCTTGGGGGCAGTCTGGAAGGGCCAGGCCCCCGGGTATCATGATAGTCCCCCACCCCGTAAACTGTTGTCTGTGTTAGGCAATAAATGGCCTTCGGTGTCAATATGCCTTTAGCATAAATAACTGCTTGGCGTAGAAAAAAACTTTTCGTGTGCAACTATGTGAATGGTACAAAGCATCAAACAAGTGGGGGAATACTATGGTTTGCTTCAATTCATATGTGATTATGCCTCAAAAGTATCTGCCTGTCTGGCCAACAAGAATTATCCTGTAATAATAACCTGCGGTTCTGGCCACCAGGCTGATTATGCACTCTGAATGATGATCATAGCGAAATTAAATTGACCTTGTGGCCCTATTCTAAATGTGTTTTGTGCTGGCCCAAATGTTCCCTTCCCACAAGGATCCCTCCCTGAATCCCCCTGATGGGATTCAGTGGATGCCACCTTGACACCTCCGCATTAGCGCGTAAGGAGGTGGGTCGAATTGGGCTGCCCATCACCTAGTATATATGCCCAAAGATGCCCATCCCTTTGCTTAAAAAGGATGGCTGTATTTTGCTAATATAGCTATTGTTATAAAGAATAAAAAAGGAACACAGCAATAGGTGGCTTTTTTTTTTACCACCACCACCACCACCACCCCCAATTGAAATCCCTTTGCCCTTCCTCTGAATCTGCAGTGACATCTCGGGTGTGAATCTACCCTGATAAACATTTAGCACTTATTTAGATGACAGATCGCCCTTGTTCGCTCCATTGTTAGCTCAAAGGCATGGTTTAGCTCAATGACGAGAAGATGCTTGCTGTGTCTTCAGCCTGGGAATAAGCAAGACGCTGCAGCGCCTGACCCTCAAGCTTCATATCAGATCCACCGAAACATGAAATGAAATTTCTCTTATGAAAGAAAAGTCAGAGGTGAAGAAGCCTGAGATTTCTGGGATTTGGGATTCTGTATTACATTTGAGTTCATAGTACCAAGAGATGCTCAAAATAACAAAAATAGCAGAGCTGCAGATATGAATATTTAGGGTCACTCAGGGCAATCCAGGTCGCCCTAGTTTGAGGGGCTAAAATCCATTGTTTCAGTTCTTCATGATTTTGCAGGGCAGGTTTGTTATAGTGGTTGAACGGCCGAGCAGCGAACCAGTCTTTATCCCATGTTACAAAATGATGGCAGAGCAGGCAGAGATTCCCCCACGTAGTTGTGTGCATGGAGTCAGCTGCTGCGTACCCCAAGCCAACACTGGCATTAGCAAGGCGAATAGGACAAGTAATTCTGACCTTCCTAAAACCACGTGTGGCAAAACTGTATTGGAACAAAGCAGCAACGCTTCCCAAATCAGGTTGTGATGGTCCGGAACCGTGATGGCACGCGCGTCAAAGGTGACACACCATGATGTTTTGGGTGATATACCAGCGTTTGCCAAAACCCAACAACTGTGTTTGTTTTTGAAATGGTTATTTTTTTTTGTAATGATTTGATGTTTCTTTATATAATGCATAGCCCCACAAATGATAGGACTGTATTTTTTTTTAAATAAAGGAATATGTAAATAATTGTTTTTCTTTTGTTGGTGGTGGGGAGTGACACACCAGCAGAGTCCAGATAGGCATTTTCGACATGGCAAACCCAAAAGGTTTGCCATCACTGGTCTAGAATCAAAGCACTCTCCTTTTATACTGCAGTACAGTAAATCCTCTTCATATGCTGCCTCGCTATCTGTGACCTTGTTGATCTGTGAGGGGCAGAATTGCTACTTTTCTGGTTATCTGCTCCTCAGTCTTCATTATCCACTATGCAGAGACCTTCTAAAGGCTGCAGGGACCTTTAGATCCCTTTAGGGACCTTTAGCGACCCCTTTAAAATGGCCGGCAGAAGCATCCTCTAGCCATGTTTAAGGGGTCCATGCTGGTTGCAGGTGCCATTCTGAAGATCCCTGCAGCCTCTGAAAGGCCTCTACAGCATTCAGAGATCCTTTGGCTGCTACAGTCTGCTGGCTTCCTGAGGGTCTCTGCTGAATTATTCTGATGGCTGATAACTAACCCCTTGCAACTAACCCCATTGACCCCATAGGATAAATGATTCGTTATCTGCGAATTTGCTGTCTGCGAGGATTTCCATGAACCTAACCCTAGCGGAAAATGAGGACTGACTGTATATGGATTTTGCTTAGCAAAGTAGCACCCACAGAATACCTAAGAAGAACACTGGAGTTGTGCTGAGTTTCACCTGAGCTTCCAAACCACCCAGACCTGAGCTCCCAGATGCAACAAGGGATGTTCTCTGGTCATGTCTGGGAGCCCATTTGAGGGTCGCACACAGCCTCTGAAAGGCCTCTGGAGGTGTTACAAACACTTCCAGGATTTTAAAACACTTCTGGGCAGCCTCGTGAGCTGCAGAAAGGCTCTGGACAGGACCAGAATGAGGTTGTGGACACATTTGGAGGCCTAGTGACCCAAAAGTGTTACATCACTTCTGGGTCTGTGCCACTATCTACCTCACCAGCACAGAACATCACCGCATGCCCCTGAAACACACCATTACTTTGTGATTATGAGAACGAGTTGGCAAACAGCAACAATGACATGAACCAATCAGAAATTATTTATAAATGCTAGAGTATGGCTTGTTTAATTGTTTCTAGATGATTGCCGCGGCGCCCTCGGGGGGGGTCGCCCTCAGGAGGAGCGCCAGGCGGGATCACGGCACCGCCGAGGAAGGTCGCGGAACAGAGGCGCGGGAGGCAGAAAAGTAACTTCATCTCAGTTTAATCGGGTGAGGGTTTTTACACTCATGGGTGCCTCGTTACGCCACGGGCACCCAATCCCCAGTTGTTCCCACCCAGAGTCTCAACACGAAGTCCACTGGCGGCATTGGCTGGCCTCGGGTTCGCAGAGCCTGGACCCTCTTGGTGGGCTTCTCTGAAGTGCCGCAGCCCTGGTGCGTAGCCCCAAGTCATGCACGCCGATGTCTGGAAGGAGTTGTCTGGATGACTGCAGGAGGGCCCGTCCAATCCCCCGGGGTGGCTCTGCTGGTCGCCCGCCCCGGCTCTGAAGGTGGCTGTGCTCCTGCATGCTCGGCCAGGAGTGCCTCCTTGACTCTGGCCCTGTCTCTGTTCTCGAATCTGTGGTGGGGGGGTGCCTTTCCAGCCCCCCCCTTTGAGCAGTCAGCTGGCCCCCTGTGCCCCTGGGCCTGACCTGTGTCCAAGGGGTCCGTGGTCCACCCTCCCGGGTGCGCGGGAAGGGGATGAGGGCTTCTGACCCCCGAGGGCTCTTCGCTCTCCCCTGCTCTGCCGATCTCAGGGAAAGCACGTCTCCCCCAGCCTGGTCCAGGCTCCTTATGAGTCTGGCAGCCGGCCGGCTAGGCTCCGCCCCTTCCTGTCTCACCGGGGAGCTGAGATCTCGTGAGATCTCGGCTTTCCCGGTGGCTGCCCACAGCAGAGGCTCAGCAGCCTTGCCGTAGCCTTCTGCAGCTGTCGTGCCTCCTCCGGGGAGGCAGCGGGCGCCAAGGGGGAGCCTGCACTTCCCCCCCAGCGTGGCCGAGGTGAGCTGCGCTCTGCCGCCCCACCCTGTGGCGAGTGCTCCTCCGGCCTCGGCTGCGCTGCTGGCAGTCCCGGGGGGGGCAGGAAGCGAACCCCCTGAACCCTGCACCTCCAGCCCGGTAAGTGCCCGGTGCCTCCGGCAGGGGCTTCCACGTGCAGGCGGGGGTGACAATGATTCTTGAGTTTGAATACAGACTTGTTACTGGCTTTAAATTAAAACTGCAAAATCAAAAAGAGAAGGTCAAAAGCGTGACTGTTTTCGTAACACTCACCTGTAAATACATATTAATTTAAAAATATATTGTATCGGAATCATAGCTCTGATTTTCTGGGCCCAAGTGGGAAATGAATAGTCATAGGGATGTTTCGTTCCCAGGTGGAAAAAAAATTGAATGAAACTTGATGTTGTTTCTGTTCGTATGAAAATTTTTATTATATTTTTATTATTTTTATTTTATTATTATTTATCGTATCAGAAGAAAGTCATGATTAAGCTCCGTCGAAATTACAGTATTGGGATTTAAATTAGTCATGGTGCCCCATTCCACCTTCCTACCTCCCCTTTTGCTTTCCCCGCCACTTTACCTTCAGCGGCAGGCAGCCTGGGTCCAATGGCACAGGCAGGAAGGCTTCGACCTACCCACCAGGATCACAACAATATGCTACCAAGTATGTGGCCAGTGCACCTTTCACGCCTGCCACTGACTGCTTTATGGCAATCAGTGCCAGTGGAAGAGGCACACTGCTGACAGACCACCCAGGTAGGATTGTATATTTCAACTAAGTCCAGGCAGGAATATACAAAACTGCCTCAGTTCATACTATAATGTCACATGGGTAGGAACAGAAATATATCTCAGCAGATGGCCATTGCAAACTCCAAACTGCATTTCAGAATTAGTGGAGAAAATAGCTTGGCATACATTGTGGCATGGATTTTTCCTGCATATTAATGCCAAAAGAAATCTGGCATGAATATTTTCCAAATGATTATCATATTTTATTTACAGTTATTGAGCCTTTAACTTACAGCTTGCTAACGTGGACTGCAATCTGGGAGTAAGTCCCATTGGATGCACCAGGATTTACTTATGAGTAGACATGCATAGGACTATGCTGCTGTCAACCTAAACAATCCAGAATTTTAAGAGGAAGAGTGATTGCCTAATAGTTTTTTGGGGATATGTATAGAAATAATTGTATTTTACATAACTTTGTTGTTATTTTTCCAATTACTGTTGATCAATATTATCTCAAGTAGGTTTTTCCCACTTTCTCCATGAAACTGTTTCATTTCAACACATCTGGAAGTGCACATTTGCCATAGACTTCAGTACAGGTGTGCTTGGCTTAACAACAGGGATACATTCTCAGTTTCCTGTCATAATGCAATTAGTTTGATGACCCTATATACTCATGTATAAGCCTAAAAATTTATGCCTGGAAATTGACCCTGAAAACATGGATCGACTAATATACGGGACAATACAGTTAATAAAACTTCTAACAGCGGATGGGGCGCTGGGCTAAGAAGCAGAAAGCAGGGGGGTAGAAATAACCAGCAATTTTACCAATAATTGTTCTCAGGCACCAACCCAGCAAGCAAAAAACGGTAGCCATTTTCCTTCTTCTCTAAACAAGCAGAGAAGTGAAGGTGCTTATGGGAATTGTAGTCATTATGAGGACTGCTGCTATGGAAGTGATGTACTGTATTCCTCACAAAGCCTACAACTCTCATGAGCACCTTCATCTCTCTTCCTTCTTCTTTGGAGAATAGTTCCATTTCTGTGCTACCTCAGAAGAAAATGAAATGGCTCTGTTTTTTTTGTTGGCTTTCTGTTGCTGCCTCAGAACAATTACAGGTATGTCATTTTCAAATATTTTCATAACCCCCTCCATGTTTTACCCTCAACTTATCCATGAGTCATAGCAAATTCTATTTTTTTTTGCTTAAAACTTGCCCTCAACTTATCCATGAGATTGACTTATACATGAGTATATATGTTAAGATCATTATGCAGACATTCTGTTCTTTGTTGTGTAAACAGACACTGGCTGGCTGCAGTTGCATGCTATGGATTGCATTCAGGGCTTCTCCTTTGTTGTGTTAATAGACAGGCTACTGGAGACTCAATTGCCTCATTAAGAGCAGCCTCTTCCTTGTGTAAACTGGCACTCCCTGCTGCAGGCAGGCTACTGGAGACTTAATTGCCTTGTAAAGAGCCTATTCTTTGTTGTACTTTAGGTGGAATGTCACTAAGCAATGCATGCCTGTACATTGCATGGGGGCAAGTTGGTTTGAGATTGGTAATAGGAAAGAGAGGCTGAAATGGAGAAAGAACAGAGCAGATGTTGTTGGAGTCATTATCCGACGACATCCTAACATAGCATGTTTCTCAGTAATATGCCTAATGGCACAATATCCTGCCTATAGTGTCTGTAACTGCCAGAGTACATCATACTCTTTGAGGCTGTTGGTAGTTGCTTGACAGTTCCTGAATTTGTGGCAACTTTATTCCTTATGTCTTGTGATTTGCTCCATAATCATTTGAACACCATCTGTTCTTCCTATCTGCAACTTCACTCATCCATTCATAAGCTCTCCATGTTCAACGTTATGGTGTGACGGCATTTTTTTCAAGCTTCTTTGCAGAAGCTCTCTCAGGGCGCAATCCTAACCAACAATCCAGCAGTGACCTAGCTGTGCCAATGGGGCATGTGCTGCATCCTGCAGTGGAATAGTAGTCATGGCAGCCTCCTCAAAGTAAGGGGATGTTTGTTCCCTTAGCTCAGAGCTGCATTGCCCTGGTGCTGGAAAGTTGGGTTAGGATTGTGCCCTTAGTTTGGCGACATTGTGGTTACATATCAAATGATTCATTGATTTGCCTGGCAAAAGTCTGTCAAAGATTAGGTGGTGATGGCGAACTGCTGACACACACGTCACAGCTGACATGCGAAGACATTTTGGGTGACATGCTGAGCCAGGGGACGTGAAGGGGTGTGCGCATGCAGACTAGCAACTAGACACGGCCTCGCTGGAGCTGCCAGAAGCACCCTCACGGGATGAAGCATGGAGTGGCTAGGCCGGCAGTGCTCTTTCTGCTGCAGAGCTGGGCTCAAGACATGAGGTGCGCGCAGCTACTCAATGGACGCAGGTGCCAGAAGCAATCCCCAAGCACATTTGTGCCAGCACGAGTTGCAGTAGGGAGCAGCTGGGCCGGCAGTGCCGTGGAGCTAGGCTCAAGGTGTGCACGCACTCGAGGGAAGCACCAGAAGCCGGCCTTAAGCCAACGTGAGCAATGTCATCACATTGGGCCCCCCACTTTGGGGGGCCCCGCACCAGCGCAGGGAAAGTATTGTCTGCTGCTGCAGCTGGGATCTCTATGGGCTGTAGGTTGGTGGGGCGAATAGAGCAGCTTTACCTGGGGCCCTCCCACCTGCCCCTGCCTCTGAACGGCCCAAAATGGGCCTCCTGGCAGCAGTAGGTTGTAAAGTCATCATATTTGCGTTCAGCACTGCAAGTTCTATTCTTGGCAAGTGGGGGCCCTGTGGGGAGGGTGGGGGCCCCGTGAGAATGTCCTGCATTGGGCCCCACTGCTCCTGGAGCTGGCCTTGCACTCACGTCAGCATGAGTTGCAGCAGGGAAGAACTGGGCTGGCGGTGATCTTTTTTTGCTGAGTTGGGCAAGCTGGGCAAGTGGCCTGAGGAGCTGGAGAGCAGCACCTTTTCGGTACACAGCACGAGGAGCTGGACGAGTGGTCTGAGGAGCTGTGCAAGTAAAAGAAAGGGGGTTGACAAAATTCACCTATATGCCTATTTGGAGCTGCTGCAGTAGAGTTCCTCTTGACAGCCTGGCCAGCAGTGTCCCCCCTCCTCCACCAGAAAACACCTTGAATATAAGGACATAAGAAGAGCCCCGCTGGATCAGGCCAAAACCCATCTAGTCCAGCTTCCTGTATCTCACAGCAGCCCCACCAGGTGCCCCAGGGAGGCACCAGACAACAAGATGCTTGGATCCTGTTGCCACTCCCTTGCAATGACTTTACACGTGTTGCTTTGGCTTGTCTCCAAGTTATTGTTGTAGTCATGCAAATATATAGAGTAGAAAATGGACAATGAGTGCAGTATCTGGGTTTTGTTCTTCTGCAGAGTTTCAAAGTCAAGCCTTGTTTGGCATTTTGTACCTGGCTATACATAACCACAGATGCACGTGGTGCCACTGCGGGTTAAACCACTGAGCTGCTGACCAGAAGGTTGGCAGTCCAAGACCACGCAACGGAGTGAGCTGCCAACCTAGCAGTTCAAAAGCACGTAAAAATGCAAGTAGGCAAATAGGTACCTAACCAGCGGAAAACAAATGTTACATCCTTGGCATGTATACATGTCACAACAAGCGCTTTGCTGTTCCTCTTTAAAAACAGAAACCAAATAAAAGTGAGGCATCAATCCTCCATAATTCCCACCCACCCCAAATCCCCTCCTGTGATTTTACACTGCTCACATGTAGCTAATCTGGACTATCTCATTTCTAATGTTATGTATACAAGCCATGAAAGTCTTTGCAACTCATTAATTATTCAATCAAATAAAAAGCAATGTGTTCCAATGTATAAAGAATTTTTCCTCTCTTATTCTTGGTGGGTGACACACCAGCAGAGTTTAGTTACTAATTTTCCAAATTTTGACACACCATGCCAAAATGTTTTGGCATCACCAGATTAGGGTAATTGACCTGTTATTTTATAATCCCATGAACACCCCTAAACTTCAACAGAAAGCAACATTTGACAAAAGGAAGAGTGATCTTAGAAGAATGTCTTCTCCCACAGGAACCAGGGGAATTTACAAAGCAGTTGGTGTTTGGGGGAGGGGGGAGGAAGTGGAACAAGCAAGTCATCAGATGCAGTTAATGCCACTCTTGGGTCCTCACTCATATATTCCAAACTTGATCTTGA
Organism: Lerista edwardsae; assembly: GCA_029204185.1. Classification (NCBI taxonomy): domain Eukaryota; kingdom Metazoa; phylum Chordata; class Lepidosauria; order Squamata; family Scincidae; genus Lerista; species Lerista edwardsae. The sequence goes on from JAJKFI010000012.1 coordinate 14,349,968, forward strand.
CTGATGCAATAACTCAGGGGAGAGGACACATCATGACAAGGGCAACCGAAGAAGTGGTGTGCTTGCCAAATTTTGTGAGAGCTGGTGCAATATAATGGCCAAGAGATTGAGGTGCAAATTCAGGGCACAATCCTAACCTGGAGTTAGGCTGGCACAGTTAGGCCAGTAAAGTTTGGCTGGCACAAGGAACACCATAAAGTATGTTTGGACCACTCTTGGAGTCAGAGAGGCTAGAATACAGACATGTGTCATCCTCCCTGACTTCGAGAGTGGTGCAAACATGCTTTATGGTGGTCCTAACTCCAGGTTAGGATTGCACCATCAGTTTGGCTCACTTTCCCCATTTAAGGTAGCAGAGGAAGAAGCAGTGATTGCGAGCAATGAAGCCAATGAGTGGGGCAAGATTGACGAGTGACAGCCCGCATTTGATTTTCTGGTTTGCCCAACAGTTAATGGCTGGCTCCGAAGGCTACTCTGAGCCCTCTTTATACCCTATACCTTCATCTATCTTGCTACGTCACATAGGGGACGTGGTGGTGCAGTGAGTTAATCCGCTGTTGCTGGGCTTTCGACCACAAGGTTGGGAGTTTGAGACTGCATGATGGAGTGAGCTCCCGTTGCTTGTCCCAGCTCCTGCCAACCTAGCAGTTCGAAAGCACCTAAAATGCAAGTAGATAAATAGGGACCACTTCGGTGGGAAGGGAACGGGATTCTGTGGAGTCATGCCGGCCACATGACCACGGAAGCATGTCCTCGGATAAAAATGCTGGCTCTACAGGCTTTGAAACGGAGATGAGCACCGCCCCCTACAGTCGGTCACGATTAGACCATTCGGTCGTGGGGAAACCTTTACCTTTACCTTTATCTTGCTATGGAAATCTGAGAAGCAATGAACTAAAGCTGTATTACAGAATGACGTTCCTTTGAAATGGAGCAATGCCTTAGAAACAGAATGCCTTTTGGAAAATCAATAGGGCATTGCACCACTCAGGAATAAGACAAGAACACAGAGATCATGGGGGTGTTGCAGGGAAAGAAAATGAATTATTTGCATGTTCTTCACTTTGGGAGCTGTTTGGCAGCTATTCATTTCAGGTGATAAATCTGAAGAGCTGTCACAAATTGAAGCATCCACTGCAGAGGCTTTGGAGTAAATTGATAGATTAGACAGTGGTAAGTCTTTGGGCCTGGATGGCATTTACCTGACAGTACTGAATGAATGCTAATGTGAAATGCCAAAGCTACTGATGCTGATTTTCTCCTATCATTGGTGGTGGGCTGGGGATAAACTGGAGTAAGACCAGATGTGATCCTGGTTGAGTTCAGTCCAAAGCCATCTAGGAGACCAAGCACGATATGTAGGGGAAAGAGTCAGCTTTTCTTGTCTGGGGTGAAACCACATAGCATGGCTTAAGGATTTTTGATAGTGTCAATGTTGATAGAGCTGACATCAGGTCAGTTAGCTCATTGACACCCTTAAAAATTGAGTTGACACCATGTACATGGGCTGTCAGAAAAATATTTGACAAGGTTTCTCACCAAAGGTGTACAAAGGTAGTGGAAATGTATGGCAACAGTATCAAAATGATGAAATGAACGGAATTAAATTGGAGGAAATGTCCTTGGGACAGCAGGTGACTGAGTGATAAAGGGTAAGTAAAAGTGTTTCTGAAAGACTTGCTTCCTCTTTACCACTGAGGCCTTTACTGTGCTTCTGATGAAAGTTTGAGAAATAAGTAAGACATGCAGTGAATAACATGAATATTTTTGGGTGTGTGTGTGTGATTAATTAACTTACAATGCAATCCTATGCCTGTCTTCTTAGAAGTAAGCTCCATTGTGCTGAGTGGGGCTTATTCCCAGGGCTTCGCTGGCTCAGGCTGCAATCCTATACACACTTTTCCAGAAAGTAAATCCCATTGAATTCCATTGTCATGCTACTACATTGCCCTGTGTGGATGTACTGATAGCTAGACCATTTGCTAGACCATTTGCGGAGGTGGATGCTTTCACTCAGTGGTATAAAATGAAATGAAAAAAGTAGATGTCTCTGCCTATCCATGTTTAGGCAACTTTTAACATTAAAAGCATAATTTCACTTCCAGAGAAAATCAGTTGTGATTTTCACAATGGGCACAATTTAGCCAATTCTTGCCTGCTTTGATGGTCCATTTCAGTGGAAAGGCAGGGTAAAAAAAAATTAAAAAATACAAAAAAGGTGTAAGGGCACAATCCTAACCAATTTTCCAGCACTGATATAACTGTGCCAATGGGACATGTGCTGCATCCTGCAGTTGGGGGGAGGGCAGTCACAGAACCCTCCTCAAGGTAAGGGAATGTTTCTTCCCTTACCTTGGAACTGCAATACTCCCGGCGCTGGAAAGTTGGTTAGGATTGCACCCTGAGTTTCTGTTGATTTCAGCAGGAACAAAGTCAGCATATGCTTAACACCTTTGGCATCAACGTAACTTCACATACCCCGTTGTCTTCTCAGAGTTGAATGGCTTACAGATGGGTATAGTCCGGTGTACTTGGGTCCGAAAATGGTCTAAGCTCGAAGTAATCAGAAGAAAAGCGGCTTCAGCAGGATTTGACAGTACTAGGTGTGCGTATAGCATGGAAAAAACTTCCGGAGGCTCGGAGGATGCCAAGTGGTAAATGCCCTTGGTGCCAGGCTGAAAACGGGCCAAAATCATGCAAAATCACACTTTCGGGCCCCCCAAAGATGGGGGACAGCCTGAATTGCCCTGAAACTTTGTGTC
>JAJKFI010000012.1:14352739-14400192 GCA_029204185.1 Lerista edwardsae
CTGAAACTTTGTGTCCTGCCAGAGCTGGGCCTGCTGTGTGATGGACACACAGTAAGGAAAATTATTTCCCATTTCCCCTTCGAAACTTCCTAGTCGCCTTCCCCCACCACAGCATGCAGCACAAACTGGCTGCATGCAATGGTGGGGAAAATAATCAGATTGGGCTATTTAGATACATATGTAATTTGGCACTAAGTTCTCCAGGGCATAAATGAGCGGCTTTTGACTTGACAGTAAATATACCAATATGTACTTTTAAACTTTGAAAATGACACATACCGCAGTAGTCACACTAGGACTTCTGGGAGATAATTGGAAGCTTTTGTAGAAGTCGTTCTGGTAAGCAGTCTCCTTTGGCGGCTGAAAAGGGTGCATTTGTGATTGTGAAGATAAATGTTTTATATCACTTCAGCAAGACCATTTGATCTACAATTAAATAACTGTAATTACCACGTTTCTGTGATGATTCTGCGAACTCGGTTGACAGAGTGCCAAAAACAACAGGAAGAAAGGAAGAGACTGTGATTACTTGCGCTGAAGGTGCTGTGATAAATGCGCTTTTATCCACTGCAGGTTAAATTGTGCATTTTAAACACTGCTGTAAATAGCTCTGCCAAGGTCACGTTATGGCCACTGACCAACAGGCAGAGGTGGCATAAAAGTGCTCAGTAATTTAGACGGTGTTTGAAGTCTAAGAACTCTTCCTTTGAAAGCTGCCAAGGACCTCTTCTGTAAGGGTAACAGATTTAACAGATGGGGATGACAGAGCAATCAAGTGGTTAACACAGAGCAATACCCAATACTAGCCTCATATATAATATCAGAATGAGCTTTTATTATGAGCAACTGACATAGCAATGATATAGGTATACGTACATTATTTTGCACATTACAATATTTCTGTCCATTCAGAGTCAGCTTTTCATGGGATTTGACTAGGGGTAACCCATTAAAAGAGCAGCAAGAGAATGCCAAGGACTGGGGGTGCATCTTACCCTAAATCTGCTACCGCCTCCCTGCAGCCCACGAGGATTGGCACTGCTTCAGTCCAGTTCCCACCCTTTAGCAAGTGGGAAGTGGATTGGAAAGCAGCACGCCTTTCTCTTCTTTCAGGGACTCTTTAAACAAAGCAGGAAGTGTGGGTCATGCTGGGAGCAGTCCTAGTGCATTCTGCAGTTCCTGTTTTGTTTAAAAGGAGTGCAACAGAGAAAGGCAAGGAGATAGGAGGCAGGTTTGCTGAGATAGGAGATAGGTTTGCTGAGAGGTGGCGCCAGAGAGCAAACCAGTGGTAGTCCTACCATTATGGGGGGGGGGGGGAATGTGGATCGCCTCTCGCAGAGGGGAGCAGCTCAAGCGGGTTTGGCCCACACACCTGCCCCTGTGTCTGTACAGATCCAAAATAGAGCTGGTGGGTGGTGTTAGGGGCAGGGATCTGTGGACTTGGCCCTTGGCAGAGAATCAGCCAAATCCACAACAGCTCCAAATTGCCTTCTAGTGTTCTATTCCTGGATTTAACAATGGATACAGTTCTGTTACAAGGTATGTCTGCCCAATTTCTGGGAATTTCTGCCTCCCCATTCAGCTCCTCATACACACCCCTGCACTTGAGTGTCCCCAAGTTGGAATCTTTCTCAGCAATTTTCCAACAGCAAAGTGAATTAGAAAGGGGGGGGAAGCCTACTGGTACTTACAACTTTGACACAAGCAAAACAACCACCCAGCCCTCCTCCTTTCCAGCATCTCATCTCCCCATATTTTCAATATTGATGCTCTATGTGCTTTGTGACCCCCCTGAAATTGGCTGATGACCGACTGGTGGGTCTAGACCCACAGTTTGGGAACCACTGGTTTATATAGTTTTGTAAGAAGCATATAAGGGGGAAAAAAATTCCTCCTGGACTTGTCCTGTTGATTTTGCTAATTCTCTAACCCACGTGATATAATTTTTTCCCCAATTAAAATTTATGTTCAAATGGATTGCCCCGAAGATAGATATTTCATCTTCATTTAGCTGTATGGAGCAATTTCCATTCATTTTTGATCATTTGCAAGGTGTTAATGTTGCCGTTTCTGGCCTCCAGATTAGTATTGCTTAAGTGTAACTGGAAGAACCTTAATAAATAGAAAAGTACTGCTACAAAGATATAAAAATCTGCTGCTGTGACTTTCTCCAAAGAAATCGTCTGGCATTTAAGTTTGCCTCAAGGTACAGAAACTTAAAGGCTACTGTAGCACCTGGAACTTCTAGAAGTAATTTATCTTCCAGTACCCACAAGTTTCCAAGATATGTGGATCTTGTATGATGAAAAACGACGGGAACTTTAGCTGAGGAACTGTTCACCAGCTGTGAAAGGAAATGAGCTGCATCTTTTTTTTTTCTTTAAAAAAAAGTCATTGTCAGGATTAATCAGTTTTTAAAATATGCTCTTGTAAATTGTCTTTTATTTAAATCAGTGGACTTCAACTATTTAAATCAGTTGAAGTCCACTGATTTAAATAAAAGACAGTTTACAAAATTGCGCAAAATGTTCGAAGTTTATCTGAATATCTGAGTGCACAATAAATCCCTATCTGAGGGATAGTGCACAATAAATCCCTATTTAATAAATCCCTATATTCACAATAAATGAATATCTGAGTGCACAATCCCAACACATAAATAAATAAACTGAAGTATGAAACTAGGAACCCATTGCCAATCCCTCCCCCCCGCCGGGGGCCTAATCTGCCCCCTTTGATGCCCACCCCTGCCTGCCCCATTTCCCCCTACTTCTTGCATGTTCACAGCAACCCTACAAGGCAGCATCCTAAGCAGGGCTGGCCTTAGGCTCTGCAGTGCAAGACAGCAAGAAGTGGCTATGCAGGATTATATCAAGAACTCGGTTTTGATAGGGCAGTTCCATTACTGGATGGGATCCAAGCCTTCTCTTGCACAGGCTTTGAAAGTTTGCCGTGACCCCCAACGTGAGGCTTCATGACCCCATTGGGGATCCCATTGACCCCACACGTTAAAGATCACTAACTTAAATCATCGTTTACATTTTTAAAAACTTATGTGCCAAACCTGGTGGATATGCATGTCTGGTTGGGGGGGGGGGAGCAACAACTAAACTACACCAAGCAAGAGAGTATTTTCTTCAAGACTGAAACTGTTCATCGTGTGCAAAGCTAGAAGCCTGGGTGACCTGTTCTTCTAACTTCACCTTTTGAATCAATAAAAGTAGAGTAATTACCCATGCAAAGAGTGCTTTTGACTTATTGAGGTGATGTCACATTGCAATGTTTACTAGGCACAGCCAAATTCTATTCAATTTTCCATCCCTGATGTAGCTATTCCATTGGGGTTTGTGCTGCACTTTGAGGTCATGGCCCACCAGTCATGGAGGCCTCTTCAGCGGTAAGGGAAAATGTGTTCACTTACCTCAGGGCTGCATTGACGCGGCATCTGCACCAGAAAGTTGGATAGGATTGGGCCCTTAGTTTGTACAGGATGGTTTGCCATTGTCTTCCCCAGTAAGCTGATTGGTACCCATTTTACCGATCTTGGAAGGATGGAAGGCTGATTTAACCTTGAGCTAAATGCTGGGATCGAATTCAGGTCTTGGGGAGAGCTTTTGACAGCAATACTGCAGCCTTACCATTCTACACCACACAAGACTTTTCATTAGCTTCCTACTAAAAGGATATACTGACTTAGCCGGTATAAATGCAATTCTGTTCAGAATGTGAACAGTAGATAAAGTCCTGGGCATATATGTCTGCTGGTTTTTATAACCGGACACGTTGGCTGGGAAACAGGCAAACACTGGTCAAAATTTTAACAAAAAATTCTCATCCCAGTTGAAAATTGACCATTGGGAGAGTGAGAACAGATAAAAGGAAATGCTTTTTTACCCAGTGGGTAATTAATCTGTGGAACTCCTTGCCACAGGAGGTGGTGATGGCGTCTGGCCTAGGTGCCTTTAAAAGGGGCCTGGGCAGTTTTCTAGAGGAAAAGTCCATCGCAGGCTACAGGCTTTGATGAGTAGTGCAACCTCCTTACATTAGACATAGGCTACCTCAGAATGCCAGGTACAGGGGAGTGGCAACGGGATGCAGGCATCTGGTTGTCTCATGTGCTCCCTGAGGCATCTGTTGGGCCAATGTGTGATATAGGAAGCTGGTCTAGATGGGCCTTTGGCCTGATCCAGTGGGGCTCTTCTTATGTTCTTATGGTTTTATGAGTTCCCTGCTTGAGCCTCATACTTGGTCATATCACAGATGCACAATTATCAGGGTAGCAACATGGTTAGGCTACTGCAGTAGCATTCCTAGAGGGGGCAAAAAATGCTGCAGGAAACAGAACTCCTGTGTAACATGGCCCTTCTCCCACACCTCCAGAGCCATTTGCGGCTTGCAGAGCCATCTCAAAAACTTCGCTCCGGCTCCTGCAACACTTAGCATCCCCCTCTAGGAATGCCACTGTGCTCCTGTGACAGCAGCTCAGCTGTAGTGAGGCCCTACAGTTTCCAGGATGATCAGATTCAAAGGAAGACCCCACTCTTCTATCTTAAGCAGCTGTGTGGAAGAGACACAATCTTGCTGTGGAGGAACCCTGGCTCAGTGGCTCAGCACAGGCTCTGCATGCAGAATTTATTCATTTAATTTAAACACTAAACCCCAGCTTTTTAGACAAGTCCTCCCAGGATGGCTAACAGCAATCAATGAAACAAGATGTATAAAAGACACAGGGCACAAACCAATGAATGCAAAAGAATAGCAACCAGTACCAAAGAAATTATCAGATAAAATGAACTGATCAGAGCTTTCCGGAACAAAAGAGCTCATGCGCGCAGTCCCTGGTACCTGCATTGTATATTCTGACTCTACGAGAGAGGAGCCAAAAAACATAATAGTCGTAGGGCCCAATCATATTCCCCCACAGTGGCACTGACCAAGTGTGCATGGTGGGAAGGGAGGGGGGGAAAGATGGCCCAGGAGAGGTAAGTAAAAATATCTGCTACTTTCTCCCCATAGATCTATTTAACTGGTGTACATCTGAGGAGATTAAGGAGATCGTTTGGGCAGTGAAAAGGGATAGGATCTCAATCTGCATGGCTGCCGCCAAGGTCCTCCCCTCCACTCCTCAAACTGCTCCCTCCCCTGCCCACTCCTTGCCCTGAATGGCACCCAAACAGCCTCTGTCTTCTCCAGCAGGGGGCGTGTAAGCTGCTGTTGTGAGCTGCAGAGTGCATGGCCACTGGCCATTGTGCTGGTGGTGCCAGCAAACACAGTGGCAGTGTGGCTTTTGCGCCATTGGTCCAGACCTTACGGGGGGGGGCAGGTCTCCCTGAGCCCCAAATAAGATTGGGCTATTGCTATTTTCCATTCGTTGTGAAGCACAGATCATAGTGTATAGTGTTTAGCCAAACCAGTCATTCGGTTTTTGAAAAGCTGTTCTTAAGTTCACCTGGATAGCATCCATGAAAATAATATCCATATAAATAGAAATACTGCCTTTTGTCTACATTTACATCTGACATACTTGCTAACCTGCTGTTAGCATTTCAATAGCTGGCCACCTTATCCCAGGAAATTCATTATCCAACATCTGTTTTAGGAGACAGTTTGCATTATCTAAAAAGGTGACCATGCCATCGTTTCCATTGGAGCAATATATTAAATTTTCCACATCAGCACTTGCTGTTAAAGAGCCAGCAATTTAAGTCATGAAACTATACAGAATTCAGGAGGGGGAGATAGATAGAAAGAAACTAAGCAGCAGGTACCTTCATAAAGCTATGGAGTTGGTGTACTAGTTGTCACGAAAGCATGAGAAAGACTTTACTTATTCATGAATAAAATATTTTTTTCCCTAGTGTTTATGTTGGTTATTATGACCCTAGATGTTGGCCACATACCCCCTCTACCACCACCACCATTCTGGAGCCCATCCTCATCAATGTATATATAAGGCCAGTGATGGGATCAGCTAACAACTTGGGGGAACGCTGGGTGGGCAGCAGGAAGGCTGGGCAGGACTTCCGGGTGATTGACAGCCCGTCCGTCCGGGTCTGCCACCTGCCCACCCGCTGCATGGGCTACCCTGGCCTCGGAGGGGGCGCCCGCTTGCCGGGGGGATGGGTGGGGGCCCCCGGGTGCCAGTGCACGCAGTGGCAGGGCGCACCACCCCATGGGCAGCCCATGCGGCCGGCGGGCGGGCGGCGGCGGACCCGGACGGACGGGCTGTCAATCACCCAGAAGTCCCGCCCAGCCTTCCTGCTGCCTGTGCAGCGTTCCCCCGAGTCGTTAGCTGATCCCATCACTGTATAAGGCTGCTGAACGAGAGTGCAGAAATGTAAATATGCTGCTCTCAATATGCTGACAATACCCCTGTGTGTCTCTCTTCTTCAGCTCATTTAGATCCTGCAGCTATGTCGTCCAGCTTTATGCATGTGAAGAAAATGCTGGCAGCCCTCTCAGTGTCCCACACTTCCTGCTTTGTTTGAAGGGACCAAGGAAGATGTGATTGCTGCTTTCTTATCCTCTCTCACTTGCTTTTAGACAGCAGAACAGAGCAGCTCTGTCCACAGCAGGCTGGTGGGAGTTTAGTGAAAAAGGCATACTGAGAGCGCAATCCTAACCTGGAGTTAGGCTGGCACAGTTAGAGCAGCAAAGTTTGGCCGGCACAAGGGACACCGTGAAGTGTGATTGGAGCACTAGGAGTCAGGGAGGCCAGCACACAGACATGTGCCATCCCACATGATTCAGAGAGTGGTCCAAACGTGCTTTACGGTGGCCCTTGTGCCGGCCTAACTGTGCTGCCTTAACTCCAGGTTAGAATTTGGCTCTGAGACTGTTCCCTGCTACTCAATCCATCAGTTACTTTATCAATGGACCAGCCTTGCCAATTATTCAAAACACATGATTTGGTTCTTGATCAACGGTTCTTTTTGTTATTTTTCAAACTTGTTTTAGAGAATTGAAGTGGGTCCTAATCTTTGCCCAGAAGCAGTCCTTAACCAGACTAGAGCCCTCCATCTGGATAATAGTTTACTTGCTGTTGTTGATTGCTATAACCTCATAGGACCACAGCAGAGTTTTAACTTGCAAAAAGATATTCTCCATGCATGCATTTTTCATCCATCCTCAACTGCCTTGTTTTGCTCTTCTGAAGAACTCCCTTCCCTTATGCTTCACTTTGATAATTTCCCTCTGATACTTTAAAGTTAAACCAGTTATCTAGACTGAATTAGAATTTTCTGGATCTATTAGGACAACTAATTGTCTATCTTCCAAATATCATAGCACTTGTAGGCTTGACCCCAGAAAAACTGCATGAGCCTTATCAGTTGGGTTTCCTAGCCGAATGTAGTACAAGGATAACACTTGTCATATTGATTGATGGTATAATTCTTGCAGAGGATAAAGGTGTGTATGTTGATAGTGTGTTAGCTTTCCCATATTGTTGTTGTTGTTGTTGTTCAGTCACTAAGTCATGTCCGACTCTTCGCGACCCCATGGACCACAGCACGCCAGGCCTCCCTGTCCTCCACTAGCTTCCGGAGTTCGCCCAATTTCATGTTTGTTGCTTCGGTGACACTATCTAACCATCTCATCCTCTGCCGCCCCCTTCTCCTTTTGCCTTCAATCTTTCCCAGCATGAGGGTCTTTTCTAAAGAGTCCTCTCTTCTCATGAGGTGGCCAAAGTACTTGAGCTTCAGCTTCAGCTTCAGCTTTCCCATATACAGTACTTTAAATACCATATAGCATAAGGTGCTATTGACAAGCTTGTCACTGTTAGTAGGAAAGAATACATCCACTTTTTCATAGTGAGAAATCTTAAAGCATCTTTTGGTTATAGGTCACTGCGGTTTACTAGGACCCGCCAGAGGCCATTTGTGGGTTGAGAATGACCCACTCCATTGGGCCCAGCGGGCATGAGAATGCCCTGCAGAAGCAACCACAAGAAATTTCTGGTTTGTGTTCGCAACTTCCTGTTTCATTCTGTTGCTTCTGTTCGCTTCTGCAGGGCATTCTGGGGCCTGCTGAGGCCAATGAAGTGGTTCATGGGCCCAGCATGACCCGGGAGCAGCCTCTGCATAGATGTCTCTTTTTTTAAAAAAAAGTTTGAAACCTTTATTAAAGAAAAAATACAATAATAAAAAAAAATACACAATACATATGTACTATAACAAAGGAAAAAGGAAAAAATAAAAAATGTTTATATCTAAAATACAGAAACTATTTTACACACACAAAGCATCAGTATTAAACGTGTGTGTGTGTGTGTGTGTGTGTGAGAGAATATATATCCACATCTTCATAAACTTATCCATAGGAAATTATCTTTGGTAGACTGATTAAAATAGAGAGAGAGTTGAGATTTTCTCCTTGTAGGTGGGCATTTATCTTTCAAACCTTTCAGTGTGAGTCTTTTTGCAACAGTAAAGGCACAGAGAAACCATTTTAGTTGTTCTTCCAACGATGTCTCCCATGTTAGATGCCTTCTGGATAGAGCAAGTTCTTATAAAACTACTCTGCATCCAAAGACGTGACTGCAAGTTCTTGGATTGGTTTGAGCAAGACTTTAAATTGTGTCCCTACAAGCATGGCAGCATTCATAGAGGCACTGTTGAGAGCCCTCTTCAGTGACTGAACTGCGAGACCTCTGTTCTCCTTTGCACTTGTAAACTGAAGGCTCCCCTGCTGAAATGCCATACAGATTTAATTGTGCATACTTACAGAGGAAAAATCACGTCTATATTTGGGTTGGAGTTGACTGTGGCAAGCTGACACATTTCCCTCAGCCATCAATGAGCTTCAGTAGGAGGTAGATGCAGTTCCGGTTTATGGCTTTTCAGTCTGCCAGTAGATATTTCGAGGTTCTCATTGCCTGGAAGACATTCTCATTGTGGCAGCAAATTGGAAACATAATCCTGGGCATTGTTATCTTTCTGGCATAATTAAGATTTATGGGGCTGCGAACAATAAACTCGATTTTTAAAAAGTGAAAACAAAGCACTGTTGTTGTTTTAAGCTATCCAATGAGCAGCACCCTGTTTGTTAAATGGGAATATTACCTGATATTACCTGTTTGCAATGAGCTAGTGGTTCTCAAACTTTTTTGCACCTGGACCCACTTTTTAGGTTGACAATCTGTCTGGGACCTACTAGAAGTGATGCCATGGCTGGAAGTGCCATCATTGTGACGCCAGAGCCTGCTGCTTTCCTGAGACTGCAGCAATAAGTTGGGTTATTTCTCAGCCACTTTCCAATAGTAAAGTGAATCAGAAAGGGGAAAAAAAGCCTATTTACAACCTTGACACAAGCAAAACAAAATTCACAGCTCTTCCCAAACTGTGGTCAGGGCCCACCAGTGGGTCACAAGCCAATTTTAGGTCGTGCTTCGCGACCCACCTTCTCCCCTTATTCATTTCCCCTCCAACTCATCCCCACAAAACATTTCTTTCTTGCCTACATCCCCCAAACACTTCCCCTAAGAAAAATTAATTTATAATCAAGTTCATCCTTCTCCCCACAAAGAGCCCCCAATTTTCAACTTGGCTCTCGCCACAGAAAGATATTCCTATTATTCATCATCTTATTCTGCCTTCAGCACTTAAAGGGAGAGAAAAGAGATCTATGCCCATATTGAGTTCCAGACACTGAGCAGGGCACCCAAACAGTCTAGGTCCCTTCTCACAAAATAATACCCCCAAAACCCCACATCAGCTATTTTTAACCTTGTCAGTGTGCTCATGGCACACTGACAAGGTGCTACAATTGTAGAGGACACCGTCAGTTTTTTAGGGCCCAGTCCTATCCAACTTTCCAGCACTTGTGCAGCCATGTCGATGGGGTGTGTGCTGCATGCTGCAGTGTCGAAACACTCATGGAGGCCTTCTCCATGTCAGGGGACATTTGTTCCCTTTTTTCAGGGCTGCATTGCGGCTGTACCAGCACTGCAGAGTTGGATAGGATTAGGCCCTTAATTACATTAAGGGCACAATCCTAACCTGGAGTTAGGCCAGCACAGTTTGGCTGGCACAAGAGACACCGTAAAGTATGTTTGGACCACTCTCAGAGTCAGAGAGCCAACACACAGATGTGTGCCATCCTCCCTGACTCTGAGAGTGGTCCAAACGTGCTTTATGGTGGCCCTGGTCCCAGCCAAATTTTGCGGGCCTAACTGTGCCAGCCTAACTCCAGGTTCGGATTGTGCCCTAATTTATTACATTACAATTAATAAGTATAATTAAATTAATTTAATCTTAATAATTTAATTAAGTCGTTTCATGACAATTAAAGAAATTCCCAACAAGCTGAAATCAAACTTCTCTGAACCTGAAAAGATCTTTCTCAGAAAGTGACCTTGCGAAACTCTATAATTGGAGCGGGAAGAGGGAAGTGTATGTGGTTTCAGCAAAGGAGGAAAACATGTTTGGAAGTAGGACGGTCAATTTTGTGTCAGAAGTGTCAGAAAGTGTTGGCAAACAAAGGTCTGACTGAACATATGGTGTACTGGAGAAATGTGGGGTGAGGGGCAATGAGAGGGCATGATAGGAACCAGTACGGGATTCAACCAGGGGTGGGGGGAGGGGAGAATGTGAGGCAAAGAATTACGGACTTTTGGAAAGTGGGGACAAGTGAGAAGAGGAGAGAGTTGTGCCAATTGCCTTCTTGTGTAGGTGAGAAAGAGAGTGTAATTAATGCCCTTATTGAAAACGTCCTGTCAGTGGAGACAATGCAGGGAAGGTCACTTTGGGGCACTCCTGTGACAGGTCACCAAGATTAAAGCTACATTTGATTCTATTGTTTGCGTTCAGTTCTCTCCCCTCCCCACACCAGAACAACTCTGAAAACTGAATAAAACCACAACAGGCAACCTGTGGCATGTGCAGAATTTGGAGAGGGGGGGGCACAATCCACCAGACAATTTTCCTGTTTAGGCCTCACTGAAATGAACTGGAAAAATGCCAGCTGCTCTGATTTCTTTAGGAGAGGAAAGCCCTGTGGGCAAACTCCCTCTTTGCTCGCCTGTTTCTTACCTGTTGCCCGCTGGTTTGCTCCTCGCTCTCGCCCACAGCACAGCTCCCACCTGCAGCTGCTCCAGGCTTCTCCAGCCACCCAATCAGCATCCAGCTCATTCGTGCACAACAGCATGGCTTCTTGTGCTTCTTCACAAGGCTCAAGGTGGCCACTTTCCCTCATGGATGCTGTTTGTCTGCTGTGGCCCCACGGCACCCCTGAGGCCTATCAGTGGCATACCAGTGCCGCAGCACAGTGGTTGAGAACTGCTGCCCTGTACAATTGCACCTACCCGTCTCTCTGTATCTACCAACTATGGCAATTTTTACTATGCCTTCTGTTTAAATAGATGGAACTTGGACAATGCACCACTTAAAATTTACTGTAGGTGAAGTTAAAATTTACTGTAGGTGATGCTTTCTGTCCAAGCAGTAGCACTTTATGTCTATGAGCCAGCCAGCCTGCCACCAGTTCCTTACCTCTCCTCCACAAAGGTAGGGCTGCTCCAATGTAATTTGAATGGGCATACAGAGAGTGAAGCCTTTGAATCCGATCTGTTGGTGCCAGAACATTTTTAATTGGTCCCAATCACCACTTGAAGTGCAACAATCCTCTAACCAGTAGCTGTCCATCCACTGATAATCAAACCGTTACTGAAAATCAATGAGTATTATTTATATTGTTTACTGTCCCATGTGTAGTGAATTTACAAGCACAGAGCAACCGGATTCCAGATGATGGCATGCACATTAGGCATCCATCTCAAACCGCTAATAGGCACATTGAAGTGAAAAAGGGGGGAAAAAAAGAAGAACTGAGCCATTACTGCCACAAAGGACGCAACTTTGGCAGTGGGTTTGTCACATATGAGGCTCTGTGGGCAGCCCATCTAAACCCATCATTACCTGGCACCCACGCGTTAGCAAGATAATAAATCCAATCTATGCATTGGCATAGTGCCATCAAAGCAGATGGGCACAAGTGGAGACGGTTGAGCGACTAGGTATACCCATTGCCACTGTAGGTTCAGAAAGGCTGCATCTCATCTAGGAACATTAAAGCAGCTGTCATTTTAGAGCTCTTCTGGATACGGCTAAGAACATATGCCATCGCAATGGTATCCATGCACACAAAAGTATGCACACAAAATTGTTTCTTCCTGAGAACAGCACAGCTGATTGAGGTTCCGAACCATAGTGCATTGAGGGACCTAACATACCATGCGCTTTCTGTGCCTGTTTAAGTTACATCATCTGGAATTTTAACCCAACAATCACATCAGAATGACCACATTGATCTCTCTGATGAAAAACAGGCATGCTGAAGGGGGAAAAAAAGATCAGGCGAAAGGATGATTCATTCCTACACATCTTTCATTGTATTTCCTCATCAGATTGATTCTCTTATCATTTGAAATGTGAAAATGAAATCCAGCTTTGTCAAGTCATTTGTTCTTCACAGCATGCATGCAAAATCCATTCATCTTGTGGCTATTACGTGACTGACTATTCATTGCCTATAACATTGCAACATAATAGACTTAAATATTTAACGTGCAGCCAGGTAACTAAGATCTATGAGTACCAACAATTAGAAAAGCCTCACCTTCCACACACATAATATAAGCTTACATGCAAATTCAGTGCGCCATCCTAGGTGCCCTGTAGCGTCAACACTACATGGTAGCATCAATGCTACACACAGAGTGCTGATGCAGGGGCGCCAAGCAGCACCCCTTCGCCAACGCTCTCACACCGAGACCGGCACTGCAGGCAGCGCTGACCCCAGAGCGCCCGCGCTCGTCTCCCTCTGTGCCAGCCAAGCCTGGCTGGTGCAGAGGCATGATGAGCTGGGACAGAGGGAGGGAGTGGATGGGAGAGGGTGTTTCTGGATGGGGGAGGGAGGGCTGTGGGCAGGCTGGCAGGCGTGCCAGCCCAGGAAGGAGGCAGGCCTTGGACTTGGCCATAATCGGGCCACTCTGTCTCCTTGGATCTGTGCCTTCTGTTTAGCAGGCGCAGATCCGAGGAGTCCATGGGGGAGCGAACATGCTCTTGCGCCAGGGAGGCTCCAGCTTCCCCCAAGCAGCGCTAGATATGGCGCTGGCTGGCCGGCCTCACCATTCCAGTGCTGTTTAGGATTGCGCTCCCCGAGCGCAATCCTAATCTGGACTTAGGCCGACACAGTTAGACCAGCAAATTTTAGCCAGCACAAACGACACTGTAAAATATATTTGGACCACTCTTGGAGTCAGAGAGGCCAGCACACCGATGTGCACCATCCTCGCTGATTCAGAGAATGGTCCAAACACGCTTTACAGGGGCCCTGTAGGCCAACTTTGCTGGCTTAGCTGTGCCGGCCTAACTCCAGCCCTGAATCAAATACACTTAAGATAATTGCAACACAATTTTTCAGCAGGATGGCTTGGAGTCAGATTAACATGGAGTGTTAAGAAAGAGAAATGATAGCATCATAAGTAGGGATGCTTCCACATGGAGAGAACATTTAACATTTTCCTCTAGAGTAAGTAATTCCGATTTAAGTTGCCTTGGTTATAAGACAGGACCTATTTGAATTCTACCATTCTTCTAGCTTGAATTGCTGGAATGTTTGATAGCCAGTGTGCATGCATTATTTGATCTTGTGAAAAGCTTTCCATTGCTTCCAATTGTTCATGGAAAATTTTTGGCTCTAGGGAAGCTATGCATACGAGCAATTATGTATGCACTGAAATCCCATGCAATGTGTTTGCATGCAGTAAAGAGTACAATCATATCAACCCCGTCCTTTAGGTAAGGGAAGGCAGGCATACATGTACAGGATCAGGACACGAAATGGAGAAGTAAAGCTATCCAGGAATAGGCCCATATTCTTCCCATTATGCACTACCTCCCTTGGGAGGTCCATTGTGTTCTGTCTCCTTTGATCTCTCAGTGGTGATTAAGGATGTCATTGTTTCATCAGGCATGTTTTCCTATTGATTGATGGACTTTTATGCAATTGTGTGGTTGGTATGTTCTGCACTTGCTGTCTTCAACAGATTGCATTTCTGTTTTTTTAATTGACTTGTTTGAGTGGGAAGGGATCATCTGCTTCCCTACCCTGCTCCTTCATTCAGTTTTCCAAAAACTGGAAGTACGAGACTTCAGGTTTTATATACAGGGATGGTGTGAACAAAGGGACTCCTTCATTTGTGTGGTTGCTTTAAATAAAACAGGTAGAGGGCAGGTCCTCTTATGGATTCAGAATTGGTTGAGGGCCAGGAAACAGAGAGTGGGGGTCAATGGGAAATTTTCACAATGGAGAGAGGTGAAAAGCAGAGTACCCCCAGGGATCTGTCTTGGGGCCCGTGCTTTTCAACTTGTTCACTGAGACAGGGATAAGCAGCGAGGTGGCCAAGTTTGCGGATGACACAAAACTTTTCCCGGTGGTGAAAACCAGAAGGGATTGTGAAAAGCTCCAGAAGGATCTCTCCAAGTTGGGGGAATGGGCAGCAAAATGGCAGATGCATTTCAACCTAGACAAGTGTAAAGTGATGCACACTGGGGCAAAAAATCAAAACTTCACCTATAGGCTAATGGGTTCTGAGCTGTCTGTGACAGCTCAGGAGAGAGATCTAGGGGTGCTGGTGGACAACTCGATGAAGGTGTCGACCCAGTGTGCGGCAGCAATTAAGAAGGCCAATTCCATGCTTGGGGTAATTAAAAAAGGGGTTGAGAATAAAACAGCCAAAATTATTATACCATTGTACAAACCAATGGTAAGGCCACATCTAGAATATTGCGTACAGTTCTGGTCACCACATCTCAAAAAAGACATAGTGGAGACGAATGGCGACACTCCCGGTTCCGTTGGAGTCCGGGTTCGGCTCCCCCTTGGCGTGGGGGGGGGCAGAAGGGGTGCAAAACCAAACGTCCACCATGCCCTGCTGGAACGCCTGGAGCGATGCACACCAAACCCAGCATGCGCGTGCCTTACGGCTGGCGACAAACACTGTGGGGGTCAGGGCCCCCTAGCGTCCTCGGGGGCGGGGGTACGCAGGGGGCCCCATGTGAAGACGGCCGAAAACGGCCAAAATCGGCGTTGAGTCCATACTTTCCAGGGTCACCGAGATGAGCGGCAACGCTCCTGATGCCTCTGGAGTCCAGGTTCGGGCCCCCCTCGGCGTGGGGGCCAGAAGGGGTGCGAAACAAAACATCCGCCATGCCCTGCTGGAACGCCTGGAGCAACGCGCACCAAACCTGGCACATGTGCCTTGCAGCCTGGCAACAAACACTGCAGGGGTCAGGCTCCCCCAGCGCCCCCCGGGGTGGGGGTGCGCAGGGGGCCCCACATGAAAACGGTCGAAAATGGCCAAAATCGGTGTCGAATCTGTAGTTTCCGGGGTCGCCGAGGCGAGCGGTGACGCTCCTGACGTGGTTGGAGTCCGGGTTCAGCCCCCGTCGGCATGGGGGGGGCGAGAAGGGGTGCAAAACTCATAAACTGTGGAAGATAATTTTGTTACCCAGGCAACGCCGGGTAACAAAAAGCTAGTTTTCTATATAAAGAGCACAATCCACCAGGAATTGTTCAGGCATGATTCCCAGACATGTCCATGTGAGTTATGCAAGATCACAGTGGGTGTTGCTATGGAATGCACCCATGGAGAAAAATATCACTTAGGAATCCATACACTACGTATTTGTGGCATTTTCTCAGTGGTTTCTCATTTTTCATCTTCTGGTACATCAGGCATGAGCAACTATTAACCTTGCGAAAGTGAACAGAAAGGAGGGGGTGACCAGGTTAAACAATTCCAGTTCTTACACTGCAAATATCAGAGAATATCATGTTTTCCTCTGGCCCTTTCCCATAAATTTGTAGCATGCCTCCAAACATCCACATATGGTATAGTCTGATTTTGAAGTGCTTGTTGTCTTTGCAGAACACCATCTACATTCCATTGTATAACATAGTGGCCATCTAGGCTATTTTTGTCACAAGCTGCACAATTAAACTATAGGGAAGGTCAGCCCACTGCCAACTCCTGGCCTGATGCCCTCTGGTCTGTCACCTACCTTGAGCATCTGCTGTGTGCAATCCAGCCTGACCTGCCATATGAACCATATAACACAGAAGGGAGAACACAGAGATACACCTATGAACAATGGAGCAATAAGGCTGATCAACAAACATTTTCAAAGAACGTGTCGAAGTACAAGGAAATAACAATTTCCTTGTAGAAATACAAGGATCAGCATATGATGAGGATTCTGCAAAATGCAGGGAATCTACATGCATGAAACTTACACCCCCCTAGCTCTATTCACAGCCAATGTGCACAGTCTATGGCTTTTGGCTAGCAGGCAGGATCCCACTCCATGTATTTAGTATTCCCTTATATTGGCTGTGGATGTGGCGGCGCTGTGGGTTAAACCGCTGTTTCTGAAGTTGCTGACCGGAAGATTGGCAGTTCAAGACTGCATAACAGAATGAGTTCCCGTTGCTTAGAAATGAAGATGAGCACTGCCCCCTACAGTAGGTGACGACTAGACCATTCGGTCGTGGGAAAACCTTTACCTTACCTTTTATTTTGGCCAACTGAAAAGGGCCAAAATGAATGAGAATTAGAACATAACACTATAAATGCAATATCATTATTTTAATGAGTCTAATTTTTTTTTGTTTCAATGCAGAGAACCTCTAGAACCATAATTGCATTATTAGGATAGATAGTCCAAAATTTTCCAGCAGAAGACCAGTCCACTAACTGGTTTCAAAAGTTCCTTCTTCAAGATCAGGCTCACATATACATGACTGGCAAGCCCCATCCAAATTTCTTAAGAGAGTAAAAAGTTCAATATCCATATTTCATGGTAGAGTTCATAAGGGGTGAAACCTTTTTCCGACTCATTCTTTATTAGTAAAAACCCAAACTGTAGAATCTCATGTAACAAGTTGAAAACTCCAGTCTTCTTGGTTTGAAGGAGGAAGGAAACCCATCCGCAATGGCACTTTTGGCAAAATGATTCGATCCTTGTGACACTTCATCTTATTTCATTTTGACATGGGGCACCTTCATGCCAGCTCTCTGCAGAGAGCAAAGGGGGGAGGGGGTACTTGCATCCCGCAACCATCTGAAGGGCAATGAATAATTTCAGGACATTCTTGGCAAAATGCCCCCCCCCACAGGACCCCTTCTGCCTGGATGGATTTTGACAGAGTCTTGGCTCAATCCTATCCCCATGATCAGTTTGTGGAAGTTGCAAAGCAGCCTTTGCTAGTGTGCACAGCAGGCCTGCTGGCAGGGGGTTGGCCTCCCATGCACCAGTGGATGGTCAAAGCTCCACTGGCCCAAGCAAAGCAGTGCAAAGAGGGAGGGAGGGAGTGAGGGAGGGGTAAATGGGATGGGGGTGGAATGGGCAGTGAGGAGGGTGGAGGAGAAGGCAAATTGGCCCTGGGAGGGGAGCAGGTTTTGGTGGCAGCGGTGCGCACTGAATCTCGCCCCCCTTCCCAGGCCTGATCCACGTTCACGGATCAATGCAAACTTGTGACAGCAATATTGCTGGCGCATGTCTGAGTTGCTCCACAGCATCAGCTGGGGCTACCCTGGGACAAGTAGAGAAATGTACCCTTACTCAGAGGAGACCTCCAGCAGGCAGAAATCCCCCAATGGCACTGCTGTATCAACATGCGGGGACTTAGGACTGGGCTATCTGCCCTATCAATGAGACTTGTGAGTTTGGATAGGGTGCATTGGCCACGTTAAGCTTCACCCGCCTCACTGAGCAGATAGCTGTCTTTGAGCCCCAATCTCTCACGCAAATTCCAGGCAACAGCTGTGCAGCGCACCTTCAGCCCCAGCTTGAGAAGTGTGCCTGCCTAGCTCCAACTGCCTTCCTTCCCCACACAATCCCAAATTAGGTTCATATCTTACTGAGACTTCCTAACGCGGCACTTTCCCACTGAGAGAGACAACCTCCAATCTTATTTAGAAAAGAATTTATTGAATAGAGTAGGCACAGTCAAGTAGGGGAAATGCCACTCACTCTGCCGAAAGGGGCTGAGGAGCTATTTAAGGGCAATTCCAGTTACCGCACACAGATGGTAAAATAGCAAAGCCTAAGTTCTACTTCTACTCTAAACATGGAACAAACTACCTATCTACCACCAAGTTATCAGTCCTTTGGAGTTGCAGTTGCAGTTGAGCAGCACTTTGTGTGGCAGATACCCATTGGAACACTCTCATGCATGGCTCCAGTTGGCCATGGTCCAGGAATGAACCCCGAACAAAGGAATCAGTCCACGGTTATAGGAATTTGGTGGATGCCCCACAAGGGGTCTGGATCAATCCCCCAAAATGCAAAGTCATGGTGAAGCAGCACTGAATAACCAATTACATTTCTAGTCACGTACCTATCATCTCCCTCCCTGACACCGGAGTACCTAATTCACACCTCTGTAGACCCATTTCTTGTTCAAGGATATTTCTTGATCGACACTATCCTGTAATCGTAACCAAATTTGCACCTGTGCTGGTTTTTGCTTCCCGGTGCCAAGTAGCTGTTTATCACTGTTCTTTCTCAGCTCCCGGTCATAATTGGAATGAAAGCTCCTTTTGCATTTTACGGTGTGGCTCTTTCAGGCATTTCAGGGCCTAAATCCCACTCAGCACAATGTTTTCCTGTTTCTCAGGGACTCAAGAAATTACAGTACATTTTTAAGCTAAAAGATCAAATTAACCCTTTCCCGGCATGACATACCCCACCATTCAATGAGCATAGATGTGAGTTTAAGAATCCTAGGCACAGATCCGAGGAACCCTACTGGGAGGCCAGAACCTTCCCTGGAGCAAAGGGATGAACATGCCCTTGCCCTGGAGAGGCTCCCCAGCGCACCTTAGATTTGGCACAGGCTCACCGGGCTTGCCAATCCAGCCCAATTTAGGATTGTGCTCCCCGGAGATTTAAAAAGAGCATGGGGAAGTGGATGGAGGGTCCAGGATGCAAATATGCCATGAACACACATGCCATTTAATGCATAGAGCTGGTCAGGCACGGTATATATTTTACAACTTGACCCAGTGCCAACCCTAGAGGCCAGCCTTGCAGTGTGGGAACGATAATGTGCTGACCCGCTCTTATCAGAGGGAGAAATTCAAAAAATGAGGCATCTTCGGGTTCTGAAAGAGTAATAACTTGGGAAACAAGCCTTGGGGAAGGAGAGCACAAAGATGGAATTCTGTGCACAGAAACGTTGCATATCAACTGAAAAGCCCTCTGGGATGTCTTTCAAGCAGCATGCCTTGGGGGCCTTTTCGTCATTACTGCAACATAAAACCAGTTTGATATATATATTCTTCTTTTATCTGTGTAGGTTGTGTTTCTACAGATCTATAGCAAACTGTCACTGCATGCCACAGCTGTATGTAAACAAGTGGCTACAAGGCTTTTAACAAATGCCACCAAACCAAAAAATGTCACTGGTGAAACAAACCTGATCGCACCACCCCTGCAGGATGAGGCGGTGTTTTTGTTTTATTTGCTGCTTTGCGGTTTTTTTATTTGATGTTGGAAAAAGAATGGGTGTCATAGGATCTGCTGCTTGTCTTGTTTTGTTGGTGTTGAGGGGTGTTTTTTTTTCCCCACTTATGGAAGTCTAATTAAACCCGTGTGCTATTTTCATACCTGAAAGCCAGCAAATGCACTAGAATTTTTCCAGGACAGCAGCAGACACACGGAGGGAGAGCTCTTGATGCACATTAAGAAAATGACTCCTGTTATTACGGCCACACATTTTCTACAATAGACATCTTACGTAATTCTTTTATCAAAAAAAAAAAAAAACTCATTCAATCTTCTGCTTACTGAGTCAGAAGACGCACAGAGTACTCTGGAGTCGCTAGGCTGAGATTTCATTTGAAAGAGTGTGCCTTGTGCCATGTAGCTGGGTCTTGTTTTAGCAATTAACGATACAGTTGTTTAAGACTTGGTGACAGAAGCTCCTGGTTAGAAGATGTTTGCGGTGCTGTGACAGAGGAAATCATTTAAAGATATATGTGCAACGATCATAAAAGTCATTGCCCAGGATGCTACTAAAATATCCAGTCACTCATTTTCAGTTTAAATGAGATATTTTCCCTGCGTGAGGCTGTACAATCCTATAACGCTTACCTGGGAATCAGTTCCATTAAACCCAAGGGGCTATGTTTCTTAGGAGTCACAGGTTCATAAACTGTCCGTTGGAATGGTACTACAAGGTTGGAATGGACCAGGGCTGCACTACAAGACTATGTCAGGGAGGCCTGTGAGAAATGGGATGATGCCCACTGGCCTCATCAACAACCTCCACATAAACAACAACAACAACAACACAGAGAGAGAGGGAGGGAGGGAGGGAGGGGTGTGTGTGTGTACCCCCTGTGTGTGCGTGTGTGTGTGTGTGTGTGCGCGCGCGTGCGTGCGCGTGTGAACCTCCAGAGACGTCAGAGGCCACTTCTGGTTTTTGGTCAAAAACTGGACATGCCCTTCTAGGACCTCCAGAGGCCATTCTGAGGCCCGTAAAGGCCTGTAAAGGCCTGTGTTCTTCACAGGCCTCAGGCTCCAGACGCAACCAGAGCAAGATTCCAGTCACATTCAGAGCCCCAGAAAGACCACTGATTCATTATCCGCGGTTTTCTGTATCTCCAGGGTGTGTGTGTCCAGGAATGGATCCCCTGTGGATTCCGACTCAACTGTATTTTGAAATGTCAAAAAATGTAACCCGAGTTGAACAGGTGACAAACATTCTGCCACCTCCTATTTTTCAGGACTACAATGATGAAATCCGTCAAGAGCAATTGAGAGAACTGTCATATTTAAATGGCTCCGAAGATTCAACTCGTGGACGAGGCATTCGAGGAAGAGGGATCCGGGTGGTTCCTCCTGCAACTCCTTCAAGGTCAGTTGATTTGTCATTCTTTAACTGCAATTGGTGGTGGACAGTGAATGGGTGGTTTTATTTCTGAGTAAATGTGTGGTTTTCCAAGATTCCTTCCATACTTTGCCTCCTTTGTTAACTGCTTATCCATCGGCATGTATGCTATTTTCATTTCTGCTGCGAAACCCTTCAACTGCCACTACCATCTGTTTTACCAAGGAAACAAATCTCAAGCATAACAGATTAAAAAAAATTAATCTGTTTTTTAAAGGCTTGGTTTCGAATCTTTGCGGGTGGCCAAAGCAGTCAGAAGTCTGTCTTGTGTGCTATACTTTGTATCTTTGCCTTTCAAGTGTGTCTCCACAATAATACGAGTGCCCTGTTCCTGCTCAGGGGCCGTGGAGGTGCAATTCCTCTTCCTCCGCCCGGACGAGGTGCTCAAGTGCCAAGAGGAAGCCCTGTAACCCGCGGAGTACTCCCGATACCTCCTGTAACCAGGGGGGTTCCTACCCCTCGAACAAGAGGAGTTCCAGCCGTTCCAGGCTACAGGCCTCCCCCTCCCCCAGCGCATGATGCTTATGAAGAATATGTAAGTACCTGATGGCTTTTCAAGCAGAATAATGCCAATTGTTTAAACACCTGCTGGCTTTGATGATTATAGGTAGATGTTAGACTTTGTCTGTCTCCAGATGGATGGCACATCAGGTGCACAACCAGCATTCTGAAGCATCCCATGGGCCAGTCATACATTCCATGCGCAACGAAAATGCATAATCTGTCCTGCAGATAAATTGGTGGTTGTACTTCAGTGTCCATATTTGTGCTGTATCAGAATTGCTAGCACCATGAGACCAAAGGGCATCCTTCCTTTCCCAACATATGCTCTTTGGTGGGATGATTCTGGCGCCATTACAGGAGCAGACAGAGCCTGTAATGATACCCATTTTGAATGATACCCATTTTGGCTTGTGGTTCCTCTCTGCATTATGTACTAAGCCTGCAAACGTAGCATTTGAAATGATGAGATTGATCAAAGATTGCTTTTTAAATGCTCTCTGATTTGTTTTGGGTAAGTGAACATATTTTTCTGTAGCAGCATAATATTGCAGTATGATATGGGAGAACTATGACAAGAAGAACAGACACTGTTGTTAAATCTATAGTGTTAGAATGCATTTCATGAGAGCCAGCTTCCTGCATAATTTACACCTGCCAAAACCACAAATTAGACAGAATAAAACTGTTCTTTAATATTGCAGATGTAACATTACAAATACTTCCCTGTTATTTCTGCGCCACGTAACTCATTCACCTTGAGAAATTTTCGGAGGGTTACTTAAGGATGCACATTTATATTGAAAGGAATTATTTCTGTGGGAACTGTACAGCAGTTTCAAAGTGGAAGCAATTAAGCTGTTATTATGGTTTTTAAATTAATTTCAATTAAGTAGTTGCATACCACTTCATGGCACAGAAGGAGCATATACATTTAAATAGGAAGGCAGAAGGAAAAATCAATTTGCTGTGAGTCATGCTGCCCTTTTTTTTAAAAAAAGCAAATCATACAAATGGGTTTCTGGCTAGGCTTAATGTACCCTGATTGTTGATGGGGGACTATCAGCATGCACGGGCAGTTGGCTGTTCTCAGTATCTGGAGTATGTGACAAGCCTACATATTCAGTATACTGAGAATGTACTGATTCTCAGTATTTGTAATGTATTGATTCTCAGTATCTGTAATATCTGCTATGACGGGATTGCAACCAATTTTTTAAGGTGTTCCTATGGAGGAATAAAGTTGGGTTTCTTTTTATTTTCAGGTACTATGTCCTTGTGAGTTGCCCATGTCATGATTTCTCAGCCTATGCACTTGTATACAATCCAGCCAAAGTTAAAACATATTTAACAGAACTGCCCGACCACCCAGGAGAGCAGCAGTAGGCAGGCAGCTACCGCTGCATCCCGTGGCAGCTAGGCAGCTGCGGGAGCCTCCATGTGGAAAGGGGGCATTTGTTCCCTTTGCCCTTGGTGAGGGCACAGAATGGGCGACAGGTCTACTTGCCTTACTGCCGGTGCTGGAGGCGCTTTAAGGTGCCTTGCACCACATTTGCCCGGGTGGTACGAGCGTCCTGCCTGCGGTACAGGCCATTGGATTGGGCATTGATTTCCAAGTGTCATTTATTTCCATGGAATAAATAATTAAGCACACACTTAACTTTCCAATTGAAACCACAGGGACTTAGGGCCAAATCCTATCCAATTCTCCAGTGCTGGTACAGAGATGCCAAAAGGACAGTGGAAGGACAGTCCAGGAGCCCTCCTCAAGGTAAAGAAGTGTTTGGGCTGCACTGTGGCAGCATCGGTGCTAGAAGGTTGGATAGGATTGGGCCCTGCTTAACTTTGAGGGGGACTGTGTCCTGCTTCAGTAAAGTTTCAATTGTCCCATTGATATAAATAGGACCTGCTCCCAGCTCAACTGTTCAGGATCAACGTTAGACGTGGAAAGTGTAGTTTCTGATAATCTCAGAATGAATGTCATTATTTAGCACAGATGACCTCTGAGAAGCCACTGCTGTTTGTGTGTGAAGCAGGACAAAAGATGTCATCATGGATAATTCCATGTGGAACATCAGAAGTGCTCAGTTTTAGGAGTCATTCTGAAAGTCTTTCATAGTGAGGCAACATTTGTATTGCTCCCCTCTAACTGTAATCTTTAATCTGCCTTGGATGGTCTCACTCTCAGGAAACCATCAGTGATGCTTCATGCTCCACCTCCTATGAGCTCCAAGAGTAAAAAGTAAGACTAGTGGAATTCAAGACACGTCACAAAACATACATACCATATCAATACACACATTCTACGTATACTGAATGAGTTCTACTGAAATCAATAGGACTTATTTCTAAGTAGACATGTATGACTGCAGCGTGAACATTCATATGAAATACACACATAGGTAACAAGGCACGATCACACGCTTATGTTTATGTGTGTCTCTGTTTTTACTTACTCCTGGGAAAATGTACACAGAAAGGTCATTAAGATCTAAAAATCAGTGCTACTCTTTGTGCCATAAATCACTGTGCGCCAACCATCCATGCTTGTGTTTGAAAGAAAGCGAGTCAGGAGACCATTTGGATACTTTTCTAGTATAAAGAAATTATGTGACTGAGCGAAAGGAGTTGAAAAAACTAATAGGAGTAGAAAAATGAAAGTTAGTAGTGGTAAATATTCATTCAAGTGAAATACATTAAAAAATCCAATGAGAAATCCAGTTCATTTCTGGGGTAATGTTGTACCCCAGGCACACTTGTGCTCATAGGAAGAATGCAGTTAATGCTTATCTCTTTTCCTTTGGGAATATTGTGCACTATGTGGCTGTGTGCTTTGCTGGGCCTCCCACTGTCCATTAGTGCACATGGGCACTGCTCCATGCTCCAGCTCCCAGCACTGCTATAAAGCGCTTTTTTTACAGTTGCTTTACAGCAGATTGTGCTGGTGGAATGGGTAATCTGCCGGTGCTTCCTTTACATAGTTTGTAGCTCTCCATAATAGTAGTCATAGGTCAGATTATTTATTCTTTTACAAATACTTGACTTTTGTTATCCTGTACTATTTGTTTATATTATCCCTTAGTAACTTTGCTGTATGCATGACATGGACAGCCCAATCCTAAATAAATTCCACCCACAGCACAATCCCAACTTGGAGTTAGGCCGGCACAGTTAGCCCAACAAAGTTTGACAGGCACAGGAGACACTTTAAAGTATGTTTGGACCACTCTTGGAGTCAGAGAGACCAGCACACAGACATGAACCATCCTCCCTGACTCCAAGAGTGGCCCAAATGCGGTTCACGGTGGACCTTGTGCCGGCCAAACTTTGTTGGCCTAACTGTGCCGGCCTAACTCCAGGCTAGAATTGCACCCACAGTCATGCGGTGGTACTGGTGCAGGCTACACTGCATCCCATGGGGATTTTCAGCTGCTGGAGGTCTCCTGAGGGGAGATAAGGGGATATTTTTCCCTTTGCCTTTGGTAAGCCCCAGCAGCCACAATGGGTCAACTTGGACCTGTTCTAACTATATCATTGGCGCAAGTCTGTGTTGATCTGGGTTGGGAGATCTGGTCTGCGACGGGGGTTAGGATATGGCACACACCAGTGCCACCAATCTTGCCCCCAACTTGAGCCCGATGCCCACATCCCACACCCATTGCCACCCTCCTCCTGCCCTGTTCCACCTCTTCCCCTACCCCTGCACTGCCACTAAGCAACACCTGCCATTAGGGGCAGAGTTCCCCTTCCCCCAATTACCACTTAACCACTGACTACTGCCATATTACCCCAACAGCTACTCCTAAGAATTATTGAGTGGCAGCAAGTCACCTACCTCATTTATTGTTCCCAGAAGGATCCCATAGCAGACGAATTAAGATGGCCGAACGGGCTGAAATGCCAATAGGCTCTGTTAGAACTAATGAGAAGGAGAAATAATGTATTTGTCAGTTGTCAACATGGATTTAGTAAATTAGAATAACATTGCATATATTGATATTGAACAAAAGGTTTTCAGAGTGCAGATAGTGGTGAGCCACATCTTAATTGCATCTTTGAAAAATCACATTTTTCGCAAGACTGACCGAAGCGCATGACTATGCCCCCATAGAAAACAGCATTTATTTTTATATGGCTCCATTAATGTGTCCCCTTAAGATATGGGGAAACACAAATGAGCTTTTTGATGGGTTTCTTGTTCAACCTCACATCGACAAATCTGCTGAAAAACATTGCATTCCTGACTTCATTCGGTTGGATGATGTAAGATTTGCCAACTTGCAGCTCTACTTTTTCTCATCTGTTGAAGGAAATTAGCCCTGGTGCAATACTTAGCAATCAAATACATACTTTCGAAAGCCACTGCCAACTAAAAAATATATATATATCCAAATGCACAATTTAATTACCAACTTCCCAGAAACCCCAAGAAAACATGTTTTAAATAATGGAGTATCCAGTACAGGCCATTTAATACAGTGTTTCTCAAACGGCGGATCATGAGCCAATTTCAGGTGAGTTGCGTAGCACTTACGGCAGATATCTTTGGAAAATATGGGACAATGGGACACTGGAAAAAGAGAGGGCTGTGTGGTTATTTTGCTTGCATAAAATTGGCTTGAAGCTCAACATTAAAAAAACTAAGATCATGGCCACCACTCCCATCACTTCCTGGCAAATAGAAGGGGAAGAAATGGAAGCAGTGACAGACTTTATTTTCCTGGGCTCCAAGATCACCGCAGATGGTGACTGCAGCCATGAAATTAAAAGACGTTTACTTCTTGGGAGGAAAGCTATGGCGAACTTAGACAATAAAAAGCCGAGACATCACCCTGCCAACAAAGGTTTGCATAGTCAAAGCTATGGTTTTCCCAGTAGCAATGTATGGCTGTGAGAGCTGGACCATAAGAAAGGCAGAGCGCCGAAGAATAGATGCTTTCGAATTATGGTGCTGGAGAAGACTCTTCAGAGTCCCCTGGACTGCAAGGAGATCCAATCGGTCCATCCTCCAGGAAGTCAAGCCTGATTGCTCCCTGGAAGGACAAATCCTGAAGCTGAAGCTCCAATACTTTGGCCACCTCATGAGAAAAGACCCTCATGCTAGGAAAGATTGAAGGCAAAAGGAGAAGGGGGCGGCAGAGGATGAGATGGTTAGATAGTGTCACCGAAGCGATGAACATGAAATTGGGTGAACTCCGGAAGCTAGTGGAGGACAGGGAGGCCTGGCGTGCTGTGGTCCATGGGGTCGCAAAGAGTCCGACACGACTTAGCGACTGAACAACAACAACAAAGGTTGTGTAACTAGGCTTTTTTCTGATCCTGGAAAATGATACTGGATATAACCCAAATTATTG
Source organism: Lerista edwardsae (assembly GCA_029204185.1). Classification (NCBI taxonomy): domain Eukaryota; kingdom Metazoa; phylum Chordata; class Lepidosauria; order Squamata; family Scincidae; genus Lerista; species Lerista edwardsae. The sequence continues at coordinate 14,379,553 of JAJKFI010000012.1, forward strand.
CTGCGTTCTCAGGAAAGCAGCAGGTTTAGGTGTCACAATTACAGCACTTGCTGCCATGACATCACTTCTGGTGGGTCCTGATTGTCATTCTAAAAAGGGAGTCCCGGTGCTAAAAGGTTCGAGAACCACTGGCTTAATACATTGTATTGTTAAATGCACACACCTAAAGATGTGAGGTGTAACTGGGACATATTTGCAAACAATGTTATCTTACAGATAACCAAAGTCAGGAAGCCATGATTGGCTGCAGGTCTCTGAGTGCGTACTTAAAGGGCAAGATGGGTTTGCTTCTTCACAATGATTCCAGTGGGGGTGTGTGTGAATTATACAGCATCACTTTCCAGCCTTTGGTGGAAAGCCAAGTGGAACCTCCAATTGGTGGAAATCCCAGAAGTCCAATGTAACACCAAGCCAGATGGAGGGAAGTTGGGATACATTAGAGGCCTGCTCCGCTGATCCCATTGCCCAATCCACCTCTCGTTCCTCCCTCCCCTGCCCAAAATGCCCTCTCAGACCTCTGAAATGCCTCTCCCCCCCCACCCTCTCCCACCTCCTGCAACATCTGGCATGAACGTACATGTGCCAGTCAGGGCAGGTTCTAGATCTGGGACTACTTAGCTAGTGTGGGCCTTCGCACCAGCCCGGCCAGTAGTTGCAGCTATGCTTTATGGCACGTTTACGACACACTGGGCCAGCACAGTGGCTGCTGCGCCAGCCAAACTGCGCCAGACTGCATTAGGATTGGGAAACATTAGGAAAATATCTCTTGGTAAGTGCATTTCATTGCACTGAAAGTTACTGAAAACATTGAATTGAATAATTTTATTACGGTCTTAGACCAGTACAGCAGCCCGTTGTTCCCAACAGGGAGTCGACATCTTAAAGAGATGAATACATCACAAATACACAGCCTTCAGACATACAATTATCATGAGGCTGAATCTAGCCAAGCGCTTCTACTCAACTTAGAGAGGGCTTCTGCTACTCTATCAAAGGTCGTCAGCCTCAAGAGGGTCATCATTTAAAGGAAAAAATTAACTTGTCTGATTCTAAGGCATGTGGACAGGTAAAGGCGGGGCCAAGAACAAAGCTCAGGTTTGCACATAGGAGACAGAGTAAAAGGGAGAAGAAAAATATGTAGTAGGAGACTCTAGAACACCCGTGTAACATAGGCAACGGTGACCAAAAAAGGGAGACTTATTATACCATCTTTGGGACGACTGAAAACAAGTGTATATGCATATCATGCGTGATTTATTTGTCATGCAGAATATGCCATTTTCTGTATGTTACAGTGTATTTTTGTTCATAGTTCTTTTACTATTGTGCTTACTGCAGCTCTATGAACAAAGTGGTGAAAAACAAATAGAGAACAAAGATCCTGGAGCAACTTGACATTACAGACAGTAGGACTTGAATAGCATATTGATTTAAAGTGATAGATTAGTTTTTATGCCTCAGGCACTTGGATAAAAGGCTAAATGATATTTCACTAATATTTGCAGTATCTTGAAAACTTGCATTACATTTTTTACTCTAACAACAATAAGCAGTGGACTGATTATTTTGAAGACTAAATTAGGAGGTTTAGGAGAAAAATTATGAGTAGCAATACAGTGGAAAACATAGAATGAAAGAGGGAAATAAAAGAATATTTGTGTTCTGCTTCTGTCAATGTTGAATATCATTCATTCATCCACAGGGCTCACAATCTAAAAATATACTGAAAAACAGTGGCATTCCTAGAGAGGGCAAAATGCTAAGATTTTCAGGCTCCTGAACACCTGTGTAAAGAGGCCCCTCCCCTTTGCATTCAGAGCCATTCACAGCTATGAGAACAGTGGAGGAATCTCCTCCATTTTGCTTTCACAGCTACAATTGGCTCTGAAGGCAAGAGGGGGGCTCTTTGCACAGGACAATAGGAGCCTGAAAAACTAGCGCTTCCCCCCCCCCCCATTCAGAATTGGTTGAGGGCCAGGAAACAGGAAAGTTGCAGTGAATAGAATTGAATAGAAAACAATTAAAAAGCCAATCAAAATTGTAATGAAGCAATCATCTGAACTGGGTACAAAATGAAGTAAGTTCTTGAAGCCAACAGAAGAAATCTAACCATCAAATGAAGCACAAACTGAAATAGATAGTTTTTGTTTTGAACATCCCTGTATGACAGGTGTACAACATTCATTCCTCCAACCATCCATCAATAGACTTTCTATGGATTCATCTGTGCCAATGAAATTTCGTAGAAAGCTCTACTCTTCCCCTTCCAGAGGGCAGCCTGCATTGTCCATGGGCACCCCAAATCTATTCAGTGCTGGCACAGTGGGGCTGCATGGCCCATGTTACATCCAGTGCTGAATTTGAACAGACTAGAGGTCTCATGTAGAGCCCCAGCCTGCCCAATGGGGCTACTTGGATCCGCACTCGCAAAATCGCTGGTGCAAATCTGGGAAGGCCTGTGTAGGGCTTTCAGGCTTGGGACTGGGGTTAAGATACCTCCTCCACCTGCCCTCTCCCAGGCTTAAACCACCTCTCCCCACCCTCCCTCCCCTGAAACACCCCTTCCCCACCTCTTGCCTTTCCCTGCCTCTGCTCTGCTTGGCACTGAAATAACCAGTACCGGTAATAACCGGAAATAACCAGTAGTTGATGTGGATTCAGCCCCGGGAGCACAGCATAGACCTTCTTGCCAGGTTTGCCTACTTCCAAGATGTCGCAAGCTTAACTAGCGTTGTTAAGCCCGCCATAGGGCGTCCCTTTCTATGCGTCTTCCTGGCCAACAAATCAAACGCTTTATATCCTCCAATATTTACAGGTTCAAAAGACCAAGTTTCTTGAAGCAAAATTATGTCAAATTGGGACAGATAACGTAAGACCTCCTTATTTTTGGCTTTGCTATGTTCCACGAGAGCATTGTTAGATGATTATCTGAGTTTTGTAAACAAGCCCTCAACTTTGTTATGCCTCTAAATGAGGGTAGTCAGTCATTTTGTGTATTTGATGCAATTTTCTCATGTATATCTTGACTGGGAAGTGCACCTCTTGCTTCGGGTGGGTTAGTATCCAACTGGTTCATTTTTACATTCCAGGAGTGTTGTTTGATTATGTCACAATGACAGCATTTCCTGCTTGATGATGTCACTTCTGGCCATGACATCACTTACAGTGGGTCCCTACACAAGTGCCATTCTAAAAAGTGGGTCCTGTTGCAAAAGGTTTGAGAACCCACTGATCTGATCTTTGTACAGTATCAATCCTGTTCTGGAAAAAGCTTAAAAGCAGTCTTGATCAGATGAAGCTAAGAGGAGCCCCCTGATCCCAATGATCCTCCATTCATACATTTTGACAAACCAGCACTTCCTTTCAAATGGGAACGTCAGAAGAGAAGTACGAGCATGCTATTGTGTCAGAGGAGGGTTGTGCACATGGCTTCCCAATTATGAAACAATCGGCATGTTACGCATCACAAAATGCACATTCTTTTGTGGGTCTTTTTTGATAGATAGGTCAAGTTTTTGATTTGATATGAAATATCTAAGGTTTACTTATCAAAGAGGAATGGGATAATTTTGCAAAGCCAGGGCCTCTGTTGACTGAAATATTAGACGATACGTTCCAACTTTAAAGGGTTTCTCTTCATTGCCGGATGGAGTTTAAAAGAAGCGCTGACACAGCCTAAAATGCAATGCTGCTATGCTAGATGCTAATACAACCGCAGCCTAATAAATATTCATATAGATATATCGTAATCTAAGTGAAGAGTAACTGCCAGGGGAATATTTGGCCTCCGCTTGGCCCTTAAATATTCATAGTGCCTATTCCTTTTCAACAGACATATCTGTATACCCCCCCCAAAATGCAGAATTGCTGAAGTCCCATATTTACCTTTTTCCTCTGTTCTTGGAAGCTTTATTCTGGCTGCTCCCATACGCTCCATCTTGTTCCAACCCAGGGTTTCTCTTCCCCTGTCCTGACTAAGGGCGCAATCCTCACCAACTTTCCAGCACCAGGACAAGGGCAATGCAGCTCTGAGGTAAGGGAACAAACATTCCCTTACCTTGAGGAGGCCTCTGGGACTGCCCGCCCCCAACTGCAGTATGCAGCACTTACCCCATTGGCACCGCTATATCAGTTAGAATTGCGCCCTACATTCTTAGCAAAATCTAATTATATATGAACTTGCAGGGCCGGCTCCAAGAACAGTGGGCCCCAATGCGGGGCATTCCCATGGGGGCCCCCCACGCTCCTGCAGGGCCCCCACTCACCAAGAAAAGCACTTGTGGTGCAGTATACAGCACCTGGAAATGACATGGAGGTGGCATGATGATGTCATTGCCAACTGCTTCTAGGACTCCCATTTTGGGCAGTTCGGAGGCAGGGGCAGGTGGGAGGCTCCAAGGAAAAGCTGCTGTGCTTACCTAACTGACTTAAAGTTCATAGAGATCCTGGCTACAACAGCAGGCAATATGCTCGCTGAGCTGTTGAAGGGGCCCCCACAGTGTGGGCCCAATGTGACGACATTGGTCACATTGGCTTAAGGCTGAGCCTGTGAACTTGCCTTTACTGAGTCAGACCATTAGTCTGTCTTGCTCAGTATTGTCTGATACTGCCCACCCCCCCAGGTCATCAGACAGGGGTCATTCTTATTCCTATCTGGATGTACCAGGGATTGAAGCTGGGGCCTTCCAGTGCTAGGCCATTAAGGGATGGTTTCTAGAAAAAAAGTCTTCTCTTAGTCCAGTGGTTCCCAAATGTTTTTCAACTGGTGGCTCCCTTGACCTACAGGACCATTGGCTATACCCCCCCCCAATTAGGTTTTAAACTCTATACATTGTGCAGGTTTTTGCAAGGATTCCGCAGCTCTCCTGGCTGGTTTCTGGGGCTCCCCAGCAACCCATGCCTTATTTAACGGCTTTGTGAAAGGCTTCTAAGTACATCCCCAACTCCAAGAAGGATCCACAAACCCCATCCCCCCCTCAAGTACTCTCTCAGGAGTACTACTACTCAGTACTCTACTGAGAGTTTATCTGTTTGGAGTACAAGTGATAAACCCTGTTATTTGAATGATATCTGACCAATGTACTCTGACATAACGTAACCTTTTTTTTTTCCAGAATTCTTAGTGAATACTCGACTTTCAGATTTCCATTTGCACTTATTTTGATTTATTTTTTAGTCATACCAGCTGTCGTTGTCAGCACAAATAGGCTTTACAGTGGTCCAACCATTTTTTTCCTTTCGTGTCTCCTAATCCGTTTTTAGCTCAGTGAATGTCAGGCAGTGGTTTATTTTTATTTGACAGGGGCATTTCCTCTTCACCCCGGCAAGAAGAATCTCTAACTGGAACATCATATTACAATTTAAAGTAACCAAGCTTGTCCTGTGGAAGGAAAATCCTAGAAATGCTGCCTTCTATAAATGACTACCCATTCATTATCATGCAGCAAGCAAGCTTTCTAGCTACACATTCTTCATCAGGTGTATAGGACAAAGGATAAATCAAAACAGGTGTTAATTTAACAGATTGCTACAGTCTAGGCTGACTTTAAGGATCTGTGCCAGTGATTCAGCAACAGACTTCCAGCCCTTGATCTCTGATATCAGGAGGGCTTTAGGCTGCTCCAGAGGGGGAAACAAATCCCAAAATCTTGTTGATAGGGATGAGTTTTTTTCAGTGACCTACACAGAATGCTAAATAATCAGAATTTCTACTCAAAATGCTATATAAAACTAAATTTAGATCAAAATGCAAAATAACATCGCTTTTGCTTACTTATGACACATTTTGACACAAATTTAGATCAATTTCACAAAAATGACACTTTTGACACAGTTTTGAGGAATCCACAAATAGTTTTCAGTAAGGGATAAGGAACAGGAGGGGCAGAAACAGGAGGAAGCTTGCTTAAACTATGAACGTGCATGTTCATAGTTCACAGGGCATGTTGGGGCGACTTTAATGGAATGTGGAAGTAATAAGCAGCAGTTTCTTGACACTCCAAGCAGCAACCAGAATGCAGCATGGGAACTTCTGAGCAGGTCATTTCGGGCAATTTGCAATAAAAATTCATATGAAAAAACATAACACCACAATTTGCAATTTTAATCAAGAAATTTTGGAAAAAAATATCACCCCAAAAAACCCACCCTTACTTATTTAGTACTGAAAGAACTGTCCAGGAATGGGATAGCACCTCAGAGCACAATCCTAACTTGGCGTTAGGCCGGCATAGTTAGGCCAGCAAAGTTTGGCCGGAACAAGGGACACATTTTTTGGAGCACTCTCAGAGAGGCCAGCACACAGACGTGTGCCATCCTCCCTGACTCCAAGAAAGTTGTCCACCCACGCTTTACAGTGTCCCTTGTGCCAGACAAACTTTGCTGGCCTAACTATGCCGGCCTAACCTCAGGTTAGGATTGCGCCCTAAGTGTCCTTCCTTGATGACAAGTTCTGCAAGGGAAGGGGCATCTGACTGAAACTCTTCACAACTTAATTCCGTGATTAGGTTTGACAAGAGGGAGTAAAGGAAGGTTTCCTCCAGAACTAGACCAGAGGCCATTTCTGCTCTCCTCTTTTCACATAACAAGCAACTGGCACTTTCTATAGGAGTTTCACTCAAAAACCTCTCTCAGAAACAGGGTTAATGTCAGGCATCAGCCAGGCCAGGTACAGACTGTGGAAGCATGCTCCTCAGCGGCTTAGTCCCTACCTGGCTTAGTCCCTCCCTAAAATCTCAGTCCTGGTGGCAGTGGCAGTGAGCAATGCACCACCAGGGGGAGGAGAAGGGGCTCGCTCATGCGCTTTTAGTGTAGGGCTTCTCCCAGGACCCCCAGCATGCTGGCACCAGCACTTGTCAATAAAAATCCACTATTGCAGTGGTTTCCAAATTGACAGTTTCACAACCGCCAAGTGGGTCGCCAAGTGATTTTTGGTGGGTCGTGAAACTGACAAGCTGATAGCTGACAAGGAAAATACATTGAGCCCTATGGGAAATGAAACTGAGCCACACGTTTACTCACAAGTAGGAGACCACGCCTCAGTCCATGTTGAAGGACAAGCCAAGAAGAACGCCACACCACCAGACTGGTCCTGATACAATGAATGCATTCCGCCAAAAAAAACACTTGCTTAAGCCCATTGTTTTTCAAAACAGCAGAACCAATAAAACCCAATAACAAAACAACATACACATTGTAAGACCATATGACTATGCATTCAAACTTCTGGCCAAGTTTCCTTACTCCCATGTTGCTATCAGCAGCATGCTGAATTAGGGGAAGATTCCCAAACTCTTCCATTCTCCTAATTGTGCAATATTTTAAATTGTTCTCTCATCCTGTTCTAATTAGTTTTGCTAGTCTGATGGTCCAATCCTATCCAACTTTCCAGCAGTGATGCAGCCGCAGTGCAGCCGCGAGGTAAGGGGAACAAATGTAAAATTCAATTGCGGGCTGAAAAACCTTCACAGTAAAGCTAGCTCAGTTAGCAAGAGCTAGCTAAAGACCCAACCTGATTGCCAAGAGGCAAGGTCAGACAGGGAGACTTTCAACCTGATCTGCCTGCCTGAGAGGGAGGAGCTTCCCATATGACAAGCTGACCCTGCCATGAAGCCACTGAGAAGGGGGATTCACAGGTAAGCTCAAATCTCCCCATTCCCTTACCTTGAGGAGTCCTCTGTGACTGCCCCCCCAACTGCAAAATGCAGGGCAAGCCCCCTTGGCACGGCTACATTGGCTCTGGAAAGTTGGAAAGGATTCAGCCCTGAAACAGATTCTTTTAATTTTAAGCCCTGTATGTGTTTTTAATTGCAAGGTGAGCACATGATGCAGCTCAGTGCTAAATTGGGCATAGCACCAGGTGGATAATAATAAAAAATGTGATTTTTCAAATGGCACTGCTCAGTTTCAGCTGACAGGGACCCTATGTAAGGCAATGTCTTGCTAAATGATTAATGAGATTTCTTCCTAATGGTGATGGGGGCATGTGAAATATTAACAACTTCTTTCTGACCGACCTGCCTTAGTATCTTATACAATTCAATAACACAGAATTGGTAATATCATTATATTTTAGGAATGAATAATTGGATCAAGTCAGAAAAGAGCACATTTGGGCAAAGTGTTGTGACAGCTCACTGAGTGCAATGTAGTCTGAATGAATCCATGTCATGTGGCATATATAATGCATTTATTTTTATGTATGCATTTATTTTAGGGCGCAGTCCTAACCAATTTTCCAGCACTAAGGAAAGGGCAATGCAGCTCTGAGGTAAGGGAGAAAGCATACCCTTACCTGGAGGAGGCCTCTGTGACTACTACTCAACTGCAGAATGCAGCACATGCCCCATTGGCACAGCTAGGTCAATGCTGGAAAATTGGTTAGGATGATGTCTGTGTGCGCTTGCTTGCATGTACAGTATGTGTGTGTGAAAAGGAGAACAGGTACTTTGCTTAGTGCCAAAATGCATCAGAGTTGGGAGCCCTTTTGGGACAGGAAGCCATTTAGGGTGCAATCCTAACCTGGAGTTAGGCCAGCACAGTTAGGCCAGAAAAGTTCGGCTGACACAAGAACCACTGTAAAGCGCATTTGGACCACTCTTGGAGTCAGGGAGGATGGCGCATATCTGTGTGCTGACCTTTCGGACTCAGAGAGTGGTCCAAACATACTTTACAGTGTCCGTTGTGCCCGCCAAACTTTGGTGGCCTAACTATGCCGGCCTAAATCCAGGTTAGGATTACGGCCTTAGTTGCATTTAGGGTTTATAATGAGTGCACATTGCTGGTGGTTGCTTTGCTCTGCTCACTTTGGGAATGCTTGGCGGGGGGGGGGGCTGGCAAGGCTCCTCTTGCCTCCCCTCTCCTCTCCTCAGTTACTGCTCTGCAGTCCACCCACATGTGTGGAGGATGGAACCGTAGAAGAGAAGCCCTTCCCTCAGCATGAAGGAGGAGCTGCATTCTTGGTCGGGTCCTCAATTAATCCCACAGAGTTTCCTGCGGTTTTTGAAGTGGGCTCACTTCTAATAGATGTCATTTTCTCATGTTTTATCACAGCTGTAAATGTAGTTTCGCACCTAAATTGCTGCAGCAATGATGTGAACGCTGACCTTATTCCAAAGCATAACATCTTAGATTTGACCTGATCGCCACTTGGAGACTCAGTAAAAGAGTGAAAACTCAGGTAATGGCTCTGAGGCATTAGGCTCAAATCTAGGAGATGAACAAGAGCCTTCAGAAATGGCTGGTGTTAAGTAAAGGAACGGTGGCATTTTAGCATTTTCAGCAACAGTTGCAGTGGGCTCATATTTTTTCCCTGTGACTCTTTATTGTTCCTTAATATGAATGCATAGCAGTTCAGGTAGCTATTTAAACACAAGACAGCAAAGGAGATCTGGGTAGGATGCTTATTATTTGTTCATGCAGATTGGGTGTGTATGCACATGCACTTTAGAACAAGTGAGATCTGATGTGCACTGCTGTCAGCATTGTGCTGGTCTCCGTTGCATTCAGAATACCTCAGAACATAGCAGAGACCTCCAAAATGGCACCCGTGAACAGTGCAGGTCACTTTAAAATGGCCATGGGAAGCATCAAAAAGGCACAGATTGCTTCAGAATGCTAGCAGAGATCTTCAGAAGCTTCCCATGGCCATTTTAAAGCTATCTGCACTATTCACAGGTGCCATTTTGAAGGTCTCAGCTGACAGTCACCACTGCCATTCTGAGGATCTCTGCTAGCATTCTGAGGGTCTACACTGTGTTCCGTCTACACTGCTGGCAGGTTATCTACCCCCTAACCCCATGGATCCCATTGGATCAATTACTTCCTATCAGCAGATTTGGTACCCACTGCGGATTCCAGGAACGTGACCTGAGTAGATGAGAATTGACCGTATTTAAGAAGGTCGTTACTAAGAGCACAATCCTAACCTCGAGTTAGGCCAACAAAGTTTGGCTGGCACAAGGACCACCGTAAAGCAGGCTTGGAGTATTCTCTGGGAGGATGGCACATGTCTGTGTGCTGGCCTGGTTGAGAGCCCAATCCTATGTATGTGTACTCATAAATGAGCCCCATTATAGTCAATGGGTCTTACTCCCAGGTAAATGTGGATAGGATTGCAGTGCGAGAGTGGTCCAAACATACTTTATGGTTTCCCTTGTGCCAGCCAAACTTTGATGGCTTAACTGTGCCAGCCTAACACCAGGTTAGGATTGCTCCCTAAGTGTCAATAAAGAGACATTATTTACAAATGGTTAACTTTTCTGCCTTTTCAATGAGATAAATGTTTTTCTGTGCATTTGGCAACATGCTTTCACACAATGTACCCTTGTTACACATTTCTCTCTCCAGTGTAGTAGTAGTACAAAAATTAGAAGCAACGTGGGTGTTAAAAAATGAGAGCATCATTGGCAGTTTGGCATCCTGTAGGAAAGTGTCAAATAAGAGATGAAATGAGTAAGGTGCTACATAAAGCTTCATAATTTGACCCAACGAAGGAATACCATCTGCAACATTTTGCTGCTCTCATTGACTTTGGCAAGAAGGCAGCAGTGATACCTATTGCAGCCTTCACTGGGCTTCATGGTTGCTGCTGTGTGTGGTATGGGCCATTAAGAGGTCCTGTGTATTTCTTGGCACCACTACTGAAAGGCACCCAAGAAGGGAGTAAGCCCTGATTTGTGAAGTTAATGTGCTGGGACAATGCAGTGGCTTTGAACAGACAGGGCAGACTGATGACTTATGTCCTTCAGAATGTTCAAAAAGGACATCAAAGAACCAAAACCATAACCTAAACATACACCCACCCTTCGTACTTAATGAGCAAGGAGTTGCAATTTAACCATTGAAGCCTATCATTCCGTGCACATTAATTTGTCTCTTGCAGAACTGCTCCTGATTTAAAAGCACAGTAGTTTTGCTATTAGAGTACATATTTAATGATACACATTTTTCTTCTCTCATTAGATTATAGTGACTTTGCACACGAATGACAAATTATCGTATTATGGTGGACTGCAACTTGTAAATACTGAGCATCTTCAAACATCCTGTACATTTTAGGATACCTGCTTAATTGAGTCAGTCAATGTCTTTATAAATTCTTTATTCAGTAAGGAAAATCCTCTGAAGAATACATTAACAAAGCATTCCACGGTAATACAATGCAACTTCAATAATGAAAGAATACATCAGGATGATGAAATAGGCAGTGAAAACAAAGGAAACAGAGAAATTCACATGTCGCAAACTGTCAGTGAAGAATGAAGCCTGTTTTAATGCAGACTTAAAAAGAAAGCTGGTGCAGAGGGAAAGGAAAAGAAGCCTTCAAAGGGGTCTGTTCTCCCACTACAATTCAAACTGATGAGCTTTTGCTGACATCGTACCAAACACTTTTGAACGTTACAATCCTGTACTTGTCTACTGTGAAGTACGTCCCACGGAGTTTCATGGAAGTTTCTCCCAGGTACTTCCCAGGTGCATAGGACTGGAACCTTAGTCTGCAGGCTGAGACTTACTTCTGAGTAGACACGCCTAGGATTGCACTGTAAGGGCACAATCGTAACTTGCACTGGAACAGGAAGGCCGACTTGCCTGTGCTGCATCCAGCACAGAGTTGGCATGGGCTGGAGGACAACTCAGGATAAGGGCAGTAGTGCTATCCAGCCAGTACGCAGGGCGGGACTTACGTTTGATTGGCAGGCCACCCGTTGCGTCACACCACGTTCCGCCACTTTCCCGCACGCCCCGGCAGGCGGGAATGCGGCGGAACACAGCGTGATGCAACGGGCGGACTGCCAATCAGTGTTGTCACCCTACCGGTTCGCTGGGTGGAGTTCCGTCCGTTGCGGGGAGGGCTTCCGCGTTGATCGGCAGCGTGATCGCTGCCTCCGGTTGCGTTATGGCGAAAGCACGCCCGCTACAGCGGGCGGGCTTCCGCCATTACGCAATGGAATGCAGCGATCACGCTGCCGATCAACGCGGAAGCCCTCCCCGCAACGGACGGAACTCCGCCCAGCGAACCGGTAGGGTGACAACCCTGCTGCCAATCAAACGTAAGTCCCGCCCAGCGTACCGGCTGGATAGCACTACTAGATAAGGGGATATTTACAGTATGTTCACAATACTCCTTGGCCAGTGCAGGGGGCTTGCCCCAGTGCAATGCATAGTCTGGATTGCTCTGTTAATCTCTTAACAGAGCCTGACAGAGCACTGGAGCGCACATTGCACGTGTGCCATTCTCCCTGACCCCGAGAGGGGTCCAAGCATACTTTACGGACTTCCTTGTGCCAGCCAAACTTTGCTGGTCTAACTATGCCAGCCTAACTCCTGGTTAGGATGTTCAAGAGATGGATGCCCATCAGAGAACCCATCTGGCTGGAACTCGTAAGTACCAATGGCAGTGCCCAATGTACCACCAGGGATTTCCAGAAGCACTCGGAAGCCCTGTTCCTCAGGGAACCCACAACTTCTGAGATGGCCCTAGTTAGATCCCGAGTTCCCAGGTCCAGAAAGTGATCTCAGGTACTGGAAACCTGACTTGGCAAACACACACTCCAGATATGAATCTAGGTCTGTCTTCCCTGTGATCTGGCCTTGACAATACAGTAGAACAGAAGCGATGAACATAGTGTAGATGTAATTTAAACCTCCGTTATTTGCTACAACGCTCTTGAAAGTCAGAATGAAGAGGACAGAGCTGAAGCATCCCGCATACGTTGAATAACAGGATTGCATTTGCTTTTATTTTCCTTTGCGGTCCTTGAAAATACAAGTGCAAGTGAATGTATGATTGGGGGAAAAAATTAGATTCTAGTAAGTAACTTGGACGGATCAAATATGTGGAACTCTATTTTACCAAAATTGGAAAGGGAAGCTTTGGGAAATTATACATAAACTTTCAGGTAAAATGTTGACTGAACACAACATGGGTTTAGAGATGATTCCAAACAGGCCTAGTAAACCTGAGTTGCCCTTTTGATTTACTGCTGCACCAGCATGCTTTGCTTGAAATTCACAACATGAAAGCATGCCAGTTCCAAAGCCATAAAGTTACTCTATACAGATAGCAGTGTCAGCCTCACAATTAAACTAGCACTGTGATGTGCCCATGATTTCTTTGCTTGACTATGAAATGACAAAAGGATGTCAAATGTCACAGTTCGGGTGTATGATAAACAATGCCATTCATTATCTGTAATGGGGGGGGATACAAGTTATTTAGCCAAAGAATAACATATTGCATTCTTCAAATGTGCAAGACAAAGGCTGTATTCCTGATTGATTGACCCACCCATGCTCCAACTTATGCTCTTTCTTCCTCCACTGCAGAAAACATCAGCACTCATTTCTCATTGCTTCCCCATGTTTCAGAATCCATGGCTTCTCCCTCCCTCCCATACCACCTGTTGCTGTTTTTCATCCTAGGTGCCCCTCCACACTTTGAGTCCAACCCTAACCAACTTTCTAGCACTGATGCAGCTGTGCCAGTGGGGCATGAGCTGCATCCTATGATGGGGGGGCAGTCACAGAGGCCTTCAAGGTAAGGTTATTCCCTGACCTTGATGCTTATTGCGACTCCATCAGCACTGGAAAGTTGGATAGGACTGAATCCTTCTTCTGATAGCAAAAATAGGTGGCTGCTAAGCAAGGGATGTGGTGGCGCAGCGGGTTAAACTGCTGCTGCTGGGCTTTCCAACCAGAAGGTTAGTTCAAGACAGCGTGACGGAGTGAGCTCCCGTTGCTTGTCCCAGCTCCTGCCAACCTAGAAGTTCAAAAGCATCTAAATGCAAGTAGATAAATAGGGACCACTTCGGTGGGAAGGTAACAGCATTCCATGCACTATGGTGTAGAGTCATGCCGGCCATATGACCACAGAAGCTCGTCCTTGGACAAAACGCTGGCTCTACAGGCTTAGAAACAGAGATGAGCACCGCCCCCTACAGTCGGTCACGACTAGACCATTCGGTCATGGGGAAACCTTTACCTCTATGCAAAACAATGCTACTTTTTTCAATGAGCCTCTCACTTTTTGTTAGTGTTCTTTGCCTTTACGAAGAGGATTCTCATGTCAGGGAGCATACAGCTGTTCTCTCCCACCTGTATACTGCATGCATGGGAGACAAGAAAGACCATGCCAGCTGGTCATGACCGCCACCAACAGCAAACCACCCAGCAACCACACATTTAACATGGGTGTGGGATGGACCTTTTGTGTGGATTGATCAGGAACCTTGGGGTAGGGAGATGTTAACCCAGTCATAATCTCAGTCAAGATTGGGGTGGTCCATAAATGCTCTGCCAAAAGATAAAAAGCTTCAATTTAAGTTCAATTTCAATTGGTGTGACTTCAGTTTAACCTTTTCCCCCCTTGACGAATAGTGGAAGGGAAGTGCAGAAGGAGGCTGATGAAGGGGCAGGGGGAAGGCTGACACACCTGCGGCATTTCTGGTTAGCTAGAAAAGAGCAGAGCTTCTCTCTGTACCATGCAGGGGGGCATCACAGAGTTGAGAGGCCACTGCCTCAAAACACTTGTGCAGCATGCTGGTGATGTTCCAGGCTCTGGGAGTGGACAGTAGGGGCAGGGTGGCAATGATGGGTCAAAACAAATCTCATAGGGTAGGGCATTCAAAATCTGGGTGCTGCCATAGAGGAGAAGGCCCCTTCCTATATTCCTACCAGCTACCCTTTAGCTGAGTGGGACCACACAGCAGGGCACCTCCAGCTGACTGCAGAGAAAGGGGGCAGCAGTCCTTAAGGTTGTCCTATAACCTTATTTGCTTTATTGACAGGCCTGCCTTGTTTTATAGCTGGCCTGCTTTTAGCCCATTTCTAACTGGAGGGTATAACGCATGCTTTTTTTTAAAAAAAGATATTTCTTCTGAATATAAAATATTTAAAAGCCTGGATATAAATCTCTTCTTACATTCAGTCTTATCCCACATGGGTTGGCATTAAATTTAATACGTTTCTTGTCAGGATGGAATTGTTTTTTCAGAGTTATGTAACATTGAATCTATTCAAGCCTTCAGCATATATTAAATTTAAAGTCATTTAAAGTGAGAATGTTCAAATTTGACTGCTTCCGCTTACTTCCTATAATAACACGTTTCTTACTGTAGTGATAGCTTATATTTACTGTTTTGTTTTTAAAGTTGAACTTTTGCATTCTTCCATTGCGGGTTGTGAGGTAATTAAAGGATTAGCGCAGCTCATGCTTGAATTTGAAATCGTAATCAGCAGTTAATTTTTTTTCCAATCTTTTTACCCTAGAGACTTCTTCAGATGTTACCTGGTTGTTGTCACAAACCCATTCATGTCATATGCACTCGCATGTGAAGTAATTACCCTTCATTTACATCCATAATAGCTATATCTGTTTTGTACTCCATTAAGGCTGCAATCCCATACTTGCTTTCCTGGGAGCAAGCCTCATTGAACATAATGGGACTTGCTTCTGAGTAGACATGTTTAGGCTTGCACTGCAAGTAAGGCTGCAGTTCTGTACGTATTTACCAGGGTGAAAGTTCCACTGCACTTAGTGGGGCTTACTTCTGGGATGACTTGCATAGTATTGGACTGTAAAGCAGTATGTTCTTACGCAGCCCACTAAGAATGATTCAGATATGTGCTGCCAGCACTCCATTTTGTAGGCCTGTGTGGTACTGTCAAGGATGTATTGTGGGAACTATAGGCATTCATATCCACTAGTACAATGCTTCCACTAGTACAGTGGAACTCATATCCACTAGTACACTAGTACTCATATCCACTAGTACAGTGCTAGTAAGTGTGGGTCGCAAAACTGGGAAGCAAAATTGGACCATTCCCTTTAAGAGGAGTGATCCAGTTTGGGGTGTCTTGATGGTACTGCAGCGCCATACCTGGGTGGGTGTGGGGCCCTCTGCAGTGTGGGTCTCCCTGAAGCTAGTAAAAGCCCAGTTTTGTACTCAAAAGCTCACTTCTGGTTTTTGCACAAAAAAAAGCCTATTTACAACCTTGTCACAAGCAAACTAATCACACAGCCCTCTCCCTTTCCAGTGTACTATCTTACCATCTTTCAATGTGCTAGGTGCTACATGACACCCCCCCCTTAAATTGACTCGTGCCATACCTAGTGGGTCCCGACCCACAGTTTGAGAAACACTACTCTATATGGATAACACCATTTTTGACACGGGCAACCTCATCTCTATCACCACCTGTCTCTGTTCTATCGCCATTGCTCTGGCCACAGCAGCAATAGTGTTGGCGAGAGGCATAGCAGGATCACTCAAGTGAACATATCTTTGAATGTCCACTATGTTGGTCCATACAGGGCACTTTCAAATTCACATCTTGAATGCACCTTTTTGGACTGCTTTTGGAATAGCTGTAAAGGACAGAAGGCAGGGGAGCGATCCATGGATCTTGGTCACTGAGGGTGCAACCCAAGGGCGCTCTAGAGCCGTGCCCAAGGACATCCTGCAGTGTCTCAAAAGTGCCATAAAGCACTTTCACGCCAGTGCAAGGCGCACAGACCTGACACAAGCAGTCGTGTTGGCTCTGCAGTGCTGGAGGAGATCCTAGGCAAGCTGCTTCTGCACCAGCCGAATTCAGCTGGCGCAGGGGCTATTCTGGGTGGGGGGAAGACAGGAGGGCAAGAAAAATGGGGCCGAGAGCGGGTGTTCCTGGGGGTGGGCTGGCCCAGGGAGGGGGAAGAGCCTGGATGTATACCCAAATGCCCATCCCCAGGCCGCGAGGCCCTGATTTGGGCCATATGGTATTCTCGGACCTACGCCTGCTATATACCGGACACAGATCCCAGTAGCCCATAGGAGTGGCTGGCACCTGCCCCTGGGCAAGAGGACAAACATGCCCTTGCCCCGTGGAGGCTCCGGCCTGCTTTCAGGCTCTGCTGGATAAAGCGCAGGCCTGCTGGCCTGCCTGTTCCAACCCAGTTTAGGATTGCGCCCTAACAGACATGAGAAGCAAGGCAACCATTTGCTTTGGTCCCTTCAGACTTGAGTCTAGTTCAGATTTGGTTTGTTTAAATTGCTTAAAAATAAATGCTTCCTTGGAGCCGAGCAATGGGTTGTTGTTTTTTTACTTCACCAAAACATTAAATAACAAATCCATTTACAAAATGGTGGAGTTGTTTGCCAAGGAGTTTAAGCACCCAAGCTGGCAATGCAAGATGGCGCAAAGTTAATGCTCTGCTATTATGTCTCCAGCCAAAAGAATCATGCAAAAAAAACAAACAAGCCCAGCAGCGTCCACAGTGATAAACACACGAGTAACGTTTGTTAGCTCAGCTTAGTGCTTTGAAAATAATTGGTATAACAAGATTGATTAAGAAAATGGGACTGCTGTAAGTTACCAGTTAAAAAGCTACCGTCACCTAAATCTAAACATTTGCTTCTCTTTCTGCATCCCCAGCATAAATCCCCTGCATCCCGAGTGATTTGGTTTATGGCATTATGTGGACACAGCAATTGGTATCTCCCGGCCTAGGCTTGCTGGTACAGCAGTTCTCTGGATGTAGCCATTAGGGGTTTTGTCAAAAGCATGTTTTAAAAGGAATGGGGGGAAAGTAATAAAGCACGTATTTGTGAATGCCTCTGATCTAGGATTCCATCATTTTTCATACTGATTGCTCTTGTACATATTTTGCTGCGAGAGCAAATCACCCTCTAGATTACCCTTCTTGGGCATGTGTGTTTTAAATAATAAATGGGCACTCCAAATGAGTTTTCGTGTCAATCACCTGAAAATCAGCTATACTTTACAAAGCCCAAGAATTGCTGTTTATATCACAAACTGATTCTGAATTATAGTTATTGTGTACAACTTACAGTTTTGAAATGCAAACATTAAGAGTCCAATCCAAGTGCTCTCACTGCGGGTGGTATGCAACTGTTGCACATGGCGCTTGTTCTGCCAAATGCCCTGCTGGGCCGCCCCAAGGGCCCTGATGCCCACACTAGGCTAACTAGTTTCCCCTCCAGAGCAGCCTCAGAGATAGGCAAGAGGTTCAGTCACCCACTGGGCCTCCTCTCTTCCAGCAGCTTTGCTTGGGATCACAGGTTCCAGCCTCCTCCCGACTGCCCTCATCACTGGCTTAGCTCAAAATACCCCACCACCAAACAATAGGCAGTCAGCTTGCCTAAACCAAAACTGCCTCCTCCACTTGGTGGCTCCAGGGCTGTGGCAGCCATACAACTGTCCCCCACAGTTATTCCCCACAATGAGCTTACCTTAGCCAGTCTTTCAGCCAGTTCATCGATCTATCCAACAGTCCTTCAGGCAGGCAGTCCAGCCAGCACTCCATCCATCCAGCAATCCGTCCGTCCAGCACCTACCTGGTGCTAATCACCCTTCCTTTAATAATCCAGCCTTGCCAGCACCTACCTGGTGCCCTCCTCCAGCACCTACCTAGGTCCTTTACTCCAGCTCCTGCCTCCCACTTTATACTGAGGCCAGCCAATCAGTGTTACTAGGCAGGCTTTACCATCAGCCACACCCATCTGCACCTGTGCTAATCCCTTCCTAGCCAGGGGCCTCATCAGCCTGCAGCTGTGCTCCTGAGGCTTGCAGAGACCTTGGGGGTTAACCAGTGGTGGCATCTAAATGATTTAAGAACAGGAACTCACTTTTGATTGGCACGTGTCAGGACCCGCCCACAAGAAGTGACATCATAAGCCGGAGGCTGGCGGAGCGCAGGTCTACCTGCGGCTGGTTCCTATGGGTAGACCTGGGCTCCAGAGGCTGGTGGAGCCCAGGTCTACCCGTGGCTGGTTCCTAGCCAGCAACAACGTCAGCGACGAGTGGGCGGAGCCAGCCAGTTCTGTACAGCGCCTGGCGCCTACAGAACAGAAAGCGAAGAATTCCCCCCTCCCCAATTGCAGCTCCAGTAGCGATGGGGACAGTCTCCCAAAGAAACCTCACACCCAGAGTGCCAGTGAAACGCTCTGGACTGGAGAGACAGTGGCAAAAGCCTTTCCTTGGTCTTCGCGGCTAGGTGAGGTGGAGTTATTCAAAATTGCCAGAGAAGTTGAAAATTGGCACGGGGGCAGCAGCCTCGAAGCCGAGGCTGGCTGAGCAGAATGAGGCAGGAACCTGTGGAAGGGGCTGAGGAGCGGCACCACTCCGGACGGCACCCTTGGGCACTTCCCCACACCAAAGCCCGCTTATGCCAGGCAGGTCAGGAGGGCAGCTTCAAAAAATCCTGGCTCCCCTCCGGGGGCCCCCCTCGATTCACCACTGCACCCCCAGGACGTCCCTTCTCCCCAGTGGGCTGCAGACTCACCAGAGTGGCTGCTGACTCCATGTGTGTGGCTGGAGGGAGCGAGGAAGGGGGCTGTGCAGGACGGGACTTCCCCACTGCAGCCCTTCCCCCCTTCGCCCCCCTAGGAATCCGGAATCACTCCCTTTAACCCTCTAAGTGCCGGCCAACCAAGAAGAAAAGCTCTTTGCAGAGGAATCGGGAGGGGGGAGGGAGAGTGAAGTGGGCGGAGTCAGCCCTAATTTTAACAAGTGGAACTGAGTTCCCCCGCGTTCCCCCTGCATGACATCACTGGGGTTAACCCTGTAATCCTTGGCCAATCTGGGACAAGGGGCCATTGCTGATACTACTCCCTATCTCCTCTGGGTATCTCCTGTCTTTTCCAATACAGCGGTCTAAAGTGTTTCCAATGCCAGCGGTAAGCCATTAGGGTGGCGCCATGGCAATGCCGGCCGCGTGCATACCAGAGTGAACACCAGTCACTGGCAAGTGCTGAGTACGCTGCTCACCAGCGATGTGGTCTTTTGGGGTGCAGCAGGAGTGTGTTCTGGGGCAGGGAAAAGGGGGGTTGGGGCAAGACTAGTGGCGACTCTTGCCACAAGTTCCTGACCTCCGAGAAAGGCCATGTGGCCTTTCTCAGAGGCCCACATTTCTGCACCGGCTAAATAGCAGGCACAGAAGCAAGTAGACCAGTCTCTTGCGCTGCACCCTTACTGTGGGGAAAGGGGACAAACGTGCAGCTCCACTCCAGGCCATTTGGACTTGTGCTTGCTATTTAGCCAAACATCCCCTTGCCCTGCGGTGAGCTCCAACTGCCTCCTATCCTGTGTAGGTTGCAGCACAGGCCAGTCAGCTTGCCTGCTTCTGGACAGGTTAGGATTGAGCTTACTTGGAGATGCCAGGGACTCAACCTTTTGCATACAAAGCATGTGCTCTGCTACAGGTCAAAGGGATGAAAGCATTAATGTGCTATGAAACTTGTCAGGGATAGATGTGAAGCTATCCAGGCAGAGTAGCGCAATTTGCAGCCAAGGACGCCGAGCAAAAGGAACACACTGAAGCGAAAGATTCCTCCACCAACTCATTCTTTACTTGAAGATATTTACGGCAGTACAGCACAGCAAACACCACCATCAAACACTACACACCAACTACAACCCATGCCCAGTGTTGGGAGCGTTCTGGTTAAATACAGCTCTGCTCCAACCAGAATGTTCTGATTTGCCTAACAAGGCAAGTACCTTTATCTGTGTTGGGATTCAGCACTTTTTCAATCACAGCTGTTCATGATTGCCTCTGTCGGGCCTTGTATTCTTCAGGCCTACAAATTGTATATAGTCCAGCGCACTTACCATATCAAATCAAAAGAATTCAAACGAAAG